>OY728157.1:1203926000-1205158713 GCA_963277665.1 Viscum album
TAGAAGAACCATCCATTTAGGGCACATGGAGAACTGGACCAAACTGAGATCAGGTCATCCTCTGAAGAAAATCGGATCATCAAGTGTCGCCTATCAAGAATCCCAACCACTGCCCATTCTTGGAGACCCCAAGACTCAAACATGAAATGGTCAAAGGAGTCAACTGAAGTTTGACGGTGCCTGAAGCATGTGAAAAGTTTCATCTTGTGAACATCTAAATCTTCAATGAATTCTTTCATCGAAATCGCCAGCTGCGGCCAGCCATTGAAGAGGTCAGGAACTTTATGTCCAAGGGGAATTCCCAGAAAAGGTGGGAGGGTATCAGGGTTAGTGAGTGGAGAAAAGGGACTGGGCCTTGAAGAAGATGGACAAAGGGGATCAGCATCCCTTCCCTCCACCAGGGTGGGAGGGTCCAGAACCACATACATACCCGATTAGAGAATTTCCACTGAAGAAGACATTCACATATTATCCTTGTTTTTATTCATTACCCCCTCTTTCACTTAAACCCCATTTCTCTCTAGAAACCCTAACTAAATTCCTTATAAAAATAGTAAATAATCCATATGATAATTTGATAAATATTCCATACCTACATAAAAAAGTAATATTATATTAACATATATTCCATAGACTATATTTATATTATGATGGTAGGATAAAACCAAGTAGGTATCCTTATGTGAACCATACCTTCAGTAATTTTCATGTTTTTGTTCATAAAATATAAAAATAAAAAATATTCAATTTTAAAATTAATTAATCCATATCATAACAATAAATAATGTGGTATTTCACTAGATATATCACATGTTGGGATAATGATGTCACAATAGAATGATATCACAAATTCAGACCAATTGTGAAAAAATGGGTGTCTTGAGTTATAAATACATCCAATAATAGATAATAAATAAAGAATAACATATTAAATAGGATAAATGAATAAATATTCACTTTTATGACAGTAAAAATAATTTAGATATGATCTATCTTTTCGTCAGAACTACAATTTTTTCCCAAGGGTGAAACTACAAAAAATATTAATAAAATAAAATAATAATACTGTAATATGATTTGAGTGTCCTAAAAATATCTTACCCAACACAAAACATAGATGTAAAATTTATTCCCCACAAAAACAAAAATTATGAAAACATAAAAAAATATTTTAATGATATATAATATGATATTTTAATCAAATAATCAATATAAAATTGAAAAATATCAATAAAAACAAAGTAAAATAAATTTGAAACACCACAAAATATATTATAGTCATGTGAATTATGTTATATAATTATTAAATAAATTATCGTTAATATTAAATAGACAAAAATGTTATATATAAATTTATAATTGTATAATAAAACAATCAATAACAATTTAAACATTAGCAATCAATATATTTCAATCATAATGGTCATGAATTTATTATTTAAATACCTTATTAAATATAGTATTTCACAAAAATAAGTTTAAAATTACTCACAACAATATACGAGTCATAAAAAACATTAGGTGATTTTATACCATCATTTTATCCATTTATTCATGATAATATCACTCTAAATATTTGAAAACATCTCATTTAAAAATGATATGAAAAAATTTACATAGAAATTTATGAGACATAAATCATTTTTCAATGGTGAAATAATAATATCTAGATAATAAAATAAATTTAAAAACATGTAAAATAAATGCCAACAATATTAAAAATTGGGAAGCCTCTAAAAATAGTTATAGGTTAAAAATCATGGGAAAATAAAGTTATCCCATAATAGATTAGGTGGGTATCAAAAAAATATCAACATTATAAGAATAATAACTCAAAAATATATATCTTCAATAATAAAATAACTTACACGTCTATAAAACACTCACTAAAGATATTAATTCATGGAACTTTTAATCCTTTTATATAAATGTTTAGATGACATGGGAGACTTATTCTATGTGTTTCTGATTAATCATTCCATAAAATATTGGGTCTTAGTTTGTTTTGGGTTAGTCAAAAAATTGTACCTACCTTACCTACCCCTTGATAAGTGAGGGATTTCTACCAATTCTATAAACAATGTGTGAAATACTTCTGCATATAAGCCTCATCCCAGTTGGTGAGGTATCTCTAAGTGAATCCATGAGACCGAGGTTTAAAACTAGGAAGAGGCATAATTTTAGCTATTGTACTAGTATTTTAGCAAGTATTAATGTAGATACTATAGCATTACTGTAGCAGGTACTGTTCAGTACTATAGCAGCTGGAACTATTCACCTTGGCCACTGGTTTGGGCTTATAGTACTTAAGGTCTTCGGGCCACCCAGGCCTTCGGGTCAGTAAGGATTTTGGGCCACCTCATGGCCTTCATGGCACCTTAAGGCCTTCAGGTCCAATTGATTTACAGTTGCATAGACATATTCTACAAGGAATTTCTCCTGATGAAGAAAGAGAAGGGCACATTCACTAGAGCAGGGCTAAACGGACTTTGGAAGAATGAAAGGGTATGGCATTTTCCATCGGTACCGCACCTGTGCACATATGCACATAGACATGCTAGTCGAATAGTAATGAAAATTTAGAGAGCTAATCATTATGAAGATGTTGGGGAGGAGCAGTTTCAAGTAGTCATAGTCTGTATGATTTCTTTAAGACCTACAGGTTATGTAATGTCTCCAAGAATATGGGCAATGTAATTTTTAAGCCTACGGGCCTTGTAATGGTTCCCCCTCATCCCTTGAAAGGGGTTATGAGAAAATAAATAAAAAAGAAGGCCTTTGGGCCATTCAGTCCATGGGAAATACTTCCACTATCCCCATATCTTCCACTTAAGGTTTTTTTAGAGAAAAAAAATACTAAATAGATTATTTAATCATTTTAAAAATTATTATTCATGTTTTTGTGAGTCTGGTGAGGAATTTAATGTATCATGATGTTAGTAGGTGTGATAATTAAAATCATTAAGTCAGAATGAACAAATGTACCTAAAAATTTTTAAAAACTTTTTTTAAAAATATTTAATTAGAGCATTGGATCCTCAAAAATAATTCATAAAAAATAAGAGATGATTGAGTGAGAATGAGTAGCACATGAGAAAAAATGTTTATAATAATTTATGAAATCTTTATAATTGGTCATTAATTTGTTATTAATGTGTGTAATCCAACAATACATGACATTTATATTATCATAAATGTAATTTTTTAAAGATGAAAGTTGTTTCAAATATATACAAGTATAAAAGAATTAACTAAATCGATGGAATATAAAAAATGAGCACATGAAATCAGGTAAAAAACTCTTCAATCCTCATAAAGTACCTCGAATCTATATATGATGTATTTTCAATATTATTTTACAAAATATTATAATTTATCATATGGATTCACTCTATAATATTCGATAATATATCACCATACTTTGTTTTTGTGAAAATTTAAATTTAATTTAGTTCCTCAAAAACCATAGTTCGATAACAAGAACCATTTTGTGGATTTACTTGTTCAAACCAAGATTTAAAATACACAATCAAATAATGATATCCTTAAAAATATATATTTTTTCATTCTTTCTATCCATATCACTAAATTAAAAAATGACATTCTTTTATTTGGAAAAAACCATGGACTTATAATCCATAATCACAATCCCTAAACATGACTTATTTTCCTTCACAACAAAAAAAAATTATCGAAACAATTATTTTTTAGAGTTTTTAAATGTGTCTTTCATAAGGGGTGGAGAGAAACCATAAATTATATTAACATCACCATGAGTGTTTTTACATTAAAACATGAAATATTAAATTTTACCATGATATTTTTTTCTGTATGTCATCAAAAATCCTCTCAATTGGTTATTATTATAATATTTTAATCAATTGTGAATTTTTTTAATAATTATAATATCATTACCAAAACCATGATATGTATTTTCCTTTTGGTAACCAATGTGTATTTCATTTTATTACTGAAATATATATATTTATATTATAATTTTCTAATATTCTTCACATTCTATTTTTTCACATTAATGATATGTGACATGTTTTGAAACACACTGTGTCCTATTTTTTATGTAAGTATCATTTATTTATTGAGTGTATTTTTATAATTATGTACTCTATACATTATTCCAATATAATTTTCCCAGAAATTGAAATTCTTTTTATTTTATAATCTAACAAGAATAATTCAGACTCTAAAAAATTATGTTCCTATTGAAAATAATACAACATGGAAAACATAAAAATGACATGAATCATTAACAAAAAACTAACAGTGGTATGGAAAAAATATAAAATTTCCCGAGATAATAAATTACTAGATAGATTTATTTTAATGAGATAGCTATAATTATCGATGAGAATAATAGTTTTATATTGATCAATTCATATCAATAGTATTATATATATCCCTAATCATGACTCTATGAATCTCATTGGGGCATCATTAATCGCCCACTTTGTATCTCTGAGTAACATGCATTGATTAGAAAGATAATTTCTTATACATGTGGAAACTCTATCATACCATAAATAAATATTTCATTATATGAGATTAATATTAAATATATTTCATAGAAATTGACTCCTCATAACCATAATGGTTTTTTTCATTGGATTATAGATATATAATTCACTTTTTGTTAATGATATTCAGCATATCCTACAAAGATCTTCTCTTATAGTACCCATCTTAAACACATCCTACTAAAACCAATTCATCATTATTAGAGGAAAAGAAAACATAAAAATGGGTGATCTAGATTCTCAATAAGGAAAAATATTGGTTTTAATATATTTATTATCATATGTAAGAAAAATATAAGTATAAGCAGTTGATAAAATAGTCATTAAATACAATGTTCACACCCGAAAACTCATAAATCAAAAATCACATGTCATGATATAAATCATTACAATTTAAAATTACTTGATTCATAAGTGTTGGGAATCTACATTAATTATTCATGATCTGAGATCATATAATAAGAATAAAAAATTACCATATATATTTTTGAATATCCAATATCTTAGAGAATCATTTCACTAGTTAGTGATCACATCCATGACTATTATAGGGGATGACATCTGATAGTGGATTGAATTCACTCCAAATTCCAACATGAACACAGTTAATATCCTCTATCAAGACTATCATAGTGAACAAAGTCCCATACTAAATTAGGTTCACTCCCTATTCAATTCTATATAATCTCATTTTATATCAATAATTTCCAAATCCAATGGAATCTATTAGTAGATCCACCTTCTTATTAATGAAAACCAATAATATATGAGATACAACATCATAAAAACATTTATATTTTGATTAAAAAATATCCCATTGAAAAGATACATATTCAATAATTTTTTCTATATCACATAAGAATAAAAAAATTTGGGAAATAACTTATATCGTATAATTCTATCATATCTATAGTTAAGAATAATAAAAATAAAATTATATAGTTATAGTTGAAAAATAAATTTTAAAATATAATGTGACCATTTATCTAAAATCCAGGAAACATTATTTTTTAAGTAGTATCACTGCAGACAAAAAAATACAAAATATTTATAAAAATATTGTTTGATAATAAAAATGGTATATAGTTTCAGGAGATTCAAAAAAGTGAATGGATATGGTGTTTGGAAATTCCATTGATTTAATAGAAGTTAAACGGAATATTCCTTTTAATATTTTGACAAAAAGACCAAAAGGAACCTTATTAGGAAAAAAATAATTATATCATATTTTAAAATATGGAATGAATGTAGAACATGGTTGAAAATAATTATAGATAATACTACTTCTAATAATTTTTAAATTACCCATTTAAAAAAATCATTAAAATCTATATTTGGGTGAAAACCATTCTATTATCCATTATTATTTCTATAGAATAGTTTTGGTCCATTCACATATGTCTTTGTTTTATCATCCCCTAATCAAGGTCATTTTATACATATTATAATTATTAATTATGTTAAATTTTATAACCTTTCATATAAGATGATGATGAAAATGAATTATATCACATTTTGGAGAGGTTAGTCAGTACGTATGCCCAAGTAATGATTTCATTTTCCATAGAATAGAAGAAAATAGAGGTAAATGACCAAATATCATTAAAAACATAACTAAATAATAAATATTTATTAATTTAATTAATTTATCCATCCATATATCATAGATAGGGAAACGTATTCACATTTCCACATGGAGTTGGCATACTACCCATCAACTATTACACCGACGAAATAAATGGTGTAATTTTATTTTATATTGGTTTTTATTTTAAATATTATATAGGATTCGGGGGAAAAGTATTTAAAAATATAAAATTTTGGACATGTAATTCTATTAGTGTGGTTTGAACATGGATAATAATAACTACTCAGTAACTATGAGTTATGGCTCTATGGGGTGGAAGCGGATTTTTCTGAAGTTTAATCTTGGTTTGGAAAATAATTTGGATCAACATAAATCCCATGTGGTTCTCTTGGTGATTTTTTAAGGGTTTCATAAGACTTGATCACAATTTTTATTAATTTTTTGTCATTCTCTCCAAAAATATGTGATTCATTTTTCTTTGGGACAGTAGTTATATTGAGTTGGCATACTGTTTGTCTATCCATGCGGCCTAAAATTTTGTGGCCAAAAAAACCATTATAATTTTGTATTTTAACATTTTTATCTAGATTATTTTTATTAATAATATCCAACTGATAATAATTTTCTTTACCCTAGTCCTTCAATATTTCCCAAGGTGGTTCATCATATGGATTCTTTGCTGAATTCCTTCATTCATGATAGATCACTTCGAGGTCTATTTCATTTTTTTCTAGTCTTCCATTTTCATTATAGACCCTAGGTAGAACATAAAAATTCTAGTATCATGTGAACAAAAAAAGATTTTTTATACTATATAAAATTAGTATTTTGGAGGAAAATTTTTGTTACTTATCTATCTTGGATTATAAAGTCCCAATGTACTATTTAGAGATCTCTTTTTTGTAGGTGATTGGGTTTTCCTTTGTTAGTGAGGTAGGTGTCTCTGCAAAAAGGAAATAAAACATGAATTTCATTATGTTCTTGAAATTAAAATTATATATTACATTAAATTGTCTTATTTATTGGTTTCATAGTTTTATTATATTATATTATTATTTTTAAAGGGGGTTTCCTTAAAATTATATTTTTACACAACCAGTGTTTGATGAAATGATTAAATTGTGGTTTTGGTACTAAAAAGGATTTTCATGAATTGAATATTATATTCAGGGCTATGATTTGATTTATAAATTTTGATTATATTTGATAAATGTATTTAAAAAAATGTAGCATATTTTCTAAACTTGTGTGTATCAAGAATTATAATTATGACTTTATTATGTGATGTCCCACAAGAGTTGTTTTTCACATCAGTGTCTGTATTACCACAATAGGATATTTTAGTTTCATCCTCTTTTATCTTGGGTTGTGGATTCCATTTCATTAATAGTATTCATTCCCCTAATCTATACACCAAATGGTTTTCTTTTATACTTATAATTGTTTAATCACATGACAGTTTATATCATGGTTATTTTATCACATTCATATTTAATGGTGTATCCATGGTAAGTTTGTCATAAATTCATGATTTTTCATATATTATTTTAAAACTAATTTCTATTTTTCTATGAATATATTTTTCTAAAAAATTATGATTTATGAAGTGCTGTTATGTTAAATAAATTATTTTTAAAACAATATTTTATCTAAAGTTATAACATTGCATTTTTTATTTTAAACATTGTATTTAATCTTTGGTAAAATGATACTTTAATTTTTTTCTCACATGTTAATTTTTTGTTTGAGAGGTAGTATAAATTTAATTAAAGGGCTCAATTTATTTTAAGGAAATTTTTTATCATAACGAATTCTCTATTTATCATCATCATTATTAAAGGATGTTTTGGTGGTGAAAGTTGGTCACATGGAAACTTATTGTTATTTTATTGTTTTAATTTTTTGGTTGACCTTGTTTGGATTGGCTTCATGTGTCTAATGGATATTTTTTATCTTTTCTTTTTAGTTTTACACAATTTTATTTTAAATTATACATGATACTTTCCTTTTCTTCAACTCACCATGTGGAAGACCCTCTCTGGTAACCTGTCTAGTTAACATGAGTTGGTTTGTTACATAATGTTACCAAATGTAAGGAACAACATAATAAGTTATGAAAATTCATGGGTCTATTTTTATTTCCTATATATAAAATAGTTAGGTCCCTTATAATTCAGTTAGTATGTGTGGTAGGGTCCCTATCCATCCCACTTCTATATCTAAACTCGAGATTCTATGGGATGTCAGAAGTATTTACCAATCATGGGACATGGTTTTTGAGGTCATTTGAATGAACTAGATAAGTTCATTATATAACTCACATACTATTGTATAATTTGTTACCATAAATTATATGAATTCATAATGATATAAGTATATATTTTTAAATGGTATTAGTTTTGATTATTTAATATGGTTGTTTAATATGGAAATTTTCTCTCATGATGATTTGATTTTATGTTGTTTTATTTATAAATTTCCTCCATAAATAGACTTTATAAATTTGAGAGATAAATATATGAGATAGGTAACACAGTAAAATACTTTAGTGGACCCATATTTAGTGGATTATATAATCCACACCATTCACAATCGGAGCCAAGTGGGTATCAGAAACCTGGGATGTGTGGTGGATTATTTCTCAGAGTTTACCACATAGAATCCACCCATATTCTATGTTCATATTATACTCAATGCATATGATGAATGTATTGATTGTATAATGGTAATATTTAACTTCATGAGGAATCCTAATGAATCTAATGTGGGTTTTTCCAGGTACATTTATAAGAAAATTAGCAGGGGGTGAGACTCAAATGTCCATTTTACGTTGCATATGGATATTAAATAGATTTTACCAGTTTTATAACATTCATATTACATGGGTTAATTTATGATTATGATAACTGATTGGGGTAATTATTACCATTTCATATAGTTTTTTTCAATAAGAATATCTATATTGATTATGTTTCTTCCATTTCATATAAGGAATAAATTGGACTTGATAATTTATAATTGGGACCTACTATAGCCCCTTGATGCATTTGTTTGTCTCATAGGGAAAACTAGAATGGGTTTTTGTCAGGACATTACCCATTTATAAAAAGATGTCATGCCATGAGGCCTTAATGGTATGGTAATGATTTCTAACATTATTCATTCCATTAATATGATATTAGTTATTTGTGGTCCATTTAATTATTTTATTAGTTAAAATACCCATGTTTAAGTTTCAAGTTGATGTTATTATTTATATATAATTATTTTATGATCATTTATTCCTTTAATATTTTTCTTCATGTTAAAATTTTTAATTAAATGGAAATTTTTTTAGTTATTTACCATTCCATATTGATTATTAATTTTTTATTCATGATATATTTCATTATACACATACCCTTATTGAGTATATATCTCACCCATTTATTTTGTTTTCTTTCACTAGTATTTTAGGAAGTGTATTTTAATTTTTATGAAGGTACATGTTATGTTAATAATTATGTACATAAATAAAATACATTGGTTTATTTACTATTTTCAACTGTAATATGAGATTCCAGTATGTACTAAGTTTACCAATTCTATTAAACTATTCAGTCTTTCTAGATTTGATTCCTTGTCTCTTATTATAATTTATGAATTAACCACTAAATCTATGATACAAGGGTTGTAGTCATTACATGTTTAATAATTGATGAGGAAATTTTCCTCATATTAATTTAAGGTGAGATCCAAAAACTCTATCATCGATGATTAAAGTCATAGAAATTTGATCGTCACTCCTCAATCCATGTTCTTTCAATCTCAAGCGGTCCTTCCCTACATTGATGTCTCCTTTAGCTCTCATTCCCTGAGGGTTATATAGAAAACCATATATATTTTCTATAATGGGGTTTGAATATATTTTCCACCAATGTTAATCATTAAAAAAAAAAATTTACTATTTAATTTACTTAAAGAATCAACCAGCAATAACATATCGACACAACCCAAATGCGTATAAGATTTACTTTTCACCTAGGGTAAACCCCACATTAAATATCAAACCATAGTATTATATTTCTCATTCAAGGATCCTATAATCTTTGAAAATATTATTTATAAATATATTCTCATTCATGGTTTAATATATTTACTCTTTTTTATATAGTGTACTAACCCTAAAGAAAAAAACCCAATTATATATATATATATATATATATAAAGATATTAAGGTTAAAACATCACAAATGATGTCATTTTATGTTGAGTTTGAGTGAACACCATAATTTCACAGATATAATACATCAATTCCCTTTTAATTCCTAAATAATAAATTATTAAAATAATAAAAATTTCAAATTTATTAGAATAAACTTCCCAAATTTGAGTGTAATGTCCACATTTTTTACTTACATGGAATTCTCAGAAGACTATATATTTGTTAGATATAAGTATTATAATTCATTAATTTATAACTAATGAATTATAATAAATAGTATAAAGTTAAAAGGATAAATTTTCTTATAATGAAACTTTCTTATGAAGGTATTTCATAAAATATTGGGGACTAAAAAAGAATATATGTAATGTTCATCCAAAGGTAAAAATAATTTAAAATAAATTCCTTCAATCTATCAATGTGTTTTAAAAAATAAAAATGATTTAGAAAATTATAAATTTCATATTCTAATATTTATGAATGTCTGTATTTCACTAAAGAAAGTGAGTATTGTAAAGATTCCATCAAACTATTTTATAGTACCTCTCAAGAATGGGAATTATAAAATATCATAAAATCTTTCATGATATGACTTATATGTAATAATGTACTCAATAAAATCTTTAAAAAATTAAAGTTAGTGGAAAAAAGTTCAAAAATAAAATTAAATTTAATCCCAATATAAAAAAAGTGACTAATATTAAATAATTTATAAGTCAAATTTTTACTTTTATTTTCATGGATTTCTAATTTTTATTAATTTAAGAAAATAATCTTAAGAAAAATGTCTACAAGAATAATTATTTGATAGAAATTTTCACGTGGTTTTATCGAACACTTTTCCACACTTAATAACACATAACATCCTTACAATTTTATGTTAAGGTGAAAGGGTTATAATAATAATATTTATGAATATTTAACAAATGAATGTTTCAAAAATTTATGAAATAATTCAAGATCATCCCTAATTTACCCAATATTTTCTCCTCGATCACTGTTTAGAAGTGAATGAATGAAAATCCCTTTCGTTGATGGTGTAAATTTGATTTTGGGTGCTTTAAAAACTTTTTACTCTCTAATATGTTAGTTTGAAATGAAATATCGTATAGTTTAAGGATGAAGTGATTCATAGAATTAAATTCTCATGTATTCCATAATTATATTAGAAAAGCGATATTATTATATCTTATAAAAAGAATGAATACATGAGAATCACATAAATATATACATAAATAAAAAGTGCATGGTCGTCATATAAAATGGGGAGGGAGAATAATATGATACAATGGTTTAATTCCATGTATATTTACCTAGATATTTGGCCTCATGGGATATAGTTATAGAAATCAGGAACACCATTAGAAACTAATCCCACCATTTTTGAATTTTATCATCCTCCTCTTCATTGTTAACCTCATCAATGGATATCTATGAGAGCGTGGGGGTAATATAACTCTAGGAAACACTAGAAATCACCAATGACATTCCCAATAAATAAGTAATGGTAGTCAAATAATGTTCAATTAGAGAAATAACTGAATCAAAATTACAAGTTGATGATGGTTGGATCTCTATAGTAAATTGAATTATATTATTCTCTATAGGTGGGAAGACACCAATCCTTGGACCAATAAAACCAGTCTATTAGTTGGAGGTTCTGTATTAGTGTCTAATATATATTAAAAAATGAATATATTCTCACTATCTAGAGTTAGTTTCTCCATGAAAAATATGGAGGTTGATTGGTTAGCAGTAAATGCAAGAAAAGGGATACTCCTCTGTAGTTTCAGTCCTTAAAAAATTTCTATTTTCTCCATGCCTCCAACACATATTATCTTCTGGTAACCAAACCCTATTGGAATACCAATATCTAATATTTCATAATTATAATATGTTTAGTTTTTATCATGTATGTATGCACTCTCAGTAGTAGAATGATATAGAGGATGTATTTTTCAGGTCAAGAATAATAATAATGAGGTAGGGGATAACCCTATAAAGTTTCTCCTAATATATTTATGGTGTATGAGGTAGAGAAGGAGTTTGAATATGTCATGGAATATGTTATGGATTTAATTTAAGCTTCAGCCTCTCACTTATATGGTCCTATATCATAATTATATACTAAAAAAGTAAAAAAAATTATAATTTCACTTCTTTTGAGAAATTATTGGTGGTAGTTCCCAATAATGTTCTATTGTTGGTGGTCCTCCTAGATTTGGGGTTGATCTATAAGTGGAGTAAATATTTTATGACTCCTCAATTTACCCATTCTTATATATGACATAATAATACTCTGAAACCCATTCATATCCAATTCAATCATTCATTATGAGGTCCATTTTTTCCATAAATAGAGGTCAATTAGCTGAATTTTTATCAATGAGTTTAGGGGGAAATATGAGTGAAAAATAAAAAATTCATTATTATTAATGTAATTAAATTTACTCACTAAATATTACCCATGGTATTCTATAGAAAACAATCATGTTATAATACAATCACCTAGTCAATGTTAATTATCGAGCCTCATATAGATATGGAGTAAAGTTAAAAACATCAGATTAACTCAAGGATCCATTTTAATCTAACTTCTCTAATCACTAATGGATTATTACTTACTATATACTCCTTAATAGTTTAATTTTTAGTTGATTACTAAGAGTTGTGATGAAGTATTCATTCCCAAAGGAACAATTTCTATAGTATCAACTGATTATAGTATATGTTCTTTATTGTGTTGAGAAAACTATCAACATTATAGATTCCCATTATTAATTAAAACTCCCCCAATATAATTCTCCCATGAATCTATCCTTGATGGAATTTATTTTCTGTTAGGTTTAACCCTATAAAAACTATTTTCCATCTAATTTCATGGAATTAATAGATATAAAGATCTAGGAAGTCTAATATCTATTGAAATGATATATATTGTGGATCAGTAGTCTCCAACATCTGAAATTCTTAATGTAGGTTTCGCATAATTAGTGAAATTAAAATATTTTCTTAAAAAAGATTAATAAATTATATCAAATAGTAAAGTATAAATATTCAGGATTATTTTGTATAAAATTTTAATGTTATATAATGTTATTACTAATGATATGAAAGTTTATTTAAAATATTATATAATATTATACATGTAGAATCTTCATATTTTTTGAAATATTAATCAAATTGAGGACTTAATATAGTGTAATCCTTTGACCATATAAAGAGGTAACTGTAAATATTAGAGACAAGGGGCATTATCTCTATGAATATTAGGCGATTGAAGAATTAGTTCCACCTTCTATAATCTAATATTTTAATACATTAATGGGTGATTTTTTGGGAATTCTACTAATTATACTAATCTTATCTATCCTTAGTAAAAAAAATCAGCATTCTATCGTCGTATTAGTAATAGATTCAAACTGTGTATAACTTGTTCTATTGTTTTATTTTGTATTTATTTCTATCATTGTATTACACATGTTCTTTTCTGGATCATATTCGTGTGATGATGTATGTTGAAATAGATATATATTCTATTATATGTTCTAGTCCATCATGATTAAGGTGTTTATTTTATTCAAAAGTTAAAAATACTTTATTTCTACTTGTGTTTGTTATGATGTGTTAACATTCATCTAGTGGTGTATGGATACTCATAAAATTATATCATATACAATTTTTAGAGTTTGATATTTCTAAACCCTAACCATGGTGTGATATGCCATGATTCAATGTCATAATTCACCTTTATAATTTATAGGATAATTCTGGTAAACAATTATTGATACCCATTATCTATTTTATAATTTAGTGATAGTTTATTATATTAAAAAAAATTCTTGGATGATGTTATGGTATATGTGGATAAGTTTTATAGGATGTAATTTTTATTCAATAAATTTAATGTAGAATATTTTCTAATAAATAAATATTTGATCTTCTATAGACTGGTACCTAGATAGATGTGATGAAGAAGAAATAATGGGAACAAAAATATAAGAATGAACTATGGTTGATTCAGATATAACCTTTCTAGAACAAATATTTTAATATATGTGATGTTAATACAATAATAGAACATATTAAATCTTATTCTGATTTTCTTGATAATTCCATTGGAATTAATATATTTCTCCTACAATGAGGGGTATTAAAATGATAATGTTGGAAGAAATGATATCATGTGAACACATTAATGAATTCAAAAGTACTATAGGTCAATTATAATTGATAAAGGTGAACTTTGAAAATAAAATATTTTAGTTTCAATGAATAGATTTAACATAATGAGATTAAAGAATCAATCGAAAACGAATAAAAAATTGAATTTAGTAGATGCTTTATTGAATAAAATGGTCACATGAAATAGAATAGAAAAATAAAATAAAGAATGATTTTTTTATCCAAAGTTGGTTCCATTTGTTATCATTGGGGGGAGAAAGTACACCGGGAGAAAGGTTTTAGTGAGGTAAAAGTCAATTATGGTATGCATAAATCCAAAATAACATCCACAAACCCCATTACAGAATATATAAGAAACCTAAAACTAAGTATCTCTAGTTCACTTGAGTCTTAGATCATAGAAAATTTTGATTCTGTTCACTCTATATTTTTGATAGGATGTCTACGAAATTAAACATCTAAAAGGTATGAATTATTAAATATTATAAATAGTATAGATCATGAGATGTTATGCAAGGTTCATCTTTATATTAGGATAAAGAATGTAATCTTTCTAGAATTTCAAGCTGTAAAATAAATTTTTAGGTTAAGGAAAAAAATGAACCCTATATGAGAGTTGTATGTTTTTTTCAATATAACCATTCTAGATAGAGAATGGAAGGTTACATGTGTTTTCATAGTAGTGGATAAGGAGTGAAGGATAAAACATTATACCAAATACGGTAATTGGAAGGCGTAATTCATATCAAACATATTAATCTTTCAATGTTATGAAATTAACAACTTGGTTTCTTATGTGGTAAGGGTTAAAAGACTCTAGTACTAACATAATGATCAATATCATAGTCATGGAATTTTTAACATTTAAAAAATGTATCCTTGGGATGTTAAAAAAGGTTCCAATACAAAAAAAAGGTCATAATAAAAAGAATAAAAAGATACATATCATCCATACAGATATATGGGGGCTATATCCATTTGATTCTCATGATGGTTCATTATACTATGTTATATTCATTAATGATGTGATAAAGAATATTTTGGTGTTATTTCTAAATAAAATTTCTAATTAATCAGAAACCTTCATTTCATATAGGTATGAAAGAATCATAACTCAATTGACCCCAAGCATGTAACGCCCCGATCCTAGTTACCCAGAGTCGGTGCATTATTTTAATACATTGGGATGATTACAAAGAATCAAGTCCCGAAGGACCGATCAGTTTAGTAGTCTTGAAAAATAGATTACACACATTAATGTTATGTTACACTATATAACATACAAGACAATATAAATAATCCTTTATGAACACCATTATTCCCTTGGTTTAACCATGCATATCAATCACGATACACTTCTTGGAATCCTGGGAAAATAAAACATAGAAAGGGGTGAGCTCAAACGCTCAGTAAGGGTAAGAAATAATGCGGAAAATGACATAAATATTAAGCATGGTGAATAATTGAAACCAAATGTCTTTACCAATAATAAACATGAATACTTTTATGGAAAGAATATGATTTGAGTAAAAAATTCCATAATAAAACATAAGCATGGGTATTCTACTAGTCGAATAACCACATGAACCATCAATATTATTTCCATAATGAGGGAATTTATAATGTCATACATTCTAAAAAATTTTGTCAACGGCTCATCCAAGATGTCTAAAAATGATTAAGGCCTCGGCCAAAACCATATATCAAAATGGGAAAGGGCATCGGCTAATTCCACATCTAGTTGTCTCATTAGACCTACCGATGCATCAAGGAGCTATAGCGGGCTCTACCCATCACTTACTATGTCCAATACATTCCTCATATGAAAATTATAAAACTTAACATAAACATTCGTATAAGAACTAGGATACGAAATATCAATACTTTAACCATAAACCATGGATGGTATAAAAATTACACATCCACAGTCGAACATATCACAAAACCTTCAACACAATATGGAAGATTTATATCATGATAAATCAACTTTAAAACAAGTTTAAAACCCATTAATGGATTTTGACGTTGATGAAAATGATTTTTAAAACTCTTTGAGGGAAATAACCCTTTTTCATTAAACATTTAAAAGTCACACAATTTGGAAAATAAGTCATTTAAAGACATTTTTGAATCAAAGTATCCCATACCACTTTGAAACTTTTGAAAGGAATTAACATTTTAAAAAAATATTCATGTCCATATAAATAAACCCTTAAAAACCATTTTGAATACATGGACATTAATGAGAAATACCTAGAAGAATAAATATTTAAAACATTTAAAATTATGTTTTAGTAAAAATTCCCTTAAAATAATCCCTTTTAAAACTCTTTCATAAAACATGGACATGGATAATAAATATGTCCCTGTAGATACTTACATAAAAACAACCTTGGATAATAATGAGACTGTGAAATTAACCCTTACCAATTTGGTAACTTACGAAACATACACCCCATGAAATAGGTATCATACAATGAATATGTAAATACACATAAATTAAAGTGTATTACATAAAGAATACAATTATGGGAAGTACATACCCACACAAAAGGTAATAGTGTCAATATGGCATGAATCTAACAGGAATAAGGAGTGAGATAAAAACCCCTTACCTTGTACTTTTCCTTTGTCGAGGGTAGGGTAATCTCCTGTATAATGGATAAATTATTGTTATTAAATTATACAAGAATAATATACATTAATATGATATCATATATGACCTTTTAACATTTCTTTGTTAATAATATCTTAGTATTATCGTTGTTTCGGGTGTTAACTAACTCGTTTTATTTTATATGTTTTGTTACATAAGCCATGTTTGTTATGGATAGGTTGTATCTTATACATATCCAGAATAATACCAAGTACTTAAACATTATTTTTAATCATAAAATTATTATTATACTTTAATGGATAGGATGGGGAATGAATCTCATCGCGTTCGTGGAGACAGTAGTCCGTACGTATGCACGAACGCTACTTCCATTTCATTTTTCATTTTAAAAGGAATCAAAACCAAATAATACATAGGTATATTATTATTAAATTATAATATAATATCTTATATGTGTTACTTTTGTTCATCAATACCATCCTTTATATGTTCCATGAATGGTATAAATGAGTCATATCACTTTGAGGGGGCGGTAGTCCGCACTTCCTCAAATGAAATTATCGTATATATATACAACATGAAATGAATAATGGTATGACATAAAATGGAATTACAGAATCTTATATATAAAAATAAATATCATTAATATCATATTTAATTATAGTTCCTTCATAATGGCCACCATGAGAGGTGGTAGGAGATAATTGAACAATCATCGTTTCGTGAGGCGTTTGGTTTCCATCCACAGAAACATTATGTTATTTACCCATTAGATTGAGGTGTGTGTATGTTTAGTTCTAATACTTCTCATAACAATATACTAGTATATTTAGGATACTGTTTTTGTTACAAAATAAAAGAATGAGAAGATTTTAGGGTTGGATAAGTAAAAGAAAAGAAAAGAAGCTAAGAGAAATCGTTACCTTTAATTGGGGTAACTCCCTTTGGTTTGAACCAAAAAGGACTCTTGAAGTGCCTTATGCCTAATCTGAGGCTTCTAGGAGTAGGATAGGGATGTATGGAGCTTAATTGGGCAGAGTTTTGATGAGCCAAAAGGCTTGAGAGATGTGTGTAATTGGTTACAAGTGGTGTCCTTTTATAAGGGGGAGGAGGGGCGCTATAGGAAAAAATTAAAGGATTAATTTATAATAAATTTATATTCGGTTTATAATGGCTCAAAAGTGGATTATGAAAAGACTAAGGTGGGTATGGGTCTAAATTCTTTCAAAAAATAGATTTTAGAAAGTTTTAGGTCATTATATTAACCTTATCGTTTAGTTTTAACTCTTTGTTAATGAGTTTGACACATACCATGTCACTTTGTATTTTTTATATTATATAGTTAATAAACTTACTATATACCTCAAAGAGACACCCAAGTGGTCCATTAATGATACACCTATCATGATACAAGTCCTTTGTCAGAACCTTAGATTTTTAGAAATTTAATATCAATTAATAATATAATATTTGTTTTAAAAACTCTTATATGTCAATTTTGACACTATTTGGTATTTTGTTTTTTTGAAAGTCACCACAACTTGATTACTTAGAACAATATACATTGAATCATCCCTAACATGTCATAGTCACCTAGAAAATTCGTTTATGTCATAAAAACGTTGAGATTATATTTATTTTAATATTTATATTACCATTTATTTTATTCTTTCATTAATAAGGTAATTACTGCATCATCATTGTGTCATAAATAAATTTAATTATTTAATGTCTAAAAATTATAATTAAAATACCATTATGTAGGAAATATTTTTATATTTCTAATGAATATTTATAATCGAATTTATCTTATGTATAACCCTATATTAAAAATGTTTTAGTTATTAAACTTTGATTTTAACTCTTTTAACTCTTCTTTGAATTAAATAATAATAAATGTCCTAATCTAATCCAAGTGGACCTAAAGGGTCATATTTTATTCTTAAGGTTTTTTTTGGTCGAATTAAACTTATCTAATAGAATTAGGACATGTTTTAGGGTAAAAATAATATCATTTTTACCCTTAATTGCCCTATTTACTTTTTACCGTGGTAAATAAAAGTAAAAAGTTACTATTCACCAAAAATTATTTTTACCTTATTGAACCACATTTTACTCCTTGATATTAACTGTGTCTCTAATATTTTCAAAATTTCACTCACAGAAGCGGTAAAATTAAGTTTTATGTGAATTTACAAATTCTCCTAGGAGGTGGGCAAAAGACGGTGAAAAAGTTCGATAAAATTTTTATATATCTAAAATTATTATAAACTGCCTAAAATGAATTAAATTAAATTTATATAGGTGTTATGTATCCTTTTTTACATAAAATAAATTTAAATAATATAGATAATTATTTAAATAAAAAGCCGATTTTAAATAGTAACTCAGTGTTTTTCACTAATCATCAAAAATTGAATGTTTTCAAAAAAATACCAAAACATTACCCTAAGAAAATTTTGATATTCCGAATTCAATAATGAGGTCTATTTTACCAAATTCAAAAGATAGAAGTTTCATTTTTTAATTTAAAATTAATTCCAATTTTTAAAACAAAAAGCATGTTTTTAAAAAACAATAACTATCAAAAGATTGACCCTTGTTAATGTTTGGTTTAAATGTGAAATTATGTTCAATGACCAAAGTTGGATTAAATGGTAAAAATATATTCTAAATATAATTTAAAACCACTAAAATTCATAATTTATCACTATTAATTGTTTCGATTAAAAAAGTTGTTTTTAATTAAAATTTAGTAATTTTCACTATTCATCAAAATATGAAAGTTATCCGAAAAGTACCAAAATTTCACCCTAGGCTAATTTCGATATTCTAAATCCAAAAATGAAGTCCATTTTGAGAGATAAAATTTATATAATTTCAAAAAGTGGGTATTACTATTCATAATGGCTACTTTGATTGGTCATGTTGTGAGTTAGAACTCGAAGTTGCGTACAACACATGCTACTACATTATTCAAAGAGAAGCGTACCATGGAAGCTCAGGGTGTTACAAAGCCGGTGGTCACTTTATTACATTTTCATAGATATAGGGGGTCAAATCTATATTTTTTGATCATTTTAGTCGTTTTGGGTGACCAGATACATACATGATACCCATTTTATGGTTGGAAAAGAATAAAAAACATAACGAAATCAAATTATTATCATCCATGAAACGCAGTCAGTGGATTCATATTCATATCATGAGTAAATGAAACAAAATAAGGGTGAGTTCAAATGATTATAAAGGGTTATGTACTACAAAAGATACCATTAATTAGTAGTATATAATAAATATAGAATATTATTTAAAAAACATATGTTCTATTTAATCAATAACATGATAATCAAGATTAGATAAGGTGTGATCAATATGAAAAATTAAACAACTGAACACGCGTTAAATTTAATTAATAACTTTAGTATAATGTTTATATAAGGAGTAATAAATATTTCAAGGTAAATAATTGATCACACATTACATTTAGACAAAAACATAACTATCATGATCAGTTGGGGAATAATCAATATAGAAAGGTAAATAACTAAAAAAATAGTCAATTTAATAAATAACATGAGAAAATTTATCATCCATGGATAATATCAATGTAATAACCTCATAGATAATAACAAATGAATAATAAATGTATGAAATTCTAAATATTTTATTTCATAATCTTAGATATCATTATATACATCCCTCCAAGACCTTGTACCGAGACATTATAAAACAATGGGTAAAACCCCATTTAATTTGGTTAGATGATTTTTCTAATGATACCTTTTGACTCATCAAGGGTCTAAATAATTCTAGGACCCACCCATCATGGCATGTCTAATTAATTCTTCACAATAAAATGGTCAATATAAATCATGAACAATATTCCTAATCAATAAATATTCAATTGAGTAAATGATACAAATTTATCAATATTTACCCAGTTAATTAATTAAAATTCATTTCAATCACTGTATGTAAAAATGGTTTACGTTTTAGTATAAAATCATATCCAAGATACAAATAACATTTATATTTAATATAAATTTAATTTAAAATGAAAAATGATAAAAACAAAGTGAGTTTCTCAAGAAAAATTTAATTGTTCTAAGATTAATCAAGATATGAGAGGTCATAAACAGTTCATCAGGTAAATATATTCTTTAAATAAAATAGTTTCTTATGGATGGATAAAGGGAATGAAAGTGAAATTTTAGAATTTTTCTTTCATAAAATAGTTTAATTTTAAAACCATTCAAAATGTGTACAATAATGTATAATTCATAAAAATGTAACGGTGGGGAGGAAGCTCATTCTTACAGTATACATTAAAAAATTTATTTTCATCATTCTTTAGAAAATGAACTTCTCAAAAAAAATTATAATTATTACTTTTAAACCATTTATAAAATTCATGTATAACTTAAAATTTCCTTTATAAATCATTTGAGTATATAAAATGATTTTTTAAGAAAAATTGAAAAAATTTGACATAGAAAAACATTTATCCTATTTAAAAAGAAAATACATATTTGTTTAAAAACTTCTCTTTTCTTCATTCAAGTACCAAAGAGATGAAAATTTTGGAGAAAATATATATTCACCTAAAATATTTAGTGTATAATAAAATTATTGTACCATATGAATGATAAATGATAATATTCCTTAAAATAATGTAAAATAAATCCTAAAAGAAAGTGAAATTGTAAAGTATATTATAACATATTTAGTAATATTCAAATTATAACCCCTTAAATAGTAAACATGAATTGAAACTTTAAAAATATTTACTAAATAATTATTTATAGTAAATTCATCAAATGAGTAGTATAAACACAAAATAAAAGTGAATATGTGCATATTAACAAATATGTATTAATGAAATGGAAGTAGAGATGAAATCCATTACTTCAAACATTCCATTAGTTAAATTTTTCTTAACTTCATATATAATAACAAAAACAATTATTAATTTATTCAAGTAGTTATTATATTTAATGTTTTATATATGATCATATTGTAACACCCTACAACCCATTAATTACAATTATTTTATTGCTTTTATTTGTTTGAGTGTTAATTGGCTCTTTCCTCATGTATGTTTTGTCATTAATGCTACAGTTAATGAGTATATAATATAGTTATTTCATCTCTGTAATTATATTAATGTTATAAATATCATATATAATAATTAAATAAATTTTCCTAACCATTCTTGAAATTTTCAAATGGAAAATTAATTTCATCACTTCATTGAGATAGTGGGTTGCACATATGCACAAGTGAATATATCATTCCCTTATTAGTTGAAAGGGTAAGAAAGTGGATAATATATTAATATTAAATAATTAATAAATCTTCAAATGTATCATATATATATATTAATTATTTCAATTTTTATTACTATCCATCTGAGTTGATGGTGGGAAAAAATTATATCTGTTCATGAGGTGGTAGTCATCTATACACAAGAGTGATGACTTTATTTCCCATTTGATGGAGAAGAAGATGGAGATATATTATGCCATAAACATATTAACATCTCAGTATAGGGTATATAACAGTGCTATTATATTTAAATTGTTATGACATAATTGAATATGGTGAAATAAGAATGAAAAAAAATATTTGTTAAGGAGATTATCTTCTCTTAGAGAAACACTCTTTAGATCTATTTTAAGTACCATAGGGTTGGTATTTTTTGAAAACCATAAGTTATATAATGTGGATAGTGAAGTTATGTGGATATTTTGGTAGGTTAATTTGATCCCAATGTTATGATATGTGTGAATGTATGAGTGGAGGGAGTGCCCATTTATAATTTTAGAGGATTGGGTTTTTGGTAAATGTACAAAACTATTCAATAGTTGGAAGTAAATCTCAAAAAAAAATCATCCAAAATTGATAAATAATTCATTTGATAGAGTTTATGGTCGATCTACACCTCCACCAAATAAAAATAAATGTTTTTAACATGTTATTCCTTTATTACATTATGTTTACTTTCTTTTAATATTTCAGTTTCCCCTATAGTAACTAGTTTTTTAACAAAGATAATTAATCCTATAAGAATAAAAATAAAACAATATTTTATTATATTTTTAATACCCAAAATTTATAAACGTAAAATTAAATTTATTATATAACATTCTATATTTTTTTAAATTAATTATAACATTAGCACATGTAATATGCAAACCCTTTGTTTAAACATTATCCATATTAATTAATTTATAATGTTTTTACTGCGCATTATGACCAAAAAATAAACTAAAAATATTAAATAATATTAATTATACTGATTCCAAATATGAAATACATATTATTAAATTCAATTCACTTAATTCATTGAATTTAGTTTAAAATGAAACATGTGATTCATGTCGAAACACGGGTTTTAATGAAATGCATTTCTCCCTTATATTATGATCGTATATTAAATATATGACTAGAAAAAATAAAGTGTTGGATTTGAATTTATATAGTTCATTTTATCATGCATAAATATAATTTAAATCATTCACCATTAAACATTATTTTAATTAAATAATATTAATAAACACTATACATTTTTAATCAAAAATAGGTTTTGAAAAAAATAATTTCTATAAAACATGTTTTTACCTCTATATGATCTCGGGTATATTTATATAAAATTGATATTTAATTAATTTTTTAATATAAATTTTATTCAAAATTATTAAAATTATAATGGGGAGTAGATAAATATTACATTTTTATTATTAATAAAATGTTATTTCTAAGGGAAAATTTCAACAATTATTTCTACTCTTATTTTGACCATGTATGTTCAAAATATATATTAAAAAAATAAAAGTAGGATTTTTTTATGAAATAATAAAATTTTCATTTTATTTATGTTTCATTAAAACTAATGTACACATATAATAGTTGATGCTTAGTTTTCAAATTCTTCCCTCTTATAAGACTTTTTTCCTCGATATATTCTTGGATATAACGTTCCAAAAAAGGTGGCTCTCCATATTAAAATACTCCAGTTACCAAATTTCATCATCTATTTTATGATTAATCTAATGTACCATTACCATTATTTTCATCTAATTACTTTAAAAATTCTCTCTTATATCAAGAATCTCGAAGGGACCTTCATGATAGAATAGATTAGGTTCCAATTCAATTTTTTCAGAGGAGAGAGAATATGTTAGGTCTACAATGTACATCCTTAATAAAGAAATATAGAACATATTATTTACTTTATAGTGAAATCATTTAATTTATAATTAATACACCAAACCTATAATTATTTCTAGAATATTTAGGGTTCTGATGTTCCTAGGTCTCAGTTATCCCATATTACTGAACCATATGACACACTTTCATGGTGACACATGAAATAAAACATTATCTCCCACATAAAATGAAAAATATTTCCTCAAATTTTCAGAATAATTTTTTTCCTTTTTGGGTATAATATAATATGATCCTGAATATTCATTTCCACTATTTTACTTCTCAATATGTTCTAGGAAAACAAGTTTTATTCACCAAATTTATCCCAACAAGTTGGAGAATGATGTATCTTTCTTTATAATGATTCATATTGTTCTATTTTAAGTCTTGAATATAAACTATTATTATAGAAAACCTATACTAAAACTAAATAATTATCCAGAATTCCTTGAAATCTAATTTATCAAAACCTCAACATGTCTTACAATGATTTAATAGTCCTTCCAAACTGACCAACATTTTAAGGAAGGTGGGAGGTGATAATATAAATATTATTTTAAATATCCTTTAAAAGAATATTCTAGAGTATAGTTGTAAATTAGGGATCATGTTCAGACATAATTAAAAGATGCTTTTTGAAAACTCTTCTGACATCATTAATATAGATCCTTCTGAAAAAATCCAGATGTAAATATTCTCTAATAGAGAGTAAATGTGAAAATTTCTTATGGATATCAACAATAACCAATTTTACATTATTTATTCTAGTAATATTAGTTATTACTATTATAGGGTACATATTAATGTTATCCCATCTCCACATAGGCATTGGAAGAGGTTTCATCACTCTTCTATGATGTTATCCCTCCGCCTTCCCCTATTGAAAAACCATCCATCTAGATTTATAATCAGTAATTAATTTCTTCATATTATCCAACCAAAAATGGTCCCTCAATTCCCTTTATAACATGGTTCTACCATGGTTTGTAGTTAAATTTTTTATGTGAACATCATTCAACAACTCACTTTTCATCTCATGTATAGATAGAACACATAATATCTTTTCAAATTTTAGGATTCCATCTTCACAAAAAAAAATCTTCAATATCCCATCACTCACAAAATTTATTTTATTTTAAAAATTCTCATCATCATATTGAGAACATTTTATTTATTCTAATAAATATGGATTCACAATGATTTTAAAAATATGTCATTTTTTCACTTTATTAAAAATTCTCATATCTATATTTATAAGATCCAGGAACATAGGATCCATCCTGTTTCTCATTTGGGTTAGAATACCACATTCCTTACATATCAACAGATCAACTACCTTATTTTACTTCTATGGGTGTAAGTGTATTTATAAATCATTATCCTTTAGTAGCTCAAGCCATCTTATTTTCCTCATATTAATATATTTTTGTGAAGAAATTTATTTTAGGCTCTTAAGGTCAATGTGTATCTCATATATTTCTCTATAGAAATAATTTCTCCATATATTCAAAGAAAAAAAATTATATCTTACATGTCAAGATTGTGGTTTGGATAGTTTTGTTCATGAGTCTTTAAATACCATGAAGCATATTTTATAACTATATAAATTTTCATAATGAAACAACCAAGTCTTGTTTCTAATTCACAATTATATATCACAAACCCATCATTTATTGATGGTATAGTCAAAATTGGAGCATTTACAAATTTATTATTAAATTATTAAAAACATTCTTCACATTCCTTTTTCTAAAAGAACATAACCCCTTTTCATATAAGCTATGTTATTGGGTTATCCAAACATGAAAAATTATGATGGAATAACTAATAGCATCATAAAATCCAATAAAACTATGTACCTTGGTTTTGTTTTATTGTATAGGACATTATCTAAATTCTTTCTTCATCATGGGATAAATTTATTTTATATCTTTTGAGACAATATGATTGAGAAACGAATCTTCATGAAGACACAAATCACACATACTAAATTTTCCATGTAACTCTTTTCTTTTAGCAGTATCAAGAATGATATGAAATTGATTATCATGGTCCTCATAGAATTTAAAATAAACCATTCTATCAACAATTAATACCACAATGAAAAAATCCCCATTAATACAATAATCATTAGATCCATAAAAACTAATGGTGTATTAGTCAATACAAATGGAACTACTATAAACTCGTAATTTTCATACCTTATATTGAATTCAGTCCTCATTATGTATTCCTTCTTTAGTCACAATTTATGATACCCCGAATGATGGTAAATATTTAAAAAATATTGATCTTCATGAATTTGATTCAAGAATTCATCAATGTGAGGTAGAGGATATAGGTACTTTATCAGGTATGAATTTATTTCCCTATAATCTGCACAACCTCTTGGATCTATCCTTTTTCTTAAAGAAAATAATAGGGGGTCCCCAAGGTGAAACACAATCGAATATAAAACCCTTATCCCACAACTCCTCTAGTTATTTTTTTATTCGACTAATTTCATAGTTTTCATTTGTTTGTGAAAATTTTATAATATTCTTTAATTAGGGATTAAATCAATGGGGAATTAAACTTCATGCTCTGGTGTATGTCTAGGTAGTTCCTCAACAAATACATTAATATATTCATGTATAGTATGTACAACCTCAATTTAAAGATTAATTTCTATATACATAGATTGTGTTTGATATTACTCCACAAGAATCTCATTATTGATATATACTGATGATGGTTATACACATGACATATATTATAAACTATCTTACATAAAAATAAGGAATTTTACATCTTCATCACAAATCATAATTTCCTACTCCTTACAAAAAAATTGAATAATATTTTGCAATTCATTCCATATCAAGGATTATATCAAAGTCAAAAATAGGTATAATAATAATGTTTTAAAATATATAATGTATGTTTCAAAATGTGAACAACCTAACACATCCTTATTACAGTGAGACTTCAACTATGAGTTCTAACTGACAACAAATTTCTTATGGTTCTTTGAAATTTTTTTATTTTCATGTAAAACATAGAAGATAAAAAAGAGTGAAAAGATAAAGAATCGAATAAAAAATTGGATAAATTTGATGATATAATTAATATACTAACATTACGTACTTCCACATCATCTATAGTGATTTTATATGATTGTCATTCTCCCCATGGATTCTTCTATGGTATATTATCTTGATTCTTGGGACATTAGATTAAATTGTAATTCCATAACCCCTATAGCCCGGAGCTGGTGCATTACTTTATAACATTGGAATGATTAAAAAGAATTGAATCCTGAAAGACCTACCAGTTTATTATTCTTTAATAAACTATACACATACATGGAGGTCAGTTTATATTGGGAAAGGAAACAAAATATAATACAAAACAAAAGCTAATAAACTACACCCAATAGAACTCAATAAATGATATATTCTTCATAACCTATAGAAGGAAAAACAAATGAAAGGGTTGAGATGAAATTATCATTAAAGGATACAGATATAGTAATAATTAATCAATAATAATTGAATCATAACCAATTTTACATAACCAATATGGTATGGTGAGTAAATGAAAAACACAATCCATTAAAAAACTAATAACGAAAATGCATACATAGATTTTGTCATAGTGAAAACCTCATGAATAGAAATAATTAAATAATAAATAAAGAGAATTAATATTATTTGGAAATCATTTTTATAGAACATGAACCATAATAACGTCGATACAGTTTAATTCTGTGGGTAAATATCATTCTAATTCTACTTTGAAAACAAACTTGAAGGGTTTATCACTAACGGATTTGTATCATGAGACTTTTCGATGCATAGAGGGAATATAGTGGGCCTCACCCATCACTTACAATAAAAATAATTATTTATAAAATGATTTAATACAAGAATAATATGTATTTTCAGTATCTATATTGAGTAGAGGGTACAGATTCATCAAATATTTCCCCAATTAAAGCAACATTCCACATAAATATTGTATGTAAAATGGTATACGACTAAGAATATAATTATATACATATAACAAGAATATGGATATATAATATAATTACAATTTCAAATGAAAAATGATCTCAAAGGGGTATTAGATACACCATATAAGAATTATTTGGTTAAAAATACTAAGTAAATATCAATGAAATGGAAGTTGAGACAAAGTCCCTTACCACATTTTAATCAATCAAATAGTATGACCAAAAAATTAATAATCATTAAATGAATCATTGAATAACATGAATATAAATATAATAATGATATTATATATCAAATTTCAGTTCACCTACACCACATATAAGAAATAATTTCCCAACAATGGAAATCACATGGAAATAAAAGTGAGATGAGGAACCCCTTACCTTAAGTACAAATATATTTTGAACTTGATATTAATGTCCTAATTATTCAAATAAGAATAATAAATTATTAATTCCATAACCTTATCTACATGTAATTTATTTATTATATATTAATTAAGTTTATTTATGGCCATTTAGATGGGTTAAGAGATTCAATTTAATCATTTGGGAGTGTAAGTTTTATTAGTTTTCATTCTTGTATTGCTTGTATAAGAGTATATAAGTTCATGTAAAATGGAAATTGAAAACCAAAATTGATGTTATGATTTTCTATTTATCATCTATAAGTTTAAGTCATCATATAAATCTTTTGGTTATTTTGGGGGAGGATGAATCATTATATAAAATTTTATTGATAAACACTTGGATTATTTTGAGGGTTTTTCGATCCCCATGAATTCATTTTGTTTTATAATTAAATACCATGCGTAAAAAATGAATCTAGAAAATGAAACAGAATACATTACATATATTATGATCCATTTCAACAATAAAAAAAATTCATGACCATAATTTAAGTTGGTAAAAGAAATTGAAAACCTGACATCCTTGAATGTGATAAATTAACACATATCATATAATGTTTTCATTTTTAGTAGAAGTGGAGAGGGAAATATAAATGATGAGAAAATATTCCATTAGCTTAATAAAATTCCATTATATTTAAGATGATATAATTATCACCGAATTTTGATAAGTGAGGTGGGGAGAGTGAAAAACAAATAATGGAACATCTAAAAGAAGTTGAAAGTAAAAGGAATAGAGGTTTATATCTTGAGTAATCCTCCTTAATAATCTCCTTAAGGAATTTTTTTGGACTTTTGGTGAGACCTTAAGGTCTTATACATGGGGGAGGTCTTGGGAAGTATATTTGGCAGAACCTAGACAAGGATAAAAGATTGAGTGGTGTGAGGGGAAGAGGGGTGAGGTTTGGTTTATATAATGGAGGAGATGAGGGTTTTGCATTATTTTAATCATTACTTTATTATTTTGGATCAAGACTATGAATAGTGCTGATTCTTGTAAAAAACAGTAATAACCTTATTTTCTCAAGCGTATTCTTTCACGAAGGTTACAGTTCTTCTGGATAGGATTTAGTTTCATGTTATATGTAATTATATAAATTTTATAAATATAATATTTAATTGTTAAATATATTTTTATAACCATTCATGAATGTTGTATCTGGAAAATGGATCACATCGCTTTGTGGATATGGTGGGCCATTCATACACATGAGTGATAATATCATTCACTTAATGGGTGAATGGGTAAGGTAGTGAAATATATATTAATTTTATAGAATTAATATCATGTCATATTTATCATATATATTCATTATTGTTATTAGTACTTCTATCAACATGATTTGGTGCTGGGAAACAAATTACATTGGTTTTTGAGGAGGTAGTCAGTCATACACATGGTCAATGGCTTTGATTCTGATTTGATGGATAATAAAATGGATAAATATTATTTCACAAAAATAATAAAATATATTTATTCATGAGATAATTGTGATATTTTATTAAATTTTTAATTAAATAATTGATGGTAGTAAAAGAATAAGTAATATGAAAGAACATTCTTTCAACCATTACCTTCTCTTAGAGATACATCCTTTAGATTCTATTGTAATGACACTAGGGATGGTATTATGGGAATAAAAACATATCAAAAGTGTTGATAATGATTTCAAGAGGTATTTTGGTAAGTTTTGGTTGATCCAAATTCCTTGATAGGTGTGAAGAAGTGGGTGGAGGGAGTTCCATTTTATAGTCGTGGAGGGGTGGGATTTTTGTAAATACCCACAACTATATAATAATGGGAAGCCATTATTAGCCCAAGTTCATAAAATATTTATAAATAATTATTTTTATGTTTGTTAAGTCCGATCCAAGACTCCTAAAAATAAAATAAAACATTTTCTAAACATCTTATTCTCTTATCCTCTAAGTTTACTTACTTTTACCAATTTAATTTTCACCATAGTAACTAGTTTTTTATAAACTTTGTATTTAATCCTTTAATTCTATAAAAAATGATCCTAATTTTTTAAATTAGAACCAAATATTATAAATATTATATCCATTTTATCAAATAAATATAATATATTTGTTTAAAATTATTTTTAACAAAACTGAAAGTAAGGCGGAAAACCTCTTTTTAACATTAACCGTGCTATTTAATTTTTAATATTTTTACAAATAATTATGAAAAAAAAATATTGAAATTATTAAATAACATTAATTATTATGATTTTAAATATTTATCCATTTTTATAAATTCAATTCACATAAGTAGAGAAATTTATTTTAAAAACAAGCCTGCAAATTGTGTTGAAAATAATTTTTCAAGAAATACAAATATCATTTATAAGATAATCCTATATTAAGTATATGACTAGTAATATTCATTAAAATTATTTAAATTATTATATATAGGCTTATGGTCTAAAAATTTTATTAAAATAATTTATCATTAAATATTATTTTTATTTATTATAATGTATCGACATATTACCATTTAAATCAAAATGAATTAAAAAAAAATTCTTAAAAATAAATGTTTTTAGATCCAAATGATATTATATATTTATATAAAATTTATAGTTAATAAATTTTTAATTATAAATAATTTTACAGATTATAATAAAAAATGTAGAGTGGTCAAATTTAAAAAAAATCAGGAAATCTTATTTTGAAGGAAAAATTTAAAATTTTCATTTTTGGATTATTTTAACCAAGTAATATCTACATAGACACTCATTATTTCAAATTTGGATTCCTGTGTGATAAAATATTAAAATTTGAATTATATTTTAGTTCTATTAAAATATAATTTTTACATAATTTAATTGAGTTATGGTTGTTACCTGATCCTTGGTGGAAAATGAGATTAGATGTAAATTGATATGTCTGATGAATGATAATGGTTGGAAGTATAGATGAGGGGAATTCAAAATGTTTTTATATAATAATGGATTTTTTTTCTAATACCATTCCTAGAACACTATAAAAACGTAATTGATGAATAGTATAACTCATATGTTAATATATAAATAAATAAAAATGAGGATTGTTACTATATTTACTATGATGTTTTTTGTGGAAGTAGTGATTTGTATGGCATACATGGTGAGCATAATTCCATCATCTCCATTGGTGTAGGAAAATCAAGAATACTATTTGTCTAGAAGATATATTCTAAGTGTCTTTTTTTATTCACTTTGGCCCACAATGATACCATGTAAAGGGGAAATCTAGATGAAAATAAAAAATTGTGTTACTCTATAGGGTGTGGTTCCAAAGAATTTGGTTTTAGAATATTGGATAAAAACTCTAGGTTGCTTATTAGAAATAAAATTAGTATATTTAATTAATAATTCTTATGGAATGATTAGAACTAAGATTAATGTGATGATGAAATAAATGTATCATACAAAACTAATGTTTAACTAAATTAAATTATTTATGGTAAAATTATTCTAGAATGTTTAGGGAGTGCGCCATTACTAGAAACACCAGGATATCTAGAAGATTGAGCTTAGTTTTTTTGGTGTTTCTATGGCTAGAAGTACTATAAATAATTGGATACAATGGAAGATCAATTAATATCTCTAAAATGTTACATTTTAGAACAAATATTTCTAGAATGAGTTGATATAGAATGATATATATAAAGGTCTACCATGAATTGGTGTCAAGTTCATAGATACAGATGCAACTATCACATTTTACTACTTTGAGAAGATAGTGAACCAAAAATCAGGTAAGTGGAATAATGTTCGAATGAGTTGAGTTAGTTTGAGTTATCCATGAATGATGAGATGGATTTTTTATAAGTTTTTGGATCATGAATGATAATGAAAAGACCTTTTGGGAGAATATTTCCTCATAAAAAATGGGATTATTGGTTGAAGAAAGATATATATGGTAGATGGAGTTACAATGAATGGAAGGTGTCTATTTTTTCATTAAATTTTTACTATTTTTTGAACACATGACTATCCACATGATAATAACTTGGTTTCCATAGGAAGGATAAATTTGGTGTTGTTATTTGTGAATAAATCCTTTCATCATAGAGACATATATGAAGAAATTTATATGGATTATCCAAAGTGTTTTAATGATAATTATAACTAAGATCTTGTGTGTAATTTGAAGAAGAACCTTTATGGATTGATGTAGGCACCAAGGAAGTGAAACTATAATTTCAAAGAATTTATGGGGGCATAGAAGTTGATATTAATAAATAAGGATAATTACTAATACTAGAAGGTGTTTGATTAGAGTTTCATCATATTACTTCTCTATGTGGCTGAGGATATATATTTTTTTGTGTTTAAGGAAAACATCTATGAGATGATCAACTAGATGTTTGGATGTTTTTATATGGATGATCTATGTCTGAAAACCTAATTTTGGTGGTGTGAATTATAATGTAATTAAGGTTGGGATCATTGTTTCTCACTCCAATATACTATATATAGATAGTGTTGGAACTATTTATATTGAGTGAGATGAAACCAGTTAATAACCCCCTAGATGTACACATTAAGCTGATCCATGATAATTCATTTAGAAAAAAAATAAGATATTCAGTACATGAAAAAACATCATTATGCATTGGAAGCCATAGGTTTAATATATTTTATGATTTATACAGGGATTTATATATTAATATAGTGGGATTTCATAGTAGTTTCATTGGGAATCCAACAAGAGAAATTTATAATATAAAAAAGTGAATCCTTTGGTATCTCAAGTTGTAACAACCCAACTTCTAGAATCCCAGATCTGGGGATATTATACATTATTTCTCTAAAATATAGGATTTCAAGAAGGTTCCAACAACATTGTAGTCATTAAAGACTAGATACCAAAATAAATTTCAAATTACACTTAAGAACATAAAATACATCACAAAAAATATTTGAGGACCTTGTTATCCCTTCTCATTAATCCTTGAAAATTACACATAGTTCACTTTTATATTTCATGGGGAAAATAAAAAACAATTGAGATTTGATACTTAGTAGATAGTAGAAAAAAAAAGAAATATATCATATTATAATCATTGAATAAATATTATAGAAGTAATAAATGATCAAAATATTGACATAATCAAATGAAAATAAGAGAAAACTATATCCTTGAAATTAACTAAAGACATGGATAAAAATTTCATATATCATATTGATGGAATTTATAATGTCAGAAAACATGCATCAGAGTGAAGATTGATTTGAAACTCAACTAGTCTTTTAATAAATGATTTATTATTAGTGAATATGTGCCATAATTATATCCAAATTCTAGTATCGATACAAGGATGTCATTGATAATAAAAACCATAGTCCTTAATTTTCAAAATTCATTATTTTTAACATTATGATAGATTCTAAAAATTCATTAATTTTAGGGAATATTATTTTTAATATATAAAATTATTCATAATTTCATATAATGACAAGTATGATGACATTATAGTAATGGTTTTTAACTATAAATGGATCTTGGTGAATGAGATCTCGTATGTTGTCATAATAATGATAGATATAAAAGTCTATAATGAGAAGTGATACATAGGCCCCCGTTAAAAAATATAAAATGGGACATAATTCCATGAAATAACAGTTAAGTAATGTTGTGAAAAGTTTATTATAACAAATGAATTTTAATTAAAAATGGAGGATAAGGATTGGAAATGTGATGACTAAGATTTTCTCGAAAGTACTTCTTGTTTGTTTTAAATTAAAATTCTTTAATTGGGCCCTTTTAATGTTACTTAATAGTGTCAAGGAGGTCACAAGGGTGTTTAGGGATTGTTCGGAGCCTATAACCCAAGAATTTGGAGAAAAATATTGGGCCATATAGTTAGTATAATCTATGATTCCCATCCAGTATGGTTTCTCTTAACCAAGATTATAAATTAATAGGGAATAAGGGGGACTCACAGTTGTCTAAAATCATGTTGGTCGTGGTATATTCTCATGTTAAAATTTCATTAATTATGTTACTAGCTTCCTACATGGATTGTGCATGGTTAGACAAATTGTTCATCTATACCATGAGTGGTCCCTCCTTAGGTAGTGGTGTGGTGCATGGTTGGAACACAGTTTGGCCAATTGTGCAACAAAACCATGAGACCCTATTTGGATGGGTGATTATAAATTTATTCCCCTAATGATTCTAATACCTCATCCCTCCTCTCTCCCTTCTCATTTCTAGCTGATGGTTTCTTCTCCCTATCACGTTGAGCTCTATTTTTTCCTAATATATGGTTTAATATAACTCCTTTATCCATACTCCAAATCAATCACCAATGAAATAATTATAAATTCATCAATAATTCCTTGAATTCAATTTCTTCCTATCCTAGTTTCTCTTCCCATTACTTGCATAATTCCATTGTGAGCTCATTCACCATATTTTTTTGGTGTTAGAATATTTCTCTGATTTATTATAATCTACATTTAATATAATGTTGATATTTTATTAGGAGTTATATATGACCCTGATCTATGTGTTCAATTTTTTTTCCCAAAAATGTTAGTTTTTTTTATAGAACCATTTTTGTCTCACAAACTATCCATTGTCGAACATTTCCCTTGAGTTGATTTCTTCCTTATTAAATTAATTATTCCATGTTAAGATACTCCCCAATACCATATTAATAGGTTTAAGGATTCTGTCCCTGTTCTTTGACATCTCGTTGGGTGTGATAAATTAATTTCTCTCTTTATAAAATGGTCTAAATATACCAAACACCATTTAAGTGTTTGTCTTAGATTATAAATTTAATTTCCCCTTTGTGTGTAATTTATATTTGAATAAATAACCTTATAAGTGCATTATTTAGTTGATTAAGAATTTAAATGACTTGAATATTTAATTGGATTTTCTAAATGTATTTAAAATTGGTGTAAAGGCCACACCTCTTGCAATGTAAGTATAAAATGTGAATTTTATGCATGTGACACCCTTGGTTATATTAGGATTAACAATTATGAAGCTTTAGAGGTAATTCTTCATGTTACTATTATTATTAGGATTATTCCATTTCTATTGGATAATGAATAATGTTTATGGGACATTTTGAGCATGACATTTCACACTCCCTTACATCGGGTGTTCAAAATGGTGTCTCTCACTATTTTGTTGTTTTTTGGGCGATGGGCGTCAAGTTACATGTTCCTTGTTTTAGGTGTTGGGAATGATGTGTTGTGCTACTTTTCCTGATTGTTGGGAATGAAATATCACATTCATCGTGACATTATGGGAATGTACCCTTTTTTGAGCATATAGGATCGTTAGATTAGTTATGGATGCCTAAATTACACTCCTTGTCCTACCAGGACCTATTCTCTAGGTATATGGCTAATTATGTACTCATGTAATTAGTTAATATAAATTTATACAATATATAACTCTATATACAATTACTATATAAATATATATAGATACTGATTAGGATCATACACCAGCCTATGCTGATGTAGGCAGAGCCAACCAGGTGTCCAATAGGAACCTGAGATGGATGGTTTTTACTTATTCATAATTGATTATTATCTTTTATACCAACACACTACTATTGTTAAGTACACAAGATGAATTATTTCTAGAAACCATTGGTGGTGGGATACTGGGATTTTATCTCACACCCAACTCAAACTACCTTCGGTACCCAAGTAGATCTCGTGTCTCTAGGTATGGATAAGGGGGTGATCCATGATTCGGATGTTTGATTAATTTAACATGTAGCATAGAGTATGTGAGTAGAAGACAAATCATATTCTCATGATCTAGTAGAGAAGTGTTTTGTACTTTTTTATATTATATCAAATGTCGTATGTGCATATCCCATGTTTCTCCTTTTTGTATATTATCATTCCATGACATCATTTTATATGACTCGGCCTTTTGGGTTTTCTTATTATAATATTTTCTTAGTGATTTATGCTTCCATAATTATTAATTGTATTCTTTTCTATAGTTATTTCGTTTATATCATGCTTCCACTATTGTAAAATTTTTTATTATTATCTCTTGTGATGCTCTAATATGAGGGTATAGTCTCGCAAATGTATCACCATAGACCGTAACTTCTTGTCATTAGCCTCTATCATGTGGTAACATATTCTTGAGTCCATGTGACCCACCGACTCGAGGCCCCAGTTGAATGGACTCTAGGATGAGACATTAAAAGGTTGTATTATCTCATTATTTTTTCATTTGTAATACTGATTAGGTGTTATAATTAAGAATAAGATCTAACAGAATTTGGTAATGAGCGTATATCTGAGAGTAGCTAAACCACGTAGAGGAGAAACCCAAATTACCAGGGATGGGTAATTGCTAATATTGGATTATGCATGATAAAGTTGATATGATTTCATAGTTTGGTGATTAAAATTCCTTGTGATATTATTATAATTGATGTTACTAGTTTTGGACTTGGTTCTTGGAATGTTAAAGAAATGTACTAGCATCTTATGCATCATTATAGGAACATTAGGACTAACATTCCACACATTTTTCAATTCCAGGTCTACTTTATATGTACATTTTCCTACTACATATAGTTAGTTCCATATAATTATATATTTAGATGTGATGACAATTTATGCATGTAGAATATAATTGGATTCATAAAAGTTAATAAATAAATCTAAATAGTTTTTCCCTAATATATTGGTCATTACACCTTATTTCTCCAATTATACCATTATGTGGGTTCTATACCTATTGGTTTTGGTCCAAAGATTAAAAAAAATAAATGAAATTAAAACCATTAAAATTGGAATGGTTACCTATAAATGTGATGAGAATTTCGTGGTAAATGGTGTTTTCTTCTATAAATCACAATTGACACTCCATATATTGGAACCCATGTTATCATATATGATACCTAGACCCAAACCCGGCCTTAGTAGTGGGTAGTTGGGCGGTCTCTTATGATTATAATGGCCTATTATGATATTTTATTTTTCACCTAGACATGAATTTATGAGAAAAAAGATATGTGAGTTTTATTTCCTAGTAAGGCTATATACCTATCCTAATTCCTTATCTATAAATATATTAACTGTTAAGTTATATTATGAGGCATTCATTTGGAATTTTAGAATCATGACACCATGATAGACATGTGTTGTACACCCTGACTGCGGTGATGACCGTGCAACATAGGTGGTGGTCCTTGAGCCACTAGTGATTCCTCTTATAGTTCCGCCTATGGAACTTCTAGTAGTTCATAATATAATTATTAACTCCAAATTTTGAGAGAGTTTCTTCTATATGTTTCATTATATACAATGTGTTTCTCAAACTACCCCAACAATGGTAGATTTTACTCATTATTTCTAGTAGAAACAACCTTCCACCCTTTTGGAGGATGGAGGAAAATAGGCTACTTATTCATGGTTGGAGTCCATGCTTTCTATCTTTGAGCATGTAGAGATGCCTATAGAGTGGGGGTTCAAGATAAATGTTTATATGCTGCTCGGTTTATACAAAAGATTGTGGGATGGTATTACCATGGAACAATGACATTGATACATGTTCTGGGAAGACTTCAAAACAATATACTATGATTACTTATTTCTGTAGACTCTAAGGGATGATTAGGATATAGAGTTATGAACCTTCTGCAGGGAGCCATGTCTACTGTGTAGTATTCTTCTCATTTTACTAAGTTAGTATGGTTTATACCAAATCTAGTGGGTGATGATCATATTACTACTAGGTGATTTGATAATGATCTGGTATACACCATCTGATCATAAGTAAACTCATTTAGGTTAACCATGGTTTCTATGATATTCAATCAAGACCTTATTACTGAGTGGAATCTAAGGGAATATGATGTTTGGAACCGGTTTGGTTCATCACCTAGTTGTGTTTATTTTATCATGAGAAAGTGATGTTTCTAGATTTTCCATATGGAAAGAAGATTTCATCCAGCTCATAATGAAAGCATCCTTATATGTCACCAATGAAAAAAACCAATCCATATGAAAATCCAGTGTATGTGAGATCTAGTATAATGAAGATGTTATGGTAGGATGGGTTATATCCATCTCTTATACAGGTCTTTCATATTAGTACTAAGTGATTTGGGATCTATGATTATCCCACATTATGATGTAGGGATAGTAGTATCTCCCCCCAAAAGGTAGTAGGAATACCACTGGACACTCAAGTCGAGGTGGTGGTTGAGGTAGAATTAATCATACTCAAGACATGTAGTACTAGTAGATCATTCCTACTCAGGGCAGTTAAGATGTGACTCATGGTCATGGTATGATCCAATTACATGCAATGAATCCTATTTCATAGGGTTATATCATAAAACCTTCTACTTTTCAAGTTACTATTATAGTAGCTTTTATTTTAGGGTTTTTTTTATTTGACATAAGAATATCTCACTCTTTACTATCGGAGGAAATCATAAAGAGTCTGGGCCTTTAGATATCACACTTCTATTGTATGATGATGCTTGATACCTCATTGGGTATCTTATTAGGTATTGTTTTCTATTTTAATGATTTTCCCATTGATATAGGTGTATATATCTTCATATGGAATATTTTGGTCCTCAACATCAAAAGGGTTTATGTAATAATCAAAATAGAATGGTTAGTTTCCTATAGAGCCCATACTGATTGTTATAATTGGATATGACATTTACATATTCATAGTAAATTAGAAATATCCAAAAGGGATAATGGGATTTTCTATATGTCTCGAGATAGACCTGGGCATAAGAAGATATGAAGAGTGATAACCTGAATTTATTGTATTTTCTTAGATGATTAGGGGTTTAAACCTACTATTTTCCCTCCTATGGTGGATCATTTTAGGGAAGTCTTACATAATTCCTTTTCTAGGCTACCACTAGTGAGAGAGGTATAATTCAAAACCGATCTAGTGTTTTGAGTAGTTATAGTGTCCATTTATCCTTACAAGGTGCACTTATATAGGTTCTAGATCTCAAGAAATAGTTGTAAGACCTATAATATAATGGATGTATATGCCCCATCACTTATCCTTGGGGTTTATCAGTCCTCTTTACCAAGAAGGTGGAAGGTACCCTTAATATTTTTGTGGATTATTGATGGTTGATCCAACTTATAATAAGGAATATGTATCCAAAATAGGCAACCTATTTGATCATCTATGATGACAAAGGGTGTTTTAAATGATTTATTTGATGTTGACCTATCATCATGTGTGTATCAGGTCATCATACAAACCTTGTACAGATTTCTAGAGCATGTATGGTCTTTATGAGTTCATGGTGATGTATTTTGGTCCCATGCACTCCCTCTCTATCTTTATGGCCCTGATGAATTGGGTTTTCCACCTGTAACTTGATTAATTCATGGTAGTTTTTTCTGTATGATATATTAGTGTAATATTGTTCATGAAATGACCATACTAACCATTGTGAGATCGTGATAAATACACTGATATTTCACCATATTTATGTTAATCTTACTAAATGCCACGTTTGGATCGATAAATCCTACTTCATAGGTCATATTATATCTAACTCAAAAGTATTAGTAGACCTAGAGAAAGTTAGAGATATAGTTTTCTGGGAGAAGCCAAAAAATTTCTTTCATATAAACAGTTTATTGGGGATATCAAGGTATTAAAGAAGCTTAATCCAATATTTCTCATTCCCAGTAGTGCCTTTTACTATTCTAACTATAAAGGGTGTGAAATTCATATGGTTAGAAGCTTGTCAAAAATCCTATAAGGATTTGAGGGGAAGATTGACCTCAGCATCGATCCAAATTTTTTCAGAACTAAGAAAAAGCTATTTTATTTACTATGACCCATAAGGTATCATACTTGGAGCATGCTTGATATAATATGAGTGATTCATATAGTATTACTCGCTTCATTTGATGCGTTATAAGAAGAATCAACCAACACATGACCCTGAACTGGTGGCTATTATTTATGGTCTACACTTTTGGAGACATTTTTTAATTAGATAGATTTTTTTTTCACTGGTCAAAAAAACCTCAATCACCTCTTTAAACATCGTGATCTAAATTTGAGGAATCATGGATTGGTTATGTACCAGTAACCCTATGATTTAAAGATTTCTTATATACTAGAAAAGTTAATTATATTAACTATATTGTGATCTAGAAGACTCAGACACTGGTTATTCAAGACTCTAGTGGTTAGTGGAATCTTATGCTCTTGTTTTCATATATTCAAGTTTAGGTTAAGGTGGAAAATGGGAATATTATCATCTCAACTTTAGTAGTGACCTCTACCCTTATATACTATGTAATAATAGGAAATACTTTAGATCCTGAGGGCTTAGTCCTAAGGAAATGTATCTCGATGATGATTCATATTCTAGTTAGACCATGGATATGGATGAGACATTAAGATTTCATGAGTTTTTTTGGATCCCAAATCACATTAGACATGAGATGATAAGGGACTTTCATACCTTATCATGGGTTGTACATACCGGTGTCACCATGTTGTACCATGATTTATGTCACCAGTATTGGTGGCATGGTATGAAATGTTAGATTCCTAGATTTATCACTCGATGTTACAATGATTTGAATATAAAGGCAAAATATCAGTAACAAGTAGGGATTTTATAGCTGTTATCTACTATTAAGTGGAAATTAGACAATGAATCTATGGATTTTTTTACTATTTTTCAATGATGACCTCATGTAAATGGTGTGGTATGTGTATTTTTTATCATTTTCCAAAGTTCACACACTTATTACCTATTAGAGAGAACGTCTCTATAGACGATCAAGGGAGACTATACATCAGGGAGGTCATACATCTTCATAGATTTCTACCATCTATCATATCTTATATAGATGCTCATTTTGCATCTCATTACTAGTAGTGGTTTTTGAAGGACATGGGTACATAGGTGATTATAAGAATGGACTATAACCCTAAAACTTATGGATAGATAGAGAGTAAGATTTAAGTGTTAGAGGAAATGATTTATCCTTGTGTCTTTGACTTCAGTGGTTTCTGGTAGAAACACATACCCCTTTTTAGTTTTCTTATAATAACAGCTTTTAGGCTCCCGTTAAGATGGATCCTTATAAATCCTTATAAAAACACAAAGGTGATAAGGATCCTTATAAATCCATCCTACCCAACCTCTTATAATAACACCTTTCATGGTATTTTTTACCAATATTCTCAATCGATTAATTATGAGGTTGGGTAATATTTGGCATCAATTCTTTGGTCCCTTGGAGGTTTTGAAGAAAAATAAAAGTAGTAGCTTATCATATAGAAATTCCTTAAAGCTAACAGTATATTCATGATGTCTTCCATGAATCTCAACTTTCTTGATATTATCCAGACAGATCACATGTTTTTTGACCTAATGAGGCTAAGTTAGAGACAATTTCTTCTTTAGTGGAATATCCTGTGTGTATTGTTGATCATTGCATGAAGACTCTCCAAGGAAAATTAGTTCCTTTGGTATGTGTTCTATTTTATCACAGATGAGTAAAGTATGAGACTAGGGATTTGGAAGATGTTATACAAGCCCAGTGGCCAAAAACCTTTTTTAATGATCTCTCTTTACCTTGAGAAGACCAACTTAGGGATGAGTTTCATTAAGGAGGGGAGGTTACAACGACTTGGAATCTCTCAAAGGTATGGGTTATTTTTTCAGTTTAAATTCCTTAATTAAGAAATTATAATGTCACCTAATGTATTGAAGGAGGTCAAAATGGTGTCTAGGGTTTGTTCGGAGCCCAGAACCCCAAATTTTGGAGAAATAGACTAGGTCGGATGGTTAGTGGAAACTATGTCGCCCAGGCTATACAGTTTCTCCTGACCATGCCAGGATTTTTCGAGGGGAGAAAGGGGATACATGGTTTTCTGAAACCGTGTGGTCCGATATTCATACCAATAAAAAAATTTAACATGTTCTACTGTCTTTGTGCACAACATGAACACATATAGAAAAACCATGCACCTAGATCGTGTGGGGTCCCTCCTTTGGTAGTGGTTTCCCATACGGTTGGCACATGGTTTGGAAATCCATGCTTCCAAACTGTACAACCATCTCTGGATGGGTGATTTTACAATTTTTCCCTTAATGATTTTAATACCTCATCACTCTTATCTCCATTATCATTTACAATAGATGGATCCTTCTCCCTCTCATGTTGAGCTCTCCCTTTTCATAATATAGGTATTAAGAGAACTTCTTCATCTAAACTCCAAATCAATCACTGTTAAAAGTATCAAAACCTTATTTAAAATCCCTCAAATCCTCTTTCTTTCTATCCTAGTTACTATTATCATCTCTTTATCTATTTTGGTGTGAGCTCATTCACCCTGTTTTCAGGGAGTCAGACCATTTCTATGATTTCTTCTGATATAATTAAAATATGAAGCCAGTATTTTATGTAGAGTTTTCTATAGCCCTATGGTAGGTGTTCTTGTTGTTTTCCATAAAATTAAGGCTATTTTCATAACTGTTCCAGATGCTATCCATTGTTGTGTTTCCCTTAAATTTATTTATTCCTTCTCAGATTAACTATTCTATGTTTAGATACTCCCATGGATAGTATTGATAGGTTAGAGGATGATGAACCTATTCTTTTACACCTCTTTTGGTGTGATAAATTAATTGTGATCTTTTATTTAATGGTTTTAATGGATCATAAACATTCTAATTTTTGTATTTAATTATAAATTAAAACACCTTCTATGTTTTTTCTTTCCTTTTATTGTGAATTTAAATTCCTTGATTAATTAAATTGTTTATCTAAATTTATTGGAAATGTGTGGTAGGGATACAACTCATTCATTATAAGTATAACATGAAAATGTTATGGAATGCGACTTCCTTGGTTATATTGGGATCTATGATTATACTTATTTAGATGTGAATCCTCATATTATTATTATTATTATTATTATTATATTGCTATTTGTTATTGAACAATGGATATGGGTCTTTATGAGCATGATGTTTTACACTCCTTTACATATGGTGTTAAGTATGACATCTCTCACTCTTATACTATTATATTGTTAATAGGAATAAAGATCCATATTACTTGTTTTAGGTGTTATTCCTGAAATCTCACCAAACCTATCTGAGTATCAATCATGATTTCTAACATTAGTTATGATATTATGATCATTTAAACTTTTCTTGATCATATAGGCGCGTTATAATGTTGATGGACTCTTCAGTTACACCCTATATCATGCCAACACCTAGTATCCATTTTTATTCCTACTAAATCCCTCACATAAAATGTTGGTATAGATTTATATAGTATATAACTATATATATGATTACTATATGAATATGGTTACTGATCAAACTCATACACCAGCCTATTCTGAAGAAGGTAGATCTCCTCAGGTGTCATGTAACAACCTGGGCCAACTGGTATTTATTTATTTATCATTTTCTATTATCCATTATAAATTTACACTGGTCTTTCTATGTACCCAGGTTGGAATTTTTCTAGACACTGTTGGTGATGGCCTACTGGGATTTTATCCCACACCCTACTCAAACCACATCTAGTACCTGAGTAGATCACATTCCTATAGGTATGTATAAATCCAAATTCCCTACTTCAATTGTTTCATAAATTTATCATATAGTATGGAGTATGGGAGAATAAGACCGATCATATGCTCGGGATGCTAGTGGAGTTATCTTTTGGCCTTTTGGTATTTTACATAGCAGGTTGTGTATGCATGTCCTCTATTTCCCATTTTTGTATATCAACTTGTCACGACATCATTTTATATGTCTCATACCTTGGGATATTTTTTTATTATTATTTCTTGGTTATTTATTCTTTCATAATTATTTATTGTATTTTTTTCTATTGTGCCGTCTATTATATCATGCATCCACTATTGTATGTTTATTTATTATTATCTATTATAACACTTTGATATGAGGTTATTGTATCCCAAATGTACCACCAGATACCCTCACTGTAATTTGAAAGCCTCTAGAATATAGGGAGGCACGCTTGAGGCCATGTGACTCATCGGCTTACGGACCTAGTTGAATGGACTCTAGATCAAAATGTTACAGAAAACTCATAATTCTAGAAGTTTATTGTTAAAGCTTGGGGAACTATTTATAACATTAGTAACTCTTTACAAAAGATTTAGAGAGGTAGAGAAATGGTAAATTTAAGATAAATTCCATTTTTGTGGAGTTGTATTAGTGAATTTATGGAAGTGGTCCCACTTTAGTTTTGAAAAAGAGTGGTTATTTCATGGAAACTAAAGTTAGGTAAGGGGTTAGAATGGAATCACATGGTTGTTAGATGGGTTAGGTGGGTTAGGTGACTTAGTTGAATTAGGTGACTTAGGTGGGTAAATTATAGGTGAGAAATTTTTCCATTACATTCATAACTAAAAAACAGTTTCTAGAAGGTGTAAGTGATATTTTAATTATTCAAAATTCAATACACTACAAAAAAATACTAATATTATATGGGGTTATGACCCCTTATTAAGATATTAGAAATGATTACAAAAATTGACGCTAATATGGCCACCTAATTTTGATTAGTTTTGGTTTATGGTAAGTGCTAGTATAATTAAATTTAGTGGAAGTTATATTAAATGGGGTTATAACCCCTATAATATAAAAAAATAAATATTGAAAATATTAAAGGGGGTTAAAACCACTTCTAATGTAAAAAAATATACAATTACAGTTTAGAGGTTGTTTTAACCCCCTCTAATCATGATAAAAATTAGAGGCGGTTATAACCACCTCAAATTCAATAAAAAAATAAAAAAACCTCTAAACATTAGAGGCGGTTTTAACCTCCTAAAATTGGTAAAAAAAAATAGATGTGATTAAAACTGCCTCTAATCTATAAAAAAATACAATTCCAAAAACATTAGAGAGGTTTTTAACCCCCTCTAACCTAAAAAAATAAAAAATAAAAATGAATTAGAGACAGTTTCAAACCCTCAATTAATATTGGAGGCGAGTTTAAATCCTTATATTCTCAAAATTAATTTTTTTAATGATTAGAAGCATTTTTAAAGACCTTTAATAGAAAAATTAAAATGTAAGAAAATATTTGAGGGGGTTAAAACTACCTCTAATCTAATAAAATACTTAAAAAATATATTAGAATATTTTTATATTATTTTAATAAAATTCAAATTATATTTTTATATATGTATATTTATATATGTATTATAGCTACATGCATACTGTAAAGAATCACCATCCCAAAATCCCCACCCACCAAACCACCAAAAATCCAAACAATATAATATCAATAATATTTATATAACATTTAAAATGAAAATAAATAATATTATTGATTGAACTCAACAAAATAAATCATAAAAATATGTATTATGGATAAGATACAATTATTTTATATAAAACAAAAATCACATAATTGTATAGGTCATCCAAAAACAACCATAAAATCATAATTCATTAAACAGTGGTGACATCTAAGTGATTTTAACAAAATAAAACTTTTCCATAAAAAACATCAAATCCTTCACTAAAAAACATAATGGTATTCCCTAGATGAAAAGCAACCCCCTCACCACCAGATAAAAAGTAGCCCCCCTCATCGCCAAAAACACAGTAGAACCAATAGTAAATATCACACTGGAGAAACAAACAAAAGGCAATAATATAACAAAATAATATTAGTAGGAAAAATAATTCCATACGAAAAGAAATAAAACATATCCATATTCTACAATGTATGATTTATATTGAAACAAATTAACATTGTACATTGTAATAGAAAAATAGATATAGTAAATTCATACTTTGTATAACAGATTTATACAAATACAGTGAATTTATAAAAAACTGATATAGTAAATGCATACAAAGTATAATTAAGTTATAAAAATGGAATGTATTTATACAAAACAGATATAGTTCATGCATAATAATCAGTGTATCTATGTATAAAGATACAATGTGTGTGTAGAGATGCAGTATAATTGCTGAAAACTACTCTACTGCATAAAGATTAATGTTTTTTAGTAGTATAAAGATACAGTGTGTGTTTTTGAGAGATATAGAGAGAGAGAGAGAATAAGGTACTATGTACTATTACAAATAAAAAGATGAAGGAAAACAATGGGGGATGTCTATTAGATACATTACTTGTAGAAGAATCGGTGCATCTGTGTATGAAAATACAGTGTGTGTAAAGGTGTAGTATAATGGCCGAAAACTAGTCTATTATATAATGATTAATGATTTTTAAAATTAGTATATAGATATAGTGTTTTTGTGTATGATAATAGGGCATTATGTACTGTTTACAAATAAAATGATGAATGAAAACAATGGTGGATTCCTGTTAGATACAGTAAATGAAGAAGGATCAATGCATCTGTGTATATAGATACAGTGTGTGAGTAATGATGTAGTATAATAGATGAAAACTACTCTATTGTATAAGGATTAATTTTTTTTTGCATTATACAGATAAAATGTGTGTGTGTATGTGTGAATAAGGTATTATGTACTATTTACAAATAAAAAGATGGATGAAAACAATGGTGGATGCCTGTTAGATATAGTACATACAGAAGAATCAGTTCATCTGTGTCTATAGATACAGTGTGCATGTAAACATGCTGTATAATGGCTAAAAACTACTCTACCGTATAATGATCAATGTTTTTTAGAAGTATTATATAGATTTCATATGTGTGTGTGTGTGAATAAGGTACTATGTATTGTTTACAAATAAAAAATATGATTGAAAACAATGGTGGGTGTCTATTAGAATATTATAACTGTTATAATAAGGTACTATATACTATTTACAAATGAATGAAGACATTGTATAAAAAGGTACTGTGTGTGAGAATAAGGTACTACTGAATTAAGATGTGGTATAAAAAGATGAATAAAAACTATGTTGGATGTCTGTAATAATATTCTAACTGTTATAATAAGGTATTATTTGTTGTTTAATAAATCTTTATACACACACAGTAAGATATATTGATTTTTTATTCATGGAGTATTAAAAGGAAATCCATATGGTGGGAAGTGCACTATAGGTTATTAGAGGGAGTATCCCTCCTAATAGAGTTAAATTTTAACGAATTTTGAAGATGACATTCTTGGTGAGCATTAAATGATTAATGGTAAATGAGTTATGTAATTCATTCAGTATGAGTAGGGTTACCACATAAATAATTACATGTGATAATGGATTGATCATGGGATATTGCAGTAAACACTACATTTGAGGTTTGGATGTTGTATTAGATAGATTCCATATGAGCTAGTGGGTACAAGTTGGTTTTTAAAATGAAATGAGGGTGAGAAGAATTGGTTTTTGAAAAGAAATGAGGGTGAGATGGGTTAAAAGTATACCAATACATGGGGTTATGGAATAGAAAATGGTTTCTTATGGTACTGATCTATGTATATAATTATAATTATTTTTCAGTTCATACAATAGTGTGCTTTTTTCTAAGGTCTAAGGAATCCGTTTGGATTTAAATTATTGTGATCAAGTGTTCAGATTTTACATCAGCATGTTTAGAAAAACAAATTGAATGGTTATGAAATAGTGGAAAAACGTGTGTTATTGCATGAAATTTATTGCAGTGACAAGTAGACTGCACCAATAAAGTTAATGTATTATTGTAAATGTCAATCAATAGTCTATTATAGTTGTAGGTGGAATTATAGTTTTGGAATCATCCTTTATGAGTGGAGGCTGATAGTTTAAAGAAACATGAGATAGATTATATATCGATCAATGAAATGTTGGTATCTCTAGTTGGATGTATTCATTGTCTCCCTATTATAAATTGGATAAAATACCTAAATATTTTACACAACATGAATTCACAAAGCATAAATCAATTGAATTAATAGGAAGGTAATTGCTTACTGGATGAAATCCATAAACAGAAACAACATGGGCATGTGCAGCATTATAATTAACATTACTTCCTCCAGGTGATCTTCTATGATATGGTGAACGTTGATCTTCAGTTTTCCCCCATATTCTTCATTAATGGAATCCTAAATAATATTTAGAAACATAATGTTTTAACATGTAAAAATAATAAAATTATCAAACATATATTAAAAAGATATGTTTGTAGTTAACAATAAATATTATAACAACATATAAGTGAATAACTATTGGTTACTTGATTTCCTTAATTCTCTATGGTCTAATCATTCCCCAATGTTAAAATAATACCCTTGTTTTCATAAGAAAAAACACCATAAATGGTCAATAGGGTTCCTATACTTAATACAAAAGGCTTCCTAGCAAGACTTTGACATTTTTGATGGAAAACTAGATCCATGTGAGTGGCTCCAAATCAACCTCAGGTGGACCTAATAATGATGCTATTGAATAGGATAAAATAATCTTTCCAAAAAACCCTATAAACCCCATAACGAAAAACTTGATGGAGGTTCAAAATATGTCCTTGGAAAAATATTTACGACGTGACCGTGGAAGGTTAAACATGCACAACAAAAAAATAAGGGAAAAATACATGTCTAGAATCAGTGCTTATTTTGACATCAATTGAAGGAAGATTGACCCTTATTCCTTTAAGACCATCAATGATCGTACGCATTTCTAATTTTATTTGGGCTAACTCGTCTTCATTCCTTTGTATTTTATATTCATCTTGACTCAACTTTAATTTCAAATCATTAACATCTTTTTGAGATATAGGAAATAAATTAGATATAGTTTCATTAATAACTCCAAATTGTTGAGAGGATGAGATGAATACACTTGTTAGGCATGCTTCCAACCCAAGACAGCGTACACGACCTGGATACTCTTTCCCAAATAATTTTCCAAGAGCATAATTGGTATAAAGTATTGAATGTTTTGATGATTCCTTAGCTTAAATAATCACTCAATTTTTCTTACATGAAAATGAAATCAATTTGGTTACATCAAACAGTAATAAAACTTTAATATGAATTCTTAATTCCATTGTTTTTGCATCATCATTTCTATATGATCCATCACTTTTTGGGTAGACCGCATCCCATAGATTTTCCCTTACAATTGGATGTCCAGAGTTCTCCTACAATAGAAAATATTATAAAAATAAATAATGTGAAATTCATTTCTAAAAATGTAATGGATATACTACCATCACATCTTTCTTAAGGGAAATGTTTTAGTTCTGAGTGTATGTGGAATGGTTTGATTACTTCGATTTAGTGTGTTTTTGTTACACATGCCCTGAATATATAACGATGAAAAATTTAGTAACATTTAATAAATATGTAAAATTACATGTTTAAAAATAATGACAATAAAAAAAAATTAAAGTACGTTATGTTTTTTCTTATCACGGATGAGGATATAACTTTTTCATTTCTACTTTGTTATACCTTTTGGCCAATCATGCTCAACATTTTGTTATTTAGTTAAGCTAGAATAATAATGTTTATGAAACAAAATTTCTCTATTATCTCACCATTTTTTCCTCATTACACGCTTAGAAAACCAATTTTCTATCTTATCATGTGAAAACTAGAAATACAGCTTTGATAAGAAAATAAAAACATTATTTGTACAAATCCAAAATAAAACCTAAAAATTCATTAAAAAAATAAAAAAATAAATACTATACCCAATATGTATAAGATGTCTTATTTTAAATAATTTGGTATTCTTTTCCAAGATTCATAATCAATTGGAAATTTCTTCATATCTATATGTTCCATTACATGTAAAAATAAACCTTCTCCTTGCCCAATTAGACAGCCATAATCATAAAAGTTCTCTACAAAGTTTTCATTCACCAATGGCCATATTTTTTCCATTCATAACTTTTTATCTTTTTTCACACCCTCTGAAACTAATCAAATAACGAATTAAATTTAAAAATAAATTAAAATAAATGATTCATAAATAAAATTGAATGTACCTATAACATGGTATATCCAACCACTTCATTTTTTTTCATTTATAAACCAATTGATGTCGAAGAAACATTCACATTCATCTCAGATTCAATGTTGAAACCACTTTCAGGACTAGATAGTTGAAGGTAGTCCTATTCATTGGACTCTGATAATGTGAACTTTTTTTATTAACTATTATATGAATGTGTTTGTTGGGGGGAAACACCTTGGGTTATTTTCACTCATTTTGAGCTTGATGGAACATCATCAGTTAAAGAAGGATGAATATATATATTAATCAATTATAATTTTTATGTTCATTTATATTTCAAACTCTAAGAGGTTTTGTTTTAGGCATATCAATATGGTGATTATAAGTATAAAAGTTTTGAAGAAACAATTATAATTTGGTTAAAATAACCAAAAAAACAAAAAAAAAGACAACAACGTCATTTTATTGATATGCTCAATAAAAATATTCAAATTTAACACGTATACATCTTTTATTTTAACATTATAATAATTACTTAATCCATGAATAGAATTTGTATAAATATTTCAATAAAGTTTCACTGGATAACAAATATAAACTTTACTAATTTAAAATAAAATTTTTCTAGCAAATATTTTTCTATGGGTTCAAGAACAAACTATTTCCTAGACATAAAATATTTGTAACTTGTTTAAAATATTACTAATGTTCTTTATAAATATTTCAATAATGTTTTGTTGGATAAAAAATATAAACAATTTTTCTAAAATTGATAGAGATATAATAGAAGAGTCTACTGCTGAAGGTTTGGGTAGTGGAAGTAGACCACCGCTGTTGTATACTTGTCATATGTTGGGGCATTAGTTAGTCTTTTTTTAGTTTTATAGGATCCGAAGAGAGAATAATTGTAAATAAAAATCATGATATAAATACATGCAGAATTTTCCTAAAGGACCAATTAGTTAGTTTGGAGTTAGTTGGTCGAGGTCTTGGCTAGATCTGGAGTATTAGTCGGGCGAGACTACTAAAGGTCATGTAAATAAATACAAGTATTCTCAATTCTTTCTATATTCGTAAAAATCCATATTGCACTCTATCAAAAATCATTTGAACTTGTTTCAAAAAATTACTAATGGGATGTATAAATATTTCAATAATGTTGGGTTGGATAACAAATATAGACAACCATACTGATTTAAAATTACATTTTTTCAATAAATATTTTTTAATGGCTTCAATAATAGTTTATTTCCTAGATATAAAATCCCTATAACTTGATTCAAAAATTACTAATGGGATACATGTTTAATATATATTCAATTTAAATTGATGTTGGAATGATTTCAATTCTTATATACTATAGTTTGTGTTATATCATCATAAAATGTATTTATTCATTCTTAATCTATTTTTAACAGGTGGAATAATTTTTGTTATATCATCATACAATATCTATAAATTGATTCCATCTATAAAAACTTATAATATAGTTTTTTAAATTTATCAAAAAATTTAGTTAAATATACAATTATGAAGTCAAATTTATTTTTCTAACATGTGCAACATAGTGAAAAAAAATTGGAAAGAATAAAACATTTATTAATAATGTTTATGCTTCCTATGATCTAACACAAAAAACATTATAAAACATCATTTTTTCATAATCTAACACATGAAAATTCCTTGATTAGTTTTTATGTAGATATTTAACCCAACCAATGATTAAAAAATCCATTTAGAGTTCAGATGCATATATCATTCCTTCATATAAATCCAAAAACAAAACAAGATTTAAAATTAATTGTAAATGAAATGTTTTGTTAAAAAATAATATTTTCTCTTATAACTATTTTTCTAAAAAAAGACAACATAATTATTTCACATGACATAAATAAAATAATTCATACCCATAAAATAAATGTGCTACTAGCTAAAATGAACACCGAACAAGTATGTTTTCACTTGTAAAAGTCAAAACAATTCCAATAATTCAAAAAAAACAAAAGTATATTTTTATTCAAAATTTATTTATTTCTCCTCCATATTCACAAATAAAAAATCATTTTATTCTTATTCTATTGAAAATTGAATATTTTCACTTTCAATATCAAAATATTTTCTCAAATATTGTTCTTGAAAAGTTTCATGGTTATATCTATCCTCATCATCTTTACCCATTTAATACAAATCAGTAGTCTTAATATGCACCACAACACTTCATTTAGAAGGCACCTCAACATAATAATACATTTGATCCATACATGCATAAATGAAAGGTTCATTCTATTTAAATTATCCTATGTAAATCAATTTAAAAAAATTGAAAACATTAAAATACCAATCATATTTTTTAAAACCTCTATTTGTTGTTGTGTTATCCCATATAGAATTAAAGATACTCACATATTTTCCATGGTAATTGATCTCCATAATATCTTTTAACTTCCCATAATATAAAGGATTATCATCAATAACATTCTCATCATGGAGACTTGAAATACATTTGGCTCTAGAGATCCTAAACACTCTTGATTTTTTTGTTTTTAATACTTTTTCATGATCTATTTCATGAAACATGAATCCATTAATATTGATTGTAAAATACCATTTAACATTCGAAAGTGGTCCTTATTATAAATTTTTTGAATCATCTGATAGAGTACCAGCCACGTCTTCCAAAAATTACTAAGTAATAATAATCTTTAAGAAAATAATTATCAATTAATATTGAATTATTAATTATTCCTTTCACTTACCCATCTAGAAGACCAGTCATCAAATTCTTCACTAACAATATTCTGCACTACAGAAGTCGAGTGTGTCTGACTCCTCGTTTTTCTCTTCACATGTAATTTGTATTCCCTACATGTAATGATTGTCGACATAATAAATCATATACATAAACTACTAAATATGGAAACATATATTGATACCAAATCTATGAATGTCTCTTCCTCTTCGCAATTAAATAACACATATTGGTGTGCCTATTCTGTCTCAAAGGAAGTTAAGAAGAATGCATTACCACCCCCATCTGGTCTTAAGATCTTTGAAAATATTGTATATACTTCATCATTGTCAACATAATTTACTTCATCATTAACACCACTTGACCTATTTAATTTTCAGTCAATCCCTTCTAAATGTCTGGAATAAAATGTCAAACATTCTTCTGATATATACCAATCAGCAACAAAACCTTACTATTGAGTCTTATTATGAACATGTGACTTTAAATACCCCAAATATCTATATAAAATACATAAATAATAAGAAAAAAACAAAAAATTATGGTTTAAAATAATATATGTACGTAATTTTAAATTACATTTCCATAGGATACATCCATCGATACTGTATTGGCCAACCCAATCGGAGTTCATCGACTAGATGCATGCAAAAGTGAATCATGAGAGTAAAAATTGATCGGGGAAATAAAATCTATAAATGAAAAGGTGTGGGAACAATTTTATGTTGGACATTCTCAACATCAAGGAGATAAATAACCTTGCCACACAGTTGTCAAAAGAATTCTCATAATGCTATCAATATTGAAGAAAAATTGTTCAAAAACATATTACGTATAGTAATGGGAAGTTATTATTCCATAATTACATGAAAATCATGACTTTTCAAGCCAGATATTTTATGATCTTTCATATTGATACATCTAGAAAGATCACTCGATTAACCATTAAGCATCTTCATATTAACTAAACATTTTAAAAAGACATATTTTATTCTATTTGTCATTAAAAAAAGACATGGTTGATATTTCATCATATCATTAGACCACAAATCCCTTCTTATACCCATTGTTTGATGATCTTTCCCAGTCTTAAGTTGATCATTTACCCTTCCACTTTCATTCAATGAAGTATAAATAAAATTATCACATACATTTTTCCCCACATACATGATATCAATATTTTGTTTTAACATGCTAGTATACCAATATAGAGATTCAAAAAATATAGACTACTTTCCATTGTTCGGATCCATCCATATTTTTACTCCCTCGAGATCACTTTCCTTTACCATCCTGTGTTATTGTCTTTCCAAATGAGACATTTATGTTTTATACCTATTTGAAAATCTCAATTTCATACAACACACTTTGAGGTTTTCAAAAATAATTATTTCCATCAAAATGTAAACTCATCAATAGAATTTTATGAATATCACCAAGTAATCAATGATTCCCACAAGAATACCACTTTATATGATGAGGAAAATACATTTTACTTGTGTAAAAGTTACAAGTAGGACAGACCAATATAGTATAAGTATTTCATCTAGATAAGTCCCAAATTCTAGGAAACTCATTGATTTTCCACAGTAATGTTTCCCACATTCTAAAATTTTCATACCTGGATACGTCATAGGTGTCAACTCCATACACTCACAACTCTTTCAACTCCTTCAAAAGAGGTCCCAAATAGACATCTATGTCATTTCCCAACATTCCTTTCTTGAGGATGAGGATTAAAATAATCATATATGTTTTTTTATACACATCCAATGTGTTATATTATATGGTATCAACCAGATACTATAACTTGAATTCATGCTACCGAAAGGATTAAAACCATCAACTGCAAGAACCAACTGAACATTTCAAGGATCTAATTAAAATTGAGGATGTGTGGAATTAAATTTCTTCCATGACTTAGAATCTCTAGGATTCCTCACCAATTCATCATTGGAATTTTCTCTTTCATGATAATGCATATGTTTGGAAATTTTACTAGACATAAACAACCATTACAACCATTGTTTAAGTGGAAAACAATTGAAAACTTTTGTTGATTGTTTCCTTTTTTTCGAAAAACTTTTACTTCCATATAGATACTTCACATTTATTACGTATTTATTTATAATCATCATCCCAGAAATAAAACATTCAGTCATTTAGACAAACATGAATCTTATTATAATTAATCCCATGTTTATTGATGATTTTCTTAGCCTCATAAAAAGATTTCGGGATTTCGGCATGTTCCAAAGAAACTCTTTGAAAATCTAAAATCATTGTAATTTCCTTATCAGTCATTACACATAAACAATTTTTGTGATATATTTTTATTATAAAATACAATTTGGATAACTTTTTACTGCTTTCAAATAATTCTTGTTCCCATCATTCAATAACTTCAAAAATTATATAGAATTTTCAACCCTATTTACACCAAGAGATGGGCCTGCTTCATTTTCCCCAAGCATATTACCAAGACCAAATGAATCACTGAACATTTACTATACAGGATCTAGAAGATTGATATTATGGGGAAAAGTCTCATTCTCTTGTGCTCTACTATATAGTAGTTCAACTTTATTAAATTCTCCAGGCAATACCCACTTAGTGTATTCAACCAGAAATTGTTTTTGGCTCAAATGAGAAAATCCTTCAACACTTGTCACCTATTTATTAAATTTTCAATTATGGAAAGGATATATTATTCTTCCAAATACAAATTGATGTTCAAATGAAAAATCAAGAAATGTATTTAATCCTTATTTATACTCATCAATTTTTCTTGACCATAAAATTCATAATTTGTCCATTTATAATCCATTAATTGAAATATAATACCTCTGTTAAATATGTTCAAAGAAACCTAATAAAAAATAATAACGATCTAAATAATTTTTTTACAACAAAAAAACTAAATAAATTTTCCCATTACAACACTATCATTAAAAAATAAAATGTAAATATCTTTTCTATTTAGAAAAACTAAAAACTCCTTTTTTTAAAGTATAGTATTTCTGTTGAAAACATAACCAAAAAATATTTTTTTCTTTAAAATAATTATAGAAAAACATGGGAACTATGTTCAACAAAAAAACTCATACTTATAAATCATTTGGAATTGATTATTGAAAACTACCCATAGCCATTATCAATTACAAAAAATAGTGTGAAAAATAAACAATGTTTTTTTAGTTTATAAAACTATAGTGCACTTCCATTTCAAAATAAAACCACATGAATAAAATAAAACTTCTTGAATAAGTGAAACATATTATAACTAATATTTGTTATAGACAGTTTACAATAACAGAAACCAAATATCAATTAATTATAATACATATAAAATGTATGGTGAAAATTATGCATGAGAATCATAGTTAATGGGAATATTATTATAAATAAGTAATGATTCCAAATATTATAATCAATAAAATAATATCAATGCTGAAATTCCATGAATAAAAATTTAGCAATAAGTTTTTTTAATCAATTGAAAGAAACCCAAGTTCAAAATTAAGATGTCTAATTACCTCATTGATGCCTTAGGACTAAAATTATTATCCTTGAGGTCCAAAGTAGATTTTTTACCATTAGGAAAGGGTAAAATATTAAAACAGCTCATTCAATGATGTATTTTTAGGAAAAAGGAGAATGACACCTAAAAACTGATTGGTCACTGTTGGGTGAGGGTTTTAAAAGGGATACTGTAAGTGGACAGCTTCTACAAGGGGGGGTTTCTATGATGAATACAATGTTTTAGAGAGAAGTGTCTAATTTTGTTAGAGTGTTTTGTAGACCTGTAAATGAGGAGTAGAAGACTCAATCTTAGGGTTCATCACAATATAAGAGAGGTGGAGACCTCATGAGGAGGGTGAGGGGTGATGTCATGCTCAGGAGAGGTATGTAGCGATGACAACTGAGAGTGGGGGAGTTGTCACGATGGGTGTCATAGGAATTTATTGGTTGCAGAAGGTAGAGGAGAACCATCATGATAAGAGTTAGGGGAAGTCATCATCATCTATGGAAGGGAGAGGAGCACCATCGTCAGCTATGAAAGGGAGAGGAGTGTCGTTGTTGGCCGCAGAAGGGGAAGTCGTTGGTCGTGGAATTGAGGGGAGAGATGGGAGGAAAGGGAAGCCACTGACTAGGGTGAGGTCATGCAGTGATAGTAGCTGACGTGGGAGAGGGGAGCACTAAGAGGGGTAATAGAGGGTAAATATGGTTATCAGCGGGTGTGGGTGGTGGCTTGGGGTGATAATAGAGGGAAGGGGGGCCGATATGGGTGAACATGGTTGGGGTTTTGATTAGGGATGGATTTGTACCAAAACTACCTTTAATTAGAATGGGCTATTATCAACCCCTTCTGACTTTTATTTTTATGGGTTTTAAAATAACCCCTTCTAAATTTATTCCACTAAATTCCATATTTTTTTGTACTTAGATGCTTAAATTTCCCATTTTTATCCATATTAATATTGTTTCAAAATTAACCTTGTTAATTATTTTATTAATAAAAGTATACAATGAAACCTCATAAAAAGTTTTGAAATTATAAATCCATATTTGGACTCCATTTAATCTAATTTTATTAGTAATGTGGAAATGTTAACTTGTTGGTTAAATCATAAATGCAATTAAATTATTTTTATAAAAATGTATTTTAAAAGGTAAGTTTTTTATTCATATATTATTTTAATTATTAATTAATGATTATTTATATATTTTTTATATCATTAAACATAATATTATATACCTAATTTAAAATATATAAATTTAATTTATTTAGATAAATTCATATAACTTTTATAAAATTAATTCTTTTAAAACAACAATTTTAATTTTACTATTTTAATTAATATTTACTCGATGTAATATATCCTCAATTCCTAGAGAATATTCTCCTTGTCACATAATATTTACCTACTAATTTTAAATATAAATTCTATTTTTTCAAATTCAATTAATAAATTTACAAAAAATTAAAATTCTTCATTTGCGTACATAAAACCGATTTTTTAAAAGAAGTGTATTATTAAGAATAAAAATTTTGTTTAGGATAAAATTATAAATTAATTTGGTTTTCATGAAATAAATTATATAATTATAGACAAATAATTTTTATGTGTCTCTCAATGTAATCAAAAACACAGTTTTTTAATAAAATATTTAATTAAAATAAAAGAAAAAAATCTATTTTATTGGGAAATATTAAATTATTTTATAAAATATTGAAAACATGTTTTATAAATTAATAATAGTGTATACAAATGTATAGTTTTAGTCCATAAACTCATATTTAATAAATTAAAATGTTTTTGTTTTTATCTAGTTGTTTATTTTATAATGATAATGTCATGAAAGTTATTATTTTGGTAAAAATGTTATTTTTCACTATTCACTTATAGATGATATATTTCCAAAGAATACTCAAATAATACCTAAGATAATTTTTATATTATAAATCCAAAAAATAATAACATTTAGTTGAATTAAATTTTTATTTTTATTTTAAATAAAGTCATCAATTAAGTCTCTTTAGAGAGTGCATTGTGTAATAGTTTTGGGATGTACTATTTACCTACTAGAGTAAGGTCTTTGGTATTATATTCTCCACCCATATAACATCAACCTATAAAGTAATATACACATAAAATACAAAAACATTGGGTAATTAGTCAATATTTCCTCTTTTAGAGACCACTTCACCTCCTCTATATTTTGATTTCCCCAAATCACTTTCACAGTCTAGTTGTCTTGTTCGGAAAAACATTCTCTCTTGTGTAATAATTTATGTAATCCCTTAAATATAAACAAAATGTTCCTATTATTCTTCTTATGTGGTTAGTACACATTTTTGGTCCATCTTTTACATTTTCAAAAATGAAACACGGAAAATATCATGCACTTTATAGAGGTTTGGTGGAAAAGTGAGACAGTATGCTACAACTCTAATTCATTCTTAGAATTAAAAAATAATAATGAACCTCATATTTAGTTTCCCATTTTACCAAATATGAAAACTATTTTCTACAGATATTCCTTTAATAATACATAATCCCCCAAATAAAATTCCAATACTTTACTTAGATTATCAACATAACCCTTTTGTCTACTTATAACTGCTTTTATATAATCCTTGATAGTTTATAATTTTATAGTTATCTCCACCACATTTATATGTCTGATAACTACCTTTCTACACATTCATCCCAACAATTTGGGTGCATCATCTCTTCACATAAGGCACCTCAAATTATTCCATCTGGATAATCGAATGGGAACTATTATTGTACAAAAATTCCATAAAAAGTAGATATTGATATCATTATACTTAGAATTCAATAAAACAAGAAATAAATCTGTGTTCTAGTGTATTAATAGTCTTTTAATACTTCCCATTAGTTTTGGGATCATATTTTGTGTTTAAAATTACTTCAGTTTCAAGACATTTTAAAAAGAGTCCTCTAGAATTTTGATGTGAATCGAGGTTTAAGATTGGATACAATTGATAGTGAGTACATATGAAGTCTTATGATTTTATTCACATATAGAAGAGTAATGTATTCATGGGGTATATTTTCCCTTACTGCAAATAAATTTACATGCATGTTAAGGTAATCGATGATGACTCATATAAAATCACTCTTCCTTGGGGTTTTTACCTTTCAATTGACAAAGTCTATTGGAATATTTCCCCAATTTCATATAGGTATAGGTAGAGAATTTATGATTCCTTGAGTATATTTTCTTTTAGTCGTTATCTTATATAAAAATAATTATCTAGATAGATATTCTTCATTTTCCCATGTCATAATATCACATTAGAATAGTCTTCTTAAATCATTATACATTACTGTTCTACCAAGGACTATAGAGAAATTTCATATACATATTTCATCTAGTATATCCTTCTTCATTTTAGTTATGTATGGACAAAAAAACTTCTTTACAAATATGAAAACTCTATCTTTATGTAGTCTTTCAATTACCCATCATTTTATTTATTAATCCATATTTTTTATATTCTTGTAATAATAATTGGATTCTCTTTCAATTAAAGTAAATATAATTTAGCAATTTCTTGAAAAATTAATGATGGATACCCTTGCCTAAAAATTACTATATCTATATTTACAATATCACATAATATATTATTCTTATTAATACTTATCATTTTTTGAACTCAATGGCCCCTCCTACTCAATGAATTATCCACCTTTATTTTCTCCTTAAGTGGTATTATATTAATAAATTATAGTCCATGAGTAGTTCCAAGCATCTCATTAACCACATGTAGATCTATTTATGAGAGAAAATATACATCAATTTTTTTGTATAAGGACCATAAATTTTATAAATTAAATTCCTTATATTTAATTAAATAAATGTCTTATTAATGAATTAAGCATTATAAAACTCATTCACTACTTTGGAATATTATATCCTCTCAGATTTAAATGACTGTTAAGCATCATAATTATTTATAATATAGATGTTTGATAGTGATAATATAATTATAATATATATATATAGTATTATGATAATGTTTATTAATAGATATGAATGAAGTAATGTCCTATACCAGTAGGATTATACAATATGATGCCCATTTATCAAAGCTTCTAAGAGAGATAGAATATTAGAATTTTTTCCTTTACCAAGTATAAGTTGTGATTCAATAACGTAAGTATGAGTGAATTATTTTATGGGAAATTTTAAGCTCATCGAGATCACGAACCAAACCAAGTTTTTCGAACCACCCCAAAATAATCTCATCATCGCACAACTTACTTTTAAGGTATTCGTTTGTGTAATAATAGAATATGTATCTTTTCCCTAATAGTATGAATATATATATTATTATTTTTAATAAAATAATAATTATATTTATTCCTTACTTATTTTACTTTATAAGTGTTTAAATAATGAGTTTAAATAAATTAGATTCTAATATAGAAAACCTTAAAATTTATTTTTGGATAATAAACAATTTTAGTTTAGATAATACTTACAAATGATTCATTAATTTAATAAAAATATTTTAATTAAATTTTATAATTAAAAATATTTGTGAATAATATTTTATAATATTATTTTATTAAGCCACAAATAATTTTTATAGGGGTCATAAAACTGTTGTTTTAAAAAAATGGTATTTTCCAATAAATGGGTATTTTGATATAAAACTATAAATTCAAAAATATAGAGATTTATTTGGTTAAAATAAATGTTATTTTTGTATTCATCATGTCAAAAATATCAAATTGTTAATTTTTCATAATTTTTTGATTCAGTCAAATTTTCAAGTAAAAATTAAATATTATATAAATTTATTGTATATATTATGACATAATAATGAAGAAAAGTGATGTGATATATTACCTAAAAGGAATATATGATTTATTATATATTCACAGTTTAAAATAATGTATTTTTGAGGTTATTGTATTAATTTTATAAGGCCTTTATGAATCCACCCAAATATATACTATATATTAAGGTTTTAAAATCAATTCTTTATGAAAATGACTCACTTCCACGTCACCAAGGGTAATATTATAATGGGATTAGTTCTTTTGATTATAAAATAATCCAAACCTCACCTATTTTTAAAAAATAATGGCAACACCCATTTTAATATTTTTTGTTTTTATTACAATATTTCATAGATTCCAAGACCTGTATTTGGAGATTAACAAATTACTCCCCTCCCTTTTCCTACCTAAACCCACACACGCCCTCATTTATCATCTTTAAAAAAATATAAAGAAAACCCTTAACATTCCCATTCCTCTCATCATACCTCCCAAGGTTCCTCTAATCTCTAAATAATTTCATTTCAATCTCTTTGAAACACCCTCTTAATGTAAGGGATCATCTCCTTCTCTCCTTTATTCAAGTACCTTCTTTATTTTATTCCTTTTGATTTCAAATTAATAATTTTGGGATACGTTTTTTCAAATACATTTTATATTCATTTTTATTTCCAAATTATTAGATACCATTTTTACTCTAATTAAACCATTTTATTAATATTTAAGCATTACCATTATGGTGCCAAAATTTTACTGTGATTTTTCATGAAAAATGATTGTGAAGTGAATTCTAATACCCATTTCCACTCAAGGGTGTTCACCTATATTTATCTATATTTATTTTATTGTTAAATTACATGAACATAACCCACACTCCTCAATAATTTGGTTAATATATATTAAATAAATTATTATTTTTAATGAACTATGTGGTACACTTATGCATTTACATGATATAATTATGATGTTCGTTCCCAGATAGCACTTCAATGTTATGGGTAAATTTTAAATCTCATGATATTCCATGTAATAGGAATATGAGGTTATCCTAACCACATTATGTAATGATGTATTGTATTTTAACCTTGACTTATACTAATTATGCCATGTTTTAAGATGATTTTTAATTTCCTTGTTTCCTTTTTGATATCATATTATATCATCCTTAAATTTAAATGATTATGATTCAAACCTCTTATATTAAATTATTGTGACTCTTGGATCACATGTATTGTATTACCTTATGCCATTATATGTTTATTTCCTTACTGATATTTATATATATACCCTTTCTTATGTTTATCCCATGGTTATCCCAATCCATTTTAAGAGTAATATAATTTTAGGGCTTGTCAAGAAATTTTTCAATAATGTTGTTATATCCGTGTATCATGTTTTTATTTTATATACCTAATTCCCAAAGAAACTATAATTCATGATATTTTTTATTATATCATTTATACCTTTATATATTAATACATGGAATAATAGGTATTAAAAATATGGTCTTTCAAAGTTGGTATCATGAGAAGGTATTGTTATTTGATGGATTTGGATTGGAAAATCTAGTAAAATCATTAGGGATAATACTAAAAATATAAAAACATACAAAAAATAATTTAGTGTATAGATTAATTTGTTTCTAAGATAATACAACCCAATCTAGATACCATAAGTTGATGTGGCTCTTGAACAGAAATACTTAGGGGTAACAACCCAAAAAACTCCATTTTGAGCAAGACTTTATCGGGAACTGGTGCATAATAACAGACCTTAATGCATACATAGTTTGACACTCTCAAGGTATATGATTTGGTAAATTCACAATCTCATTAAAAGTAACTATTAAGATAAAAAATGCCTAAAATGTTTTATTTTAGGATATATATCATGGATAACTTATAATGAAGATAGAAAAATAGTTTATTAACTAATATATCTTATTTATGACTTATCTGTTCAATGTTAATAGTTCCCCTTTTATATATTTTATCATTTGAAAAAAAATAAACCGTAAATAAATATTTTTTAAATTAAAATATTAGAACCATAATCAAATATTTAAATGTGTGCTTATCATGAAAATTAAATTTCCAATGTCACAATGGTTATATGAATTCTTTCCTCTCTCACATGTATGGTATAAACATTCAAACACCATCATTAATCATGGAAGTATATACCTTAGTGAAAATGGTAAATGAGAAAACCATTCCATCCCATGTATATAACTCCACCCCTATAAAAATATGTAGGTTTAATATCCTATAAATCCTTTTCAAACTCCCTTTACCGGAATTTGGTGATATTTTGGGCATGGATTGGGTTTTTCTATATAGAGACAACATAAATTATCATTATAAATAATTCTTTATTCATATCGTTAATCTCCCTCCAATTTTATTCATTTGAAAGTAGGTGGATGTATCATCTTTGTAACCATCATTAAAATCATTGATGTTATTTCCCAACAAGAATGTGTATCTTACCAAAATGATTGAGGGTAATTAAAAGATCATACATAGAGACATTCCCATTGTGAGGGAATATGGTAATGTGTTTTTTAAATAATTTTTTATTCCCCCTCCTCACTGAGAGGATGAATTTTCAGTAAATATTATACATTAATATTTTTAAATATCCATGACTCTATATAAAAATTCCATTATTGAATGAGAGGGAATAAAAAATAACTCTAGAAAAAATTGGATAAAGGTTTTATAGGCCGAAGTGCTTCCTCATGGGGTAAAATCATCTTCTTCATCAAGAAGAAGGACTAGTCAATGTTACACTCCATTGATTATCATGATCACAACAATATCATGATAAATAAAAATTATCATATTCCCTAGATTGATGATTTGATCACTCATCTTCATGGATACCTTTCTTTATCTAGTATAGATCATCATTTGGGATATTATAATGTGTAGGTGAATAAGGGGGTATCCTTAAGACTATTTTTTTGAAACATAAAGGCACTATGTTCTTATGGTAATGGAATTCAGACTCATATATTATCATGAAACCATCATGGAAATAATGAATAGAGTCTTCGAAGATTACGACATCAATTTTTTGGTAGGTTTTATAGAAGATATTATTATCTACTCCAAAATATTATAGGAATACAATGAGATTTTGAATATTGTACTAAGGAACTTGAGGAATAAAATATATATGAAAAGTACAATAAATGTGAGTTCTAGTTGGTTCATGTAATAATCCTTGGTATTGTTATCACCAAAAATTTGATATCTATAAATACATAAAAAATAGATACAATTTAATGGTGATCAATCTTGATATATCTGAAAAAAATACGTAGTTTCCTTGGATTGGTTGGGAAATATCTTCATTTTTTGAAAAACATCTAATGATTTTAATTCCCCCCATACCAAGATAACATAGAAAAAAGTCATTTTTTATGGAATGATAAATGGGAGGAATGATTTAAAGTGATGATGAAGATGATAATCACTTCACATGTGATCACATTACCCACAATTGGGGAGGTATTTGTGATCTATAGTAATGTATCTAAAAATTTATTTGGTTGTTTACCTATTAAAAATGGAAAATTGATAGAATATGTATCTCACTAACTAAAAATCCATTAGTAGAACAACAAAACTCATGATCTAGAATTTCTTTTTGTAATCTTTGCATTAAAAAATTTGTTTCATTATCAATATTAGTATAACTATTATATATATACAGACCATAAAATAATCAAGTATATATTCACATAAAAGGATATTAATATAAACCAATAGATGTGGTTAGAGATAATCACGGATTAAGATTGTTCAATCCATTAATATCATGGGAAATAAAATAATATTCTGGATACTCAGAGTTGAAAGGATCCTAAAACTCTATCCATGATGACAATTGAAAGGTATAACCTCTACCAAGACGTCAATAGGATGAATATGGGAATAATAAAAGGATCATCATCCTAACTTGATAATGTAACTTCTCAATTATTCATTCTTGACAGTATCAATTAAGATCATAATGATTATGATTAACTACCAAAGGAGGTAGTGAATATTCAATATTTGAACCTTAAAGAAGATGGGGTTATTTATTTTAGAACCAATATATGTGTCCTATAAAATACAGAACTAAATAGGGATATTTTGAAAGATGCACATAGCTCATCCATATCTCTTCATCAAGGAAGTACTAATATGTGAAGTGATTTGAAGAAACATTTTTGGTTCGATAACATGAAGAGATATATTGTGGAGTTTGAACCAAATTTCTTGGTAGTCCTAAAATTTCAAGTGGAATTTTTAAAAAAAATTAATAATGAAATATTTTACAACACAAGTGTGGAAATTGGAAAATATAACCATGGATTTCATCATAGGACTTCACAAGACACCTGAAACCTAGGTGGTAGTCGATCAACTTACAAAATCAACACATTTAATTTCCATAAATTAATATTTCTCTATTGACCAACTCACCAAGATATACACTATAGAAGTGGTAAGACATCATGAAGTGACACTGAATATTTTATCTGATCGAGATCTGAGTTTTACATCAAGGTTTTGGAAAATCCTTCAAAAATTGTTGAATATGGAATGAGGCTTCATCACTGCTAATCATCTGAGAATGATAGTTAGTTTGGAAGGAAAATTTTTACTGTTGAAGATATAATGATATCATGTTCAACGTATTTCCAAGGATATTGGGATCAACACCTTCCCCTAGTGTAGTTCTCATATAACAACAGTTTACATTCAAGTATTCAAATGTAATATTATGAGGCTCTATATGGGAGGAGTTTTTTGGATCTGAATTTCTAGGGTGATTTTGGAGAGAAGAATTTGATGGGACCTGATCTTATCTCATTAATTATAGAGTTGTCTAAAACCATTTAGCGTTATATGAAATTTTTATAAAGTTGATAGAAAAAATATAATAAAAATAATCGATAAGGTCTAGAGTTTTATATTGGTGATAATGTGTTCCTTGATATATTTGAATAGAATAATTTCCTGAGGTTTGGAAATAAGGGAAATATTAGTCCATGATACATTGTCCCTTTTGATATCCTTGACCTCATCAAAGATATGGCCAATCAACTGAAACTACCATCTAGAATATCTCAAGTACATGATGTGTTCCATGTATTCCTCCTAAGAAAATACATACCAAACCCCTTACATGTACAGAACCCAGAGGTGCTACTATTAGAGAATGATATTTTTTTTAGGATTATCGAGTAAAAATCTAATATCATAGAGAAAATGTTATGTGAAACCTGAGAACTCACTTGTTCAAAATTTATTGAAGGAGCCAAAATTGTAAGGAAGAGACGTGGGAACTAGAAGATGAAATAAAAAATGTATCATCATATGTTTTTAGTGAAGAAAAAGAAAAATTTCTAGGGTGCAATTTCTGAAGGGGGTGAAAATGTAATGACCTGAACTTTTATAAATGAAATTCCTTATCTTGGATTAAATAAATGTATTAATAAGTAATGAAGTTATAGAAAGAACATGAACTAAGTTGGAATATTATATCCTTTTAGATATAATATAACATTAGTCATCATAAGGATTGATAATATAGTCATAAAATAGTGATCATATTCTTACTATATTGATTGGTTTATGATAATTTCCATTGATACATATGGTATAAGTGATGTCCTAGAACAGTAGGATCATGCCCTATAAATAACATTTATAAAGAATATTGATGGAGATAGCATCTATGGGACTTCCCTTGACCAATCCCAAGTCAATATTCAACAAATTAAGCATGATAAAACCTTTTTACAGTAGTTATTCAATCTCATTGAGATCACATCCAAAACTATGTTCGATGAACCACCCCAAGAAAATCCCACCATCACACACTTTAATCGTAGGGAATTAATTTGTGTAAAAAAGTTATATCTATCTAGAACCTAGTGTTATGACTAACCTAGTGATATAAATTTTTTTCTAAAAACACTTTTGAGGGAATGTGGGAAGACAAAAACATTACATGCAGCACCAAATTTCAAACTGTATAGGAAATCATCAAGCGATTATAAAAAAAATTAGATTTTTGAATTAATAACCCTATATAAATCCCATGAGATAGGGTATACCTTCATTTTTGGATCATATTTTATGAAATACTCAAATTTTTTTGCCATGCTTCTCCAGGTATGGATATATTTTACATTATAAATAATTAAATAATGAGTTTTATAAAAATTAGGTTTCAATATGACAAAATATGAATTGTATTATTGGTTAATAATAAATTTTAGTGAATACAATACTTTTGATGAATTCATGAATTTTAAAAATAAATTATTTTTTAATAAAATTTTATTATTAAATAATATTTATTATTTATAGTTGGTAATATAATTTTAAGATGTAAAAAAAATTATAAGTGTCTAAAAAATGTTATTGTAAAAAATCATTATTTTTTAATAAATAGGTTTCTTTATTTAAAAATATAAATTCAATTATTTTGATGCATATTTGGAAAAAAAATATTATATTTAGATGTTGCATGTTGAAATTATATAATATTTATTTATTTATAATTTTATGAGATGGTCAAATTTTTATGTATTATTTGATTAATTTTATAATGCCTTTATAAATCCTCCAACACATATATTATATATTAAGGTTTTAAAAAAATTGAACATGAATCACTACCGCATCACCAAGAGTAACAGTTTAATGAGTTCAGAAAATATAATTATAAAATAATTATAACCACTCTTATTTGGCTCAAATCATGGGTAGAAACTATAGAAGTATTTTTGTTTTTTATTACTTTATTATATGGATTCCAAAACCTATATTTGTAACTTAATAAGGAACTCCCCTATATTTTATTATATAAACTAAACTAATATCTAATTTCTCTTCAATAAAAAACTTTGGATAAAAACCATACAATTAAATTCTTCTCTAGAGGCCTCCCAAGGTAGATCCATTCTCTTAATAAGCTTCTTAAACCTTTTAAAAACAACTTCTTAAGGCATGGGATCCTCTCTTTCTCTTATTTATTCAAGTTCCTTCTTTAATTTATTCCTTATGATTTCAAATTCTTAATGTTTGTATATTTTTTTTCCACATCCATTATACATTAATTTTGGTTTCCTATTTATTATAGACCCATTTCTCTCCCATTAATCCATTTTATAAATCTTTTAGTATATATATTATGCTGTCAAAATTTCGGTATGCTTTTTTATTCCATAAAATTGTGAAGTGAATTATCATACCCATTTATACTCAATGGTATTCACCTATATTTCCCTACACATCATTTACTAGGGACTTCAATGTATTTAACCCATAATCCTCAATCATTGGGTTAATATAGATTAAATAAATTTCTATTTTATATGATATATGTGGAACACTTACGAATGTACATGATATGATTATGATGGTTGAGCATATATATCTCTCCAATGCATTGGGAAATTTTTTAATAAAAATAATTTCCACATAAGGTTCATTGGAGGATATTCTATACGAATTATGATATAATTTATTGTTGTTTAAACTTAACATATTCAAATAATTCCATTTTTTTATTTGTTTCCACATTTCAATATTTCCATTATGCTATCATATTATATCATGCCTCGTTATTCAATATTATGATTCTCTCCAATAATGTTGCATTGTTATTACTCTTATCTCAAATATATTTATTTACCATATTCTATGGATTGTTTATTACCTTACTGGGTTTTATATTGCACCCCTTTCTTATGTATATCCCCAGGTTATCCAATGCATTTTTAAGAGAAGTGGAATTTTATTGTATGTTAAGGAAGTTTTCAAAAATGTTGTTATATCCATGTATCAAGGATTTATATTGTGTACCAAATTCCAAAATACACTAGACTTCATCATATTTTGGTATTATATCATGTGTACCATTATGTAATAAATCATGATATAATGTGTATTAACAATATTTATTGTAATATTTGGGGTCTATATATATGTTTTATCTTTAACTATATTGATATTTCCTTTAAATCATCAAGAAAAATATCACATCTACCAACTCAAGGTCATAGGTTTGATAATTTTGTTCATGAATCATTAATTTCCTATATTCATAATCATCCAATATATCATTATACATAGAGAGATAACACAGTACATTAATCGATGCATCACTCTTAATTATAAATCCTTTATTTCCTGATGGTAAATTAAATATCATCTAATTAATAAATATACATACTATATATTAAAAACATTATTCAAATTTTTTATACATTTTGAATTTGAACCCCATATTTTTCAACATGGTTATCCAGATCGCCGATATAGAACTTTTTTAAATACACCATTGGTTGTAACTTGATAAACCAAGGAAAATACATAACATGGTTGTGTTCATAAATGTAGGTAATTATTTAAATATCTCTATCATCAAATGATCAATAAATATTCCATTCATGGTGAAAATATAGAGAAAAAAAATATTTATGGATCCAAAATAAAAACTTATTATATTTCTTATATAATTCTTTATATCTAAGGGTGTCAGGATTTATTCATAGATAGAACTCTTGTTATGCATAGATTTTGGAGTATATAAAGATATATTCAATGAGAACCAATATTAAGTTATGTAGAAAATAATTAAAAACTATATTCATTAAATCCATAAAAAAATTCATTAGTCAATAAAAGGGGCATTAAGATAAATTCACAATTTTTATATCTCAAATGAAATGTCATCTTCTGTATATCCTACTTATTTACCATTAACTAATGATCACTATAGTAAAGATTTATATTTAAAAAATATTTATCTCCATGAAATTTTTCATGTAATTAATCAATTAATGTTTAAAGATATTTATTCTTTATAGTAATAGAATTTATCTCACTATACTTGATGAAAATACCATAGAACCATCCTTATTATTATAGAGTAAAATAGAGAATCCCCTTGGTGAAAAAATAGGGAATATAAATCCCTTATCACACAAATATTTTACTTGTTTCTTAAATTATAATAACTCTACTAGTGTTATTTTATATAGTGTTTTAAATATTGGGACAGCATCAGTAATGAGCTCCATTGGAATCTCAACTCCACGCTCAGGTGGAAGTCTAGGTAATTACTCTATATATTTATCATTGTATTTCTATACAATTAGTACATCCTCTATCTTTAGAATATTATTCCTATCTATAAATAGTATTTTCTCTTATTCTTACCCCATAATATAATTATGGTAAGCTAAAGGAGGAGGGTATATAATAGACTTGTGATGTGAATTATCTCCCTTTAAAGCAAGGGATTTTATGCCCCCATTATAAACAATAATATCCTTATCCAGATAATAAATTCATGAATTATACATCTATATCCAATATATGCAATTAATTATGTCCAAATCAACAATAGTTATAAAAATCATGGTTTCCCCTTAGGAATATTTATATAGATATTAAAAGAGACTTTTCGATAAATATTTATTTCAAAAAAGAATACCTTTTTTGTCTTAACTAAAAAACCCTTTCTTAGAGTTGTAGGGAATGATTTAATTTCCTCAAATATTTAGATGTGGAATCAAACAAAGCATTCACTAACTTTTGTTTTTAGATAAATGTACTAGTTGTCATTATATTCTCTACTTTCACCTTAGTCGTAGTGATCACATAATCATGGACTTACATCCCCAAATTTTTCAAATGTAAATTCCATTAATGTTTTTAGAATTGGTTTAAATATTTCCCTATTTTCTTAGAGTCAGAAAATTTATCATCAATAACTTATAGATTTTATTTTCATTCATAGGATTGAAAGCCTTTCTTATTTATACTTGAAACAAACTCCAATTTCCTTCAAGTATGTCCTTGTGTGTTTCTTTTCATTATTATTTCAAATAGAAAATTACACTCTTAATTTATTCTCATTTTACATACTTTACATTCTATGGTGATTATTATAACCTTTATACTACATAATTATTTTGATGTCATAAATCATGGAGAAATAATTTTCTATTATAATGGAACATGAGACTATATCCTTATATAATGAAAATTTATGACAGAATAAAACCATTTGAATACCCAGTTATATCCCATAAAGATAATCAATCTTATTTTCTAGTTAATTTACATAGTCTATTGTTTCTTCAAAAACCTCATAAAGTTATCCTCATACATAGAGACATTTTCCTCTACCATATCTATTATATTGATTAATTTTTTACCTATTTAATATATTTACTCATAGGGAAAGTATTTTTCAAATAATATATCTATATGATTTTAAAATTACATGAAATCTATCTATAATTCCTCTTTATTATTATGAAAGTGACCAACATTGATCCGTACATACATTATGATGATATACCACCATAATAACGTTTTCTCTTTCACTGCATCCCAAAGTGAGAAACATATTATCTAGGGACTTCATATATTTCTCAACTAACAATGTATTTGTAATTCCATTGAACTGTTGAGGTTTTTCCATCGGAATTATTCTTACATAGACACAACATGTTATAGATCAGTAGGTTACATTATGCGAGTAAGGTTAACTTTCATACACAATTTTAACTATCTTAATATGGTTATGATATAATCAACTCCAAGCCCAACATCATCGGCTTTCTTATGAGTAACGTCCCTACATTAACTATGGTTGTTGAAAAATTTCATATTCATTTAGTTATTATCCATCTCTAAATTATGAAATATATATAAATAACACATGATATTGAATTGTAAAATAATATTCCCACTATGGTTTCTAGGAAAAATTCAATAACATCCTAAGGTATTTATATATTATTTTTCATATCTAACCATGTAACTTTTAATATAGTCCATAGAATTTTTAATAAACATAATACGATACAAAATATAAAAAAAATCTATAGAAACCTAGATCTTGTAGTTATATTACACTATTGGTAAAAAAATACAAGAGTTCCTCAAGGATACAATAGCTTATTAGTTTTGGAATACTAGATACATACATATTTTTAACATCACACATGTGAAGAAAAAATACTATATAAAAACTAAAAAATAATATTATTACTCTATCTAGTATAACCATGAAAATTCCACATAGTAATCTTCTAGAATTCTTGGAGAATAGAAAAGTATTATAATAAGTAGTATGGAAAAACTAAATCATCAAAATAGTTCTATAATCAACAAAAACAAATGGAATAATATATTCATTATAATTAATAAAATAATGTATACTAATTACTTATTACATACTATTGTAATGTATAATGTCACACATCATATATATTCCACCATGTCCCTATGAAAAGACATAACACATAAATAGGAAAGGAATATTTCAATACCCTATATAATTTGTCTCATGATAACAAGAAATGCATTGAGGGGATATTAATACCAGACCCCACCAATCCCTAATTACGTATAATGAATTCATAATATGATAAAATAAATTATCAATATAATTAAAATTTATAACAATAATATATATTTGAATAACAATATAAATAACACAAATAATTTTCCCTATATCCCAAAAAGGGATAAAAAGACTGTAACCCATCAAGAGAACCAATGTGTATGGTTAAATGATACATAGTCACCTTTCTTATGTAATTAATATACATCTATACCAAGATAAAAAATATACAAATTATTAATAGTTCCCCAATTAATAGGTGTAATAAATTTCTATATAATAATACCCACATCTAACACCTTATAGATAAAGATCTATATGGTTAAGTAAATAATTTCCTCATCCATTCAATGTATAAAATCTAGGTGAACAAAATTAAGTCAATGAAATGGAGATTAAGGTATTCAAAAAATAAAATTCATTAGAAGAAAAGTAATTCCTATTCATGGTGGAAGGTTAGGAAACAAAAAATCCAATGATGGAACATATCTTCAATAAAATAGAACATATCATAAGTCATCTAAAGAAATAAGTTGGATGGTTAAATGATAAATAATAAACATAAAAACCGAGGAGTATTCGTAATGTAAAAGGAAGTACCAATTTCAAATAAATAAATCTAAGGTAGTGGTGAAGCGTACATTAAAATTTGTTGGTTAACAATACAAAATGGTAATTGAGATCAATAGTATTCATTGGAAGGAAGTCATTTCAATGGTAGGTAAATGATTCATTATGATTTTTAAATGGACTATTAATTATCCAAAAAATATACCACGAAAGTTTTTATCCACATGTTTAGTATTAGTCCCAATAATTATGCACAAAGTTAATATTGAGTTGAAATAAAACTATCCATTTTTATGGTTATTACACCTAAGAGCATATTTGTCGTAGTTGTATCTACTTTCTAGTATCCAAATTGAGGATTCATTTCTAGGAAAATCATACACTCTTTTAATTATAAAATTTATAATTTTTTTGAGAAATATTACGGCTTTATAAAATTATATAAAGAGAAAAAATATTATTATAGTTACGTAAAATGGGTTGTGATTCCATAGAATTATATACATGGTGATATTAAAATAATGGTTTGAAATTTAAAATCGAAGTGATTGAATGGGAGCATTCATGTAGGCATAATAATGGAATAGGAATAAGGGTATAATGAATGGGGATACATATTATCTCATTAAAATCATATCACATTTGAAATAATTATATGAAATTTAAATCTTGTAAATTTGATTAATTAGTATTATAAAAAAATAATTTTAATTAAAATGGATGGAGAAGGATTAGAAATCCTTTCTTTTCTAATTAGCTTCTGAAGACTGGGATAACTCCATAGAACAATAGAAACTCATCAGGATATATTTATAGAGGTATAGGAATGTAAAATTCATCATAAATTGATTTTTAGTGGATTGTGATGGTATAATGGGTGGGAGTGACATCCTTTTATAGGTGAAAATTGTGGATTTTTAATAAAAACTACCGTTGTTCAAGTTGTAAGATTAGAATCACATAGCCGTTATGTGGGTCAGGTGAGTTAGGTGAGTTAAGTGGAAAAATAGTATTTGATACATTTTTTATGAATTTATAACCTAAAAAGTCTTTATATAAGTAAGTTTCATTTTAATTATTAAAAATTTCAGACATTTCATTTAGCCATTTTTACCCTTATTAATCATGAAAAAAATTATCCATAGTAATTATTTTATTTATAAAATAATAAGATGACCAATCTAGCTAAAGTTTTTAATTATGAATCTTAAGTTTGGATCTATTTTAATTTTTAAACCATAAAAAATCAACTTTAATTCAAAACATAAAATTTAGGAAAACCTGTTTTTATAGGAAAAACTATTTATTTATATTAAGAATTTGTTATTCTTTTTTAATATTAATTTTTATTTTTGTATTTTTAATATATTTTTAATATGTTTAACATCATATAAAATTAACAATTTAAAACATCATAACATATTTTTTTTATAAAAAAAATATATGACATTTATAAAATTAATTCACTAAAGATAACTATTTTACTTCTATCTTATCAATTAACCTTTAATATATGTAAAAAATTTTCAATAAATAAAAATAATATTGGCCACATAATATATTTTTGAAATACTAATTTTAAATATAAATTGTATTTTACCATAAAAATTTAAAATTTGTAGGAAAATATAATTTTAACAATATCATGAATAAAGATCATATTTTTGAAGAAATGTTTTTATAAGAATAAACATTATGTATTGAATAAAATAATCAAAAAATTTTATTTTCATCAAATAAATTGGTTTATTATAAAAAAATCTGTGTATCTTCTAATGGTGTAAAAAAATTGATTTTACCAAAATAATATTTCAATATATTAAAAGAACAAAATATTTTTCTTTTAATGGAAAATATTACTCCTATTCATAAAATATTAAACATAGGTTTCATAAATTAATACTAGTATGTATAAAATATATTCTAACTATTATACACTTATTTATCGATTAAATTTTTTTATAAACTTATATTATTTTCTTATATAATGATAAAGTCATAAAAGTTATTGTTTTAGTAAAAACAACATTTATCACTTTTCACGTAAAAATAAACTATTTAAAAAAATTATAAAATTTCAATTAAAGATAATATTTAAATTATATATCAAAAAAATGAATCTCATTTGTTTATTTTAAATTAAAATTTTACTTTTAAATAAATACATGAATGAAGGCTCTTTAGAGTGTGTATTATGAAATTTTATTATGATATAGTGTTTACCTGCTTCAGTAAGGTCTCATACATTACAAAAGGGTACCATAGGCTTTACTCTCTAATTTGTGATGGATAAAAAACTATAGTGATTTTCATATTAAGGCATTGATGGTGATTAAAAATCATTTATGAGTACTACTGGCTATGTCTATTCTTACTGAGATGTGATCATTAGTTGGATACTGAAATATAAACTGATAGGTTCGCTTTAAAAAAAAGTGGATAGGTATATTACCAAAATAATTATGATAAATATTTTAATATTTTGAAGGGGATTAAATAAGATTTCATAAGAATGATGTAAAGTGGGATATTTTGCTTTGATTTACAAATTTTGATCTGCTTTACCAGAAACTCGATGTTTCACTATAGAAAAAATTATATTTATTTAATATATTACATCGTTAGAAAGTTGTTCAAGGAAAAAGTGTTGGATATAAATAATGTATATATATATTTTAATCATGTAGTTATTCAAGAAATGTTTTTATTTTTTGATATGTTTTACTGGTATTGTGCCTCATCAGGATTAGGAAGACCAAAAACATGGTGGGGGAACCATGTAGTGGATATAGAAGTTGGAATATTGAATATTTTTTGTGGATACTAGTAGATAAAATGTTAGTGAGTCCTAAAAATTATTATCAACTGGTATATTGTTAGTTTCAGCCATTTCATAACCATTTCCTAGATATGTTATCCAAAAAAATAGAAGGTGGTATTCTAGAAGTCTAATTTTTAATGACTATCAGCATATGATGGAGTTCCAATTAAAAAATCTATAATTTTAGTATTAATATGGTTGTATATAGGCCAATAAAAATAATTTCCATCTAAATCATACAAAAAAATAAAAAATGTGTGTTGTAGAGATATAAAGGACTCACATAATAAATTCTTATGTTATTTTGGGTTTTTCCTATTAATATGTATGGGTCTTTAGAATATCATATAAGTTCCAACTAATAGTATTTTTCAATGTGTTAACTATTCAATATAATTAGTTGTTGTGGTGGGGGAATCCCTTTACCATTTGTATGGATTCCCATTAAGATCAAAGGGATGAGGAATTATCTTCTGTTAAATCATGGGGTGGTGGAACCAATTACATCTCATAGGCTCAATATTTCTATATTAGGATCAAAAACTTTTTTTATGGGACTTATACATATTGTAATAGTGTTATTAATCTTTAATAAAACAAATTTAGTTTTTACCCCATAGATTAAAATTATTCTAAAAAACCAATAACTTTTTTGTTATTTTTTTCTATTTTTCTTCATAGCATTGCCTTGTATAAGTTCTTTATAGGTTAATATGATTGTGTTTCAGTGTAGAGACATATTTTCTTCTTTTATTTTAATATATAGGGAATATTTTCAATGGGATTCATTTAATTCTTACATTATCAAGGATTTTTTATTACCATGTATGTTTTGGTGGGAAAACATTCATTCGGTGGTGAAAAATCCCCAATAATTTTCCATATTGTTAGCTCAAATGTAAAAAATAACTCTAATAAAATTTCTTAAAAGGCATATTCCAAGGATAGAATAATTCTTTCTAGATATATATCTACCATGGAATCTATAATCATCTCATATATAATAATTTGATTCTTAATACACATATTTATTTTATTTTTGATGTGAATTATCCTTATTCAAATTCTTCTCATCCTATATTAATGTACAGGGTTTTTTAATTGTAGATAGAAGAGAAGATTTTTCATGGTGGTATCCTGACATGGAGATGAGTGAGGGTTTGTTTGGTCAGATTATCTAAGGGTGGGTAATGGGGATGGGGAAAGGAGTGGTGAATAGCGTAGGGAAATCTCATGTGGTTTTGTTGGTAGTTTTTATTTTTTCATTATGATGGGTCTCATTAGTATTTTCTTAGTTCTTAGTGTCCATTTTTTAAAATATTTATTTGGTGTTAACTATCTTTGTTCCATACATTTGTATGTAAGAGGATTTGAATGGTTTATTAAGGGGTTTAAAGAAGATTTTGTGTTAGTTCAAATGTGTATGGGGATGTTTGGGGGTGTTTGCTGAGGAAACGATATAATATGTATGTTGAAAAATTTGGGAAGTATGAAAATCATGTGGGAGAGTATTTAATAATGTTATATCACTTATTGAAGGTGATTAAAACTAAATCAAGTTTCTATGAGATATAGTTAAGAAAACATTGAATGATGGGTATATGAATAATAATATAATGATTTAGGGTTTTGGTTAATGTTATTAAAGGATTAAAATGTTTTTTGGAGTGAAATATGTAGTTCCAACATGATATCATAATTTCCATAATTATAGGATCTTCTAAACTCCGGCCTATGGAAGTGTTGTTTTTTTGGAAAAATCATCATGAAAAATCCATATCAATGTGGATATAAGAGATGGATTATTTTTTAAATTCATGACATGAATTCTACCCAATAAAAATTAAGGTTTACTCTATTATTTTCATTAAATAAACTTGGGTATGAGAAATTTAAACCTAACCAAAGTGAAATTTGGTTTCCCATCATGGAATGTTGTGGGATCCCATTATGTCATGAACCAACCTAGTAAAAATTAATATTTTCACTATTCTGAGAACATTTTTTTAATAGCATGGTGATTATTGTTATATGATGATCACTATATGTCTTTCTGTGTAGTTTATGAATCATGGTGTGATAGATCTAGATATCCAATGAAGATGAATTGGTTTATCTTTTTTATTAAACCTCTCAATTAATATTTTTTCTTATTTAAAGATCTAGTATGTGATTGTGGGAATATACAATAGAGCCTCTACAATATATTTTAAAAAAAATCTTGTATATTATCCTAGAATGAAATAAATAACTAAAAACATATCTTAGTTTTATCCCAATAAACACTTTGTTTAAATCCAAGAGTTAGACAGATGTTTATATATTCAATCAAGTTTTAGAGATATAATACATCCCTTTTGTAAATATACCATATAGATATTGAATCATTTTATATTAACCTCAATCAAAGTTTTATTATCTATATGGTTATCAATGGAACCATTTAAATGGAATTTAATTATCATTAATGGTCTTAATCATCATATAAATAATTTTACAAGAAATGTTATAGACATTTGTTAAAAAAGTTCCCTTATCTTTAGGTTTGAATGTTAAAAAAATAATTTATCATTCAAATGACTTCTTGTCTTCCATCATTGTAATTATTTTCATTCATATAATAATATCTCCACATGTCATCTAATTCATCTAGTTAAAATGGTCTCCAATTTATAGCTTAGTGTAAGTCCAAATTTAATTTCTTCATAGCCCCATGTGATTGATGTTCAAACTCAATCAATAAATAGCATTGAGGCACCCTAGAACAGTAATCAATGGTCTGATGGTAAAAAAAATATTCTCTAAAAACTATATTTGATAAAGTTTTAGCTGAACCTATCATTATTATTGGGAAAAATACCTCGTGGTAACATTTCAGTATTTTTGGGTTGATTGTGTTTGTTGAAATAGTCAGATGAATCAGTTATAGTATGGCTTGTGTTGCTAAGGTAGAGCAGACTACAAAGGTGGTACACAAAATGGTGAAGAAATTTTTTTTCATAGCAGCTCTATGTAGACCATGAAGCATGCTACATGAGATGCATATAAAAATCAGTTCGCGGGAGGCTCACAGTTTGTGTGAGGTTCGTAGTTTGTAGGAGGATAAACATATCTAGGACGATATTCATTTTTTTGGGAGGCAGTGATTTATGGAGACACAATGGGTTTTTGTTTTTGGAATACTATGGTCGCCACAAAGGAGAGAGTTGATATGCAGACTGCATAGCAGTTCACGGTGAAGGTTTTACCACATCGATGTTTTGAGTAATTAGGATTAATGGATTCTTTAGATAAATTTTTCTAAATAAATAATCATAATCAATTCATTATAATAGTTAATTTCATTAGAAAACATCATCTTTTAGGGAAGAATTCAGGATAGTAGGAAGTGGTTTGTGAGGGAGTATTATGTGAAGTTAAGTAGTTTGTGAGGGAGGATTTTGTGAATGGAGAAGGAGTTCGAACAAATAGTTTGTGAAAGGTGTTTTGTAGGGTTTTGTTTCTCTAAAAGAATAATGAGTCATGAATCATCAATGTTTCATAGATTCATCATCCATCCACAAAGCAAAGGGGGTCTGCGAAGAAAAAGGGGTAAAGACCCATAAATTTCAAGGAAATTTTTTTTCTTAATTTCTTTGGGATTTTACGAGTACGTAGTTTCTGGAATCACCTGATTCTGAGGCCCGGTGTGCCCAAAATCATTTTATGAAGTTTAGCTTGGGTAAGTTCAGTGAACGAACGAGCGGGTTTTTCTATCTTTTGAACCAGTGCTCGGAATCAAAATCTGAGGGCACCGATGAAAACGCAGTGGCAGTATTCGCTTAAGAGGACCTTTTCCGAAGGTGTGTTTTCTCAGGAGGAGTTGTTAAAAATTGAGGATTAAAATGTGAAGTAAATAAAATTGTGGTACAATTTTATTTACTTTATCTAATGGTTATATCCTAAATGGGGTAGTTGGGGTGGAACCCACAAGCCCCTAACTACCCATGTTAGGATATTTGTGAGGTCTGGACCACACGAGCCCCACCCCTTTACATTACTTTAACTCCCTAACTCTGCCTTTATGTGAGTAACTCCTCCCTCTCACCCTCATTAAGCTTGCCAACTTAACACCCCATTTTACTATACAACTCAAGCTTAATAAATGAAGTGAGTTATGTGTTTGAATTTTAAAATTGAAATGCATGGATTGAAGTAATAAAATAAGATAAGTCTTATTTTATTTTGGGGGTTAGTTGTTGTGTGAAGATATTGGGAGAGAGAGCTCTAAACTCTTGAAGAATTTCTTCTTCTTCGTTGAAGAACGTGAATAACTTCGTCGCCAACCTCGGCTTCTTTCTTCACGACGTTGATGAAGCGACGTCGCCTTTCCATGGTAACATCAATGAAAGAATCTCCATCCTTCGTCAAGCGATCAAACTTCTTGATTTGAGGTAGAGGTGTGTTTTGAATTGAGAAATATTGGTTTTCCTTCCATGTTGATGTTTCTCTCTAAACCTTTTTCTATCAAACTAAAGCGGAAGGAACTGGACCAAACTAACACGATCTGATTCCTCTGTCGTTCTTGTTGTATGTTGTTCTCCAAATGTTCTTGAGTGGTGAATCAAGGAATGTTTTTTGATTCGATCAGTGACCCGAAAACATCAGAAACGGCCTCAGAACATCAGGATGACCTAGGAACGGGAGTTTTATAGCAAACTGATCATCAGAACAAAGGACAGATGCCTCGGGAGGCGTGCGGTCCAGACGCATCGTTTCTGGAAAATTCAAGAATACATGACGTGTACTTCCAAATAACACGCCATGTAGTACAAGCGTTCAATGGCATAAGTAATAGACATCAGAAGAAGTGACACACGGTGTGTAACACCAGTCACACGGTGTGTACTGTCCACATAGTTTGACAAAGGATACTTCGATGGACATGGCATGTATTTAAGGGAAATACACAGACACGGACAGAAATACATGGCCACGAGGAACAGGGTGTATTATCTTGATTGAAAGGAAGAAGCGGCTTCGCGAGGCTTGGAATGTAATCCAGAAGATACACTGACACGAGCATAATCACACTGCCAACAAGAACGTCGTGTACTACTGTAACATCCCAAGTAAGTAATGAATAATAGATATTTTTATCTATGTCTATTAATGATTAAGATTGTGTTATAGAGGCTTAAAATGAAAATAAATACAATCTTATGCATGGAATACACTAATATTCTTAAAAGATTGTTTTACTACCTTTTGATGGCAACCCATTTTTGAATCTATACTTTGACAATTTTATAATCTATGTTTGTCAAAATAAACTTATCCTTTATGATTGGGACATCAAAATTTACCTTGTGTGAAGTTTTGGTGTTTTTCTGATAATGTTCATTTTTTAATGAATAGTGGAAAATACTGCATTTTACATCAAAACTGCTTTTTAACCTAATTTATTTATATGATTAGATTATGTTTTGAATTGGTTTTGAAGTGAAATTAGAATATATTTTTACCATTTTATCCAATGGTGATCATTGGAATCAATTTCACTTTGAAATTAGACTTAAACTGGTGTCAATCTTTTGATACTTATTGTTTTGTAAAAACACGCTTTTTGCTCTGGCAGCGGGAATTAATTATTAAATTAATTAATGTGAATTATATGATTTGAATTTTGTAAAATAGAATTCATTTTTGAATTCGGAATATCAAATATAGCTTAGGGTGAATTTTTGGTAATTTTCTGAAAAACTTCAATTTTTGATGAATAGTGAAACCACTAAGTGGTAATCAAGCAAACTGATTTTTCAGTTAAATGAAAGTTTACCACTAATGTGTATTGAATTTTAAAAATCCGAAATACATGGTTGTCATTAGTAAGTAAAATGTGGTTCAATGAGATTATAATAATTTTTTGGTGAATAGTAACTTATTAAGTTCTTAATCGCGATTAGCGGTAATTAGTGTAGTTTAAGGTATAAATAATGCTTTAATAAACTTAAATGACCTAGACACATGTCCCAACCTCATTGGTTGTGTCATGGCCGACCATGACATGCCATGGGTCAACTTGGGGACCCCATGGATCCACTTTTGATGGGAAATGACATAAATTACTTTTTATTTAATGTTAATGTGAAAATGACACAAACATAATATGTTTTACGAAAACAATTTTTAAGTGGGGTTATACAAGTCCAAATTTTTATTATAAATAGTCATTGGAAAGATAAAACGATTTCATATATCATAGTATTTTTTTTATAATTTTTAGACATTAAATAAATTAAATTATTTATGACATAATAATGATGCAGCGATGACATCATTATTTGACGATTTAAATAAAATGGAGAGATAATGTAAAATCTATGAACTAAACATGTCCAAAACTTATTGGATGAGTGTATTGCGAATCCGTATCACCTTATCCACGAATTATATCAATGTGGGACCTTTTAAAACCGAAAAACAGTTTCAAATAAAGTAATATTTCTTTACTTTCCAAAAGTGCCCCTCCTCTCCTCTTATAAAAGGCCCCCACCTCTACCTCATTTCACACACCCTTCAAGCCTTTGGCTCGGCCAAACCCTGCCCATTTACTCTCTCCACATCCCTCTCCTCATCCTAGAGGATTCCCTTTGGGAAGAATCCTTTCAAAGGAAGCCTTTAGGCTCAAATCAAAAGGAGTTACACTTTTAAAGGTAATTCATTCTCTCATGTTCATTTGTTTTATTTTGCTTCTCCAACCCCCTAAACTCTTTTTATTTACTTCTTTTGTAACAACACCAGTATCTTAAATATACTAGGATGTTGTTATAAGATTTATTTGAGATAAACTCTCACACAACTACATCAAATGGTTAAAGAACATACGGTTTCCGTGGATGGCGAAATTTTGCCTCCCGAAACGATGATTGTTCAACACTCATTTAACACCTTCAAAGGTGGCCATTATGATGTCACTATTTTCATATATGATATATAATATGTTTATGTTTTCTTTGATCTTATGTTTTTTTCATTTTGGGCATACCTTTATGGTTTCCATTATGGGTAAACACGATATCTTCATTTTAGGAAGTGCGGACTACCGCCCCCTGAAAGTGATTTGATTCGTTAATACCATATGTGGGATGTGTAAAGGATAAAGTTAATGATATTATATATGTTATTATACTGGAATTATAATATACTCTTATATCATTATGATTCCATTCCAGAAAATATGAAATAGAAATGGAAGTAGCGTTCATGCGTACGTACGGCTTACCGTCTCCATGAACGGTGCATTTCATTTCTTACCTCTAAATGATTATGTAATATTATAAATGCATGTATGTACTGGACATATATGACATATATGATATCTAAATCATGAATACCATTCTGGATATAATGAACCTTCGACCAAATTAACAACATGTAAGTGTAAGAAGTCTATTTTTGACTTAAGAACCAAATACCGACAAAATGAACATTATTAACTTAACTGATTACATGATGTTCATAACATGGTATAAAAGGAATAATGAACTTGAAAAAGATTCATAATCAAGTAGAGATTAACTCAAGTTTATTATTCAGGAGATTAAAGAACGGTCGAGTCAAGTCGGATACGAGGTATGGGACTTCGTCTCAATCTCCTTTCATTGAGGCATATTTTATTTTATACACAACTTTCTTTTATACGGTGTATAAACCCCTTTGACTTTTACGTTTATTCAAAAGGAATCTTTTTTATACGAAGCGTTTACTAAACGAAAAAAGGGAATGTTTTTTTCTTACGTATGCGGTGACAACGACTTCTCCGCCGTTGTGACCGTTATTTGAGTTTCGGCTTCCTCTACAAGCCATACCTTCTTTTTAAAAGAAAAATAAATACCATGTTTTACTTTGGTATTGAAAATGGTTTTCATAATGTTTTTATTATATCAATGTGTTTTATTGATATCTCGTGATTGAAATGTGGAAATGTTATGTTTCCTTTATGCATGTTTTATGTGATATGATTATGTTATGGTTCTTGGGCATTATTATGAAGATGGGTGGTTCCGTGATAAACTAAGGGCGGGTGAGCCCGTTATAGCTCTCCAATGCATTGGGTAACGTGAAGGAGTGAAACGTTAAGGTTTCTCCGAAGAGATTTTAGGGAATATACTGTGATGGGTATTCCAAACGTAACCAAGAGGGTTACTCCCTACATAAGAATGTTATGAATGCCTCAAGTTACCTTTATGTCTTATGATTTCTATGATTTATTCGTGATTTTATGAGGTATGTTAAAGTGCCAATGTTTTATGGGTAAAGTATGATTTCATTCTTATGTATATATGAACTCATGTTTCCTTTCCATGTTTTTTTTATAACCCATACTGAGTTTTTATGCTCATCCCAAGTTTTTGAAATGTTTTTCACAGGTCAAGGGAAAGGTACATGATAAGATGATAGAGTCAAGGATGTGTCAAGAATTAATCCATGTTTTATTTTAAATGTGTTTCCATTGATGGGAATGAAGAATACTATCTTTATGTAACCACTTTGTTTATATGTGGAATGTAATGCAAGTTTTATGATCTAATTCTCTAAAACTCTAAACCCGAAAAGATCCTCAATGTGTAATCTTGTAATAACTCAAGATTAAGTAAGGTTTAAGGCTGGGGCCTTATAGTTGGTATCAAAGGTCGGTTTAGATAACTTTAGGAGTTAGAATTCTATTAAATGATTATCCAAAAATATTTGTTTTCGAAATGATATAGCATTTAAAGATTACCATATTGCTTCATCTAAGACATGTTTGTTCAGAATGGTTTTCCGCAGAGGAAACAGGGAAGCAGTGCTAGGAAGGCATACAGAAGGAAATAACCTTCTGAATCAGCATCCAGAAATGGTCGGAATTGGAACTGAACGGTTTGTTGCAGTAATGGCGCAGTTGACTCAAGCGATAAATGGCGGTGGTATCCATGCACGAGATCAGCAAGAACAACCGCAGAGGAACATGTCAGTGGTGGAACATTTCATGAGGCAACATCCACCATCATTCAGAGGATCATCTGACCCTGTACTAGCTGAAGGGTGGATTAAAGCACTGGAGAATATTTTTGATGTCATGGGGTGTTCAGACAATCAAAAGGTTAGTCTTGCTATTTACCGTTTGGAGGGTGAAGCAGATCAGTGGTGGTCTATGGTTAAAAATATCAGGGATGCTGATGAGATTGATGCTCTTGACTAGGATGAATTCAAAGGTATGTTTCTTGAGAAGTATTTTCCTAAGGTTGTTCGACTTAGGATGGAAAAGCAATTCTTGGAATTGAGGCAAGAGGAAGACTCAGTGGCTTCCTATGAAGAAAGGTTCACTCGATTGGCAAGGTATGCTCCAAATTTTATCCGAGACCTTGATAGTAAAATCAATTGTTTTTACTCAGGATTAAAGCCAAAATATCGAAGGGAATTAGCTTCTCGTGAGTTTAAAAGTTATGAAAAGCTTGTTCGATGTGCTGAGAAGGTGGAAATGGATTTTTCTGATGACCAAGTTTTCTATAACAACCAGCAGAAGAAGAGACCGAGGTGGCAGGAGAAAGGTAATAATTCTTCAAAAAAGTCTGATGGTAAGAGAACTAAGTTTCCAGTTTGTGATAAATGTGGCAAAAGGCATGCTGGGGAATGTCTTCTGAATTCTGGGAAGTGCTACCGATGTGGTAAGATGGGACATAAGGCTCGTGAATGCACTGAAAAGGATCAAGGTGAAGGTAAGAACAAATTTGATTTACAGTTAGTGAAATGTTATAAGTGCAATGAGATGGGTCACTATGAAAACGAGTGCCCGACAAAGAGCTTGAGTGATGGGAAGCAGTTAGACTACAAGCAGAAAGGGGTGGTGAAATCCTTTGCAACTACTTCAGCAGATGTCGGGCCATCAAATGAAGTTTTATCAGGTACTTTGTTTGTTTTTTCAGATTATGCCAGTGTGTTGTTTGATTCGGGGTCTACACATTCTTTCATCTCTGAAACCTTTTCTAGTAAAATGGGAATACCATCTCAAGAAATTACTCCTGAACTTTTGGTAAAAACACCTGGGGGAAATGTCGAGGCAAAAAGAATTTATAAGAATCTTCCTATCCTTATCTGTGGAAGGAACCTACTTGCAAACCTTATTGTTCTACCTCTAGTAGAGTTTGATGTTATCCTGGGTATGGATTGGATCTCTATTTACCATGCTAAGATTGACTGTAGAGCTAAAGAAGTTTCTTTTCAGAAAGACTTTCAGTTTGTTTACAAGAATGAACCCTTACTTTTGATAACATATCAAGAGGCCGAGAAACTTGTAAAAGATGGAAATGAATGTTACCTTGAACACATCGTTGAAAATAAAGGAACTGTTCAGATTAATGATGTGCCAGTGGTAAATGAGTATCCTGATGTCTTTCCTGATGAGTTGCCTGGAATAATACCAGATCGGGAAGTTGAGTTTACTGTTGACTTAGTTCCTGATGCTAAGCCAATTTCAAACCCCCCTTATCGAATGGCACAAATTGAACTTTTAGAGTTGAAGGAGAAATTGAAAGATTTATTAGAGAAAGGTTTCATTAGACCTAGCACATCACCATGGGGTGCTCCTGTTTTATTTGTTAAAAAGAAAGATGGTTCTATGAGACTTTGCATTGATTATAGAGCCTTGAATAATATCACTGTTAAGAACAAATATCCTTTGCCTCATATCGATGATTTGTTTGATCAGCTCCAGGGAGCTCAGTTTTTTTCAAAGATTGACTTGAGATCGGGGTACCATCAGCTGAAGGTAAAGGAGGCAGATATTCCGAAGACCGCGTTCCGTACGAGATATGGACATTATGAATTTGTAGTAATGCCTTTTGGGCTAACCAATGCACCTGTTGTATTCATGGACTTAATGAATAGAATTTTCCATGAGTTCTTGGATAAGTTTGTGGTGGTTTTCATTGATGATATTTTGGTGTTTTCTAAAAGTAAATAGGAGCATGAAAAACATTTAAGGGTTATCTTGCAAACCTTAAAAGAAAATAAACTGTATGGGAAATTCAGCAAGTGTGAGTTTTGGTTGCAACAAATTTCTTTCCTTGGTCACATTGTTTCTAAAGATGGAATAACTGTTGATCCTGCAAAAACAAAAGTTGTGGAAGAATGGCCAAGACCCACAAATGTAACCGAGATTCGTAGCTTCCTTGGTTTGGCGGGCTATTACCGAAGGTTTGTTAGAAATTTTTCACGGTTATCTAGTCCAATGACTAAGCTAACTCGGAAAGGTGTTAAGTTTATCTGGACAAAAGAATGTGATGATTTTTTTCAGGAATTGAAAAGAAGATTGGTGAATGCTCCAGTTTTGGCACTACCGTCCAGGAATGGTGAGTTTGTTATATACAGTGATGCTTCATTGAAAGGACTTGGTTGCGTCCTAATGTAGAATGATCAGGTAATTGCTTATGCTTCACGACAGTTGAAAACTCATGAGGTAAATTACCCTACACATGATTTGGAACTAGCTGCTGTTGTTTTTGCTTTAAAAATTTGGAGGCATCATTTGTATGGAGTAAAGTGTGAAATATATACCGATCACAAAAGTTTAAAGTATATATTCACTCAGAAAGAGTTAAACATGAGACAAAGAAGATGGCTGGAATTAATCAAGGATTATGATTGTACAATTCATTACCATCCGGGAAAAGCAAATAAAGTGGCTGATGCTTTGAGCCGAAAAAGTAATGCTTCATTAACAATGTTGCGTTTGGAACATGATCCTTTGGTTAACGATTTGATGAAATTTGACATAGAAGTTTTTGGTGCAGGAAGTCCTTCTGTTTTGTTTTAGGTATCAGTGAGATCTTCTCTATCAGATAGAATCAAGCAAGCACAGAAGCAAGACAGTGAGTTGCGGAAAAGGGTAGAGCTGGTTCAGAATGGTAAGTTTCCTGAATTCAACATTGATAATGATTGCGTTTTGAGATTTGGGAAGAGATTGTGTGTGCCTTGTGATTCACAGTTGAAGAGAGAGTTGTTATGTGAAGCTCATAGTTCTCCGTTTTCAGTTCATCCGGGCAGTACTAAGATGTATAGAGATCTGCGGGAGTATTACTGGAGGGATGGAATGAAAAGAGATATTGCTGATTTTACTGTGAAGTGTTTGACATGTCAATAGGTTAAAGTAGAGCGGCAGTTACCGAAAGGGATGCTTCAGCCTTTACCAGTGCCAGAGTGGAAATGGGAGAATATATCCATGGACTTTGTTGTTGGATTACCGAAGACATCTTGAGGTAATAATGCAATATGGGTTATTGTTGATCGCTTGACCAAATCTGCTCATTTCCTTGCTATACGAGATACTTTCTCTATTGATCAACTTTCCCGTTTGTATCTTAAAGAGATAGTCAGGTTACATGGAGTTCCTCTCTCCATTGTATCGGATCGTGATCCCAGGTTTACTTCTAACTTTTGGAAGGGCCTTCAGAAGTCGTTGGGTACTGAATTAAATTTTAGTACAGCTTTTCATCCTCAATCAGATGGGCAGTCAGAATGAACAATTCAGACATTGGAGGATATGCTACGAGCTTGTTCTATGGATTATCAGGGAAGTTGGGACCAACATCTTTCTTTGGTTGAGTTTTCATATAATAACAGTTTTCATTCCAGTATACAGATGGCACCATTTTAGGCATTATATGGGAAGCGGTGTCGAACTCTAGCTTTCTGGGATGAAGTGGGTGAAAGGAAGTTGATGGGACCAGAATTGGTAGAAGAGATGGCAGAAAAAGTTCATCTGATTCAGAAACACATGAGAACAGCTCAGAGCAGGCAGAAGAGTTATGCGGATAACCGAAGGAAGGATCTATCTTTCGAGGTAGGTGATCATGTTTTTCTCAAGGTTTCTCCTTGGAAAAGTGTGATGAGATTTGGTAAGAAAGGAAAGTTGAGTCCAAGGTTCATTGGACCATACGAAATTCTGGAGAGATTTGGATCAGTTGCATACCGAGTGGCTTTACCTCCGAGTTTATCTCAGGTACACAATGTTTTTCACGTTTCGATGTTGAGAAAGTATATGCCAGATCCATCTCATGTTTTGAGTCCAGAGGTAGTTCAGCTGGAAAAGAACCTATCTTATGAGGAACAACCGGTCCAAATTCTTGACCACAGGGAGAAAGTGTTACGGAATATGGTGATTCATTAGGTAATGGTTTTGTGAAAAAACCACATGATTGAAGAGGCAACATGGGAATCTGAAAATGCAATGAGGGATAAGTACCCCCATTTATTCGATAAGTAAATAAATTGCGGGGACGCAATTTTCTAAAGGGGGGAAGGATGTAACATCCCAAGTAAGTAATGAATAATAGATATTTTTATCTATGTCTATTAATGATTAAGATAGTGTTATAGAGGCTTAAAATGAAAATAAATACAATCTTATGCATGGAATACACTAATATTCTTAAAAGATTGTTTTACTGCCTTTTGATGGAAAACCATTTTTGAATCTATACATTGACAATTTTATAAACTATGTCTGTCAAAATAAACATATCCTTTATGATTGGGACATCAAAATTTACCTTGTGTGAAGTTTTGGTGTTTTTCTGATAATGTTCATTTTTTAATGAATAGTGGAAAATACTGCATTTTACATCAAAACTGCTTTTTAACCTAATTTATTTATATGATTAGATTATGTTTTGAATTGGTTTTGAAGTGAAATTAGAATATATTTTTACCATTTTATCCAATGGTGATCATTGGAATCAATTTCACTTTGAAATTAGACTTAAACTGGTGTCAATCTTTTGATACTTATTGTTTTGTAAAAACACGCTTTTTGCTCTGGCAGCGGGAATTAATTATTAAATTAATTAATGTGACTTATATGATTTGAATTTTGTAAAATAGAATTCATTTTTGAATTCGGAATATCAAATATAGCTTAGGGTGAATTTTTGGTAATTTTCTGAAAAACTTCAATTTTTAATGAATAGTGAAACCACTAAGTGGTAATCAAGCAAACTGATTTTTCAGTTAAATGAAAGTTTACCACTAATGTGTATTTAATTTTAAAAATCCGACATACATGGTTTTCATTAGTAAGTAAAATGTGGTTCAATGAGATTATAATAATTTTTTGGTGAATAGTAACTTATTAAGTTCTTAATCGCGATTAGTGGTAATTAGTGTAGTTTAAGGTATAAATAATGCTTTAATAAAATGAAATGACCTAGACACATGTCCCAACATCATTTGTTGTGTCATGGCCGACCATGACATGCCATGGGTCAACTTGGGGACCCCATGGATCCACTTTTGTTGGGAAATGACATAAATTACGTTTTATTTAATGTTAAAGTGAAAATGACACAAACATAATATGTTTTACGAAAACAATTTTTAAGTGGGGTTATACAAGTCCAACTTTTGATTATAAATAGTCATTGGAAAGATAAAAAGATTTACTATATCATAGTATTTTTTTTATAATTTTTAGACATTAAATAAATTAAATTATATATGACATAATAATGATGCAGCGATGACATCATTATTTGACGATTTAAATAAAATGGAGAGATAATGTAAAATCTATGAACTACACATGTCCAAAACTTATTGGATGAGTGGATTTCGAAGCCTTATCACCTTATCCACGAATTATATCAATGTGGGACCTTTTAAAACCAATAAAAATTTTCAAATAAAGTAATATTTCTTTACTTTCCAAAAGTTCCCCTCCTCTCCTCTTATAAAAGGCCCCCACCTCTACCTCATTTCACACACCCTTCAAGCCTTTGGAACGGAAAACCCCTGCCCATTTACTCTCTCCACATCCCTATCCTCATCCTAGAGGATTCCCTTTGTGCATAATCCTTTCAAAGAATGCCTTTAGGCTCAAATCAAAAGGAGTTACACTTTTAAAGGTAATTCATTCTCTCATGTTCATTTGTTTTATTTTGCTTCTCCAACCCCCTAAACTCTTTTTATTTACTTCTTTTGTAACAACACCAGTATCTTCAATATACTTGGATGTTGTTATAAGATTTATTTTAGATAAACTCTCACACAACTACATCAAATGGTTAAAGAACATACGGTTTCCGTGGATGGCGAAATTCTGCCTCCCGAAACGATGATTGTTCAACACTCATTTAACACCTTCAAAGGTGGCCATTATGATGTCAATATTTTTATATATGATATATAATATGTTTATGTTTTCCTTAAGCTTCTTTTTTTTTCATTTTGGGCATACCTTTATGGTTTCCATTATGGGTAAACACGATATCTTCATTTTAGGAGGTGCGGACTACCGCCCCCTGAAAGTGATTTGATTCGTTAATACCATATGTGGGATGTGTAAAGGATAAAGTTAATGATGTTATATATGTTATTATACTGGAATTATAATATACTCTTATATCATTATGATTCCATTCCATAAAATATGAAATAGAAATGGAAGTAGCGTTCATGCGTACGTACGGCTTACCGTCTCCATGAACGGTGCATTTCATTTCTTACCTCTAAATGATTATGTAATATTATAAATGCATGTATGTACTGGATATATATGACATATATGATATCTACATCATGAATACCATTCTGGATATAATGAACCTTTGACCAAATTAACAACATGTAAGTGTAAGAAGTCTATTTTTGACTTAAGAACCAAATACCGACAAAATGAACATTATTAACTTAACTGATTACATGATGTTCATAACATGGTATAAAAGGAATAATGAACTTGAAAAAGATTCATAATCAAGTAGAGATTAACTCAAGTTTATTATTCAGGAGATTAAAGAACGGTCGGGTCAAGTCGGATACGAGGTATGGGACTTCGTCTCAATCTCCTTTCATTGAGGCATATTTTATTTTATACACAACTTTCTTTTATACGGTGTATAAACCCCTTTGACTTTTACGTTTATTCAAAAGGAATCTTTTTTATACGAAGCGTTTACTAAACGAAAAAAGGGAATGTTTTTTTCTTACGTATGCGGCGACAACGACTTCTCCGCCGTCGTGACCGTTATTTGAGTTTCGGCTTCCTCTGCAAGCCATACCTTCTTTTTAAAAGAAAAATAAATACCATGTTTTACTTTGGTATTGAAAATGGTTTTCATAATGTTTTTATTATATCAATGTGTTTTATTGATATCTCGTGATTGAAATGTGGAAATGTTATGTTTCCTTTATGCATGTTTTATGTGATATGATTATGTTATGGTTCTTGGGCATTATTATGAAGACGGGTGGTTCCGTGATAAACTAAGGGCGGGTGAGCCCGTTATAGCTCTCCAATGCATTGGGTAACGCAAAGGAGTGAAACGTTAAGGTTTCTCCGAAGAGATTTTAGGTAATATACTGTGATGGGTATTCCAAACGTAACCAAGAGGGTTACTCCCTACGTAAGAATGTTATGAATGCCTCAAGTTACCTTTATGTCTTATGATTTCTATGATTTATTCGTGATTTTATGAGGTATGTTAAAGTGCCAATGTTTTATGGGTAAAGTATGATTTCATTCTTATGTATATATGAACTCATGTTTCCTTTCCATGTTTTTTTTATAACCCATACTGAGTTTTTATGCTCATCCCAAGTTTTTGAAATGTTTTTCATAGGTCAAGGGAAAGGTACATGATAAGATGATAGAGTCAAGGATGTGTCAAGAATTAATCCATGTTTTATTTTAAATGTGTTTCCATTGATGGGAATGAAGAATACTATCTTTGTGTAACCAATTTGTTTATATGTGGAATGTAATGCAAGTTTTATGATCTAATTCTCTAAAACTCTAAACACGAAAAGATCCTCAATGTGTAATCTTGTAATAACTCAAGATTAAGTAAGGTTTAAGGCTGGGGCCTTATAACTACCTTCACCTTGGCAGAAGCGGATTCGTGATGACTCGGCGTGTATTCCGGGAATACACGGACACGGGGTGGAGTACACAGGTAGGTACTCCACCACACAGCCAGGCATGGCCGGCGTACATGGAGCTGAACCTGGAAGTTTGGAGACGGCGTGTAACCATACCACACGCCGTGTACTTACTTTTTACACGAACAGCCCTTCGACATGGGTTGTGGTACACAGACAGTACCCGGGGGCTGAAGACATGGCATGTAACAATACCACATGTTGTGTACTTACTTTTTACATGACCAGCCCCATGACATGGGCCATTTCACATGGGCAGTACCCATTGTCTGATAACACGGCGTGTATCGCTTACTTACACGTCATGTACTTTAGTAAAATGGCTTGGTTGTCTTGTTCTCTGTGACTTGGGCACGTTTTTCTTAGTTTTCCTCTATGACGTGGGATGGAAATAAGGGATACATTAACTCTAGTATTCGTGATGGTTGATGTACCCACCCCTTTTGACTCGAGGAGCGGACCCTCCCGGAATCGAGTGTGCTGTGTGCGGGAACCCTAGAGCTGGCTGCGACTATGATGATGATGGAGACTGTACTTGGATATTACATGGGTTCGGCAGCGAGGATGACTGTACCTGGATCCTCTATGGGTTCGGCAGCAATGACGACTATCCTTGGATCCTCCATGGGTTTGGCAGCAATTTCTACTATACTTGGATCCTACGTGGGTTCGGCAGTGATGGTTACTGCACTAGGATCCTACGTGGGTTCAGCAATGATGACTTCTGTATTTGGATCCTACGTGGGTTTGGCAGGGGAGATGATTGAGAGGCTATATCTATCATCTCCACCGATCTTCGTGAGTAGTATACCTGTGTGAGATGAGTCTTGACTTTCAATCATTATCTTTGATATGATTGACTTTCTATCCTGTGTGGATTGGGTTATGCTTTCCTGTGTGGATTGGGTTATACTTTCCTGTGTGGACTGGGTTGAACTTGGGCTTGTGAGTTGGATCAGAACTGGAATTGATGACTTAGGTATATGTATGGGCATATACCTAAGTAGAGTTGGTTGATACTTCATGATTTTATCTTTCCTTTGTGGTTTATCCTTTGTGGATTCTGGGAGACCTTCGGGGGTCTCGGGGTCCATACTGAGTATCGTATACTCACCCCTGCACGGGCTATGCCTGCACTACGTTATGTTGGTTGCAGATGATGGACAGTGCTAATCATGGTTGAGTCTCGTGGAGCTGGATGGTACCTGGTGGTGGCTCACTAGACGGGACGTACACGGAGCAGACGGCTAGACTCAAGGAGCTAGGAGACTATATGTACCCACCCTTCAGGTGGGATTTACAGAAGATGGCTCGGAGTTGCTACTTTACTTTTCTGCTGTTGTACTTTACTTTCAGTTGGGTTTGTATTCTGGCCCATTTACTTTCCAGTGCTTACTTTTGTACTCATTTTACTTAGTTTTTACTTCATCTTGCATACTCTATTGTGTTTCTTTACTTATATAAAGGCAATGCCTTACCTTTTATCAGGATTTACGCCTTTTGTGCTAGTCTCCAGCCCCTGGCCTATGGAAGGCGGGCTTGGGGTATTCACGACATGGGCCCCGAGGACGGGTCGTGACAAATTGGTATCAGAGGAGTCGGTTCTACTGCAGAACTCAGGACTTTGATAATTTCTTCTGTGTGAAGCAAAAGTGTTTAGGGTATTGAGTTTGGTTATCAGTCCAGGGAGTGCAGTGTAGGTGAGGTGGCCGACAAATCCATACACTAGGTCCCTGACTTCTTTTTTCTAACTCAATGAACGAAAACATTGATTGCATGAGTGTTTCAAAAGTTTTCTTTGTGATTACTTTGTGTCAGCTCACCAGGTATATTGTATTGACCGTGGTGCACCTGTTTCATTTCAGGATGGCCCCACGATGGCAACAAGCTAGGGTTCCGAGTTCTGTGCGAGACGGCAGCCCACTGAGTGACAAGGCCTCGGTGTAGGGCCCCATTACAGCAGAGGCACCGGCGGTACCTCTACCCACCGAGCCACTGATGCCACCAGCCCCAGAAGCTGAGAGTGCACGTCTCCTGAGTGCACTGCACAAGTTTCAGCATCAGAGACTGCCCAGGTTCTGTGGGGAGACAGACCCTCAGGCAGCCAAGGATTGGTTGGAGGCTGTTTTTTGAGTATTCATATTGGTAGGGACACTAGAAGACCTCATGGTGATCCTTGCAGTGAGTATCCTGCATGTAGCAGCAGGAAGATGGTGGAACCTGATGCTCCAGGTGCACGATGAGGCATCTCTTCTTTGGACGAACTTCGAGAGCCTCTTTCGCTCAGAGTTCATACACTCCACCCTCTGTGTGGTGCGCATTCAGGAGTTACTACTGCTGCGTAAGGGCAACATTACAGTAGCCCAATAATCAGTGAGGTTTACCAATCTCTCACACTACTCCACGGACATGGTATGGGAAACATTCTTCCGGGACTAGACCTTCGAGCAGGGAACGAGGCATGAGATCAGGGCATCGATGATCTCCCTCATCATTCTGACGTAGGCAGGAGTACTAGAGTGAGCCCTTCTTGTGGATAGATTTCTAGTTGAGCCTATGCCAACAGTGAGGCCTACTGTAGGGTGACACATAGTGGAGCCCTCTGTAGATAGCAGTACACATACGTCACAGAGGTCCAAGTAGACTAGACCATCAGGTGGGCGACCTCAGGACACTAGTTCATCTGTGTGGGGCTCACACAGAACAGCCAGTCATATGAGAGGCAGACCGTGCTATGCATACGGAGGACATGGCCACATAGCTCGGGACTATCCTACCCGCCATGCAGAGGAGCAACAGACGGTTGAAGGACCACCTAGGAAGAAGCATAGGTTCAACTGTGGTGGTCAGCAGGGAGAAGGCGGACGAGGCAGAGGAGCTGGTCGAGCAGCGGGTGGTGGGAGATGCTTTGAGGCTCTAACACCACCACCCCCAGGAGGTCCACCCAGACCACTGGGAGATGGCGGACAGAGACAGGCTCAGATTCAGGCAGTGGAGGCCAATGACCACGGTGCACCTGAGATGATTTGAGGTACTATCTGTGTCTACTCTACCCTTGCTGCAGTTCTTATAGACACAGGAGCGAGTCATTCTTTCATTTCCGCTGCCTTTGTTCAGAAGTCGGAGATTCTGACGGATCTGTTGGCTCGATCCTTACGTCTAGTGACTCCTACGGGAGCAGACTCGATGATTACGCACTAGTGCTGGCAGTGTGAGCTTACTCTAGGAGGCGAGAGCTTTGACTGAGATCTTCTTGTAGCAGCGTCAAGGGCTTACGACATCATCTTGGGCATGGATTGGTTATCTACGGTCCATGCTCAGATCTACTGTACTAGGCGCAAGGTGCGATTTGTCTGCACCGATGGGAGCAGCTTCACCTTCACCAGTGAGAAGGGAGCCTTTTCAGCGTAGTATGGACACACACATAGGAGAGGACAACTGATTACTCATCTTTTGGCTAGTCTCATCCTAGGAGCAGTTGATGTGTGGAATCCGAGTTTTCCTATAGTGGTGGATCAATATGCGGACGTTTTTTCCAATGACGTTCCAGGACTACTTCCTCACAAAGAGGTAGACTTCTACATTGACATGTACCCCGAGAAAACCCCGATATATACTATAGCATATCAGATGGCTCCTGCTGAGATTCGTGAGCTACGGGTACAGCTGGAGGACTTGCAGGGAAAGGCATTCATTCGACCCAGTGTTTCACCCTGGGATTCCCTGATTTTGTTCGCCAAGAAGGCGGATGGGAGCTTGCGAATGTGTCTCAACTAACGTAGCCTGAATCAGGTTACTGTGAAGAACAAGTATCCACTTCCGAGGATTGATGACCTCTTCGATTATCTCAAGGGAGCACAATGGTTTTCGAAGATAGACCTCAGGTCAGGCTATCATCAGCTCATAGTTTGAGATGAGGATGCGTAGAAGACAGACTTCAGGTTTTGGTATGGCCACTACGAGTTCTTGGTTATGCATTTCGGCATAACCAAAGCTTCATCAGTGTTAATGAGTCTCATGAATAGGATCTGTCAGCCTTAACTTGATCGATTTGTCATAGTATTCATCGACGACATATTGATATACTCGACCACTGAGGAGGAGCACGCCTACCACTTGTGTGTTGTACAGGATACACTCCGAGAGCACCAGCTTTATGGTAAGCTCTCGAAGTGTCAGTTCTGGATTGGAGAGGTCCACTTCTTGGGGCACGTCATCTCAGAGGTGGGATTTGTGGTGGATCCTGTGAAGATTGAGGCATTGCTAGCTTGGGAGCCACCAAGGAGCGTGACGGAGGTGCGGAGTTTCCTAGGTTTGGCTGGGTACTATCGGAGATTTGTGCCAGACTTCTCTAGAGTTACAGCACCACTTTCAGCTTTGAAGAAGAAGGGGAAGCCCTTTGTGTGGTCAGATAGATGTCAGAAGAGCTTCCAGAAGCTGAGACAGAGATTGACCAGTGCACCCATCTTGAGGCTACCAGAGGAGGTAGTAGGGTACGTAGTTTATTGCGATGCATCAGGGACCAAACTCAGGTGTGTCCTGATGCAGGAGCGGGTAGTGATCGCTTATGGATCATGACAGTTGAGGCAACATGAGCAGAACTATGCTACCCATGACCTAGAGTTAGAAGTAGTTTTCTTCGCCCGGAAGATGTGGCGGCACTATATGATGGGCGAGCGCTTTACAGTCTACTCTGACCACCAGAGTCTCAGGTATATCTTCTCGCAGAAGGACCTAAACCTGAGATAGTGGTTATGGCTCTATTTCCTCCAGGACTATGACTTTGATATAGTCTATACTCCTAGGAAGGGGAACATAGTAGCTGATGCACTCAGTAGAAGATCGAGTATCCAGCTACTTGGAGAGGCGATAGCGCAACTAGCTGCATTGTAGATATCCTTCGTGGATAGATATGGATCAGCCTTTCTACAGTCACTCACAGTCACTCCTCCACTACTTCATAGGGTTAGAGAGGCACAGCGTGGGTACCTTGACTGTGAGACGTGATGTGCACAGATATCCACAGGATAGGCACCTAATGGAATTTCTATAGGAGGGGAGCACATCGTCCTTTTCAGAGGACGTACCATGGTACTAGATGCATTATAGGAGGAGGTGCAGAGAGAGTTTCACACCTCCCCTTTGGCAGTACGTCTAGGAGTAGCGAAGACGTACCAGGATCTCAAGAGACAACACTGGTGTCTGGGTATGAAGAAGGTTGGGGCAGAGTTCGTTTCACGATGCCTCACCTACCAGCAGGTTAAGGCAGAGCACCAGGTACCAGAAGGCTTGGTACAGCCCTTAGAGGTCCCAAAGTGGAAGTGGGATGGGATAACTATGGATTTCGTGACGAGACTTCCACATACTTCCAGAGGACACGACTCCATTTGGGTGATTGTTGACCGACTCACCAAGTCGGCCCACTTCTTACCTATCAGAGAGCAGGGCTCAGTAGAGAGCTTGGGATGCCTCTACATTCAGGAGATCGTATGGCTTCATGGTGTTCCATAATCCATCGTCTCTGATCGAGATGCTCGCTTTACTTCCCGGCTTTGGAAGGGGTTGCAGGAGGAATTTGGGACGCAGCTATGCCTGAGCATTGCCTTTCACCCACAGACGGATGGTCAGATGGAGAGGACCATTCAGACTCTTGAGGACATGCTCTGTGCATCTGTCCTTGACTTTTGTCATAGCTGGGAGGATCACTTACCCTTGGTGGATTTTGCATACAACAACAGCTACCACTCCACCATCGGGATGGCACCATACGAGGCATTGTACGGACAACCTTGAGGATCACCTCTATGATGGACATACCCTGGGGAGTAAGTAATTGAAGGACCAGAGATGGTCCAGGCCACGACAAAGAAGGTGCAGATCATCCAGGAGCAGATGATGACTTCCCAGAGCCGAAAGAATTCTTATACTGACAGGAGGCGGAGACCACTAGAGTTCGAGGATGGTGACCACATTTTCTTATGATTCTCACCTCGATGTGGATTACAGAGATTTGGCCAGGGTAGAAATTTATCTCCGCACTACATCGGACCATTCCAGGTTCTCAGTAGTATAGGTGAGGTGGCTTATCTCTTGGCTCTTCCACTTTAGTTGCACCGGGTGCATGACGTCTTCCACGTATCTCTGCTGTGGAGATACGTCCACGACCCAATGCATATCATTGATCACGGGGAGCTGGATATCGATGACGGGGTGACTTTTGTGAAGGTCCCAGTGGAGATAGAGTATCGACAGGAGTGGGTCCTACGTGGATGTTCTATTCCTCTAGTGCGCATCGGGTGGCAGCATGGGAGCCTCTAGGAGAGCACATGGGAGCGGGAGGCTCAGATGCATGCTCAGTACCCTCATTTGTTTCCCTAGTTTTGTGATGTATCTTTACGGGGACGTAAATCCCTAAGGTGGGAGTAATGTAAATACCCGTGAATTTTAAGGAACTTTTTTTTCTTAATTTCTTTGGGATTTTACGAGTACGCAGTTTCTGATGGTACCTGATTCTGAGGCTGGTTGTTCCTGGAATCATTTTCCAAAGTTTAGCTCGGGTACGTTCAGTGAACAAACGAGCGGGTTTTTCTATCTTTTGAACCGGTACTCGGAATAAAAATATAAGGTCACCTATGAAACCACAACGGCGATATTTTCTTAAGAGGACCTTTTTGAAGGTGTGTTTTCTCGAGAGGAGTTGTTAAAAATTGAGGATTAAAATGTGAAGTAAATAAAATTGCGGTACAATTTTATTTACTTTAACTAATAGTTATATCCGACATGGGGTAGTTGGGGTGGGACCCACAAGACCCCAACTACCCATGGTAGGATATTTGTGAGGTGGGGCCCACATGAACCCCACACCTTCACATTCCTTTAACTCCCTAACTCCCCCTTTATTTGAGTAACTCCACTCTCTCGCCTTCATTAAGCTTTCCAACTTAACACCCTATTTAATTAGACAACTCAAGTTTAATCAATGAAGTGAGTTATGTGTTTGAATTTTAAAATTGAAATGCATGGATTGAAGTAATAATATAAGATAAGTCATATTTTATTTTGGGGGTTAGTTGTTTTGTGAAGATATTGGGAGAGAGAGCTCTAAACTCTTGAAGAAATTCTTCTTCTTCGTTGAAGAACGCGAAGAACATCGGCGCCAACCTCAGCTTCTCTCTTCTCGACGTTGACAAAGCGACGTCTCATTTCAACGGAAACATCAACGAAATCATCTCCATCCTTCGTCAAGCAATCAAAATTCTTGATTTGAGGTAGGGGTGTGTTTTGAATTGAGAAATATTGGTTTTCCTTCCATGTTGATGTTTCTCTCTAAACCTTTTTCTATCAAACTAATGCGGAAAGAACCAGACCAAACTAACATGGTCTGATTCCTCCGTCGTTCTTGTTGTATGGTGTTCTCCAACTGTTCTTGAGCGGTGAATCAAGGCAAGTTTTCGGAGCTGATCGGAGGCCCGAAAACATCAGAAACGGCCTTAGAACATCGGGACGACCTAGGAACGGGAGTTTTGTACCAAACGAATCATCAGAACAAAGGATAGACGCCTCGGGAGGCGTGATGGCCAGAGGCTTCGTTTTTGGAAAATTCTAGAATACACAACGTGTACTTCCAAAGAACACGCCGTGTAGTACAAGCGTTCAGTGGCATAAGTAACGGTCATCAGAAGAAGTGACACACTGCGTGTGACACCAGTCACACGGCATGTACTATCGACACAGTTTGACAGAGGAGACTTCGATGGACATGGTGTGTATTCAAGGGAAATACACAGACACGGATAGAAATACATGAACACGAGGCATGGCGTGTATTATCTTCATTAGAATGCAGAAGCGGCTTCGTGAGGCTCGGCGTGTAATCTGGGAGATACACAGATATGGGAAAAATCACATGGCCAAAAGGCACGGCATGTACTACCTTCACCTTGGCAGAAGCGGATTTGTGATGAATTGGTGTGTATTCTGGGAATACACAGACACGGGGTGGAGTACACATGCATGTACTCTACCACACGGCCAGGCATGGCCAGCATACACGGAGCCGACCCTGGAAGTTTGGACACGGCGTGTAACCATACCACATGTCTTGTACTTACTTTTTACACAAACAGCCCTACGACACTGGCTGTGGTACACGGACAGTAATCGGGGATTGAAGACATGGTGTGTAACCATACCACACGCCGTGTACTTAATGTTTACATGACCAGCCCCATGACATGGGTTGTTTCACACGGGCAGTACCTGGTGTCTGATAACATGACGTGTACCGCTTACCTACACGTCGTGTACTTTAGGAAAATGACTTGGTTGTCTTTCTCTCCGTGACTTGGGCACATTTTTTATGGTTTTACCCTATGATGTGGGATAGAACTATGGGATACATTAACTCTAGTCTTCTTGACGGTTGATGTATCCACCCCTTTTGACTCAAGGAGTGGACCCTCCCGAAATTGAGTGTGCTGTGTGCGGGAACCCTAGAGCTGGCTGCGACTGTGACGATGATGGCGACTGTACTTGGATCCTATGTGGGTTCGAAATAGAGGATGACTATACTTGGATCCTCCGTGGGTTCGGTAGCAATGATGACTGTACTTGGATCCTCCATGGGTTCGGCAGCAATGACGACTATACTTGGATCCTATGTGGGTTCGGCAGTGATGGTTACTGTACTAGGATCCTACGTGGGTTCGGTAGCGATGACTTCTGTATTTGGATCCTACGTGGGTTCGGAAGGGGAGATGATTCAGAGGCTACATCTATCATCTTTACCACTCTTCGTGTTTATTATAACTGTGTGATCTGAGTCTTGACTTTCAATCATTATCTTTGATATGATTGACTTGCTATCCTGTGTGGATTGGGTTGTACTTTCCTGTGTGGATTGGGTTGTACTTTCCTGTGTGGACTGGGTTGAACTTGGTCTCATGACATAGAGAAGAATTGGAATTTATGACTTTGGTATATGTACGGTCATATACATAAGTAGAGTTGGTTGATACTTCATGGTTTTATCTTTCCTTTGTGGTTTATCCTTTATGGATTCTGGGAGACCTTCGGGGGTCTCGGGGTCCCTACTGAGTATCGTATATTCACCCCTGCATGGGTTATGCCCACACTACGTTGTATTGGTTGCATACGATAGACATCACTGATCATGGTTGAGGCTTGTGGAGCTGGACGGTACCTGGAGGTGGATCACTTGACGGGACGTACATGGAGCAGACGGCTAGACCCTAGGAGCTAAGGAGACTATCTGTACCAACCCTTTAGGTGGGATTTCCAGAGGATGGCTCGGAGTTTCTGCTTTACTTTTCTACTGTTGTACTTTACCTTCAGTTGGGTTTTTATTATGGCCCACTTACATTCCAGCACTTACTTTTGTACTCATTTTACTTAGTGTTTACTTCAGCTTGCGTACTCTATTGTGTTTCTTTACTTATATAAAGTCAATTCCTTCCCTTATATGGGGATTTACGCCTTTGGTGCTAGTCACCATCCCCTGGCCTATAGAAGGTGGGCTTGGGGTAGTCACGGCACGGGCCTCGTGGATGGGTCGTGACAAAAGGTGACTGCGAAGCACTATTTCCATGATGTGAATTTCAGTTCATGTATGATTCAAGGTAGTTCATGTAGGATGGAGGATATATCATGGAGGGACTAAAATAGTAAATGATATCAATTTCTAAAAATTAATAGTGTGCAAAAAATAGTACATCAACATAACATCTACATATATTTGAGGTTGCATTCATTATTCATAATGAAGGGACCTACATGTCCATAAACTTAGTGTGGATCCTTTTTAGAGCAGTGAGAAAAGTAAGAGGAAGAAGACCATCTTGTCCACTAGAAGTGATCCATCAAAATATATTTAGGGTGTTACCATTGAGAATTTAGTGAGATGGACCTAAACACTGTAATGGTAGTGGGCCTAGGAATAGAAGTTTTCTAACTCGAACCTTGTAATTTAAAAGTGATCCTTAGTGGATTGTGTACATTTGAACATTGTTGTTTTATGCTCCTTGAACATAGCCTAGTGGGGGTCAACCAAGTAAAATCACTATGTCTCGTATATGATTTCATTTCTATTCAAACGTTGATATGGGAATGAGAGAGAAGAGTTTTTTATTTAACAACAAAATAGGATCTAAAGGGGAAGTTTTTTTAATCTGTCATACCCTAATTCACTCCCCCCCCACCCTTAGTTTATTTAACCTAGATAGTCTAACAATTTGTATTAGATCTAATGGTTGAAATTCAGTGGTTCTCTCTTAGTTTAGGAAATAGAATCTTTTAATCCCAAAGGGATTCCAATATTTGATGGAAACAATTTTCAGCTATAGAAGAATTTAATTAAACACTCCTTTTCATCATAGGGTATATCTACAATGTATGGTATTTCTTCCAATGTAGACAGTAATGTTTTATCAGAAGTTGAATATAGATAATAAGATGCTAGTTCTAAAGGAATCGATGCTTTAGGGGGATCCATATCCAATATAATTTGTATAAAGGTGATGTCATGTAAGTCATCACATACTATGTGGGAAAATTTGTTAAATATTTATGAGGGAGAATGAAAAGTGGGAAAATAAAAACTAAAATTATTTTGGAACAAGTATGAGTATATGTGAATGCACCCTAATAAATATTTTGATGCATTATTTGACCTAGGGAAAATTATTGTGAAAGACATCCATGGTCTCAAAGAAATCATTGAATATATAAATATTGCAAGGATATCTTGAGAAAAATATCACCTCATATTAAACCAATTGTTTTTGTATTACAAAATAAATATCTAAAATAACTTAATTTAGAGAGTTTGTACAAAAATTTTATTTCATACGAGATGAGAAATGATTATTTTGATACTGTGGAAAAGGGGAAGTCTGAAGATGTGTCATTCAATTCCATACAGAATCTCACGGTTTAATATAGTCAGGAGGAAGAAAATGTGGATGATTTGAATTCATTTATCTCTTGAACTCTACAAATAGGAGATGACATTTAAAATAGAAACTTCTACTTTCATGCTTTTAAGGTGGAAATAGTGGACATCTTATAGCAATATGTACTAAGAAGTTTCAAGATGAAGATGAAGACAATGATGAAATTCTTAGTAATATGTACTCAATCAATATGAAAGGTAAAATTATAATAAAGAGAAATTTATTCAAAAAGAATAGTATTATTTCGAAATAATATGGCAGTTCATAATAATTTTAGATAGAATAATTGGAAAACTACAATGATCATGAAGTATATGTTATGGTGGAAGTTGTTAGAAATTACCAAACAAGGGAAGGTAGTCACAATAAAGAAGGATTAGTTGAAGGAAGATTTGACCTCCAAGTATAATTAAGATCTTCACTTAAAGAAATAGATGTTTGGAGAGCCAAAACAATGAAATCCAATTGGTTGGTTATTAATGAAAAACTATATATACATAGATAGGAAAATAAAAATTCTGAGCTAAAGGCTAAAATTGAAAGGCTTAAATCTTTAATGCCAAAGAACTCAAAAAAGGTTGTTGAGTAAAAACTCAAAATTTACAAATAGAAAATTCAGATCGATGGTTTAACTAATAATAGAAAAATATTAAATCAAATGTATCTAAGAACATGAAGAGGGATTTATCAGTATGCAAAAGAAAGTCAAATAACAAGATATACTCTTGATTTTGGAACATCAAGATATAAAGAAATAGAAAACATTGAAGTAGATTTAAAAGTTCTAGTGAAATAGAAAAATGAGTGTTAGGAATGGAAAATGATTGATCAGAATGATACAGCTGGTATTGGGATTGATCACAAAAAGAAATAAGTAGTGGTTTAAGTTATCCCACAAGATCCCACTCTGAGGTTGAAGATTTATTTGGGTATGAATCAGAACTAAAAGATTAAGAAAACCCAATGGAGTAACAGTAGTGAAGTATTTCAACATAGGAATGCACCTCACATGAGATGTTATTGTTGTGGAATGATGGGACACTCACAAAACATATGTTACATAGTCAAGAGGAATCAGAGAGAATAGTACGAGAAGTTGTAGCCATAGAGAACTCAATATTCAAGAACATAAGTTGATGGTCATTGTTTCAATTATGGAAAATTAAGGCACAAGGAGAGATATTATCATCAACAATGTAGATAAATGTTTTGAAGTAGAATGAATGTGGTCATAAGAAGCAATTAAATTAATCATTAAATGAGATAAAAATTAAAAATCAGTTTACAACATTCTAAGATGATTCTAGTCCTTCGTACTCTGAGGAAGATCAAGATTATTAATCTCTAACAAGTATGAAGTCAAAAACATAGAAAAACAAAAAAAGATATTGATCATGTAGTGGTTGTAGAGATTTTTTTTCAAATCATCAGATCACACTGGAATATGGATCATTGATAGTGGATTCTCCTACCATACGACAGGAAATAAGGAAATATTGATAGGAATCATATATGAGAAGTAAGTTATTGTGAGAATTTTCAATGATGAAAGCTTGAGAATTATTGGCTTAGGAAAATAAAATTTTTTGGGAAAAGACATGAGACATGGAGATGTATTGGTTCTTTAAGGTATTACTAACAACTTGTTAAGTGTAAGACAACTATGTGACTCTCGATATGACATATTCATTTCCATGAAATTATGTGTCATCAAGTAAAAATTCAATGTAGTTATTTTGTAGGGAAATTTTATTCAATGGAATCCTTATCTTGTAAGTGGATAAAAAGATATGTGTTAGGACCAATAGGGGCCTATATACTCTAAGAGGGGGGTGAATTAGGGTATGGATATTCTTTTTCAAAGTTATTCCTTCCCCACTGGATCTTGACCTCTTTATTACAAGGGTCACTTTTTTTGCACTTGTGTGTTTATTATGATCACTTATTTTCTTCTTTATCTGATGATGATGCTTAAAATGAAATGCACGGAAGTAAGCGGGAAGACAAATAGATTTTTACTTGGTTCACCCTAAGGGCTACGTCCAAGGATCATACGCCGACAGGTTTTCGGTCGTACCAAATTCCACTAAACTTCACTAGTTGTGGTTTAAAAGGTTTGGGAACAGTCACTATGTCCCAGGCTCACTGCCTTTACAAGGTTTAGGGTCAGCTCACTACTTACCCAAGGGTCACTCTCTATTTCTCTCTCTGTGGCTCACTGCCAGTGGAGAGGATCACCTTCTTCCTCTTACTTCGCTCACTGCTCTGGAAAAGATCCACTCACAGTTTATAGACCTGTAGTTATCTTCATTTTCATGAATAAATGAATCTTCCTCTGTATGTAGATGCTCTATTGAAGTCCAACATTCACCCGTAGATGAATCTCTCTTTGCACCGAAGGTATCGGGAAAACTTCCAACTTCCTCGCAGCACGAAAAAACTGCCGAAAAATCAACCTGACTTGGCATGCAAGTCTAAGTCAGCGCGTATGTATCAGCGCACAAGTCACAACTGGTGCGCAAGTCTTCCTCAACCACTTGCGCGACTCAAGATTCTGCAACTCCAAACATGCGCAAATCACTTTCTTCCTCGCCTAAACCACCTCAGGCACACAACTAACACTCGGCGCGCAACTTCCAGCTCTGGCATGCAAGTCCCACTTGCGCGACACACCACCACTTGCGCGACAACCATACCTGCACGACGGGAGCTCTGAATCTTCAAAGTGTTGAACTCCGGTGAAGAATGAGGAGGCATGGTCTAGAATTTATAGGCAATTTGACCACCCTGCGTGATGGCGCGCAAGTCTCCCTTCGGTTCGCAAGTCTCGGCACGCAGGTCTCTTCCCCTGAAAGTCACTTGCGCGACCCAAATTCAAAACTTGCGCGAACCTCTTTCCTTTTCCATATTTTGATCTTCTGATCTTGAAAAACCATAGGCACATAAGTTCTCAATCTTCCAAGGCAACAGCACGCAAGTCTCTTTCATGGAACGCAAGTCACTTGCGCGACACCACCAATACTTGGGCGACACTTATCTTGTTTCCATATTTTGATGATCTGATCTTGAAAAACATATGGAGCGCAAGTTTCCAATCCTTCATGCACACAACACGCAAGTCCCTTTCCCAGAAACCACTTTTCTTCATTTGTCAATTTTCAGACCCAAAAAATTGGAAAACACTGGAAAACGGCACCACCTTGTATCTGTTCTTTTTATGCCGCCTCCAGATCATCCATTCCATTATCGACGTTCTTGAATCAAACATGGATTGTTGACCACATCTCTTGAACTCGACATTCCACCATGAAATCCCCTTCGTCAACAAATTTGTATGTCATGGTTTGTATTATCAACAATCAAAACACAGATGTCCACTTTGTCAACAAACACAATCACCTCAAAAATGCTTCAATGATACCTTGAGGGATTTTTTCCCAACAATATACGATTTATATCTAAGGTAGAAGAAAAAAAGTTATGGAATAAATGTCTTGGTCACTAAATGAAAAAGAAATTGGATGATCTAGTGAAATGTGATGTTGTTCGAGACCTCCCCAGGTTAGCACATGATCATACTCATACGTGTGATGCTTGTCACCAAGGGAAGATCATTCAAAAGACATATAAGGGAAAATAAAAATGGTCAAAAAAGTGATTGAGTTGGTTCATACTAATGTGTGAGGACCTATTTCACTAATATTTATTGATGGGATGAGATATTATATTCTCTTAATTGATGAATTTAGTAAAATGGAATGGGTTTCAGTCATCAATCACAAGTCTGAGGTGTTCAGTTTCATAAATACTTATCGAAGGGAAGTTGAAAAGATGCTAGGTCAATGAATCCAAAAGATAGAAGTAGATAATGGAATAGAGTTCAAAAATATCCAAGTGTATGATTATATTGAGAAACATGGGATAAGGCACCAAGTATTAGTAGTAGGAACTCCACAGAAAAAATGGATTAGTTGAGAGAAGAAATTGAATAATCAACAATATGGATTAAAAATGATCATTAAGAAAGACCATCTAGATAAGTTCATGAAAAATTAGTGATGAAATTAGTCTACACATAAAATAAAGCGTTATTATTTCTTAAAGAAGAGAATAATCCATATGATCTATGGTATGGAAAGAATCCAACATTAAAATACTTTTGAGTCTACATAAGAAAGTGTTTCATTCTCAATAAAGATAAACATGGGAAGTTTGAATATCATGGATATGATAGGATATTCCTTGGTTACTTAAAGAAAAGAAAAGAATATAAATTATTCAATAAGTTGTTGTGATATGTCATTAGAAGTCATGAGGTAACTATAGTAGAGAATGAGTAGAATATTCAGAAAATACAGGATCAGTCTCAAGAGGACAGTGATGAAGAGATATGTAGATCATGGGATGTTCTAGTTCTAGAGGCTGATTCAGAAGAAGATTCGAATAATTAAAATGATGATCACAAACCAGTATCTTCACATAGATCAAAGATAAGAGTAGAAATAGATAAATAGAACATAATTGGTGACTAGACAACACTAGTGTACATAAGGAGAATGAAGAATTTATCTCAAGCATCATTCTTATCACAAGTAGAGCCTAAATGTTTTGAGGAATAAGCTGGAGATGAAAAGTAGGTCTAGAACTACCACAAAAATAGTTTTTCCCAACATCAACCTTTATCAGTGCTAACGAAAAAGCATTGATAAAGGGACACCCTTTATCAGCGCTTTTTTTATTAGCTCTGATAAAGGGTCGAATTTAAAAAATAATAATGAAAAATAATATATTGATATATAAATATATAAATATAGTTATATTGATATAAATATAATATATAATTTTTAAAAATATTTTTTATAAGTATAAATATACATTTACACTTAATATACTGAATATATAAGATATTTAGTGAAAATGGCTTATAAAAAATTAAAAAAATATTTTTAATTAATAATTTTCTAATTATTATGAATTAATAGTCATTTCATAACAATTTGAAGACCCAAAAAATCAAAAAATTAAAAAAAAAGACCCAAAATATGTTGAAAACGCAACTCGAACTTCAAACGGGCATAACTTTTGATCCGGGTGTCCGTTTGAGCTCTACCGCATATCAAATCGAAGTCTTCGATGAGCTCTACACCCTATTGACTTGGGGGTCCCGGTTAAGGTTTTTTTGAGGCCAAAATAGGCCCAAAAGGCCTCCAAACTGAGTTTTTAGTCGGGGTACCCTGATTTTTTAAACTTTTTTGGATTTTCAGCCTTGTTTAAGGGGGTATTATTGCCTTTTTTGGTGGGGAATGAATTTATTCCAAGGTATTACATTCATATTGATATTATTTCTTAGAAATTATATTTTTTTTATAATTAAATTATATTTATAATCAAATATATAACTATATGTAAATATTTTTTATATATTTACACCTCAAAATTTAATTTTTTAAATAAATAATTAAACATATTTACATATAAAATATATTAGCTTTATCTAAATAATAACTAATATCCATTTTATTTAAAATACCAATATATGAATATTTATATAACTATATATTAATATAATTATATATATATTAATATAACTATATATGTTAATATAACTATAAATATATATATTAATATCACTATAAATATATGTATTTACAAATACATGGTACTATTATATTCATTGATTAGTATGGGATTGGTTCCCCTTACTCGAAAGAGGGTCATTAGGTTCCACGAATCATGGTGCATCGAGAACAACATTTTTGTTTTAATTTTCCTCTGACTACCAATATACCATACCTATGTCATGATGGATTAGATGAAATTTTTGTTTCCAATATATTAGCTTTATCTAAATAATAACTAATATCCATTTTATTTAAAATACCAATATATTAATATTTATATAACTATATATATATTAATACAACTATATATATATATTAATATAACTATATATATATTAATATAACTATATATTAATATACGAATAAATATAACTATATAGATATATAAAAATAAATAGATATATCATAAATAAGAGAAAAAATCAATGTAGGGGAGTGGAAAATGCTTCAGGCACGCAGGGGGGGAGGTCTCGAGATCGAATCCGGGTGGAGGTAGGGGTGTGCCTTAAAGGGTAAAATTAAGGGGCTAGCACTGATAATGGTGGTGTATAGCACTGATAAAGGGTGGAGGCGGTGCGTGCGGGCGCTAGAGTTGCAGGAAAGCGCTGATAAAGGGGGGATCAAGTGCTGTAAAAATCCCCCCCCCCCCCGTGATTGGTAGGATTTTTTTTATTTTTTTTAGTTTTTTTAGTTTTATCATCGCTTCTAAAAAGTGCTGATAAAATGGGTCTTTTATCAGTGCTAAAAAGAAAGTGATGATAAAGGACCCTTTTATCAGCGCTTCTTTTTAGCACTGATAAAATAACCCTTTTATTAACACTGTTTTTAGCGCTGATAAAAGGGGTCTTTATCAGTGCTTTCTGGGGTGCTGATAAAGGGGACCCCCCATTATCTTCGCCGGCTTTAATAGTGCATTTCTGGCACTGTTAAAGGCCATTTTTAGAGCTGAAAAAAGGAGTATTTTTAGTAGTATAGGCTATTAATGAAGATCTTTACCAAATTGAGATGAATTAGACATGGGATATTGTTTTTTGGCTAACAGATAAGAATGTCATTGGGGCTAAATGGGTCTTTTGCAACAAGATGTATAAAGATGGTGTTTCAATTCAAAACAAAGCATGATTAGTGTAAAAATGGTACTCCCATATTGAGGGTATATATGTTGATGAATCATTTTCACCTATTTCAAGTTTAGAAACATCATATTATTCTTTTCTATAGTAGTGAAAATAAAGTTCAGAGTCTTCCAAATGAATGTAAAGTCATCAATTCTGAATGGGGTTCTAGAAGAAGAAGATTATATTGAGAATCCATATCGTTTTCTCAATAAAAAAATGATAATAGAGTGTTTTGGATGAATAAAATTCTATATGGGTTCAAGCAAGCACCAAGAGTATGGTATTCAACACTATATTATTTTTTAAATAATATCAATTTTCAATTTGGATGTTTTGATTATAATCTCTATGTAAACAATGATATTAATCAAAGTATGTTGGTGATAATATATGTCGATGACATAATATTTGAAGGATAAGATGAATAACAATGTAAAAAATGTCACAAAATTCATGAAAAAGGAATTCAAGATGTCAATGATTGGTTAACTAACGTAATCTTTGTTTTATATATGACATGGGGAAATAATTTCACATTAATATCCTAATATAAATATTCCAAGGATAATTTGATAATATTTATAATGGATAATTCTAAAGATATGATTACTATAGTGGCAACCTGGAGGAAACTATCATGGGATGATGAAGGCAATGAAGTTAATTTCATAGTATATAGTAATATCATTGGAATCTAATTTAACTTGATAGCCACAAGAACTGATATTATTTTTTACACATGACAAGAAATAAAATGTCAAATAAATCCCAAGTAAATATAATTTATTTCAATGAAAATAATACTTCAGTATATCAAGGGCATGGTGGATTTCAGTTTCATGTATAATAAAAAATATAAGTAAGAGTTATTGGGATATACAGATGCATATTGACCCAGTTTAGTAGATGATAGAAAATATACATCAGGTAGTGCATTATGTCTTAGAGAATATTTTATTTATTTTCTATGAAATAAACCGGATTGTATTTCATTGAGAATCACAGAAGATGAATATATTATGGCTACTCAATCATGCATGTAGTTATTGTGGATAAAGAAAGATCATGATGATATGGGAGTTGAAGTAAAATCTCTAATCGAAATACATTATGATAAATCAAGTGCTATAAATCTCAGAAAAAATCTATACCATCACTCAAGGAAAAATCACATTAAAATCAAGTATCATTTATTAGGGAAAAGGTGGTAGAAAGGGCTTTCTAAGTTGGAGTATATGCCTAGATAACTACATGTTTTGGACATTCTGACAAAGGATTTACCCAAAGAAGAATTTAAACAGCATAGACTATCATTGGGAGTTCATTCTACTCCCTACACTTCATAAAGTGTGGATGTGGGGCTACCTCTCCCTAAGGTATGGTTTGTTTTTCCCTAAGTTTTTATCTATGTTATTTACCATGTTTTAAACTCCAAAAAAATATGCATTCAGGTTCATTGAAAAAGGGGGACAAATTATACCAATTAAGGGGGAGAAAATGCCTTAATCAAGACATGTGGAGAAGTTGATATGGGGATCAGTGAGGAAGGAGGAGTTTTAAATCTGAATATCAGATATTATATATCAAATAGATGAGTTCCATGATTAAATTATCTGATAGGTTTTGGATTGAATTTATTGATTGATGAACTTTTCATTACACTCTTATTTCTCACACTGATCATGGATCATGTGGGATTAGTGTGTGTGTTGAGTAAATCCATCATCTCTATCTTAATCACATGAAGTGAATTTTTGAAGAGGTATCAAAATGTAAATAATTTCAAATAAACCCAAAGGGGAGATTGTTGGGAAAAATCCCTCAATGTAACATTGTAGTATTTTTGGTTTGATTGTGTTTGTTGAAAAATCTCGATGACCATATTTTAGTATGGTTGGATATGTCAAAGCATATGTTTAAGGTCAGGCATATTCCAACTGTTTTCCATATTTTTTTCCTCAATATTGGTAGTTTTTTTATAGAAAAGAAAGGTTTTCTACATAGGATTCCATGAGACATATTTTTCATACTATAAAGAGTAGTTCATAGACCGTAAAGAGGTATGAGGAACGGGGAAAGAAAATTCGTAAAGGAATATTTCTTCATAGCAACATTATAAAAACCACAAAGTGTGTTACACAAGACGCATAGAGAAATGAGCTCATGGGAGTCTCACAGTTTGAGGGAGGTTTATAGTTTGTGGGAGGATAAGTATTCATGGGAGGCTCTTCATATGTGGTTGGGTAGTGGTGATTTAAGGAGCCACAAAGGGTTTTTGTTTTAAGAAGACAATAACTGCCACAAAGGAGAAAGGTACTATGTAGACTACATAAAAGTTCACAGTGAAAGATATACCACATAGAAGTTTTGGTTAATTTATATTAGCTGGTTTTGAGGATGTATTTAAATATATAAATACCCCTACTCAGATTATTAATAGAGCGAGTTTCATTAGAAAGTATCATCACTCTGGGAAGAATGGAGGTAAGTTAAAAGTGTTTCATAAGGGATTATTTTTTGAGATAAGTAGTTAAAGAGGGGGATTCTATAAAGGGTGAATGATTATATGGGAATAGTTTACAAAAGGGGTTTTGCAGGGTTCAGTAGCTTTCAAAGAAAAAGGAGTTGTAAAGCATTAGTGGTTCACAGAGTCATCAACCATCAGCGAAGTAGAGGTGTTCCATAAAAAATGGTTATTGTGAAGCACTCACACCATGTGATGCAACACAGTTCTTAGAGGATTCAAGAAAATTTGTATAGGATTTAGTATAGTTCTTCTAGGGACTAAAATAGTTCGCAAAAGAAATTTCCAAAAATTAAAAGTACAAGGAAAATTAGGACTTCAACGAACCATCTACCTATGGTTGTGGATACATTTATTATTGATAATGAAGGGACCTATAAATCGATAAACTGTGTATCGATCCTTTCTAGATAAGTGATAAAATAAATAGGAATAAGGTGATCCTTTCCACTAAAAGTGATCCATAGAAAGAGAGTTAGAGATTAACCCTTGGTAAATTAGTCAACTGACCATAAACATTGTAATGGAAGTGAGATTATGCGTATAATTGATCTATCCTGGACCTTGTAATTTGGAAGTGAGCCTTAGTGGTTTTGGTACATTGTAACATTGTCGTTGTAGGCTCCTTGCACATAGCCTAGTGAGGGTGAACCATGTAAAATCATTGTGTCTCATACATGATTTCGTTTTTTCCCTACATTTCAATGGGAAAGAGATATAATACATTTTTTTAACAATGAAACAAGATCTTAAGGGGAATTTTTTTTAATCTTTCATACCATGATTCCCCCCCCCCCCGATTGGGGTATCTAACCTAGTTTGTCTAACAATTGTTCTATTACATTACCATAAGATAAAAATTACAACTCATAAATAAAAATATAATACCTTGAATATAAGGTTTATTATCTTTGAGTATTATTAACAAAAGAACCATATTGAACACTTCTCCATAATATAACCACCCTAGAAAGTCTTCAAGACTACTTATAAATAATATTAAACTCTATAGATAGAGAAGGGAAACATAAAAAATATCTAAGGTTAAATTCTCAGAAAGGTAAAAATATATTCAATATGTCATTATGGGTTAGATCATGAGAAAGAATTATCATGGGAGAAATATATTACAAAAATTAATTGAATTATAATATTTTTCCGTAAATCATTATTGTAGGGAATATAATCCCAAATGAACAAACATATTCTCTAGAAAATGATGTGGATTCAAGAAATAATAAACATGATCCATGGGGAATGATCATATGAATTTTACATAAATATACATAAATAAATAATGAGGAACTATGGAACTAACATAATCATAGTAAATCATTATATACTAGTTCATTTATCAAAACCATGTGACCCATTACATAGTCTCTCGGGTGTTACTTCATGCGGCCCATAATTGACTTAAACATTATAGCACACACCCCATTAGTGACTCAACTATAATAACTTATAGTTCTATATTTACTCTAGTATCACAACATGTTTTACTTATTTAATCTGTAATTATAACTCAACATCCATTATTAAATCAAGTATCACAACTCATGGTCAATTATTGACTTGAGTACCAAAACTCATTATCCATATTTATAGAATGGGATATAAAACTTTTCCTCATCCATCAGAGGTTCATTTTGGACCCCACCTATCATCATCTATAAATATGTGTCACATTAGAGCATGAAAAAACTCATAATTTAAATATAACATAGTTAACCCAAGGAATAGAGATAATATTTTTGAATAAAATTTTGATAACATTCCATATGTCATACAGATAAAGAAGTTGGATGGCCAATTAAAAATATTCCATGTGTAACATAAGAAATATTAAAGTTCTTTTCATAGAGAGAAAATAGATTTTTATAATTTTTGGATAAATCACATGGAAAATAGTAGGGAATTCCATTTTTTTGTAAGGCATGAAAACACTTCAAAAATGATTTATTTTAAATGAAATACATTTAGCTTGACAAAACATTTTTAAAAATTATCATTTTTGAACATTAAGTGTTCTTGACATTATTCCATACCAATTACTAGTTTAAATAATATGAATATATCAATTAATATAAAATAATATTTTAATATTGATTAATTTAATTTCTTAGGATAAAATATATAACACATAAAATGATTGTTTTCTGAAAAATGTTACTATTATACTAAAGAGAATTTACTAAATAGCTTTTATTGTTTATTTTTCAGAAAAAAATTACTAATCCATTGATATTAAAATGTTTTATTTTATTTTATAAATACATAATTTCATACATCAATAATATTATTATTAATACATGATACATACATATATATATATATATTATTTTAGTATTAATTATTTATTTCATTTTTTATTATTCATGTCTTATATTATTTTACATTTAGTACTATGAATTCAATAATTTAGTATACCTATTGGATGAATGTGAACCCAATGACCATATTTATAAATTATATATTTCATTTTTATATATAACTTTACTATAGTCATTCTTTTCATTCACACTTGTTAAGTAACACTTCTCATTTCCATATTTTTCATTTTAAGAATCATAATATTCTTCCTCCATTTAAGACGTTCTTTCTCATTATAGGTCTTCTTTAGTGATTAGTGATCCTTGAGTGTATTTATAATCCATGAGATATCTAGGTGTTAAATATTCTATTATTTTCTATTTATTGTTCACATTTAGTTTATTCACAATGAAATTATTTAATAATCATTGGTGAGTAATAATCGATGTTGTGTAATATGTAGTTTCATTTTATTTTTTAATAATGTTTTAATATGAATAAAAAAATATTTTTAGTTTAATTCCAATGTTTTATGATTTATTAAATAATCCATTTCAATTATATCACTACTATAAATTAGGGCTATATCCATGGACCAAAAGCCATGATTTTACAAAACTATGGAGATAGGTATTAAATTTAAGTCTATAGCCATGGTTTTGATAAAACCTCGGCTATAAGGGTATTCTATATCCATGGTTTCCTTAAATGGTGGCTATATACAATTTTCTAAAAGTTTATATCCAAGGTTCTATAAAAATATGGCTATATCTTAAACTAATATCCACGGTTTCTCAAAACTATGGCTATGGGTCTCTCGTTCTTGAGTGGGTAAAACCTTTTCCCTCAAAAAAATGGGAAGCCCTATTTACTTGATTTACACCCTATAACCATAGTTTTTAATAATATTTATAAAAATGTATATATATATATATATGTATATATACCCAAATTTTTCTGTGGTGTTGTGTCTATGCAAATGAGTCTCATAGTGTATTTACAGAGACCAAATCCCATTGGGATCATATTATTTTTGGGCTATACCCATTGTTTACTGAGGATATATCCATGGTTATGAACCATGGATATAGCTAAACTTCCATGGTGGATAACTATAGGATCTATTTCTACAGTTTTCAAAACTGTGGAAATAGCATGAGTTTCTATGGTGGACAACCATGGAAACAACCCAAAAAACCATGGATATAGCTTTTTTCTATAGCCACTCAAATACCATTCATGGATATCTAGAAGCATGGATATAACTTATAGCCTTGTTTCTAACCCCTGTATCCATGGTTTTGGTTCATAGATATACCCAAAATTTCTACTTCTGCATTGAAAAAATAGAAATAATAAATTGTTTATAATGATAAAGAAATACTATATTGATATATTTCACCCATACAAAATTAACATTTTATTCAAAATGATGTATAACACAGTTATGGTAAAAGTGTTGGAGCCTAATAGAATAACCACTAATAATGTTATTGTAATGATCATATTGAATTTTAAATAATTAAGCTTTAACTAGGTATCACATTACTATATAGAATTCCCACCACTAAACACTTTTCCCTCCATGTGTGGAAAATATATCTGCCTTCTAATGATCTTCATTATTCACTTAATGTAGTAGACAATGTTTCATTGGTTTCTCTCATTGTTTTTATAGAAACCCACTAGAATTTTACATTCATATTCCACCAAATTGAAAAAAAATTACATATTTCACAATGATAGTATATTATGTATTAACCTTATCTTATCCCCAATAGAGTTTCTCAGTCTATAAAAGGTTCTAAATTCAATGATCATTGAACCCCTTCCATCACACACAAGTTTATCCCATATCGTCTCACCATGTAGATAATAACCATAAAAATATATTTTCTAGACCAATCTAAGAGGCATCCATTTAACCCATCACCCTAGATAGGGTTATCCACCTTCCTCTCTGAGATTGATTTTCATAAGTATGATCCCCCAGAAGAAATCTAGTGGCCTCTCATCACGGATAAGAGATCCAAGTATCCCATCCATGAATTTTCCTAAACGTGGATATAGATATATGGAGAGATATTTACTTTTATCACTTTATTCCATTCTCCTATAAATCTCGGCACAACATGAAAACACCATTCCTTAAATATTTGTTTCATTAACATACCGATCAGCCCCATGAAACCAATCATGGTGAGAATCCTAAATTGAATCCTCTTTCACTTAAATCTCCATAAATAATCTAATATTTTTCCAATTGGTTCTATCCAGTTTTATTTTTAATAAATTATTCCATACTTATTTGGAGCATTGGATCTCGTAGAACCAACACCATAAATCTAGGTAGATACCCATCTTCTATAAATTTCCATCCATGGGGATGGATTCTCTCCCCACCCACCATACCATACAATTATTATTCATCGTGATATTTATACACCAAATTTTTTTCTCTAACCCATCTATCTCATCCGCTTCATGAATTATCAAGTGTACTCCTTGGAACTGAATGTTCTTAATACTAACTTTGAAAAAAAACATGTTGGTCTGGATCATCCACCATACTAATTATCCAATGTAAGGTCTTCATATCTTTAGTGAGTTTCATTCTAATAAAGTTAGGGTCCATTCTCACCTATATGAAGTAAATTTTAGGAACTGTATACCCTGAGAAGAATAGGGTATCTCCCTCATAGTTTTTATTCTAGTAATTATTATTACTGGTTGTATCTTATCCTTATGGACATCCAACTATTTGATCATGAATTACACAAGACTTGATGTTATCCTATTTCAATTATCTCATCCTATCATATTCTCCCCATACATATCCTTCATGCACCTCACCTAGAAATAATATCTATTGATAATTTCCCATGAAAGCCTCCCAAGATTCCCTTACATGGAATCTAAAAAACTTTGTGATTTTATGCCCCCTTCATTGATTGGATTCTTTATACTTTTGACTGATGTATGGTGTAATTTTCCTTATTTTTTTGATTCCTAGATTAATACAGTCATCATTTTAATATTTCATTCATGGTTCCTTTAGGCTCTGTGATAACTAATATAATGTGCCTTGGGATTAGTGTGAGGATATTATTCATCAGTGTTATTCTCCCCCCAAATGAGTGGAATAAGTTCTTCCATTTAAAAATAGGATCTATGGTACCATTAACGGTTCCATCAAGGAATAACTTCCTGGTCTTATCATCCAATATGTGAGCTCCAAGTTATTCCATCAAAATGACCCCCCATTGATTTTCCAATTTGTCTTGAATGTATTCAACTCACCTATGTGCATCATATATGGATATATAAACACTGATCTTTCCCTAGTTAATATATTTCCCACTTCATTCACATTTGGTCCTAATAAACTTTTTGAAACCATTAATATATCTTTTAAAACATTAATAAAAAAATATTATTTAATTTATGAACATGATATGAGAGTCTATTTAATACATGTATATATTTATATATGGAAATATATTCCCCTAAACCATGTCACACTTGATGTTACTAGATTGGGTATCCTATTCAAGGATAAAGAGGTTGAGTGCAACACGATCCCCATTTCTTAACCCATGAAAAATAATGAAAACTTATAAAATCCACCGCATTATTGAAATAGAAATCCATAGTGATGAATATCATCTTAAGAACAACTCACAAACCCACTCCTTGAAGCCAAACTATTTCAGGACCTGTAAAAGGAAACCACTCTCCTTCCCATCATAAGTATTATCTAGGTTAGTCTTGATTATGATGTTATATCCAAGGGTCTTCTTACTAATTTCTTCCACCATCTCCTTGAAAATATTTATTTCCCCAATATGATTTTTCATTTCATAAAACCATTATTTTCCTATAATATGAGTTATTGTAAATACACTTCATAGTCTCCAATTATTGATTCATGTGAAAAAACTGAATAAATTATTTCTATGGAATATAGTTCTATACCAATTAAGATAAATGTGGTCCTTGACCATTCTAATCAAATTGATTGTGTATGTGGATGTCATCCTTGGATGTGCGCCACCTTTGAAGAAATATTGAAAAACCTTAACCACCTACCCCATGATAATGTCTCATTTATCCATATAGAATGAATCAAGGATTCCTTTGGGATCTAGTTTACATTCTTGATTCATGTTCGATAACGATTCACTTATCTATTTCTCTCCCAAGATGAACCCTATGTAATCATTATACCTATAATCCAACAGTATGGGGAAATTTTTTAGGAATATATCCTTCCTGATTCCCCCCCCCCATACCTTCCTTCATCCTTTTTATAATTTTTTTGGATAAATACCTTTAATTGATCCTTACAAACCCTCCCTACCACCTATACACTCCATGTATATGAACCATCCTTGAACATCAGGTCAATTCTTCCCACCACATTTTTTCCTTCATGGAAGAAATTAAGTACCATATATTTTGTGTTACATGTATACACTTATGCCACTAATATGATTCTCTGAGATGGTTCTTTGTGAGGCCTAACTAGACCTCCTCCTATTCCAAAGGATGGTAACTAGCTGCAAGGGTCTAAAGGTAGTATAGTGGGGAGACTATACCATCATATCAAGGTAACAATAGCAGAAAAAACCAAATATCATATATAATAGTCATGAACAGAGTGATTAAGTAATAAATAACTAAAATATAACATGTTTTAATAAAAAAATGATATAAAATCCCAAAAAATGATTTCATACATACATCACTAGTAACCCACTAGGCCGAACCTACATGTAGATGTACATTAAGGAATATGAAATTAAATTACAAGGCTCTACTACTAACTCTAATCCAAATCACATACTAAGTCTCCAAAAAACATCTTAGCTACTCAATCCTGGTCATAATAATACATAAGAGTGACTCCACACATTCATGCAACCCTAGGCCTTATCCTTATCTATCATGTAACATGTTCTTAACTAGAAAAATCATACATAAGTTATGAACACACACCGATTTTCATGTACAGGGGAGAGAATTAATGTCAATAGTCAACCCTAATGATGAACATATAATATTATGTCATAAGTTGATTCTCATATAATATTCTCAGCCTAGCCAACACACAATTGGAAATATAAATGAATCAAATAATGTGAAACCACATTTAATAACTATGTCTGTATTCCTAGTCGCCTGGGAAATGTTTCAATGTATACTTGTGTGTGTGTGTGTGTGTATTCCAATACACACACACACACACACATATATATATATATAATATTAATATAAATGAGTAAGGTGAAAGAAATAACATAAAACCATTTACAGTTGATCCTTAGGTCTGTAATCCTGATCAACTAGACATCCTTTAAAAAGGGAATTGAGATGGATTTCATACCACTCACATTGTGTGTCATTAAGTTGATCTTTGATTCCATAATCTAAATCAACAATACATAATTCATCCAGTTCTATAAATGTCTATGAGAAATATATGTCACCACATGCAAATACACATCCTAATCCTGGGTTCACCTGTACTCACCTCCAAACACTGTAATAATGAATTCTTTAAAGTATATATACATCCTATAAATGGCAATTGAGCTTGATTTCATACCAATCATGCCATGTAAATCTAGTCTGATTTATGAGACCTACATAACATCTTGTAGGAGGTAACTACATTGGAACTCATATGAACTTTAAGGATCAAACCCCTAGAAAAACTCTGAAGAGAGATCACTGATGAGATGTCATGGACACCCCTTGTGGTCTAGAATTAAAGATAATGTAATCATCTTTATCACTCATGATAGAATAATCATCCATAATTATTCAATGATGTTAAACAACATGTCCAACACTACGTTCTAGTAATCGATTAGGGAGAGTGTAATCATATCTATTTTCCCATAGAGTGTAATCATCCATCTGTATAATAATTAGGGATGCCATTACCATATCTAGTAGAGCATAATAATCCTCTTCAAACTAAAATTCAATGAGTGCAACATCATCCTCATCACTTAAGAGGGAATAATCATCCACGAGTTTAGTTATTAGTGACTCCATTCCCATGTATCAGAATCAACATAGGGTAAGAAAATGGATCCCAATGATCACATTTAGAGAAACCAATAATATAATAATCAAACATACTGTCTCAACCACCATATCCAATGTAATACCTATGGGAATTCCAATAATAAATAACAACACAGATCAGAATCTGGATCCCATGATATACATCTGGCTATCCCAGTAAACATGTAAGGAGGATCCAAGAAAAAACATCTGGTCATCTTAAAGATTGACTCTTCATCACATCAGTCTCCGTAGCCACAAACCTAGAATGACTGCAGGTAATAATCATTGCATCAGCAGTAAATAAGTGATGGTGGATAACTGTTTAAACCCACCACTACTACCACATCCACATGGGATTACTTATTTGGTATAGGTTCTAAGGTGATACCCACTACCATCTCTACCCACACCTAATGTACTAGCTTAGGGTTGGATAAACATTGAGGCACCCACTAGGTCCTTCAAGTCACATCACAAGATAGGAATCCAACTCAGGATCCTTAGTAGTGAAGGGAAAATAAGGAATCCTACATGGGATCCTCTAATGATAAGTAAACAGAGGAATCCTACTTGGGATCCTTGGAATGGTACATAGATACAGGAATCTGGCACATGACTCTCAAAAACTACATAAGAAGAAGAGGCATCCTACCTGGGATCCTCATAATGGAATATAGGTAAAGTGATCTTAAAAGGCATTACCTATAAGTGAAGGCATCCCATAAGGGAACGTTAGTAACAGGTAAGAAGGTAGATAATCATAGGCTAGAAGGGAACATCTCTCAAGGCATACTTTTCAATGAGAATTTTACTTGATAAATGGTCAATAGAGATAACTCATGGCCCATATCTAGTCAAATTATCACTCTCAGGAGACAACTGGAACTGACTATTTGAGGAATAAACTCTCATTCTTGGAAAAAAATAATCAAACATCCCTAAGGGTCATCTAACCACGAAAAGTGTTTCATCATCATGATCTATGAGGAAAGATACTTAAAATAGACTATACATGTGTCCAATTCCAACTACTAGTCCAAATATATGAAAAATTATAAAACCCCAAAAAATATAACAAAGGATGAGTATATAGAATGTCATCCCTAGAACATGGTGTGTACCCTCATAGACCCACCTGGGTGTGTACTTTAGCTAGACATGGCATGTCAAAGCTCATGTATAGGGACTGTTTGTTAGATACATGGTGTGTACCTTAAAAGAGGTACCTTCCCATGTACCTCATGAGGACTAGAAATGGGATTCACCAAGCTGTGTAACTTTATATGCCATCCAACCCACATGGGGTCTTCATTTGTAATCTACATGTCCAAGTACCCCTACATGGGCTATCTAGTTAGGCACCCAGCTAAATGACCAAGTCCCAGTACGTGTTATCTCGACCCCATATTAAACATATACCTATAAAAGTTCATATTCTTTAAATAGTAATAAATAATGATGTGTGTTCTCAAACTAAATGCCATGTGGTTGGGATTCATGAATGGGAAATCCTTCAAATCAACGTGAACCCCCATTTTACCCCAAAATAATAGATAGATCCACAATGGGTCATAAATAAGAATAATAGGGGTTTAAAACATAAAAGAAATAAATATAGTAGGATTATTGAAAAAAATTAAAATGACATTCCATTGGGTTGAATTCACCAATGCCTCACCAGTTTCCCCGATCCATGACTGCTGCATGACGACCCGAATCCTCCTGATATTCATAGCAGTATCACTCTCCCTATCAATCAATTTTTATCTCTCCATCTTCCTTTCTCTCTAGGTTGTGTAGAATAATATTCCACAAGGTTTTTACCAAAAATACAGGGAGGAAGGAAAAAATATGAAAATAAGAAAAGAAATACAAAAGAAAAGGAAAGGGGGTTATGGTCGATCGAGCCGACCAACATTAGTTTATGCCCCACCTTAGCATAACTCCCCATTTCGAACTCAAAAGCATAGACAAAATATCAATCCAACTATCAATTTAAATGATATATCCAAATGAAACTGTATGAATATAATAATATTAAAAAATTTAAATATTAAATTTTAATTATTCCTCTAAAATTAAAGCATTTTAGAATTTATCTAAACTCTTGTCCTTGGGGAAACACTCTATTTAGAGACCAAATTAGTGATTATAATAATAATTCATGATAATATACTAGGGTAAGATAACTATTTTATCCCTACTATGCATCTAATGTTAAAAATTGGAAAAAATCATAATTCTTCTCTATAAAAACATGGACCCTTACATTCTGCCTACCATAAACCTTTTCGTCCACATGAATCCTAATGGTAAGACTAGAAGAAATGCTCTAAACCCAATAATATTTAAAAACAAGTTATATTGTCTATCCAACGCCCAGTCTCACAGTGTCAACAACTTTCTCCTATATGAGAGACACTTAACTATGATCGATCTGGTACTCCCCACTATAGGAATACTCTTATCATCATCTCAAACCCAATATATGTACCCAAAGACCCACATAAAGAGTCTAATTCAAATGGAAATGTGGTTCACTACCCTAAATCATCCAATGGGGAACTACACACCATATTTCCAACAATATAATACTCCTCAAGCGGAACCTAAACTGGTTCATTAATCAATTAAGGTAATGCATTTAAAAGAAAAAAATCTATGTCTAAAGCCAAAAATCACTCAGCTTACTCAAGATGATTTCAAGATAGATCGTGATCGTATTTAACTAGTAGTATAGTAAGATTATATCGATAGGTTTTCACATATCTCTTTGATTCAAACTCACATAAAAAAGGATTCAATTGGATTCACCAAATTACTGACACTACGTCTTCTGAAAATGCATGTCCAGGGTCAAATATGGCCCAACCATCTCATGATTCCTGATTTATTCTCGATGTCTCATCTACCTTGGTGGCCTGTTGTTAATTTAACCAAAACTCACAAGCAATGATTCCCATAGAATGTCTTGAAAACATTGTTCCTCAACTCACATTTGGCCACCCACCAATTTTTGATTTAAATGGTACCACACTCAGATTCCATATTCATTTCTAACCTCACTCATAAAATAGAGTGTACTCCATTACAAGGCTAAGATAAACTTTATACCTAGAATATCATCCTTATTAAGACTCAATATCCCTTAAAACGCATCTTAAAAATCTATCAACTCACCTATACCACAATTTATTTCCACTACCACCCATCATCATGCATCATTCTAGTCATGTGAGTCAACCCACTCTCTAACTACATTAGAAATATAAGAAACACTAGTAGAATAGGCTAGGAAACTTAACATTCTTACTCATCGAATCCATTCTTGATACCATAGCACCATTGGTGCTTCATTAAAATATAAAGGCATCAACATTCGTATATCACAAAAACTGATCACTAAACATGAATTAGCCTCAAATGATCATATAACCAAGATCACTACCTATAATGGAATTCAAAAACCTAGGCCAAATCTATCATAGTTTTACCCTGAATAAAACAAAAGTCAACCAACAAGGGTTTGAGTCAAAACTAAGGACCTCTAAGTCTCCCACCTAAACCTACTTAACATGTGATACAACTGGGTTATAAGGTCAAACCACCTAACCAAAATGACCAAACCTCTCTAAGGTAAAGATTAGAAGGACCTATAAGGATCAAACCTACCAATACATCCTGCAAGGGGCCAGATTATCTTTGAGCATCCTTATAAATACTACTCTCTGGAGTTCATGATGATAATGTATAAGAGATAGTAAAATAACATTTATCGAGAAACTGTATATGGTAAAACCCCCTCAAGGTCTAGTTCACATGAAATTTCCTAGTACTTATCATCTTCATACTCAGTAATCTGACTAGATAACCACAAATTAAGGTAATTTAATTATAATTTCATTCCAATATATTCAATAATACACATTATATATTGTTACTGACATTTTAAATAAAAAACCTAGTAAAAGAAAACATTAAATGTTAAATAATATTTGGGAATCATGTGCCCTATCGACCTAATAGGGTCACTGCACCTTCTGTTCATGAGGAATAAGTCATCATTCTCACTAAAAAATGCCTCAACATATATATATATAACCTACCATCAAAAGAAAATATATATATGAAAGTAGGACAAATTGAGTATAATTACACAAAAAAACTATATAAAAAACACCATTTCAGATTTTTTTTTTTTTGACATTTTAAACTATTGGCCCTCTATCTTAAGTAATAATCATGAACTACAAGGCCTATATCATGTGAATCCTTTTTTATAGGAATGATGCATGAGATTCCTCTTTCCATTTCAATCTAAGAGTCGAAATCAATAAATGGACACTTGACAATGTACCAATACCTAGAAATCCATAATAAATCATAACATCCAAACAAAATGTGGTTTCCTCAAACTGAAAATCATATCCAAACCTAATATTATAGATTAAAATAGCAATACCTTATCCCTAGAAACCATGGATTCTTAATAGATCATCTTTTCTTGACACACTAGTACAATATCCATCATATTCTCTGACACATTCATAATAGTCATATCTACCATGTCCCAAAAAGTAATAAAATGAGAGAAGAAAAATATCTCATACCACTTTGTAACATCCCTACCAGGATTCCAATAATTTTATTCTCTGAGCTAGTTCATTATGAGGCCTCAAACGTTCCTCCCTATACACTACAGGTATTTGACTAGAAATGTTGGTCTAAAGGTGGTACAGTGGGGAGACTATACCCTCATATCAAAGTAAACAATGAGGAAATAACCTAATATCATCCATATAAGTAATTAATTGAGTGTGTAGGGAATAAATAACTAAATTAGTTAAATTTATAATTATAAAAGAAATTCTATAAAATTCCAAACATCCATGTCTTACATACAACACTAGTCACCAACTAGGCTAACCATATATGCAGGACTTCATTAAAGAAGCTAAAATAAAATAAGGCTCTACTAATATCTCTGAGATAGACTACATACCGAATCTCTAAGACACTGCCGAGATTCTACAACCTGCTCATTATAATCCACATCAGTAGAAACAATTTACCATGAAGCCCTAGGCCTCAACCTTATCCATCATAAAATTTGTGATCAACCTGAAAAGAATACATAAGGTCTGAACGCACACTGAGGTGCACGTACATAGATAATAAATAATCTTAGTAGGAAACCCCAATGACGAACCTATAATATTCTTCCATATGTTCATGGTCATGAAATATGTTCATCCTTATCAAGACATAACTAAAATGATAAATAAATCAAATAACATGAAACCATAGTCAATCTCAAGGTATGTAGTCTTGATCACTTGGTAAATACCATCATCTATATTTGTATTTGTATGTTTATATATATATATATTCCAATAAATATATTTATATATACATAAACATGAATATACATGAGTAGGGTGATAAAAATAATGTAAAACCATCACCAATCAATCCATGGGGTATGTAATCTTGATCATCTTGACATCATGTGAAAATGAAATTAAGTTGGATTTTATATCAGTCATGTCATGTATCATTAAGACAATCTATGGTTATATAATCCCAATCTACATTACCTAATTCATCCAGTTCCCAAAATGTCTCTCAACAAGCTATATCACCACAGGGGGATACTCGTCCTAACAATGGGATCACTCGTACTCACCTTTATTCACTGTAATTATGGATTCTATATAGTTTCTAGAAATCCTATAAATGGGCACTGATTTGGATTTCGTACTAATCATGCTATATAAATCCAATATAATTTATGGTCCCTAGCTCCCATTTCATAGACATTAATGATATTGAAACTCATATAAACACTAAGGGTCTGACCCCAAGGGGAATAGTGAGGAGATCTCTCTAGTGAGACATCATGACCACCCCTTGTGGTCTTTGGTCATAGAGAGAATAATCAACCCTATCACTTGAGAGGTAATAATCATCGATTAGTATCCAGTGATGTGGTACACCATTCCCAAAACTGCATTCATGTAATAGATAATTGAGAGTGTGATCATCCCTATTGCTTAGAAGAGCATAATCATTCAAGAGTATAATAATTAGGCACACCAAGTTCATATCAAGGATATTGTAATCATCCTCATCAAACGGAAATTTGAGGAGAGGGAAATCATCATTATCACTTAATAGATCATAATAACCCATAAGTATCATTATTTGGGATTCCATTCCCATATATCATAATTAATCTAGGCTAAGAATCCAAATCCTAGAGAGCACCTTTGGAGATCCCAATAAGATAATAAATAAACATACACGATCAATAGACAGATCCCGGGTAGTGCCTCTAGGAATCCTAATAATAAAATAAAAACATGACTTAGAATAAATATCCCATCAAATATGTCAGCGAACCCCAATATATGAGGAATATAGTTGCTATTAAATACATCAAGGAATCCCAATCATATAAATCATGTCGTGTCTAGCTCAAAATCCACAAACCAGGAAGACCCTCTGGTAATCATCCCTACATTAGTAGTAAATAAGTGAAAAAATAAAAAAGGAGTGAGATCTAATGAATGCCTAAACCCACAACTACTACCACATATACTTGGTATTACATGTTCTTCATGGATTCTATGGTGTAACCAGCTACCATATCTGCCAACACTCAACAAACTAGCTGAAGGTTTGTCAAACATTAGAGAACTCACTGGGTCCCTCATGTTATATCATAAGAGAGGCATCATTCTCAGGATCCTCTATACTAAAGATGCAAGGAGGAATCCTACACGGGATCCTATAATGATATTTATACAGATTCATCTTACTAAAGATCCTCATATTAGTACATATAGAAAGGAATCTGACACAAGACCCTCAAAAATAGAATAATAATCATAGTCATCCTTCATGGGATCCTCGGAATGGTATATAGGTAAAGAGATCCTAAAAGGGATTAACTACATCAGAATATAATCAAAGGAATCCAATAGGGGACCCTAGGTAATATGTAAGAAGGTAGAGGAATCCAAAATGGGATCTTTATGGTTAGAATGTAAGAAGATGCATCGCAGAGAGGATCCTAGAAAACACTAACCTCACTGCCACCTAGAACAAAAGGGCGCATTTCTTAAGGAATGTGTACACAAGAAAAATATTCATGCGAAATATTTAATAGATATTTCTTTTGAAACATCTTAAATCAATGTATCACTCTTTGAATACATCTAGAATAACCTAATAAAGAAAGAATCACACAATTTGGGAAAAAACTAGAAACACCCCTTAAGAGTCATCAAATCACCTCAAGGGTTTCACCATCATGATCTATGTGGAAAGATATTTAAAATAGAAAAAAAATGTTTCCAATTATGAAAATCACGTTTAATTAAATGAAAAAAATAGAAACCCCCTAAAAAGGATAACAATGGAGATGATTACACGAATTGTCATCCCTGGAACATAGCATATACCCTCATGATCCCACCTGGGTGTGTACTTAAGACATATATGGCATGAAAAAAGCCCATGTACAGGGAATGATCATAATGTAAATGGAATGTACCCAACATGGGGTACCTTCATGTGTACCTCACATGACCTATTGATGTACTTATCCTAGTCATGTACCTTTATATGGTATTCAAACCACACAGGGTCTGTTTGTGTACTCCACATGGTCATTTTCCCTTATACAAGCTGTCTGGAATGGTACTGGGCTACACGGCCAAATCCTAGTACATAGAATTTATTCACCATACACTATGTGTACTAATAAAATATATTATATACATAATATGTATAATACATAGTGTGTGTTTCTGAACTACATGATGTGTGATCAGGATTCCTAAATAGGAAACCACTAAAATCAACCCAAAACCTTGTTTTCTCACAAACCAATTGATCAACCCACAATTTTTTCTGAAGTAAGTAAACTTTGGGTTTAAATCATAAAATCATAAATATATAGGTATTTTTATTAAAACATAAAAATAACCTACCTTTTTGTGGAATTCATTGTAGCTTCACCTATTTTCATGATCCATAAAAACTTCATGATGATTGTGATCCTCCTAAGCTTCACAGCTATACAAATATCCCACTACCTAAATTTCTCTTTCCCCAACTCCCTTCTCTATAGGTTTGGGTACATTAGAACCCATGAGTTAATGCATAAGAATCCATGGATGAATAAAAAATAATAAAAGAAAATAATAGCAATAAAAAAGGAAAAATGGGGCTTGGGTCGACCTCAGCGCTCAACAATAGTTTATTCCCTGACAAGAAAAAAATCACATTATGGACTCATAAAAAGAGATTAAAATATCAATATGATGATCCATAAAAAATATATAGCTTAATGATCCTTCTCTAATAAATTAATATTTAATTAATTAATTATTAATTATTAATTATTCTTCTAAAATTTGAACAATTCATAATTTTAACAAACTCTATACTAGAGTAAACACCCTATTATGGGACTAATGGAGTTGTCATAAAAATCATAAAATATCTTTCACAAGGGGAGAATTACCATTTACCAATTACAATAATCTTATATCAAAAATCCAAATTTATGCTCAAAGTCTAGAAAAAACATGGTTCCTTATATTTTTACCCCCCTCTAAACCATTTTGTGTGTTTTATAAATCCCACACATGAGGATCCCTATAACATTTACACCCATGACCACCCCAAAATATTTTTGAAATATTCTTCCCACACATAGCTTGAAGAGTTGAATAAACAGTGAAAACCTCTCCTTCCTTCAATCTTTAGTTGAACCAAGTGAAAGAAATATTCTAATAATGAATTAGTGAGGTGTGTAATTGAGGCTTGAGGAAAAGATTTTATGCTTTATAAATTGGAAATAAATAGGTCCATCCTAATCAGCATTATGTTACTTTTTTTCTTGTTAGTTCACCTAGAAAAAAAATTATATATAAAATCCAATTTAAATAAGACCATTGTGAATAATGATGTCTCAAAAGACTTTCATCCAACTATTTTCCTAAAATAAAATACATTTCTTCATTGTACTATCATATATGGTATTTAAGTCTCCTAAAACGAACCATGGGGAGTTACCTGGAAGAAATTTAAGGATATGATACCAATGTGACTCCCGCTTTACTACATCAATTTTTTTTTAAAAATTACATAAAGAATCTTGATCTCTCATTAAATACATTTATGTAAATGTTCTATGGTGAGAAATCAATGTGCACCACACAAAAATTGTTTCCCATGAAAATATGATTATGTTTATTGTATGGGGTTTTATGAATGGTTTGAGAGAATACCATTCACATAGAATTTTCAAGATGTGTTTTGAATCTTAATTTGGTTCATGAACTACCATTACATATATCTGCTTATTTAAAAACTTTTTTGGAAGTATACATAGGTTTTCCCTGATCTGCAAGACACCTAGAATTCTATCTGAGAATAGAGTTCATTGAGAAATTTGGTTGGTGACCTTGCGGACCAAAATATAATTATTAGTTATTGATCTAGAATAGAATGAATAATCTCTTGATTTGGATTGTGTGAGATGGAAACTATCCATAAACAATGATGGTTTCATATTTTCACCCATTTTATACACTGAAGAAAACAAAATATCCATGTTAATCTTTAGGAATCCAAAGGCTGAAAAATAGTTTTTACACACAACACCTGATTCAAGGAAGAAACATCATCATCTTCCAAGAAACACCAATATTCAGAATAATAATCAAAAAAATACCCTCTTGAAGATTAAGGTATAAAGGAAAGATGTTTGAATTCACTACCTTATGATTATAAAACCTCGCATGGGAAACATGGAGTGATTAAGTATAAACCTTAACCACATCCATCATATCTATGGGTTGTAAACTCAAATCAACATTCTTCAGTTCTCTAGAGTAAATAATTTCCAAACTAGTCTAGCATAGTAGGTCCTTCCTCCCCGAAGGGGGGAGAATGATTCACAAGAGAATGTGATCGTATATTTTAAAATGGGGGAATCATGGATGTGGGAGTGAGTGACCACTCAGGATCTGAATAGACAATTCGTGTTGGAGGAGCCTTAAGAACCAAAGACGCATAGTCTTGGTTTGTAACAACAATTATATTAGAAGTATTATATCACTCACTTGTGGGACTCCATCTATTGGACTCACCAACTTGGTTCATGTAAATCTATATCAGAACATCACCACATAGTGTCCCTGAAGGTAGTATTATTCAAAAAATGAGAATTATACTACTAGAAACTTTCTACCACTTGGAGAGTAATTCAAAATATAAGATGAGAATGCATAAGGAACAAACCACTGATAGATCCATCTTGACCAAAATGAGAACTAAAGAAGATATCTACAAACTATAGGTTTCTTTTCCAATGAATAGGAAGTAACCCGGTACATCCCTGATGATCTTGTTAGCCGAAATTTGTTAAATACCCTAAGAGGGGGGGTTTAATCAGGTTATGAATGATTAAAAAACATCCCATTTGGATCTGATTTTATTTTTTAACAAAACACTTTTCTCTCTTTTTCCCATAACAATGTATGAACAAAAATGAAATCATACATGAGACACAATGATTTTACTTGGTTTACCTATACTGGGATATATTTAAGGATCATACAACAGCAATGTAATGATCTACCAAATACACTAAGTCTCACTTATAAATTACAAGTTCCAGTATAGATCACTCTAGGCCCTAGCTCACTGCCTTTACAATTTTTATGGTCATCTCAGTACTTTACCAAGGGTCTCTCCCTTGATCTCTTTTGATGGATCACTACTGATGGAAAAGATCACCTTCTTCCTCTTTCTTTGCTCACTGATAATATTAATTCATATATACTTTTTCCTTACATTTACTTAAGAATTTTAATTTTTGTATTCGATAATGTTATTGGTATGTGTTTAATTCTTCAGCAATGAGGGTTCCAAGGATTCAAAGGAATAAATACAGAAAAAGTGCATAATTTACCTATTACACGTCGTGAACCATCAGTACACATCATGTAATAGGATTTCATAACTTCCACCAAGTCATGAACTAGGTCATGAACCAAGTCATGAATAGAACAGAGAAAGAATCCAATCCACATCGTGAATTGAAAATAAACAGTATGACCACATTCAAACCCATTTAATGAGAAATCTTCTTTGGTGATATAGATGAAAGGCCAGTACATGTCATGATTCATCGGTACATGGTGTGAAATCGGTCAAACCTCATATCTTGTGGGATATACATGTGAGATATACGTCAGATTAAAAATCCACAGATAAGTACATGGATCGGCATTACATGACATGTAATCTATTACATGTCATGTAATATTTCAGCTATATATATCATAGCCTGTTAGTGGTTTTAGAGAGATCCCAGAGAAAAATTCATTTCTTTTATTATTCCCTTTCAAGTTTCCTTCAACTCCTTCCCTATCAAACCCAAATTTTTTATTTGTTTCATTATTTTATTTCAACACAAGAGCTATGGATTGTGTTTTCACCATCACCTTCAATTCCCTTTTTCATCGCTTACCATCATTCATCTCCAAACTTGTGTCGAATCGAATTATTCTTTTATTACAAGTAAATATTTAATTATTTTTTGATTTATATAATTGTAATCCCCATTGAATTCTCACACCCTTTAGTGAATATAAACCATTGTATGATTTTGAATTATTTAATTTCAAATCATCTTAGTATGTAAATAGTGGTTTTTATTTGTTTATTTTTATCTCCTCTCACCATGAGTATCTGAAACCACCCAAGGGTAGGGATTGAGAGTAGGGGAACATGAATAATTAAATCTATAATTATAAACTTATTAACCTTATTGATTATTAATCAGGGTAAATAATTAATGTCTATCCCATTCAATTAAACATCTCTGATCATGGGATATTTAAGTGAAATACCCTATCCTAATTGGAGTATATTAGGCTATGACCACTAGCCTAAGATGCTTTTTCCATATGAGATAATATTAATGAAACTAGGTTTTCACTCACTACCGATCAAGGAATAGCTAAGTACTAGGTAGAACTAGGTGACTTGACCAAAGTTAACTAGTGAAATATACTTTCTTTGCAATCTAAACCTTAGGATCCTAACAAGATTATAATTAAGATCATCCTTTTTATAGATACCCAAAAATTGATCACAATCCCTCTCTATTTATTGAAGTAACCATAATAGATCTATAAATTCTTAAAATAAAACAAACTATAAAGGAATCCTACCCTAAAGGGTCTTAATCCATTGACTTCTATAAGCTAGAAATGCTCCTTATGGGATCGACCTCAAACTCTTACTATACTACGCCCATGTAGTAAGTGATGTTTGGGAAACTTTACAATTATAATCTGTATGTGGACCACGTGAATTCAACAATGCATGTGAGCGCATCAAATTTTGGGGTCATAACTAGGGATTAAATGCTCTACTTACAAGCCTCTAGAGAAAGACCTACAAATACTTTTCTATGACCCCCTTTCCTTATTTTTTTTCAAGACACCCTTACGTCTCTACTTTACAGTGAAGTGCATGTTCCAAGGTCCTTCAACTTGTTCGAAGAGCCTTGAGACAAAACAATACCTAGCCTTAAATCCTAAGATCGAAAGGTTCCTATTTTCATGTCACCAATATAAATGGTCAAATAACACAATCAAGCAGTACCCAACCAACTGAACCCTTGTGGCCATCAACAAATAATTCATGGGGAGCACCTGATGTATCAAGATATGACTATTACATATTATGGATTTGGATCAATCTGTAGTGCCACTGTAAGCATTTTCTATCCCCCCATCCAAGATCATACCTCCAAAATCAACCCTAGACCCATTCACATGATCTAGAGCATGGGTCAATGTAGTGGCCTCTAGAGAGAAGATCTACATGAGCACATCTCTAACATCCTGAAAGTTTAAGATACCTTTTGTGACTGTGGAGTTTCTTAATATGCAATCAGACTGTGAATATTCCAATTCTCTTCAAGTTACTGAGTTAAAAATGGATAAAAAGTAAACCTCCTAATTCAATCATGACTTAGGATGATCTGGATAAGAATTTCTTGGCTAAATACTTTCCACTGATCTGGACTTGGAAGCTCTAAAATGGCATCCATAACTTTGATCAACCTGATAGATAATATAGAGACTCATCCTTTTCTTACATTAATATTACATAATTTTAAAGATAAACAACATAATATAATTAGAAATAGAGGATCCAAAGGTTTAGTGTCATGGGAAAACTAGGAATATACATAATTACAACATCAAGCATAAACATTCATTTAATTTCTTATTCTCTATCTTCTTATTCGAACTTGACCTCTGCTTAGTACATGTAGTCACTGAGGATATACATCAAAAGGGGTTAGCTAAAATACCAGTAAGAGAATATATAAGAACTATATATCATGGAGTGATCATAATCATAACATAGGAAAAAGATCATGAACATGAGAGGAATAATTAATAAAAGACTTGAATTGTGGCAATGTATAAAAATAAAACATCATGTCTTAGTGGTTAACTACCACACATACTTGTGAAAAAATCTATAATCTTTTTAACACATAATTTCACATTAAATCATAATATTCATCACTTTACCCAATGTATTAGAGCGCTGCATAATTCTATGGTCACCCGTCACATCATAACATTATCATTTATCTTGCATGCTGCAATGAACATATATCATAAATGAAAATAAATAAACCAGGAAAATTAATGGGTTTTATCTCATAAGAACACATTCATAAATATTTTGTTCCCAAAAGAAATATGGAATAACATACATGTTACAAGAATCGTCAACCTTGAATGAGAAGTAAAAGGTGTGTTCTTAAAAGAAGCGTTCTTTTGGAAAACATTTTGTTTGACATAAACACGAGTTAAAAACATGTATATCCCAGAAAAGGAAAGGAAATAATTAAAAAATTATTTTTAAGGAGTAATCATATCCAAAAATGATAGAATTAAAAAATTATTTTTAAGGAGTAATCATATCCAAAAATGATAGAAAGATGGGGAACCCGAAGGATGAAAGTTGGGTTGAATAATTTTCCCTCACCTTATATATGAATGCTTCCTTCACTATAATGTCTTGTAAAACCACATTACATTCATTAATTAATAATTACATAAACTTGTGTACATCAATATGGTTCATTATGGTTTAATTAATTTATTTTATGTACCATTAAATGAGTTATAGAGTTTAAAAACATTGTTCGAGAATGTTCATTTTTATGGTTTTCTTGAGCGGTTCACTTGTATTCATAAATTGAAGTTTAGGTAAAACATGGGTAAACATACAGAACTGATGTTACATGTTATTAATTATATTCCAGGATTTTAAATGATCTTATATTTGATTATATTATATACCATGTGGATGAATCATTAGATAATAATTAAATTATGATTGTTTGAGTTAATTTGGGCAGTTTTTCGACCACAACAAACATGTTTTGATTAATCATTCAGTAATATGTACATAAGTTAGATTAAAAATGTTAAATAGGACATAATACATATAAAATATTCTTATTCAACCAAAATAATGGTTTCATGACCAGATCTGAATGTATTAATGGAAAAAAGAAAACATGTCATTCTTGAATGTGATAGATTGACACCTCACGAACAACGTTTTCATTTATAAAATAAAAGGAAGAGGGAAAGGGGGTTGGATGGTATAATATCCCATTAGTATCATAAAATTCTATTATATGTATGATACTAGAGTTACCATACCATGTATATGAAGATAGGTTGGTAGAGAATAATAAAAGGACTTCAAATTTAAAGGAAATTAAAGGAAAGAGAAAGGGAAATTACCTCTTGAATCCTCCTCTTGAGATCCTCCTTAACGGACCTATGATTGGTATTTTGATGAGACCAGATTCTCTTGGACGTGGGGGAGGGTCTAGAAAAGATTTTTGGAAAGATTTTAGACAAGTATTGAATCTTGAGTGGTGTGAGGAAATGAGAGTGTGAAGGGTGGTTTTTATAGTGGATGGGAGAGGGGATTTCTCGATATAAAATTCCTTAATTTATTATTTCCCCACAAGATAAGGAATATTGAGTCTTCCATGACCAATAATAGTAATTGTATCATGTGATACCAAATCAATTGGTCTTAAATCAGTAGAACAGCATGAATGACTCGATAATTTTCTTATTTTTCTTATTTTGTAAATTATGGTATTTCACTATTTGTCACAAATTCAATTATCACAGAAAAATCCCAAAAATTCTCCCCAAACATTTTTCGACAAGTATAATCCAAAAATGAAGTCCATTTTTCAAATAGAAATTTCTAAATATTATTATTTTAATATTTAATTAAAATCATAATTTATTATCGAAAACTAGTTTTAAAACATTCATTTACTTATTCTAAAATATAGGTACATCATACTTTCACTCGAATACTATTTATATATTATCATAGGTAAGGTTACTATTCTTTACGTTATATCACTATTCATAAGGGTATGTTACTATTCATAAGGGTATGTAACTATTCACCAAAAATTTTGACTCCAAACAACTTACATATCACAATCGTGTATTTTTGAAATTTCAAACACAGAAGTGGAAAACATATGTTTAATGGTCACTTAGTACTTAGTAGTTCATTGTGTTTTATTTTCATGGGATTTTAGGAAATATTTAAAAGAAGTTAATTTCCATTCAAAAACATTGGGTCGTTATATTCTTCCCCCTTATGAAATTTTTCCCTCGAAATTTCGTTTTATATAAACAGGTGAGGGTACGTCTCTTTCATCACCTCCTTCGGTTCCGAAGTAGCTTCTTCAAACTTATGGTTCCTCCACAACACTTTGACAAGGTTGGTTGTCGTTTTTCATTGAACCTTATCCCTCCAGTCTAGAATCTCTACTGGATACTCCTTATAGGAGAGATCATCTTCCAATTGTACCACCTCTGAGTTTAGTACATATGAGTGGTATGGTATGTACTTCCTCAAGAGTGATATGTGAAACACATCATGAAATTGAGCCATATTTAGTGGAATTGCAAGCTAATAGTCCTTGGATTCTATGTGGTCAAGGATCTCAAAGTGTCCAATGTACCTTGGGCTTAGCTTTCCTTTCTTTCCAAACCGCATGACTCTATTCCATGGAGATATTCGAAGGAAGAATTTATCCCCAATGTTGAACTCCAAGTCTCTTCAATAGTTGTTAGCATATCTCTTTTTCTGACTTTGAGCGACATTGATGTGTTTCTGGATGACTTGAGCCTTCTATGTCATCTCTTGCACAAGATCGGGTCGAAGTACCTTTCGTTCTCCAACTTCATCCCAATAGGTTGGAGTTCTACATCGCATTCCATACAGAGCTTCATATAGAGCCATATGAATAATTTAGTGGAAGATATTGTTGTATGAGAACTCAACTAATGGGATATGCTAATCCCATCAACCTTTGAATTCTAGAGAGTAGGCTCTTAGAATATCTTCAAGTGTCTGAATGGTCCTCTCATATTGGCCATTAGTTTGGGGGTGATAGGCCGTGATGAAATTTAATATAGTACTCAAAGCATGTTGAAGGATCCTACAGAATTTAGACGTGATACTTAGATCATGATCAGAGACAATTGAGAGTGGAACACCATGCAGTCTCACCACTTCCTTTACATATAACCTTTCAAGTTGTTCAAGCGAGAGATCTTCCCAAATAGAGATAAAATTGGAAGTCTTGGTGAGTCAGTCAACCACAACCAATACCACATTATTTCCCTTCAATGTCTTCAAGAGACCCGTGAAAAAGTCCATAGTAACATTCTCTTGTTTCCACATGGGTATAGGCAATGGCTGCATCAACCCATTGGACCTTTTTCACTATTCCTTAACTTGCTGACATACCAAGCACCTTGAGATATATTTTGCAATCTCCTTCTTCATGTTATCCCACTAGAAGTGTTCTCGGAGATCATAGTACATCTCGGTACTTCTAGTATGGATAGAGAATGTTGAGCTATGTGCATTTTCCAATAGCTTATTCTTTATCCCAGGTGATGAAGGCACACAAAACTGTATTTCAAACCGAATCACGCCATCATCGTCAAAATGGAACTTCTGTTGCTTCCCTTTCTTTACTGCATTAACCCTCTTTTGTAACTCCACATCATCCATTTGTGATTCCTTAATCTTCTCTTGGATGGATGGTTGCACAATAATTTGGGCAAGGTAGGACATATCCCCTATCCTTAGGATTTATAAATCTATCCTTTTCATATCCAAGAAGATAGGGTCTTTATCAATCTGTAACATGGATAGAGTATCAAGTACTTTTCTACTTAGATCATTAGCTACCTTGTTCGCCTTTCTAGGATGATAGTGAATAGAGAAATCATAATCCTTGATTAGCTCTAACCATCTCCTTTGATGCATTTTTTCTCCTTTAGTGTGAATATATACTTTAGGCTCTTGTGGTCAATGTATATGTCACACTTCTCACCATAAAGGTAGTGCCGCCATATTTTCAAGGCAAAAATCATATCTTCCAGCTCTAGATCATGCATTGGGTTTTTCTTCTCATGTATCTTCAACTGTCGTGAGGCATAGGCTATCACATTGTAATTTTTCATGAGTACACAACCCAAGACTTTCTTTGAAGCATCACTGTATATCATAAAATATTATCCACTTTTTAGTACTGTGAGTACAGGTGTTGTTATCAGACTTCTCTTTAATTCCTTGATGCTTCCCTCGCATTCTTCTATCCATACATAATTTACCCCTTTCCTTGTTAACTTAGTTATAAGTCTTGAAAATCATGAGAAATTTATAACGAAACATCGATAGTACCCAGCTAATCCAAGAAAAATATGGATTTTTGTGAAAATAGAGGGTCTGGGCCATTTCTCAATTGCCTTTGTTTTTGAAGGGTCGACAGAAATTCCCTCACTTGTGATCATGTGTCCCAATAATGTGACTTGATTCATCTAAAATTCACACTTATTTAACTTGGTGTACAACTTCTCCTTTCTCAAAGTCGCCAACACAAGTCTTAGATGTTCTTCATGTTTCTACATGCTCTCAGATTAGATGAGAATATCATCAATAAACACTACCACAAATTTTTCTAGTTAATGTATAAAGGCTATATTCATCACATACATAAAGATTAAAGGGTAATTAGTAAGTCTTAAGGGAAACACCAGAAACTCATAGTTCCCACACCTTGTATGGAAGGCAGTCTTCTGAATATTTTCCTTCTTCACCTTTAACTGATAATATCTAGAATGAAGATCCACCTTTGAGAAGTATTGAGCTCCTCTTAACTGATTGATCAAGTCATAAATCCTTGGAGGAGGATACTTGTTCTTTATATTGATCTTGTTGAGTTCTTTATAGTCAATACACAACCTCATTGTTTTATCCTTCTTCTTTACAAAGTGCACTGGCGCACCCCAAGGTGATGCACTAGGGTGTGTAAACCCTTTGTCCAGATTCTCTTGAATCTCCTTATTTAACTCTTCATGTTCAATTGGAGCCATCTTATAGGGAAATTTTGAGATAGGATTATCTCTAGGTATGAGTTCTATTGAGAGCTCTACCTCATGATCTGGGGGAATTATAGGTAACTCTTCAGGAAATACATCATTATATTCCCTCAAGATTGGAATTTCATCAAAGGTGGCATTTTCCTTTGACTCAGCCATTTGGGAGAGGTATGCTTCTTCATAGGGAATCAACACCCACACCATGGAAAGATTTTTCAAAAGAGATTCATGATCTTCCTTGAATTTGTAGAGGATCATGGGATGGTTTGTAATATAAAAAGATATTTCCTTTTCCAAACAGTTGATGTGTTCTCTATATAATGAGATCCAATCCATTCCCATTAAAGCATCAAATTCCACCAAGGGAAGTATTATAAGATTCACTGGAAGAATATTTCCACATACGCCAATAGAATAAGAGTCAAACACTTGGGTTTTATTGATTTCACCACTTGTTGTTTTTATATATATCTCAACTTCAAGGTTTTGAGGCTTTGATTCTATAGGTTTAGAAAACTTGAATGATATAAAGGAATGCGTAGAACCAGAATCAAATAATACTTTTTCTATTCGTGAGTGAATAGAAAGTGTATCATGTATTAATTCATTATCTTGCTCTACTTCTATAGTAGTTATGTCATAATCCTTCACTTGTTCCTTTGGATTTGGTGGCTAGTGATGCTGACTACCCTTGAGAACTCGAGGTTTAGTGCACTGGATTGCACAGTGCCCTAGCTCCCTATAGTTGTAGAATTGAAACATGGGTGGTTCTCTCCTTTCTTAGGCTACATTATCATTCCAATTCATATACTTTTTACACTCTTGAGTATGGTGTCCTTCTTTCCCATAGTTGAAGCACTTCATTATCCCTTTGAGGAAGTTCCCATGGTGCAACTTCCCATATTTTTTACATGTGGGTCGTTGAGTTTTCTTCCCACTTTTTTCATTATATCCTCTATCTTGAAACTCCATCTTTTGTTTCTTACCACCATATCCATGGTACCATTATATAAACTCCATATCCACATTGATATCACATCAAAAAACTTATTCATAACTCCAAAAGTCTCAAATTTCAAGAGCCTTTCGAAGGTTTGGTTTTAATCCACTAAAGAATCTATCAATTTCACTATCATGGTTGATAACAAAACTCGAAGCGTACCTTGAAATCCATGGGAAATTAGCTTCATAGTTTTTGAAAAATTCTCCCTCTTTTTTCTTGAGCTCTATGAATTCTCACTTCATATTTGAGTGAAGATTTATTGGGAAATACTTGTTAAGAAACATTAACTTAAAGTCTTCCAATTCCATCTATTCAATTTCCTCGCTTGGCTTGGTGTTCTTAATTAAATACCACCATTGATCGGACTCTCCATATAGATGATAAACAACTAGTTTCACCTTCTCCATATCAGAACAGTGAAGCATAGAAAAGATCTTCTCCATGGAGTTGACCCACTATTCTGCAACTAGTGGATCGAAAGATCCACTAAATGTCAGTGGTCATTGGTGCATAAAACATTTGATAGCCAGTTTCTACCTCTTTGGTGAAGGAGTATATTCCTTATTATTATATTTATTTTTCATAAACTAAGATAATTTGGTAATAATCACCATGAAGTTATGAACTCCACCTCCCAAATCATTGGGTATGTCATTCAGGCAATTGTTGCATTGTCCCGCGCACGAGTTGTTGGCCTGGTTTCTTTTGGTTCCCACTATTTTCTAAAATAGAAAAGGTTAGAACAAAACATAAGTCAACAAGTCAGAAATAAATAACTTATTAATTTGAAATATTTATACTAAAATCCTAATATATGAGAACCCTATGTAAATCTTCTTGTATGCATATTTGTACTTAGTCTCATTCTAGAGGTTTTCTCTAGAGTTCACTAATCCTAATTCCTAAATTAACTAAACCTTGCCTTTGATACCAGCTATAGTGACCTAGCCTTTTCTTACATTAATATTACATCATTTTAAATATAAAAAAAACATATTAGTATTACACATAGTGGATACAAAGGTTTAGTGTCTTGGGAAAACTTGGACCATACATAATTACAACATCAGGAATAAACATTCATTTAATTCCTTCTTCTCTAGCTTCTTATTGGAACTTGACCTCTCCTTAGTACATGTAGTCACCTAAGGATATACATCAAAAAGGGTGAGCTAAAATACTAGTAAGATAATAGATAATAACAATATAGCATGGATTTAACATAATCATAACAAAGAAAAAAGATCATGAACATGAGAGGAATCATTAATAAAAGACTTGAAATGTGGTAATGCATAAAAATGAAACATCACGTCTTAGTGGTTAACTACCACACATACTTGTGAAAAAATCTAGAATCTTGTTCACACATAATTTCACATTAACTCATGAGATTCATCACTTTACCAAATTCATTGTTGCGCTGTATAATTCTGATTTCACCTGTCACATTGAAACATTCATATTATGCTATATAATTCCGGGTGCACCTGTCATATAATAACATTATCATTTATTATGCATAAAAAAATGGAGATATATCATAAATGAACATAACTAACCCATTAATATTAATGGGTTTCATATCATAATAACACCTTCATAAACATAGGGTTTCCAAAATAAAGAGGGAATAACATACATGTTACAAGAACTGTCAACCTTGAATGAGAAGTAAAAGGTGTGTTCTTAAAAGAAGAGTTATTTTGGAGAATATTTTATTTGAAATAAACACCAGTGAAAAACATTTATATCCAATAAAAGTAAATACAATGGTGAAAAAGTGATTTTTAAGGAGTAATCATATCAAAAAAGGAGAGAAAGAGGTAGAATCCAAAGGATGAAAGTTGGATTCGAGAATTTCCCCTTACCTTATATATGAACACTTCCTTCTCTTTAATGTCCTATATAAGCACATTTAATTAATTAATTAAAAATTAAAGAACCTTTTTACAAGAATATGGTTAATTATAGTTTCATTAAGTTATTTTATGTTCCTTGGGATGATTTATAGTGTTTAAAAACATTGTTCGGGAATGTTTGTTTTTATGGTTTTCGTGACCGGTACACTTGTGTTCATAAATTGAAGTTCGAATAGAACATGGGTAAACATAAAGAACTGATATTAAATGTTATTAATTATATTGTAGGAGTTTAAATGATCTTATAATTAATTATATTATATACCATGTGGATGAATCATTATATAATAATTAAATGATGATTGTTTGAGTTAATTTGGGCGATTTTTTGACCACAACAAACTTGTTTTGATTAATCATTTAGTAATATGTACATAAGTTAGTTATAGAACGTTAAATAGGAAATAATACATATAAACTATTTTTGTTCATCCATAAAAATGGTTTCATGACCAGAAATGAAAGTAGAAATGGAAAAAAGAAAACATGTCATTCTTGAAGGTGATAGATTAACACCTCACGAACAACGTTTTCTTTTATAAAATAAAAGGAAGAGGGAAAGGGGGTTGGATGGTATAATATCCCATTAGTATCATAAAATTATATTATATTTATGATACAGGAGTTACCATACCATGTGGATGAAGATAGGTGGAGAGATAATAAGAAAATAACTTGAAATTGAAAGGAAGTTAAAGGAAAGAGGAAGGGAAATTACCTCTTTAATCCTCCTCTTGAGATCCTCCTTAAGGGACCTATAATTGGTATGTTGATGAGCCCAAAATCTCTTGAAATTGGGGGAGGGGATAGGGAAGATGCTTGGGAAGAGTTTATACATGGATTGAAGCTTGAGAGATGTGAGGAAATGAGGGTGTGATGGGTAGATTTTATAGTGCAAGGGAGAGGGGATTTCTCAATATAAAATTCATTAATTTATTATTTACCCGCAAGACAGGGAATAGTGAGTATTCCATAACCAATAATAGTAATTGTATCATGTGATACTGAACCAATTGGTCTTATATCAGTAGAACATCATGCATGACTCTATAATTAGCTTATTTAGCTTATTTTGTAAATTATGGTATTTCACTATTCATCAAAAAATCAAGTATCTCAGAAAAATTGCAAAACGTCACCCCAACAATTTTTCAACATGTAGAATCCAAAAATGAATTCCATTTTTCAAAAATAATTGTCTAAGTATTATTATTTTAATATTTAATTATAATTATAATTTATTATCAAAAATTAGTTTTAAAACATTCATTTACTTATTCTAAAATATAGGTACATCATACTTTCACTTGAATATTATTTATATGGTATCATAGGTAAGGTTAATATTCATTAGGGTATAACACTATTCATAAAGTTATGTTACAATTCATAAGGGTACGTTACTATTCACCAGAAATTAGGTTTTTCTTATTGGACTCCAAACAACTTACTGATCAGAACTGTGTATTTCAGATTTTCGAAATTCCAAACATATAAGTGGAAAACATATGTTTAAAGGTTACATAGAAATTAGTAGTTCATTATGTTGTGTTTTAATGTGATTTTAGGACATATTTAAAAGAAGGTAATTTCCATTGAAAAACATTGGGTCGTTATAATGAATCTTCTTGGGAAGCATGGGATCGATTCAAGGGGACGATGGGGAAGTGTCCACACCATGGAGTGGACATTTGGATTTAGTTACAGATGTTCTAAAAAGGACTCCAGCCATCCACACGAACTGCCATCTATTCTGCCACTGATAGAGGACTAATGTTTAAAACCCTGGATGTCGTAAGAGCTATAATTAATGAAGTTTCTCACAATTTCAGCCTATGGAAAAGTGATCATTCACCCCCTCAACGTGGTATTCACCAGGTGGATGAAAATGACATATTAGAAGTGCAAGTCAAAGAACTCATGAAGAAGCCACAATCATTTAAAATGTCTACTGCACAACCCCCTCCTACTCCCTTAATGGAGATAAAATCATGTGAGATGTGCAGTAACCTGTATATTTATCAGTACTGGAAGGAAAGAGTTGAAGACCCATAGTATTGTAATTACATCAATTATAATCAAAATAACCCACCTTTTCAACATTAGAAACAATATTATTGGTAGAGGACTACTCAGTAAAAACCTTAGAAGAACTGAGGATATTTTCTATAGTGAAGTGGTCAATCACCATTTCAGAATCAAGGACCACTAGGGTATACACCTATTAATCCATTACCTAGACCTGAATAATAGATTTAACAAAAACCCTTCCCATAAAGATCTCATTAGTAATTCCAACTTGCTCAGCCTAGACCTCAAAAACAACCTATTTCTCCTCAAAGTAACCTGAAAACCCTTCTGTCTACTTTAGATCAAAAATCAGATCATAGAGACAACTTAAGAAATGGAAATTCAAAACCAAAGAGCTGATTTGTGGAATCCTAGAGTTCAAATGGGTCAAATCTCAACAAACATTGTCTGATAGATTACCAGGTACCCTAACTAGTAATATAGATACATACCCATGGGAGGAAGCTAAATTTGTAGTGCTGAGAAGTGGGAAGATGTTGGACTTTCAACAATCAAGTTGAATAAATGAAAAGAAACCTGAAGGGCCTAGGTAATAACCACCAGTAAAAGAATAATTTGAGAAAAAATACCTCAAGAAGTTTCACCAGCTAAAAGCAACCAATATCTTGAACAACCAGAGGAACTAATTTATGTTTCCCCACCTCCATACAAGCCACTTATTCCTTTACTAGAAATAGTGAGATAAGGAATATAGAAGGTCAAGTATAAAAAGTTCCTAGGTATGTTCAAGAAATAATACATTAACATACCATTTTCAGAATCTATTTCTCAAGTGCCAGTGTATGAAAAATCTCTCAATGATCTCCTATCAAAAAAAATATAGAATATCTTAGTGTCATCTCATTAAATGAATAATTATATGTTGTTGTTCAGCATAAAATCCCACAAAAAATGAGAGATCTCAGAATTTTTTCTATTCCCTATGCTATTGGAGAATGAAAGTTTAGAAGAGCTATGAGTGATCATTGATCCAATAACAAATAAATTATAATGAGTGTTTTCCACAATCTAGGACTTCACAAACTCAAAAAAAATCAAGTATCACTTCAATTCATTGACTGATCATTGCAGTACCCCAGGGGATTTCTTGAAGATGTTTTAGTTAAAGTCATAAAATTACGATTTCCAGAAAACTTCCTAGTTCTGGAAATGTATGAATAATGTGATGTCCCCATTATACTTGGAAGACCATTCCTAGACACAAGAAAGGATTTTATAGATGTGAATCAAGGACACCTACTTCCAAATTGGATAAGAATGTGTATTGTTCAACCTAGTCAATGATTCGCAAAAATCAGAAGATGATGTTGATTGAAATGCCATCTATCTTACCCAAAAGGATATGAGTACATGGCCATTGAAGAAGAAATTGAAGAGTCACTCTCATAGAAGGAATAAGATTATGATTTTGAGGAAGTGAGATTAATTGAACCTCTCATTAAGGACAACTTTTTACCTTTCATTCCATCCATAATTCAACCACCAAATCAAGAACTAAAACCTCTACCCAATACTCTTAAGTACTCATACATAGAAGTTTCAACCTCTTTTCTAGTTATTATCCATTATGAAATATATTAGGAATAAGAAGAAAAAATATTTGATGTTTTCAAGAGAAATAAGTCGTCAATTGCCTAGGGATTAGTAGAAATCAAAGGAATAAATCCTACTAAATGAACTCCCAAGATTGTACTCAAAGAAGATGAAAATCCAAAATGCTAACCTCAACGGTGGCTCACACCACCGATAAATAAATTCATTAAAAAGGAAGTCAAAAAACTCTTGGACTCTTGAATAATATTTTCCATATCAGATATTGAATGGTTAATCCCTATAAATGTTGTGCCTAATAATGGAGGACTTACAGTAGAGAGAACTGATGAAAATGAATTAATCTCAACACGCACCATCACTGGATGTAGAGTCTTCATAGATTAAAGATGCTTGAATTCAGAAAAAATAAAGGATAATTTTCTTTTACACTTCATGTATCAAATGCTGGAAAGACTTGTGGAACATGAATTCTACTATTTCATGGATGGAAATTTGGGATACAACAAAATTTTAGTCGATCCCACTGACTACCCAATGACCACATTTACATGCCCATTTGGTACTTTTTCCTATCAGAGTATGTCATTCAGAAAGTGAAATTCTCAATAAATTTTTCAGAGATTCATGATGCTTATTTTCCATGACATGACCGAAGAATTATTAGAAATATTCTTGGATGAATTCTCAGTCTATGGAAGATCATTTTAGGTTTGTTTAGGAAATATAGAATTAGTCCTCTAATGCTGTAAAAAAATCCTAGCCCTAAACTGGGAAAATTTTATTTTATTGTCTAAGGAGGAATAGTCCTTGGGCATAAAATAACCAAGGAAGAAATATAGGTTGATATAGCCAAGATCAAAGTTAGAAAGGATTTATAATAACCTTCAACTATTAAAAACATAAGAATATTTCTGGTCCATGTTAGATTTTATAGGTAGTTCATCAAATACTTCGCAAAAATTTCCCATCCTTTAAAGAATTTATTATCAAAAGAGGTTTCTTTAGAATTCACAAAGGAATGTCAGTAGGAATTTAAGACATTGAAAACAATACTGATAGTATCCCCAGTCATAATTTCACCCAACGGAGATAAAAAATTTGAGTTAATGTGCGATAATAGAAACCTTTCTATTGGTGTTCTGTTAGGACAGTGAATTGGTCACATTTTTTATCCCATCTATTATGCAAGGCATGCACTGAGTGAAGCTCAATTAAATTACATGACTAAAGATAATGAACTATTATAAATTGTATATACCTTTGATAAATTTATTTCTTATCTGATATTGTCTAAATTGATTGTATATACTGATCATGCTACCCTAAAATACTTGATGAACAAGAAGGAATCCAAACCAAGGCTGATATGGTGGATCCTCTTATTGCAAGAGTTTCAGATTGTAATCAAGGACAAAAAATTTATAGAAAATGTCATTGCTGACCATCTATCCTGACTACCCCTATTAATCATCAATGAAGATGAGGAGGTTTACATTGAACTATATTTTCAAGATGAAACCATTTTTAGAATCAAGGTTAAACTTTGGATCTTTGATATCACCAACTATCTCGCCACATGATTTTTACATCAAGACATATCATTCCAATAGTGGAAAAGATTTTTGGATGCTTCCAAGTATTACTAATGGGATGAATGACTTTTATTCAATCATTATATTGGTGTCTTATTGAGACACTACATTCCCGAAGAGAAAATATCGAATGTAATTGAGATATGTCACACGTCACTAGTTGGCAGACATCATGGACTCAAGCATACAGTATCCTAAATTATACAAAGTGTATTTTTCTATCCCACACTACACCAAGACACAAGGGAATTATTCCAAATATGTGATGGATTCCAAATCATTGGAAACATTGAAAAAATTAATGAGATGCCAAAAAAATCCCATCATGGAAGTCAAAATCATAGAAGTTGGGGAATAGACTTCATGGGACTATTTCACACTTATTATGGAAAATAAAAAATTCTATTTGGTATAGACTACATCTTGAAATGGGTTTAAGTTGAATCAAATTCACATGACACAGCGAAAGTGGTCATGAACTTTCTAAAATATAATGTGTTTTCAAGATTTGGATTTCCAGGATTACTCATTAGTGATCGAGGATAAAATTTCACAAAACAAGATATGATATGATTGATAGAGAAATATGGAATCATATACAACACATGAAATCCCTACCACCCACAAACAAGTGGGCAAGTAAAACTGTAAAACATGGAGATAAAGTAAATTTTGGAAAAGACTGTAAATATAAGCCAAAATGATTGGAGTCTCAAACTAGATGATGCACTATGGGCATACCGCACTGTATATAAGACACCCATAGCCACAAAAGTATTCAGACTAGTTTATAGTAAACCATGTGATCTTCTAGTGGAATAAGAGCATTTTTCATTTTGGGAGATTAAGAAACTGAATTTAGATTCTGAGAAGTATGGAGAAGCAAGGATGCTACAGTTAACCGAATTATATTAGATCATAATGGATGTCTATAACAATTCTAGTATCTATAAGGAAAAAACAAATAAATGGCATGATCAACAAATTTTTAGGCTTATCATTGTACTAGGGAATAATGTTCTTTTGTTCAAATCGTGATTGAAACTATTCCCTGGTAAGATATTGTCTTGATAGTCATTCCATTTTAAAGTTGTTCAAGTCTTTCCTTATGGAACCATAAAAATTTAGAGAGAAGATGGAACACCTTTTAAAGTAAATTTTCAAAGAATAAAAATATTCCAGTAACCTTTCTATGAGGGTTGTTTCATCAGCCTCAAGTTTAATTGAGCCTAAAATCTGTCAACCTATCGATATAAAAGAAATAACTGACTGGGAGGCAACCCATGTTAGATCATCTTAGCCTAGAATATAGTAGGATAGCCTTAGGGATGTTTTGGTTAAGCTAAGGGATTGAGGTTAGGGTTAATCAAGTTTGAGATCAAATTTACAATTAAAAATTGTGTAACATAATTAAAACACATGTAAATTTCTTCTATAAATCTATTTTAGTTGACCATTACATGATGGGAACATAGGTTTTATGTCGTGTAACTGCTTGGAATTGTTTTTAAAAACACATATTGTGAACCCTATGATCACGACCAGAAACCCCGACCCCCCCCCCCCACCCTCACCACCCAACCATCCACCTCCCCTTACCGATTCCCTTCCTCCTCTCTCAATATCCCTCCCCTTTCCCTTCTCCTCATCTCCCTCACCTTCCCTTTATCCCTCTCTCAATCTAAAACCACAACTACACCCAGCCTTTTCTTTCCCTCCCAAACCTGTACCCCACCAGCCTATTCCGCGATGGAAGGAACAAAGAGGCCACAACCCTCCATGTCATTTTCCGTAGCCTTTTATGAGCGGCCACCATCCAGGCACCAACATATTTTTTCTTTGCATCACATGGCACTCCTTATACATCGCATGGCACTGCTTCTGCATCACATGTCTCACCTTCTAAACTGCTTACAGTAGTTCGTGCTGCACCACCTCCTTAGGATGAGTCTACATTCACCTCTAGTGATGAAAACCTCTACCAGAACCCTATCCTATGCTTCCCCAACCTGAAACATTGAGTAAATCCCATTAGGTTGTAGTTCAAGGTGATGAGGATAAATAAGACCCTAGACATACCTATTATGTCTAGGCTGAACATTAGAGATATTGTTCTTGATATTTTGGATACACCCTATATCAAAAGAATTATCGAGGTTCATGAAAAGACTTTAGAGATTTGCTTCTACAATTATATTCATTTTTGAGAAGTCCATTGATAGCCTCATATTCTTTCTGTTTGGTTAACCACACAAGTTTTCATTCACAGAGTTCGGTATCATCCATGGAATTTATACAGAGTAATTTGTAGCATCCAAGGTCTTTCTGACTCTTCATCTAGTGAAACCTTGATATTATTCTCAATATCTATGGGAGATGATTTTACAAGATCCTTAGTTACCCCATGACCCACTCATCATGAAATCAACCCAGCTTCGGAGTCCATCCTTATGGATTCGGCATAGATCTATGACATGTGGATGGTTCACCCAGGCTGATTCTCAAGGGAGTGTTGTCTAGATCAATGTTCTTATTCTCACATCATCCATGGATGGCCTAGTCATCAAGAAAGTTGTCCAGTTTTCCCACTATTAAAAATCCCACGCCCAGCGAAATCGCAGTACTTTGATAGGAGGGTCCTTTTTTACTCATCTGGCTATGTACCTTGAAGTTTTTAAACCAGCATTGACCCTCACATACATGGGAACTATTGAGATCATCGATGTCATGACACTGCACAAGATCCAGCTAATGTTATGGGAGGATGATGTTTACAGTTGGGAACTAGGCATTCATGAATCAGCACCACAAGAGGAATCACCACATGCAGCAGTAGACCCACTAGTTCATCCACACACCACCTCCCCACTTGTACCACCCATTTTTCCTCCTACCTCTACCACCACCTCATCTACCATTTCTTCACCCACCCTTCCCACCCTGACATAGATTTAGGATACACAGTAGTTAATCCTAGAAAACTTGGACCAGATTTTCACTCAACTTCATATATCTATCATCAAGCCCTCCGATTTCACCACACCACCACCACCCACCCCTATTGGACCCTCATCCTCTACCATTCCCACACCACCTATAGCCCATATCTACCTACCAGCTAATATTACTAACCCTGCATCCCAGTATAAGTTTTTAGTTGAGAAGGCATGGTAGGAAATGTGTTGGCCATTGATATATCCATAGAGGTCCCCTTCATCGATCCATATTCTAGAACCACAAACTCTTTACGGATCCAAACCTCTCCACCACCCACTCTAAACCATGTATCCAAAAATTCCACTCCACCATCTATCCTCGATACACTTGCTCATACTACTGCCACAGACACTAATCCAAACCTATAGTTTTCATCACCACCAGTGGGCGAGATAACGATGGAGGATATTTTTTGTCGTGAGGATGGCTCTTAGTCTACCATTTTTTTCATTTTTGGGTTTTAAATTTCTTGATATAGGGATGGTTTTGTTTTATTTTTTCATATGTATATTCCCTCATTTTTGTAGTGATCACTTTTCTATATAGAAATTCAATTTCTAATCATTTTTACTCAAATATATTTTCATTAATTTCAAATTTTAAATAGTCATGCCTAGCTCCACCGCATCTTCCATAGTTATTGATGTACCCATACCACCATCCATTCTGGTCCAAAGAGTGACCTAGAGCGTCGTAGAAATCAAACAAAAACTTCAGGAACTTTTTATAAAAATACATACATAGTATAATCCACCATGATTCGTGATACTATTCCTTCCACACATGATTCATGATCATGATTTTGAACCTAAAGTCATAAATTTGGTCAAGAGACATCATGACCTAGAAGACACTGCCACCAGTAGCTGCAAGTGCAAGAGGAGCAACTAAGCTGAGGGACCCCACTGCAATATTTTTGTCCATCCATCTAGATGACGATATCTTATTAGTGCTTCATAGAAGGAAACCCATAGTTGGTCATTTTTCTAGATTGAGTTGTCATGCTTGAGTATTTTTCATTTTCATTTTTATTCCCATGTTTATCTTCATTGTAAAAATTTAACACATTTGAATAAAAAATGTAACCTTTTCTCGTTATATTATGCATCTTCTTATTATTATTCTTATCAATGTTTTAAACCTATAGACTAATATTTTTATCTAGTGTAGTAAATGTTTCCTAACCCATTTTACAAGTTCCCTAGGTTTATAAAACATAAAACGCAAGTTCCCTCATGTCGTACTACTTATTATAGGGAGCTCTCAATTCCCACGATTTTAAAATTGATGATTTCCATTTCGTTTTTTCTATTCTTTATATGATATAACGCTCCAAAAATAATTTCATGGATAGTGCATACACTCTCACTTTCTAAGTTTGGGGGATTTTCTCATGATTTTCAATTAGATACACTTATATTTTTGTTTTTCTTCACATATATAAGAGACATTTTTCATAAAGTAAGCATGTTTTAAACTTGAAAAACATTATTCCCATTTGAATAAAATAAAAAGTTGAGTTAGAATTGATAGAATCCATGTTTTTTATCTGATTATAACTTTATAAGGAATTCTAATATTAGAAATTTAATTCAAATTCAACATCTTTAAAATTATGTTTAATTGACCTATTTCTTAGTTTTATACCCTTTTTATTGAAAATTTATTTTTTTATTATCATTACCCTAGAGGACTCTAAGCTTAAAATTGCATATTCTTTTCTGATCATATTTCTTGAGTGATACTTGGTACATGTAAACCTATTACAACTTTCATTAAAATATTATTAAGGCTACCACTAAACAAGTAAAATTTTAAAATTATTTATGACATCATTATTGATACACTATTTCATGAGAACCACCTTACATATTTTCTTCATTTGCCCTTAGTTTCCAAGAATGACTTTATAGGATGAAGCTATTTTAAGCCTATTTTATGTTTCATACCTTGTGCCTTGAATAATGCATGATTTTACTTTTAAACAAGTTTGTTTGAGTCATTCATATAGCTAAGATGATATTATTTCAGATATGTACTATGTTTCTCATCAGAATATTTGGTTGTGATCCATGTGTACCTTAAAGCATTTCACTTCTATTATATTCCATTTCAAAATACAAAAGAAAAGAAAAATTGACATTGGTTGTGTATTAGGAGGGTCAAAATCACCATTTACAGACTAATTAATCCCTTGAAGGATAATATTTGGTTAGGGAATGGATGTGATATCTATCCTAGATATGAATTTTAAAAATTGGAAATACAAAAGTAAAAGGAAAGTAAAAGGATAACCTTTTTGGTACTTACTTAATATATATATGGATCTAACTTGAGCTATTGGGAGAGAGTGTAATTTATTATCTCGGATGAGTCATTAGTTTACACTTGTCTCAACATTCATTCATTGTATTTCAGAGCTTTCCATCCTTTTTAGCTTGAATTTCATTTTTTTTCTCAACCACCCACAGCCTCAGATTCATTAAAACTTTATTGTTGAAGCCCTCATGATTAATTTTTTACTTTGTGTTTATAAAGTAGATATGATAGAACCAATTCAAGCCTATGTTTATGAGCATGTACTCAGGATATGATCATAACTCCAATTTCATTTTACCCTAACTGGTGAGAGAAAATTCATTGTCCAGTAAATTAAAAATGGTTATATAATTCAAGGACCGTTAAAATATTGTAATTAACATATTAGAATTTGTTTAAAGACCTAATCTTTTAGGAATGATTGATTTTATATTCAAGGATGATTCTAGAAACTAACCTTTTCTACTTACACCTAGTTTTATTTATCTATACATAATGAAGGTTTCCTACTTTAAAAATTGGTTATCTTTTTTAAATCACAATTGAGGAATTTTTACTTGAGGATAATAAATTGTTCAACTTTGGGGGGATTTGATAATCTGAATTCATATATAGTTTCTCGCATCAATTTACTTAAGTATTTTTATTTATTTATTTGATAATGATCTTCTTATGTACTTAATTTTGTAGGAATGAGTCTTCTAATGATTCAAAGAAAAAATGAAGAAAAAGTGAATAATTCACCTATAACACATTCTAAAGAGTCAATACATGTCGTGTAATAGGATTTCACAGCTTCCACCAAGTTATGAACCAGTTCGTGAACCAAGTCATGAAGAGAGCAGAGAAAGAATCCAGTAAACATCGTGAATTAACAATATACGACGTGACAAAAATCAAACCTGTTGAATGAGAAATCTACTCTGGAGATACCGCTAGAGGGCCAGTACACATCGTGAGTCATCAGTACATGACATGAAATCTATCAAACCTCATATCCCATGCAAGATAAGCATGACATATGTGTCAGATTCAAAATCTGTGGAGAAGTACACAAATCTCAATTACATGACATGTAATTCACCACACATCATGTAATATTTCTCTTATATATACAGTAGCCTAGCAGTGGTTTTAGAGAGATCCCTGAGAAGAATTCATTTTTTATTTTGTTCCCTTTCAAGTTTCCTTCAACACCTTTCCCCCTCAAACTCAAATTTCTTCATTTTTATATTATTTTATTTCAATAAAAGAGTCGTGGATTGTGTTTTCATCATCACATTGAATTCCCTTTTGCATATCTTACCATTATTCATCACCAAACTTCTTTAAAATCCAATTATTCTTTTATTACAAGTAATTGTTTTTGTTAAGTTTTGATTTATATCATTTTAATCCCCATATAATTTTCACCCCATTTAGTGAATCTTAACCATTGCAATATTGTGAATTGTTTAATTTCAAATCATCTTACATTGTCATGCATGGTTATTATTTTTTTATTTTTATCTCCTCTTACCATGAGTGGATAAAACAACCCAAGGGTAGGGATAGATAGTAAGGGAATTTGAATAATTAAATCTATAATTACAAACTTGGTAACCTTAAGGATTAGTAATCAGGGTAAATAATTAATGTCTATCCAACTCAATTATGTATCCCTAATCACGGGATATTTAAGAGGAAGACTCTATATTGACTGGAGTAGATTAGGCCACAACCACTAGCCTAATATACTTTATTTCGTAGGAGCTATGCTTAATGAATCCAGGTTTTCATTATTTCTTGATCAAGGAATATCTACCTCCTAGGTAGAACTAGGTGACTTGAACAAAGTTAACTAGTGACTTTTTCTTACTTCGCATCCTAAAACTTAGGAACCTACCAAGATTAAAATTAAAATCATCCTTTTTATAGATACATAAAATTGATCCCAATTCCTCTCACTTTATTGAAGCAACCATCATAAATATAGAAAATACCAAACTAAAAAAACTATAAATGACTCATAGCCCAAAGGTTCTTAATCCATTTACTTCTAGAATCCAGCAACAGTCCCCATGGGATCAACCTCAACCTCTCACTATACTATTCCCTTGTAGTAAGTGACATTTGAGAAACCATAAAATTATAATTTGACCATCTCCCACCTGAATTTAGGAGGGGAATATTTAGAGGGAGGGACCAGGGAGGTGGTGGAAAATGTGGGTTGTTCTACCCTTTAGGGGGAAAATCCAAATAGCTATTAAGTACCCAAATAAGAAAAAAAATATAAAATTATCATGAAAATAAATCTAAGGACTTTCTTACAATTAATAAGGTAGGTTCATTATACTACTATGTTATGTTATAGGTTAGAAATTCTTCTAGGGCCTATACTACATGGACAAAAGATATGATTTGCCAGACAAAAGATATAATGAGCGATATTAGAAATTGGTTTTATTCATCTATCTCCTCAAATTTTTATGGATATTGGAAAAGTTTAAGAAGTAGAATTGATTATTTTGGATGTAAATATCTTTATCCTAGTTGGTTTTATATACTGTGAACCTATTCACCTACCCGAAACCAACAGTCAGGAGATCTGGACTACACAACATTGCATCCTAGAAAACTAGCACCATATTTCCACTCATCTTCATCTCTATTTAATTGATCCCTTAGAGTTAACCACACCACCAACACCCACTCCTAATATCACCTCTTCGTATACCATTCCTACATCACCTACATCCCATCCCAACCTTCCAGCTGATATTACGGACCCTACTGCCCAGCAAGAGTTTTTAGGTGAGCAGGCCCGGTGAGGAAAGGGTTTGGACACTGATACATCCACATAGGTCCATTTAATTGATCCCAATGCCAGACCAATGGCCTATTTATAGATCCATACCTTTCGAATAACAACTATATCCCATGTATCAAGCACTACTACTCCATCATCTATTCCCGATCCACCCACTCCTACTACAGCTGCAGACACTGATCTAGACCTACAGTTTTCATCACCACCAGCAGGAGGGCAAATGATAGAAGAGATTTTTAGTCCTGAGAAGAGATATTATTCCCCAATTTTGTTAATTTTTGGTTTTTAGCTTTTTTATATAGGTTTCGTTATGTTTTATTTTGTTATCTGTATATGCCTTCATTTTTTACTGATCACTTTTATATATGGAAATTCATTTTTACTTCATTTTTACTTGTCTTTCTTTTCATTTATTTAATATTTTAAAAAGAAATGACTATAACCTCTATGTCTTTCATAGTTTTTGATGGACCCATACCACTATCTATTCTAGTCCAAAGAGTGACCCAGTTCTTTACTGAAATCGAACGACAACTTTAGGAACTTCTTATAGAAATCCATGCATAGTAGTAGCCACCGCGATCCATGATACGATTCCTTCCACACTTGATTCATGCTCAAACTAATAGACCTAAAGTCATAAATCTTGTCAAGATACCTCTAAATATGGAGAAAATTTCTACTAGTATCTGTAAGTTCAAGAGGAGTAACTAAGCCGATGGACCCCACTACAAGATTTTGGTCCATCTGTCTGGATAAAAATCTTTTATTAGCACTTTATAGGAGGCAACCCATAGTTGATAAGTTGTATATATTGATTTTTCATGCTTGAGTATTTTCCATTTTTTGAGTCCCTTCTTTAACTTCATTGTAAACATTTAACACACTTGAATGAAAAAGGTTTCATTAGCTCGTTATACAGTGCAGCTGCCTATTATACTTCATATCAATGTTTTAAATCTATGGAATAATGTTTTTATTTAGTGTAGGAAATGTTTCATAAACCATTTTATAGGTTCCCCTGATTTAGAAAATAGACATCTCAAATTCCCTCATGGAATACCACTAATTATAGGGAGCTCTTGATTCCCTCAATTTTAAAATAATCAATTTCTATTTAATTTTTTTCACATTATATTCTATAATGCTCACAAAATAATTTCATGGACAATGTAAACACTATCAATTTCTAAGTACAGGGGCATTTCTCATTATTTTCACTTAGATACACTTGGATTTTTTTATTCTGACCTGTCTAGGATACATTTTTCAAATTATAAGCATGTTTTAAACATGAAAAACATTATTCCCATTTGAATAAAATAAAAAGTTGAGTTAGAATTGATAGAATATTTTTTTTGCCTTTGTTTATAACTTTAGAATAAATGTTGATCTTAGAAATTTAATTCAAATTCAACATCTTTAAAATTATGGTTATTTGACCTACAACTTATTTTTATACCCTTTGTGATTTTCAGTTTCATTTGTTATCATCATTACCCGAGAGAACTCTAAGCCTACAATTTCATTTTTTTATCATAATTATTGATTGATATATGGGACATGTAAACCTATAAGAACTTGAATTGAAATATTATTGAGGCTATGACTAAACAAGTACACTTTTAAAATGATTGAGGAAATCTCTTTTGAGACATTATTTCTTAAGAACCACCTAACATATTTATTTTCTTAGCCCTTAGTTTCCATGAATGACCTTATAGTATGAAGCTGTTATAAACCGATCATACATTTCCTACCATTCCTTGTATAATGCATGATTTTACTTCTAAAAAAGTGTGAAGGAGTAATTCAGATAGATGGTATGATAATATGGAAGAGATGTATTGTGTTTCTCATTAGACTATTTTGTTGTGATCCATGTGTACCTTGAAAAATTTCGCTTCTATTCTGTTCCTTTATAAAATACAAAATAAAATAAAGATTGACATCGGTTGTGTATTAGGAGGGTCATAAATCACCATTTCTAGACTAATAAATCTCTCGATGGATCATATGTGGTTAGGGGACAGATGTGAGATCTGGCCTAGACATTACTTCCAAAAACTAGAAATAAAAAAGTAAAAGGAAAGGAACAGGATACTGTTTTTTTCTCCTACTTGATATATACATGGTTCCAACCCGAGCTATAAGGATATTGGACTTTACTAGCTGAGAGGATTCATTATTTTAAACTTTTCTCAATGTTCATGCATTTTACTTTAGAGATTACCATCCTTTTGAGTTTGATTTTTATTTTTTACCCACCTACCACATCCTCTGAGTCATTAGAACATAATTGTTGAAACCCTCATGATTAATTTTTTACTTGTATTTACAAAGTGGAGATGATAGAACCAATGCAAGCCTATGGTATTGAGAAAGTACTTAGGGTATGATCATAAATCCAATTTCATTTTACCCTAAGTGATGAGAGAAAATTTATTATTAAGTAAATTACAAATGGTTATAGAATTCAAGGAACAGTTAAAAGATTGTATGTAAAAGATTATAATTTGTTTAAATAACTAAGATATGAGGCAGGACTGATTTTATTTGCTATGATGATTCTGAAAACTAATATTTTCTACTTAAACCTAGTTTTATTTCTTTAGACATAGTTAATTTTTCCTACTTTAAAATTTTCTTATATTTTTGAAATCATTGTTTGATCCTTTTTTTTAGGATAGGAAATTTTTCAAGTGTGGGGTAATTTTATAGGATGAATTCATATATACTTTTTTATTTTATTTACATAAGTATTTTAATTTCTTTATTTGATAATGCACTTTGTATGTGATTAATTTTGTAGGAATGAGGTGTCTAATGATTCAAAAGAATAAATATAGAAAAAATTTATACTTCACGTATTACACATCATGAACCTTCAGTACATCTCATGTAATAGGATTTTATAGCATCCACTAAGTCATGAACCAAGTCGTGAAGAGAGCAGAAAAAGAGTCCAATACACATCATGAATTGACAATACCAAACATGAACATGGTTAATACCATTGAACAAGAAATCCTCTCCATAGATATAGCTAGAATCCCAGTACACATCGTGATTCATTGGTATATGACATGAAATCATTCAATACTCATATCCTTGGTGATATACACACGAGATACAAGTTAGATTCAAAATATCTGGAGAAGTACATGGATCAAAATTACATGACATGTAATCCATTACACATTGTGTAATATTTTTCCAATATATAATGAATCCTAGTTGTAGTTTTAGATATATCCTATAGTATAATTCCTTTTTCCTTTGTTCCCTTTTGAGTTTCCTTTGACCACTTCCCTCTCAAACTCAAATTTTTCACTGTTTCATTATTTTATTTCAATACAAGCATCTTGGATTTTGTTTTCATCATATGCTTCAATTCCCTTTCACATCGATTACCATCTTTCACCACCAAACTTGTGTAGAATCCAATCATGATTTTATTATTAGTAAGTATTTCATTAAGTTGGAATTTATATCAATTTAATTACCATTTCATGCTCACATCCTTTAGTGAATCTGAACCATTGCATGACTGTGAGTTTTTTAATTTCAAATCATCTTACATTGTCAAGTGTGGTTTTTATTTGTTTATTTTTATCTTCTCCTACCATGAGTGGCTAAAATAAAACAAGGGTAAGGATCGAGACTAGAGAAATCTGAATAATTAAAACCATAATTCTAAACTTGGTAACCTTAAGGATTAGTAATCAGGGAAAATAATTAATTTCTATCTAATTCAATTAAACATCCCTAATAATGGGATATTTAAGCAGAAGACCCTATCTTGATTGGAGTAGATTAGTCTTTGACTACTTTACTAAGATACTTTATTCCATAGGAGCTAAGATTAATGAGCCTAGGTTATCTCTATCTCCCAATCAAGGAATAGCTACCTACTAGGTTGAAATAGGTGACTTGAACAAAGTCAACTAGAGGCTTCCACTTGCTTCATAGCCTAAACCTTAGGATCCTGCCAAGAATATAATTAATATCATCCATTTTACAGATACCCAAAATTGATCCCAACCCCTCTCTATTTATTTAATCAACTTTCATAGATCTAGAAATTCCAAAACTAAAACAAACTAGAACGGAATCCTACCCCAAAGGGTCTTAATACATTGACTTATAGAAGCTAGAAACGCTCTCCAAGGGATCAACCTCAGACTCTCACTATATTACGCCCTTATAGTAAGTGAAGTTTAGAAAACTGTATAATTTTAATCTAATCATGGCCCATAAAAATTCAATGACACATGTTGGAATGTCACTCACTTCTCTAGAAAGAATCCACCCATAGTTTATGTACATATAGTTCACTTAATTATCAATAATGAATGCATCCTCAAGTGTAAGTACATGATCTATTGAAGTACCACTTTTTTCATACTATTATTTTATGGAAATTACCTTTACGAGCTATTTTAGTCCCTCTACGAACTATCCTACATCCTATGAGAACTACCTTGAATCATATGTGAACTATGTTTCATCGCATGGCATGAGTGCTTTATGGAGAACCTTTCCTTCATGGACCACCCCCTGCTTCAAGGATGGTTGATGCCTCATAGACTGCCTCTGCTACACGGACCCTTCTATTCTACAAGATAAAAAGCCCCATAAAACCCTTTCGTAAACTATTCTTGATAACTCCTTCACCCTTTTCAGAATCCTCCCTCAGGAACTACTTCAAACTTCACTAAATTATTTTGAGAGAGATGAAATTTTCTAATGAAATTTTCTCTTCTTAATGATCTGATTTGAGGTATTTATATATGAAAATAGATCCACAAAACAAAGTAATCCGAATTACCCAAAACTTTTATGTGGTATATCCTTCACCACAAACTGTCATGTGGTCTGCATAGCTCCTTAACCCTTCGTAGAGGATGATGTATTCCAAAAATGAAATACCTTTGTGGATTATAAAATCACTACCTCAATCCAAAAATATTAAATATCCCACATATGATGAGCCTCCTATAAACTAAAAGCCTCCTACAAACTATGAGCCTCCTATAAGCTATTTTTTGTTACACGGTCTGTATAGTGCACTTCTTGGACTTCATAGCACTGCTAAAAAAACTCTTTCTTTGTTATTTTTCCTTTTATATTCTTCATAACTTTTTTTAGTCCACAAACTTTTCTTAGTGGTCTGCGAACTGTGTTTTTTGAACTCCTTTGTGTAAAACCTTCATTTTCCATAAAACAAACTCTTAATTTTGAGGCCAAATATTTTGGCAAACACATGGAAATTTTGCCACCTTAAATTCCTTCTTTGACAAAACCAACCATACTTATTCATGTTAAAATGTATTTTTGAAAAAACACAATCAACCCAAAAACATCGAGATGGTACCTTGAACTATTTTTTACCAATAATCCCCTTTTGGTTTTTTGACAACTCTTCACAATTTGATACATATTTAAAGCTTCTTCCATCTTCTTCCAAACCGTTAATCTAATGATTCAGATAGGGATCAAATATTTAATCAACACACACTCTAATCACACATGATCCATGCTTATCATGATAAATAAGAGTAATAGGATAATTTCATCAATGAAACACTTCATTCCAAAACCACTCGATATCTTTCATCATGAACTTCATATGTCATGATATATAACCTTTTATCAATCACCATTAGTATGATAAGATTTAATTATCCTCCTATAATATTATTCACTTGTCTTTATTAAGACAATTTTATTTAATTTTATAGCCACATTTTATCCTCCATTTTCAATGAACCCAAATACCACTCCTTTGAGGTCTACAAAAAGGGTAAAAAATACATATCATCACGTTAGGGAAAACACATCATACCTCAGAGATAGGGGTCCCACATAAACATTTTTTCATGTTTAAGTATTCAACTAGACTCCCATATCTATTAGATTCTATTTGAATGCTTCTTTGTGTAAGGCCTTCATCAGAATGTTTACAACCTGTATTTCTGTAGGCACATACTCCAAATTCACAATCCCTTACTCCACCTTCTCTTTAATAAAATGATACTTGATTTCTATTTGATTTGTCCCTGAGTGATGGACTATATTTTTACTATGTTTTATAGAAATTTAATTATCACAATGGATTCTAATCAGATACTTCAATTCAACTCCCATATCATCAAATTTCTACCTCATCCATAATAACTATACGCACACTTGAGTAGACACAATATATTCAGCTTATGTGGTGCTCAATAAAATGAAAAATTTATTCTTATGTAGCTAAGAAATACACAATATCCTAAGATAAAAATTACCACCAAATGTCTATTTTCTATCATCTGCTGAACTGTCTTGATCTGCATCTTTATAGCCCAATAACTCTTGCTGATATTTTCCATTACACATAAAACCAAAATTCATCATTAACTTGATATATTGAAGTATTATTTTTACTATAATAATGTGTATTTATTTGGGATTTATTTTATATCTTTCTTCTTGGAATGTATAAAAATAATATCATGTCTTATTGTTATCAAGTACAGTAGATTGCCAATGATTTTCCTATATTCTGTGACATTAACTACATTACCTTCATCATCTTGCGATAGTTTCATCGGGGTAGCCACTCGAGTCTTCATCTATTTGTAATTATCCATTATAAATATTCTCAAAACCTCCTTGGAATATTTATAATGAGAAATAAATGTGGCATTATTTACTTGTGTCACCTGTAAACCAAGGAAAAACATTAGTTCACCAATCATTAACATCTCAAATTCACTTTTCATAAATTCTGTGAACTTTATTCATTATTAGTCATCTAATAAAAAAAACTATTATGTCCCTAACATATATTAGTACCAATACATTATTATTACTATCATTTTTTACATAGATATTGTAACTCCACAATAGTGAAAACTGAGCTTCTTAAAAAACTGATCTGGTCTTGAATACCATGCTCTTGGTGCTTTCTTTAACCCATATAGAATCTTATTTAACCTAAAAACCCTATTATCAACTTCATGAATGATAAAACCACATGTATTCTCAATATAAACTTATTCATCTAGAACCCCATTTATAAATGATGACTTGACATCTATCTAGAAAACTTTGTTCTTCCTTTATAGTACTATGGCCAGGAATAATCCGATTGTTTCCAAGAATGCAAAAAAAAGAAAATATTTCATCAACATCAATACCCTCTATCATGGAATACCATTTTCACACTAGTAATGATTTGTTTCAAATCACATCATTTTCATCATTCATCTTATTATGAAAGAACCATTTAACCCTGATGACATTCTAATTTGTAGGCCTCAAAACAATCAACCATTTCTGATTCTTCTCAATTTGGTCAAGATTTTTATTCATATACTAGACCCAATTTTAATCTCTATTTACATACTCATAACATTCAGGATCTACCTTGATATGAATTAATCTTACTTTAGAGTCGTATTTATCCTTGTCTTTATTACTATTGTTTGATCACCAGTTATTTTATGTCTATATATTTTATATATTATCTTCGGTCTTTGTGCATATACTATTTTTTACTTATCCTTTTCATTACCTGAATCTTCTTCTAAATCAGCCTCTCAAACTGGAACATCCCCTGATCTACTTATCCCTTTATCCCTATCCTTCTGAGACTGATCATGTATCTACAGATGATTCTACTCATTCTCTATTATAGTTACATCATTACCTTTAACTACCTTTCCCAACCGCTTATTGAAGAATTTATATGCTTTAATTTTATTTGAGTGGACAAGGAATATCCCTTCATCTCTATGAGATTCAAACTTCCCGTGTCTATCCTTATTGAAAATAAAACACTTACTTATGAAGACTCAAAAGTAATTCAACTTTGGCTTCCTTCCATACCATATCTCATATAGAGTATTATATCTTTTTGGAAATAATAATTCTTTATTTGATGTATAGATTTATGTCATCACTGCTTCTTTCCAGAATTTCTCTAGAAGGTCTTTCTCAATGAGCATTGTTCTAGCCATGTGGTTGACAATTCAATTTATTCTCTCAACTACCCCATTTTTTCTATGGATTTATTACTGATAAAACGTGGTGCCTTATCCCATGTTTCATAATATAATCCTCAACATGGATATTTTTGAACATTATTTAATTATCTGTTCGTATCTTATAGATTTTTTACCCAAGAATCTTTTCAACTTCCCTTCAATAATTTTTTATGCAACTGAACACCACATACATGTGATTGATGACTGAAACCCATTCCATTCTGTTAAAATCATTAATGTAGAGAACATAATATCTCCACCAATCAATAGATCTTGGTGAAATAGGTCTGTATACATCAATATGTAACAACTCAAGAACTTTTTTTGACATTTTCTAAGTTGAATTATATGTATTTTGAATTATCTTCCCTTGATTGTAAGCATCACGCATATGAGTATGATCACATGATAACCTGGGGAGGTATTGAGAAGAATCACATTTCACCAGATCTTCTTAAGGATGCTTGGCTTAAGTGACCAAGACGTTTATTCCATAATTTTTTTTCTTCTTCCTTAGAGATAAAGAACATATCTATTTATCCACTTACACTATAGGTATTCCCACACATACTCTTTCTCTAAAAAACATATGCATTGTATTTTTCCTTGATGACACATAATTTCTTGGAAAATATTTCGGCATGTCTAGAGGCACATATATGACTTATACTTAATAGGTTGTGAATGGGACCTTCGGCAACCATGACATCTACATATCTCCTAACATTTCCCATAAACCTTTCTCTTACTGAGCTAATAATATGAAATTCTTCATCATTACCAAATCTCACAATACCTTCATTATTTTATTTGATTCCTATAGCTAGTTTCTTATTTCCTATCATATGGGAGGTACATCCATTATCAATGATTCATATTCTAGTATGATTTGATGCTTTAAAATAAATCGCTACAACCACTTCCCATTCAACTATATTCTTTTTGTTCCATGTCTTTAACTTCATACTAGGTACAGATTGATAATCTTGATCTTACTCAAAGTATGATGGACCAGCTTCATATTACTACATTGCAAACAAATTTTTAATTTTTAGCTCATTTGATGATACATTGAATTTACTCTTTTTACTACATTCATTCTTCTTTGGAACAATTCTATTAATTATTTTTAAGAAATATATTTCCATGTTCCTGAATCCTCCACACATAGAATAGTGAACATCAAATGATGTTCTGAAAAATCAATTTATGTATGGATGCCTATGTTGGTCTTTTTCTCTTTGGAACCTCTTGGCTATGGAACATATATTTTTTGAGTGTCCCATATTTTCATATAATAACACCTCATGTGAGGAGCATTCTTGTGTGGAAATATTTCACTATTGGTTCTCCCTTGGATTCTATAAATATTTTGGTTTTTATTCATACCCAAATCAATCTTCATCCTTAGAGTCAGAGCTTGTGGTCTAATTTCAAGTATTTCTACTTTTTTTGTGATCAAGACCCATATCAAATATATCATTCTAATTAATTGTTTTTATTTACAGACACTCCTTTTTATGTTTCACTAGAACTCTGGATTCTATTTTTTTCTATTTATTTTGTATCCTAATTTTCTAGAATCAAGAGTTCCTCTTGATCTTTCTCTTTCTTTAATATACTGAAAAATTCTTATTCAAGTTCTTTGATATGTTTGATTTTATCTTTTCTAGTATAAGTCAACCCATTGATCTCTCTTTAGTGTACTTTAATTTTGAGTTTTTAGTCAACAATGTTTTCTATGTTCTATAGTATTGAATATTTAAGCCTTTTAATTTTAGCCTCTAGCTCAGACTTTTCTTCTTCCTATTGTTTCATATAGAGTTTAGAATCATTAACCACCCTGTTGGATTTCTTTTTTTCCATCAAAATGTATATTTCATTAAGTAATTCTTCTAATTCTACTTAAAGATTAATTATACCTTCAATTACCATTCATAATTTTCACTATATTACCTTGTTTGGGAATTTATGACAACTTCCACCATAGCATCTTCTTCCTGATCCTTGCAGTCCTCTAATTCTTCTACCTTATATTTTTCTTAACTGACATCTTCTTTTGAAAGCATAATATTCTTTTTGATTAAATTTATCTTTTTACTCCTCCTACCTTTCACATGGATTGATTACATCTTCCCAAAAATTTCATCGTTATCTTCATCATCATCTTGAAACATCTTAGGACACTTTATTGCAAGATGTCCAATATTTCCACATCAAAAGAATGCAAGTGGAAGTTTACCTTTGAACTTTCCTCCCCCACTTTTCATATTTGAGGAGATAAATGACATGACATCATCCACATTATCTTCTTCTTGACTATCTTCAATAGTGATATTATTAATGGCCTTGAATGACACTTCATTACACTTCCCCTTTTCCATAGCGACGTTATCATCATTTCTCATCCCATATGCAATAATATTACTATGCATGAAAACCATTATCTTCCCCTTAGTTTATTTATATACCAAAACAAAAAAAATCAGATTAAACCTGGGTGGTAGTTTTCTCAAGATATGCTTAATAAACCATATATCCTCAATAATATCTCTGAGACCACGAATGTATTCCATAATAATATTAACTTGGTCAAAGAATGTATCAACAGATTCATTAGGGAACATTATCATATCGTCATACTTGTTTTATATAACCTGTAGTTCTTCCTCTCACTTTTGAGTCAGCACCATAAATATTTAGCAAATTATTCCACATATCATGTGATGACTTACATGACAACACCTTTTTATATATTGAATTGGATAGGGATCCCCCTAAATCATTGATTCCTTTAGAATCAGTATTCAATTCTATATGTTATGCTTTTGATAAAACATTATTGTCTATACTGGTAGAAATAACATGCATTAAAGCTATTAATACATGTATACCCAATGATCAAAAGAAGTTTTTCATTCAACTCTTCCATATATGAAAAAAATTTCCATAAAATATCAAAATACCTTTGTGATTAAAAACATACATTTATTCAACTGAGAGAGAATCAATAACTTTAATACTTTATCTCTAATACCAAATGTTAGTCCAACTAGATTAAATACCCTGACAGGTGAGGGGATTAGGGTATGAAATATAAAAACAAAATCCCCTTCGGATCTTGTTTCATTATTAAAAAAACACTCTTCTCTCCCTTTTATGTAGAAATTTATAGATAGAAATACAATCATGAATGAGACACATCAATTTTACATGGTTCACCCTCACTAGGATACATCCAATGAGAACATAATGAAATTGTGTTGATGTACCGAATACACTATGGCAGACTAACAAATTACAAGGTTTAGGGTAGATCACTTCTATGCCAAGGTTCAATTCCTTTACAAAGTTTATGGTCAGCTAACTACTTTATCAAGGTTCACTTCCTAACTCTTTTTCGATGGATCCCAACTAATGGAAAGGATCTCCTTATTCCTATTCCTTGGAACATTCTGGTGAATGATACATAAACAGTTTGTAGACATGTCGGTATCTTCATTATCAATAATGAATGCATCATCAACTATAGGTAGATGCTCTATTGAAGTCCCACTTTTATAAGCACTGTTAGTTTAAAAAAAAATATCTTTCATGAATTGTTTTAGTCCCTCTGTGAACTGTCTTTCATCCTCTATAGACTAACCTGAATCCTCTACAAACTATATTGCACCATGTGGAGGGAGTGCTTCATGGAAAACCTTTCCTTCGTATAATCCTCCCACATGATCTACTTCAGACGTCGCCATATTCTTCCTGTAGTGATGATGTTTTCTAATAAAAATTTGATCTTATTAATGATCAAATTAGGTGTCTTTATATAGGAAAATTGATCTGAAAACCCACTAATCTAGATTACCCAAAACATTGATGTGGTACAGCCTTCACCAAAAACTAATATGTGATCTACATATTATCTTAATATTTTGAGGTGGCTGATGTATTTCAAAATATGGAAATACTTTATGGCTCCTGAAATCATCACCTCAATATGAAAATGATGAAACTCCTATGAATGATGAGCATCCCATGAACTGCAAGCCTCCCATGAATTGTGTGCCTCCCGTGAACAATTTTTCTCTATGCGGACTGCATAGTGTGCTTTGCAGTCTTCATAACACTACTATGTGGAAACTCTTCATTTTCTGATTTTACTTTATCATTATGTGTACCTTATTTGGGGTCCACAAACTAAATTTCACAGTCCACAAACATATTTTTGGAAAAATCTACTTTTATATAAAACAATCTCCCCATTTTGAGGCCTAAAAATTTGGCAAACACTAGGAAAATATGCCACCTTAAAAATATGATTCGACAACACCAACCAGATGGATTCACGATCATCTATATTTTTAAACAAACGCAATCACCCCAAAAACACTGAGATGATAACCTGACATATTTTTTTTCAACAGATATTGACAAAGGAAGGGTTTTGTAATGGTAATGGAAGACCTGAAAACCTCACTCAACCACCATTAATCTTGAGTTCTTCCTATAGTGATAATCCCATGACCACTTTGGGGGGAGAAAAACTCCAAAATCTACACAACCAATCCTATAAAGACTAATCCTCCACAAAATCTCCCCTGGGGAAGATATGGATTCAAAAGAATCTCCATGAGATCACTAGTACTTTGGTGTAATGACTGAGATTCCAGGATACCATAAAGGCTCTAAAGTTTTATAGAGAAAGTCTTCCATGTAAAAATCACCAATTTGGACCACATTTGGTATGGTGAGGCCAAACCAAGCTCTTCCAGGGAGAGATCAACTGCTAGGAATCTATTTACTCGAGTAGAACACTAAGGAGAGAGATGGATTCTTAGGATATCAAGCATTTTTTATGTGAGAGATGATAAATATGGGCCTAAGAGAACTTATTTTAAATGCCTAACTCTAAATGTGACGTTCATATCTGAAGAAATGGGTTGTGATGGAAATTTTTTCACTGATAAAACCCCAGTAGCGTCCACCAGTAATACAGAGGGGTGTTCTACCTCCACATGAATCCTAATATAAGAAATAGTAAAGTAAATATTCAAAACATTTGAAAAATGGAAAGTCATATGAGGAACTTTTTGTGGGAGATAAGTCATTTTTTATTGATATAATTTCAATCATAAAAACATATAGTATTATATTATACACCCTAAAATAAATTATTAAGTATAAATTACTATGATAAAGACACAAGAGCTGGTGAATTGTGTTTTTTTTTTACTTTTGAAATTCTAAATATCTCTATTGATTTTGAAGTGATTCTTTCATTTTTCTCTTATATATGAGTAAGTAGTGGAAAAAATAAAAAAATGGAAAAAACAATGATGTATATTGGTTGGGGGAACAAAAATTCACAAGTCTATTCCAACAATTCTCTCTCTGCAATCTTGGGGATTTTCACCATCAGGTCCATTTTCCAAAGACCTCTATAATTGAGTGCAATTAGTTGAAACCTTATAAAAATGATTTTACAAGGCCTTCAGTTTATTTTATGGGGAACCAAAATATCCACATAAAATTATGAGTTGTTGGAAATAAACCATAATTGAATAAGAGAATTCAACACGTCAATAGAAATAATATGACATCATGATGCTTGAATAATATTTTAATCTTATAGTTGTAGTAAAAACATTCAAATGAAGTGATATTTAGTGAAACAAAGTAGCTGAAAAATAATCTTTAATGTAAAACTAGAATACTTTAAACCAAAGTAGGGAAAACACTTAGCAGATGATCAAACATGTATATCTCTAAAGTTTGGCTCTGATGGAAACTTTTTCACATTGAAAAAAATATTAACAATGAAATAAATTAATGGTTGAAATAGTACGTTGATCGAATATAAAAGGATTAATAGATGTATGTCTCCAAATTTTATCTCTTTAGACAACTAGAGGTGAAATCACAATATAATTTTTCAAATGCATATATATGTATTAGAGAATAAAAAACTATAAGTTTTTTCAATAAGGTTGAATATATTTAGGTCAAATAGATTAATAATAAAGGATGATAAATCATAATACTTGAAATTCAATCGTTCAATGAAATTTGTAACTTCCCTTCAAAATAGGAACTATTTTATCCATTGAATATGAGCCTTGGAATCGATATTTAATTTTTTTTAAAGGAGTTATTAAATCTGGTGGGACTATTTTAGAAATCATAGAAATAATCCAAAATTTCAAACTTTATAGTTGACTAAGTAAAACATAGGATTTATTCTACGTAGCAATAAACTTAAAAAAACTGAAGGCATATGGTTGACTCCAAAATTAAGTTTTTTGAACTATATGTTATCTCATCAAACATAGGGTTGATTCCAAAAGTAGGGTTGAAGAACCAAAATTTACCTCCTTAAGAATAGTGTTGATTCCAAAATTAAGGTTCCTAAACTATATTTTTACTCTTATTATAGGATACAAAATTACGGTTCCTTAATAAGTATAGGGTTAAAAAATCATACATTCTACTTAAAATGAGAGGTATTAATAGTGTTTAAAAATCCATTGAAATTACCATAACACTTATTCAATCAACTAAAAGTTAATAAGATTTATGTTTTAAGTGTTTCCAGAATGTAAAAAAATTATTACAATAATCATTATCATGAAATTCAAATAAATTAACTTCATTGGTAACAAAAGTGTGGGTATTTGTGACAGTCAAAATATATTAGAAATTGATGATATTTTTTAGATCAAAACATTCCCACTAGTCTCCCACTTATTTATTATCACAAAACCTAAGAGGAAAATTTTAACATAAACACAAAATTAAAGGTTTGAATTAAAAAATTAATAAAACTGAGATATAAATGATATTTTTATCCAAATTTTCAAAATAAGAAATAAAATTTTATTAAAAAAAATAGAAAGAATAAATTTCTAGGAAAATTTCAACCAAATTTTTTAACATATATGAATTAAATAAGAGTATAAAAACATTATAGAGAAGTTATGATTATCCACCATATTTCTCCCTCAAAAATAGATTCTTACAAATATATTTTCCCAGTATTTATCATATTTCATCCCATATTTCACACTATATTTCTATCCATTTTGTGATGTTAAAAATAAATTATGAAATGGATTAATAAAAATTTTACATAATAAAATATTTCTTTGATAATTTATTTTTAAGAAAATAATGATATGAAACTGGGAAAAACAAAAAAAAATTGATTATTTTATTATTTTAAAACTACTGGGATTTACAAATATATTTTTGATTATATTTTAGATATAATGTGATGGCGGAAAATATAAATTATATTGAGAATCTTAAGAATTGAATATGTACACTCCAAACTCTGAACTCTTTTCAGATAGTAGCTAGAACTCCTAATAGTAATTCTATTCTTCTTTGAATATCTATAGATCTTTAATATATTGATTAATAAGAACATTGTTTAATAATAAATTCATTCAACCCATTAAGATTAGATTTATAAAAAACTTCTTGTATGATCTTATCCATTTTAACATTTCATCTCAACATTTAAATCATCAAAATCATCTCTTTATATTGAGCTTCCCTGTAAACTTTTATGAGTAATTTTAATAAAATAAAAATTATATTTTGAAATAGAAGGTCTTTCTAGCTCTTCTAAAGATCTTTTTTCAGCCTCACTACTTCACCTTTCAAAATATTGAACATAAATACCAACTAAAAATCATCAAAAATTAAACTGTATTAATAGAAAGATTCATCATTGTTAGGTGGAGACATCGCAAAGAGAATTCCACTTTAGATATTTGAAAATATTGAACTTTTAGTTCTTTATAAACATAAATTTATGTTCTTGTTCTCAAATATTTATCCAAATAATATTCAAGTAATGATACTAAATATTCTCTAAAAAAATATTCCAAAGCATCTCGCAAAGAACTATCACAAAATAATTTTTCCAAACCTTGAATTCTTAGAATTTCAGGATGGCATCATTTATGACTAGAGCACTTTATTCTCATTTTGTAGCTTGAACTGAATCCTTCAGATCTATTTGAGATTGAAATTAAAAATAAGGAATTAAAATTTTTTAAAAGGGTTAATAAATAGTTAGTATTAGTATTCAAAGGAAAAAAGGGATTTTATTATGATGATTTTCATGTGACGTTTCAGTTTCTCTTTCCAAAAAGGTAGTTCAATCATTTCAAATTTTATATTTGAAAAGATTATTTTTTAAAATATAAATATTACATAGAAAGATGACTAAATAATCAAATAACACATGTGATTAAAATAAATTTTCAAATAAAACCGTTTTAAAGAATAAAAAATATTAATTAAAAGAAAAAAATCATTGAAATTTAATAAACCTATTATTATTAATTTATTTTAATATTAATACATTAAATACTAAAATATCCCACTTAATTATATGTTATTCCTGAAAAAACTCCTAATAAGATATAATACCTTTATTAAATTAAATAATAATAAATTATTAAAGAATATAATGTTTTTAAATAAGCTTCACATATTAAAATATTTTTTAATTTTTAACATATATCTTAATATATTGGTTTATCCCATGCAATTAAATTATATGACTATAATAAAAATAAGTTTTGAAATAATTAGGATTATTCTTGATTTTATAAAAATACTTCAACTAAATTTATTGATCACAAAAATTAATTTACTGAGAAAAAATTAAATAGTTTAAGTATACATATAATCAAATATTGAGAAAAAAGACAAAATATTTAAAAGTTTTTCCCCCCTATATAAAACAGTAAGTTCATTTAAAAATAAAGTGAAAAAAATCTATAGATTTCAAGATTACATATTTTAAGGATCTTTACTTTTAGATGATGAACTACTTCAGAGTTTATCAAAATTAGAAGATATCTTCATTTTTAATTTATCCACTCATAAAAATAATAATAGAGTAGAGTGGAATATTTAAGAAATATCTCAAACACGGGTTCTTTTGGTATCCATATGAATTTTGGAATAGAAGTTTCTGAAACTAAATATTTATATAACCAAATTAAATTTTTTTATAATACATTTAATCAAATGATTTAGATTATGTTTTTGAATAATGAATATCCTTAACACCATAGAAATAAGGTTATATGAAATAACAATCATAAGTATAGTGTCCATTTATAAAAAAAATATTTAACATTTTATATTCTCGTTCTTTTTGAACCCAGAGAAAAGTAATTCCAATATGATTTTGGTTTTCTTAATAAATTCAAATACCAAAAATTCATTTGTGAATTTTATTTTTTCCAGGATTTATGATTTAAATAATTTACACTCTTGATAATAATACCATAGACTTATTTTAATGTATAAATCGAGGAGGATTATCCTGGGAATTTAACTAGGCTCAATTTATTTCTGATGTGAGAGAAAATGTATTATGAAGATAATTTTCAAATATACCAAATCATTTTCTTTATATTCTATGAGTTTTTATATGTATGTTTTACCAATATTGACATCACATGGCTCATGATTATTGACTATTATAACCATTTCCATTGTAAGAACATTATACCATGTCACATGTTTAATTATCCATGTTTTTATTTGTATGAATTCAATTATGTTATTATCTTGAACTTTTATTATTTCGTCATATCCTTAAGCTCATATTATGAATTTTAATGACATTTAATTGTTAATTATAATGTGAACCATTATATATAATTTTATCTCACCCTTATAATATTCATATTACCCAGCTTATGAAGAATAATGTTTAATGAATTATTTATTTAAATGTTTCACAAGTAAATAATTTCATGAGACATTTTTAATTAATAAGGTGGAATAAAAAAATTGGTATAATGGAAAAAAATCTCACATGAATACATGGGTATTGTTATGTGATAGAATTTCCAAATTCTATAAAACTCTAAACCTAAAATTTCCAATATTATATAAGTGTTCTACTTTTTTTGATATTGTATACTTTGGATGGATAATAATTATTCATTCTTATTGGTATCAAATATAAAAAATTAAATATTTTGTTTTTTCAATGTATGTGGGTATAACAGCCCAGGACCCACACTCCCAGCTTCCATGCAAAAATCATGAAATTTACATTTCTAGCTATGATGATAATAATTGTGAACCAATTTTTTTTCCATCAAAACCATACAAAATCAAAATTAAAACATGGATCTATTACATTCTACATAACCTTTTCAGTTTAGAGTTTTAGAAAATTAAGAAAAATTTTGAGATAAATAGCTCCCCAGAATTTAAATGATCATTTCTACCATTTAAACTATATTTTTATATTTAAAAATATGTAATCAAAATAATCCTTGTAAAATCTTTTATATATGTAAATAATTCAACCTTATTCTTTATAACCTAGGGAAAAGAAACATAACCAGGGTGATCTCTAAAGTTCAGTAAGGGTAAACATAAGAATTTACAATTGAATGTCATCAATGAGCATAATATTTCATAAGGGTATGGTGAAATAATAAAATTTCATTATAGAATCTTATATAATTCATAACCATAAATACCTAGATCATCATATATTAAAAAATTAAAAATTAAAGATCCATTAGAATCAATAATCATGAGACATTTTATATCAATCTTGGTTATGAGAAGCATTATAAACCCATATCAAGCATAAAGGAAACATCTACATCACATGAGACGTTATTTTTACTAGATTCTTAAAATCACACTTAAAAATGAAATAACCATGCATTATAATTCCATTCCCAATGAATTGGATGTATATCATAGACTCAACTATACTTGGTTTTTTGTAGAATCACCAGTCATTGGTTTATAATGTAACCATCCCTCAAATTCCCAAGTACTATTAAAAAATAATAACACGTTAAAGATTTAATTTCTTCATAAAATAATTGGAACAACTATTATCCCTTTAATAAAATGATTAACCCCTAAAAAATAAATAGGTTCTATAAAAATATCTATGAATCATTTTTAACCCATGGAAAATAAATGGGTTCTATAATAATCTCTTTGAAACAATCTTAATTCATCTAGAAAAGAATTAGGATACTATTAGTACAAAATATCCTTAATCCAGGATAAGTGAAAATAAGGGTTTTTTATATTAATGAATGTAAATAAAATTAAAATAACATTAAAAATATTCTTAAGGAAAATATAATTTTCATTTTAAATAACACTTTTTAATACATAAAACATTTTGAAAATCCTTTTATTTGAAAACTATTTTTTAAAATATTTTCCTCAAAAAAAGACCTCATAAACATGGTATGGAATCTTCAATTAAATTATAATGTTAAATAAATATATTCTACACAAGATAAAAATAACATTAATTTTCCACTATTAAAATGTTATAAAGGGCCTTATTCAGAAAATGACAAGAAGGTTCCTTTCACATTTTTTGTAAAAGAAAAATAGGCATATTTTTTAAAATGAAAAAACATTCCTTTAAAATAATTTTTTAAAAATTTCTTTATTTAATCATTTTAAAGCAGTGAAAAATATTTTTTAAATCACTTTTAGAAAACTTGGTTTTATAATAAAACATATTTATGACCGAAGAGAGAGTTGAAGTTGGATTTTATATAATTCATTTTCTCAAATTCATTAAGTACGAAAGGCTGTAAAAATGGTAATATTTATTAAAAAATGTCATAAATAACCATATTAGTGGATATTTCATGAGAATTATAATATTTCAATATTTGATACTTAGTAATACACAATCCCGATAATCAATGAGATTGTTACAAAAGGTTCTCACAAATTTGGTAACTACAAATCATAATCCACATGAAATAATAACATTAAGTAAAACTTATAATATCATGAAAATAAGGATTTTAATGATATATCATGTAAATGGGTATCATTTACACCTCATAACATACAATGGGTATATAACATTAATAAGTCTCAACGAAGAAAAATTATGACAAAAATCCATTACTACTTTGGTGACTTTGGAACCATTATCCCCAAGAAAGAGGTATCATCAAATGGATATGTAAATCCCAATTAATTTAATTATAATAATTATAATAAAAATTAATGGGTATTATATTCACCACACAATAAAAATTAGTGTTTAATATGTCAATATCTCATAAAAATATCATTGAGATGTGAAAGAGCTTTAACTTGAGTCTGGTTGGTCATACTTATTATTTATATTCCTAAATAATAAACTTATGTTAATTATTTTAATTATTTAGAACATTTTAAATTTTTATTATTACTATTATTTCACTTCTAGTTATATAAAATTAATTAATCGATTAAGTTTATATTGGATGTTTTGAACGTATTCAGCTAATGTGTAAAAAATGACTTTAGTAAGTTCACTATGGTCAAAATATCATTATTTAAAAATATATAGAATAATAATCATGGAATAATTATAATATTTATACAAAAATTATATATTTAAAACAAAAAATGAAGTATGGTTATGAAAAGTAAAATAATTTTACAATCATGGAGATGGTAGGTCGTATGTATGCATGATTAACGTTTCCATTTTCCAAATATCATTATGGAAAGAATATAAGTAATATTTTATTTCTAAATAATTATAATTATATCATAAATAACATGATATTTTATTATATATACTTATATATATATCATTATTGGGATGTAAAATGAATTACATCGCTTCTAGGAGGCGGTATTCCAAATGGCCATGAGCGACATTATCACTTTTTTGAAGTATGAAAAAGGTAAGAAAGAAATTATATATTATATTTATAGAAATTCTTTTATGTAATTAATATCATAATTATTTACTTTATACAATATATACTCATTACAGTTCCCCTTATTACCTTACATGTGATGTGTTAGTGAAAAATGCTTCACATCACTTTGCGAGGCGGTAGTCCGTCATACACACAAGCGACGTTATCATATCCCCTACGATATGAAATGAAAAAATAGTTCATATCATATAATGACTCCTTAGGTATTAATATGGTATTAATATCATATATAAAAATATTTCCATCATAATTCTCATCCATGATATGTGGTAAAGGAAAAGAGAATGACATCGTTTTGCAAGGCAGTAGTTCATAATACACACGAACGACGATTTCGTAACCCATTTTATATAAGTGTGTGTGGGTGTAGATCATAAAATTAGCATAAAAGGTTATAATTATATTTATTATGATTTTTTTTCATATAATCATATAATTATCATAATTTAAGGGTTGGAGAAAGAAATGAAAAAAATGTTCTTGTTGATGGATACAACCTTTTATTCAGGTAACTCCTTTTGATTTGTACCAATATCCATCCTCATTTTTCCTTCTGTACAAAATAAACATTTTATTATTAGGAGATAAGTTTTGATAGTTTTTTTATACATTTTTTTATGATAAAAAATGTTTGAGTGTTGTACAGAATGAGGGAGAGTAAAATACATTTTATAATTGAGGAAGATTTCCATTATTATAAATGCCAAAAATAAAACACTGTTGGGAGGTATCCATTACATAATGTGCCTAAAATAATGAAAAAAGTTATATATAAGTGGTTATATTATCTAAATATGGATATAAACTAGGTTCTTGAACATGTTTCTTGCTCATTTTACCCATTAAGATTAATGTTTAGCCACTAACCAAACTCATTTTTACCTTAATCATTGTACTCAATTTTAATTTTTTTCACTTATATTTTTTGTATAAAATAATCTTAAATTACTATAAATTATAAATTATTATTATTATTAAAAATATTTATTCATTTTTAACAAATTAAATTCATATAATTGGTATAATTTAATTTAAAATTAGTCCCATAGACAGAACGAGAAAGCGAGTTCTTAAATTAAAATTGTTCAAAATTTTAGGAAGATTTATATCTAAATAAAATATTAAAATGATTAATATAACATAAATTATATATATTTGTGTATAATTTATCTCATTTTACTTTAAAACCAATTTAAAATAGAATTTTACATTATAAACTATTTATATGAAAATTCATTTTTCAATTAAAATGAAGTATTTTTCAATATTTATAAAAAATGAAACATGTCATAAAAATACAAAAAATACACCCTAAGTAATTTTTTTAATTAATATTTTAAAAATTAATTTTATCTTTTCAGATAATATTTATAACAGTATCAAATTTAGTTTTAAAACAGGTGCTCCATTAAAAGATGATAAATTTATTTTTTAGAAAAAATACGATGTTTAAGCATAAAATTGGACTTATTTTTATCTATTGTCTAGAAAACATATATGATGAATGTTAAAAAAATATATTTAATATATTACATATAAATCTAATAAATCCAAAAGGAGTGATTTAGTTTATTTTATTATTATAAAATAAACTTGTGTGCATTTAAATTGTTTGTTAGAAAAATATTTCCTTTTATTTTCAAAAAGGTTTTATTTTCATTTATAATTAATTATTCACCAGATATTTAATTATATATACATTTTTAAACTATATTTTCATAACTTAGTTAACCATATTCATACACACCATTCTAACAGCTAGGTTATAGTTTTAATATATATCATGGGTCAATTAAGTTTGGGCTTGTGTGTTGAATATGTTGTCAAACATAAAAATATTGAGATTAAAAGAACTACATTCTAAACTAATGGGTGAATGTTATTCAAGATAAAATTTTTATTTCATTTCCCTTAATATATAAAATAAAATTTTATTATTTTAAAAATCTCAGAGTGTTACATTGGGAGTGCAGGTTCTGTGCTATAATAGATAGTATAAGATAAAAGTTTAGATAACTTTGGAGATTGCGATTTTTTTCATATGAGGTTAAAATAAATTTTATGGATATAATCATGGGTTTATAAATTTAGGGTTTATAATAAATTAAAATAAATAGGAACACATTTTTAGGTTTTAAGAGTTTGAATTTTAAGGTGGAATGTTATATATTGGGAGATATTTTTTGGGCTGAAGTATTGTAACCCTTAGGTTTAACATTATGGAATATTTTAGAATAATTCTATTATATTTTTGTGGATGTAAGATGAAAGGTATGAGAGTAACTTTTTGGAATAAAATTATTTAATATATAGGTTGTTGAGGTTAATTTATATATGGAGTTATTTATTTTTGGAAGGATTTATTTTAAACCTTTTCTGTTATTCATTAATTTTGAGCAATAATGTATTAATCCATCATATAAAGGTTCATTAATTTTAAGTTTTGCCCTTCCATTTACTAACCATTTTAGTTTTATTAAATATAAAAGGAAATTATTTTCATCATTTTATAAACATCGTGGTCAATAAGAATTATATTATAATGCTTCAGTCATTAAATATTCATACTCATCATATAGAGTAATATATGAGATAAAGGCGGAGAAAATTAAAACATGAAACTAAAGGAAAAAAGAATTATTTTTATGGATATAAAAGAAATAAATTAACTATATTTACTTATGTTCTTATTTTATATGGTTTGAAATTCCTCAAATCTAGGAAATGATCTTGAATCAAAATTTTATCCTATTACAATTGTTTCTGATGAGTTGGTGGCCTTTCTCACACCTCGTTATTTTACAATTTTTTGTTTATTAACATTATCATAATCATTAATTTTCTTGTGATAATTATTCACTGTCATTCTCCATAATTATTTAAACATTAATTTTTTCTTCCAGTTCCATATTTTTATTTCCCACTAATATTCTTATATTTGGAAACATAATTATTTTTTATTCTAGATAGACTTCATATTTAATTTTAACTCTTTTCAAAATAATGTTTTATTAACACTTTTAATGGTATGGGTTTTCAAAAATGGAATTTTCAAGTTTTAAACCCTTAATTATAGAGCTCAAAATGAAAATGATATGATGCAATTTATTAAATGTGGGAACGTAATTCCTTTATTTTTTTAAAGGGAATACTATATTTGATAGAGAATAAAACACACAACACAGAGCATAAATGAACAACAGAATATTAGTATTTAACTTGGAACATGATAAAATATCTCTTAAATTAGTGATTAGAAATTTTAGTGACATAATTTTGAATTATATATATATATATATATAATTATATAAATTAAAAAAAAATATTGATTAATTCTTAGGGAATAGAAAATCAACTTTTTGTAATGTTATTTTATTCTTAAAAATACATTTTATTTGCAAATGGTTTGTATTTATTTTTATGAAAAAATATTATAATTAATTTCTTACACTTTAAGAAATATTATTATATAATAATGATATCAATTTTGATTTAAACTAATCAAAATTATCTTAGGATGATATTTTGGGTTTTTTCTGAAAATATAGAATTTTAGTGAATAGAAAAAAATACTGATTTTTATAGAACTATCATTTATTTTTCTAAAATAAAAAAAAACTTAAATATAGTATTTGATCTTAAAGTAACATAGGTAACCTTTAATAAGATATAATATATTTAATTACATAGGAATCAAACTTATTCTTGTTCTAGGTATATGATTATTTTTAATTTTAAAACTTATTTTTCTAAAAACCATTTTTTGTTATGTATTACACATTTATAAAACAATATGTTTCTACCACTTCGAGAAATTGAATTAGAAAAAATTTATTCTTTATTTTTAATAAAGATTTAAAATTTTTCTAAATTGTTCCCATTTAATTTTTTTCATTATGAATAGTAATATTGGTAAATATTTAAGTGTAAAAAAGGTAAAATAGGGTTAAAAATATGTGATAAAGCCTGAAAAAATTCTTAAGAATTTGTATTATTAAATATAAGCTTTTAAACCATGATCATCAATGATTACAAATTGTTTCAATATCTTCATGCATTCCTTAAATTATAACATTTATATTATTTTAACAAAATGATAAAGTCAAAAATGTCACACTCTTATTTTTAATATCTATAAAATTTTGTGACGTGGATCGAAACAAAATATGTTCATTTATAAATGGTTATTTGAAATTTGAATGAATTTTTTTATCATGATAATTTATTTTTAATTTTTAGTGATGAATTAATTTACTTATATACTTATTCAATCCCATAGTGCTTATAAAGGCATTAGAAAATCAAGTAAATGATTTTTAAAACAATAAAATTAATATTTTTAGGTGATTTATAATGTCCCAAAACCTTTATATATATAATAGTAGGTATTTTTTAATATTTTATATTTGAATTAAAATATTATCTTTATATTAATAATGTCAAACTATTTGAATTGTATAGAAAATGAATATAAATCTATATTATTTAAAATTATATCTTATTCAATGCTTTGAACCTCATATAAATATTTTCTTCTACAAAATTAATTAGATATGGCCGATCATATCATCCTTTTTAGACTTATGTGTCGATTTTTCATTTAGAGTAACTTTTCCAACCCCTAAAGAGTAAAAAACTCCGATATCGTGATTATAATCAAAAGGGTTAACGGGGGTTAAAATAAATAGAAAAGTGTTAAAACATCACCAAAATATGTCTAAATTTTATTGGAATAAATTATTTATAATAATCCTCATCATATATTATAAATATATCAATTTAATCCACATTTCCATGAAAATTAATTTATATTAATTTAATACTTTATGTAATTATAAGAGTATTCCTCCCCTCACTTATAAAAGGGAGCCACTTCTCTTATCCTCATCACATATTTTAGAAATATATGAAATGAACTCAACTATTTTATATCAAATCCATCGGTTAAATTATTATAGTATTACTAGATACAAGAAATCGCATCCCGGAGGATTGAATAGTATAGTGTTCTTAGAAAACTAGATACATTTATACTTGGATCCCATATTACATTTGAAAACATAAAATACATCATAGTATTTTTTTTAAGAACACCATTATTCCCTTTAGAATATCCCTTCATATAAATCATAATAATCTTCTTAGAATCATATTGGAATGATACATTTGAAAAGGGTGAGATTATATTCTTAGTATGGGTATCCATACAAAGGAATCTAATAAGGCATGAATAATATAGAAATAAAAAATGATGATAAAATAATTCCATATAAATGATCACAAGATCTAAAAACATACCAATTGAAATCATAACTATTCAGACAATTAAATAGACATCAATATCTTTTTTTATGATGATAGAATACATAATTATCAACATCTAAAAAATATTGTTAAGGCCTTGTGCCATGACATGTTACTTAAATGGGTAAGTCCTCAACCAAATAACCAATATATTTTATCTTATGAGATCTACTAATTATTCGAGGGGCTATGTAATTATAGGACCCACCCATCACATAATAGGTATAATCTATTCATCATATTAATAAACAATACAACATGATTAACAAGACATGAAAATCAATAATTATTCATATTCGAATATCCAACATTGTCACAACCCCCTTACCCAAAGAGTACCCCTCCTAGGATAGCAATGAGATAAAGGAGATGGAGACTTCCCAAGTCCTACCTCCATTAGGCCCTGGGTTTGTGACTAGTATCAATGGTATAATAAGCATAAAAATGGGAGGCATTACACTGTAAGAGAACATGCAGAAAAGATAGATAAGATAGATACACCGATCAACACCTTATCAGTGATATAAAAGAACCCAAAGTGCATACATGTAATGTCATATAGTACAAAAACAACTAAAATGATAATACAAATATTAAAAATTTAAAGACAATCGTTTCCAGGATGCCCAAAAAACTCTTATAAAACCACAAGTTAGTAATATCTAGACTGATCTCCAAACCAATCCTACTGACCTGAAAATTTGATTATATACACATGGGGTGAGCATAATATTATACTCTATAGGATCCTCCATGGATAATATTATGTAAAAGATAAATAAATCACGCTAAATCATAGTGACCAATGGTGAAACTAACTCATCTCTTAAATTGGTATGCTAAGTTCCCAAACTCACATTGGATAAATGCCAGAGGTATTATAGAAAAGAGAGGATATAATATAATATTTAAACATAAAGTGTACACCACTCTCTCTTCCCCACTAGTTTACCACTTTTCTCTAATGTTAAACATCTTGATCCATCTATCTCAAAAAGTAATTCAGTCCACAGAAACCTGGGTTGAGTATCACAGCATGCACCATGTGCATCACATCACAACATCATTCTATACATATATCCATATATAGTAACCAATTAGTTTCTAGGAACCACCTTAAACAATAGTATATGTTTCTTATGTTGGGTATTATACCCATTACCATCGCAAAACATACACCAAATAAGGTACCTTGACCAATCACATCCCATACATGTCATAACTAAAAAAACATTGGATACTATATCTGGATAAATATGTTTGTGAAAAAACCACAAGCCATCACAATCATCTACATATATATTGGTGAAAACACACCACAATTAATAATATCACATATAATAACCAAGATAAGAGAGCGGTGATAGAGGTGGTAGTCATCCATCCGTCCCCCCACCGATATATTGTGGAAACCCCCCCCCCCCCCCCATAGTCCAATGGGTGTCAGTTTTCCTAACTAACATGGTGGGTATCATATGTAATCATAGAATGTATATTATATAATATATCTCTCAACCACACTATGAGTATAACCTAGTCCTTTGATCAATTGCATTTATCATTACATGAACACCCATCTTCCACTACTAAGGATTAAATATTCAATAAGCACGCATGGATTTTAAAGAGATGTATTAAATTACTTATTTATTTTTTATCATTTATTTTACATTAATTAATTCAATAAACATTAAATAACTTTATTAGTATGAATTATTATTCATGAATACATTACATTAACTAACAGATTCATGAACATGCCCTCTAGTAACAATTCAAACTGAGTCTATTATTTCACAAGAACATCATCTTTCAAGATTTACATTCCAACATGAACTAACCTCATGGGTTGAACATTTATTATTACTTATTAACCATTCCATATTTCTATGTACTCTGGGAAAAACATCTTAACATAACCCCAATAGAATTTTAACCAAGCACATCTTGTTGCCTCAAGAAGTTGGGAAAATAATACAGCTAAAAAGGAACCCCATCTATCAGCCATTAAAATAGATTCAGCAAATAACCATCCTAAATATCACCATCACATCAATGGGTAGTCCAAAATTTATCCCATTCCATCATCTGTAGGGCCATACCCAACACCCAAATGCATATCTTGATGTGTCTCACCATCATAGGCATCAACTTATATCACATTATCTAGTCTTCCCTCCCCTTATGAAATCAACTATCCCTGGATCATTCATCCTAGGATCACATCACATATTCCATATCAGGTCCACATAACATCATGAGATCACATATATAGAACCCTACATGGAAGTTATTAAAAACCATAATCAATAGGTAAACCTAGGCTCTAAAATATTCAATCCATCCTTCCCACATATATGATATCTCATGGCTCCAAATATAAGGAACTCTGTATTCACAAGAAAATGGTCAAATCAGACCCTAAAAATTAAATTTATCACACTAATGGTTCTTAGTCCATCTTGAATTAACTAATTCGTTATTCAAAGGATTAAACTATAGGAAACCTCAAGCATATGTTATAATAATCTAACACATGATCCCTAACATTAAACCTGTTTAATCAAACTATAAGTATATTTATTCTATTTTATCAATCATTTTTATCATTATCAATAAAAACAATTATCATTATTAACATTATTAGTCGTTTATATCAACAAATAAAAGTACATAATCAATATAACAATCATACTATAATCAATTTGATCATCATAAATCTAAAACACTAAATTCCAAAAACGAATGTTCTTTAATTATTAAGAAAATTAATCAATTAATTATGACATAATATTCATTACCAATTCCAACAAGTTACTGCAGGCATAAAAACATATTACCAAATCATATCTTAGATATCACACTATCTATAAAAACAAGAGGTAAACCATTATCATGGTATAATGAATTAACATGTGATCACTATAAAAAATTATTTATTCATCTAGTTAATTATTTTTATCTATTTCCATTTCCATACAAATAGATAAACCATGATAAATTTATGATTTATCATAAATAAAATAGAAGAATCAAATCCACTACCTCAAAATTTTCAACATTATTTACATGAGAACAAAACAATATCAAAGATCATGATCACTTCTCCTATAAGAAGTTTTATCCCAACAAATATGTCATGGAATAAATGAAACAATAGATAACCAATAAAACTCCATTAAAAAAATGGGGAGAAACTACTATTTCATAGTAAGAAGAAATAGGAGGATCTATATTAAATAACACAGAAAAAGGGATAGAACATACTTTGGATCACCATGTATCAAGCATGGGAATCCAAGAATCAATCTCTACTAAATGGATTCTAAAATTCCTAATTATAGATCCACTAAAAGCTAAGAATTTTAAAGAAAATTCATAGGGTTTTATAAAACTATAGGTGTTGTAACTTATATCAGCATGTTTCATAGTGGATATTAATGATGTGAAACACATTAATGTCATGAGATTATCTATTTTTATATCCCACAAAAAAATGTTCCACCTCCAACCATTTGACCTCTAATTAATTCACATCATGAAAGAACCCTATGAACTAGCCTAAAATAATACATAAATTCTTTTAGGTCATAAATTGGGATCTCATCCAATTTTTGAACCACACATACAAGAATTGAACCCCTTAAATGTTGTGATATCTCCCTATAATAAACATCTTCCATCTAAAAAACTCAATATATACTCTAGGCCTCCTCCAAGCACCATGTTCTTTGGAAAAAATGAAAATGGTCAAACTAGATAGATATGGGCCCTTACATAACATTCCTCTCAAAAATTTCTCTTCCTTGAGAATCTTAAACCAAACCTGTAGTAAAATAAAACAAATAGGGTAATTTAAATATCCACCCCATGAGATACCTCTCATGCATCTCACCATCACAAGAGATCAGCCACCTCATCAAAGGAAAAAAGCATAAAACCATGAAAAACCCAAAACCTTCTTCTAAACACTCTCCAGGGGAGATACCTCTCAATCAAGAGAAATGTGCTAAAAAGTAATAAACAAAAAACCATTTCATAAACAAAAAAGGTTCAAAATCCACAACAATCATTACAAAAAGATAAGAGCTAAACATCAAATAAATCAGGGTACTAAGTATGTATCTATGACTATCATTCCTAGCTGCTCTCTTCTATGGCACTATGCCACCAAAGAACGTGATCCAAAGGAATAGCATGACCACGCAACACCTTCTCCTAGTGTTCCTTGGTCTCCACAGGCCACACCTTAAAGGTTATATCATAGTAAACATTGAAATTTCCCAAATCAATGATGTGAGAATTATCTTTAAGGTAATGGTGGGGATGTGATACATATAAAAAAATGTATTTAAATAATATATGAGGGATGTTCTCTATCATATACCATAATTATAACATAAGAAATCACCTCGAAAATCCCAAAAACCTAGGAATAAAGCTTACTCTCATGACCAAACCTTCACTACCCATGATGAGGAGTCTCTATTAAGAATACATGATCTCTAATGTTGAAATCCAGTAGTTTCCTCCTATGATAATCATAGAATTTATGATTACCCTGCACTATCTTCAACCTTTCAAAAATTACCTGAACCATCTCTGTCATATTCTATACTAGTTTCAGCCTAATAAATGCTATGCCTTCAACCCTAGTCCAGAACAATGTAGAATATAATTATTTTTCATTTAATGCTTGAAATTGTGTCATACAAATGTTGAAGGGAAAGATATAATTGCATATAAACTAGAATAAGGTTAGGTTTCTAGTCTACAAAACTCCAAAATCTTGGACACAAGAGTGGAACATGCCCTCAAGAGTCTAGATACTCCTCCCTATCTGATCATCCATCTACGGATGAAATAAAATACTAAGGAATAACTACAATCCAAAATCATGTTTGATGCACCTCTATACCATAGATGTAAAATGAGGTTTATAGTACAAGATTATCTTCCTTGGGACTCCATGGAGTTTCACCACATCTTCAAAATACTGCCTCAATAATGGATCTACTGATCAAGACTCCCCATTCACTATAAAATGGTATGATTTATTCATTTGATCCACTATCAAACATATTTCATTGTATCCTCTTTGGGATAAAGTAAACCCATTAATTAAGTAAATCTATATTTCTTCCCACTTAAATTGGGAAATAACTAATAGATAGAGTAAACAACTAGAAACATAGTTCTCATAATTAACCTTTTGGAATCCTAATACTCAATATATAAACTCTGTATCTGTAAGCCTCAATGCGGGATACAAAAAAATACCTCTAAAATATCGATACAAACTTTTCATTTTGGGATGTACTTACAAAGGTGAGAAATGGAAATCATGGAGAACAATCTCTTGCATCATTGAAGTGACATAAATATTCCCCTAGAATAACATCTTTTGTTGTTCATCCTTAGACCAACTATTAGGGGAATCACAAAAAAACTCAGTCTCTCATGACCTCTACCTCAGAATCCACAAACAATGGCTCATATGCCTACTAAACAAATGATGATTGAACCACTATATTTAAAATAAAACATTCACCTCTAACATATACCATATCCAAATGAATTACTAATAGGGCATCAATCACTCTCGAATAATCTGTATATTCACACATGGAATTACCTCATGAATTTCTTCTTAATGAATTAGCCATAAAATTTCCTTAACATGGTGTGTAAGATATATCAATTTCATAATCTAACAAAAATTTCATACATCACCTCTATTATAAATTCATGTCATGTTGGGAGAAGACATATCTCTTTCTCTTATGATCATTGAAAACCAAAAAAACACTCATGGATGTGGTAATGCACAAAAAGTTATAGTAAAACACAATTTCAACCAACTTAGTCTTCAAAAAGATCCAAAACCACTCCCTATTGGGATATGACACACCCTAAGAGACAAGAATCAAGATCCCCTAATTCACACTTTAAAAAACATCTCAAATAGATACAAAAGACAAAGAACATATAAAACTTTATGTATCCTTACATTATCCTCATAATATGAGGATTACACAAGGATTGCATTAATAAAAATAACCACAAACCAATACAGAATCTCCCTAATCACTTCATTCATTAACCCCATGAATACGGCTGGAGAATTAATCATGCTGAACGATAACACGAAAAAATCATAATTCCCATAATGGCATTAGAAACTACTATTTGGAATATTATATTCCTTCACTATCATTTGATTAAATCCTTCCCAAAAATAAATATTTTGAGAACCAACTTTCACCCTTAGACGGATCAAATAAATCATCAATTTATGGAAGAGGATAGTGGTGCTTCATATTAACCATGTTCAAGAAATTATAATCAATAAAAATCCAAAAAACTATCATCTACCTTATTTGTAACACCCCAAGATTACACGATATGTTTCCCTTTGAATAATATAATAGCTTGTGTTGTACGTAAATTTGAGTTCAAACAAACCACAACAAATAAAACTAGCCGTTATGAATAGTAATACCCACTTTTTGAAATTTTATAAATTTTATCCTTCAAAATTGACTTCATTTTTGGATTCAGAATATCGAAATTATCTTAGGGGTAATCTTTGGTATTTTTTTGAAAACTTTCAATTTTTGATGAATAGTGGGAAAACATTGTGTTATTAGTTAAAACTGACTTTTTATTTAAATAATTGGTTATTTTATTTTAGTTTATTTTAGGTCAAAATATATACATAATACCCATATATTTTCAACGTAATTCATTGTAGTCATTTTATAATAAGTTTAGATATATGAAATTTTATCGAACTTTTTACCGTCTTTTACCCACCTCCTAGGAGCATTTGAAAATTAACATAAAACATAATTTTACCACTTCTATGAGTGTAATTTCAAAAATAAGAGAGACACGGTTGATATCAGCAAGAAAAATGTGGTTCAATAAGATGAAAATAATTTTTGGTGAATATTAACTTTTTACTTTTATTTACCACGGTTAAAAGTAAATAGGGTAATTAAGGGTAAAAATGATATTATTATTACCCTGAAACATGTCCTAATTCTTTTTGATAAGTTTAATTACTCCAAAACCAACCTTAGTAATTAATTATTGTTCTTTAGGTCCACTTTTATTAGATTAGTACATTTATTATTATTGTATGTAAAGAAGAGTTAAAAGTATTAAAATCAAAGTTTAATAACTAAACCATTTTTAATATAGGCTTATAAAGAAGATAAATTATACTATAAAAAATAATTAGAAATATAAAAATATTTATTACATAATATTATTTTATTTATAATTGTTAGACATTATATAATTAAATTTATTTATGACACAATGATGATGCATTAATTACCTTATTAATGAAAGATTAAAATAATTGATATTATAAATATCTAAATAAATGTAATTTGAGACTTTTAATAAATTAAACTAATTTTAATGGTTAATATTACATGTTAGGGTTGATTAAATGAATTTTTTTCAAAGTAATAATTCTTTTATGAATTTAACAAAAACTAAATACCAAATAGTGTCAAAATTAACATAAAAGAGTTTTTTAAAAAAATATTATATTATTAATTGATATTATATTCCTAAAAATCTAAGGATCATCAAAAAGTCTTAAAAAATATTATATATGTCATTAATTAACCACTTTAGATTATATTGGAAGTTTATATTAAGTTTATTAACCTTATAATATACAAATACAAAGAGACATGGTAAATGTCAAACTATTTAACTAAGAGTTAAATCTAAAAGATAAGGTTAATATGATGACCTAAACCTATCTAAAACCTATTGGTTGAGAGGTTTTAGACCCATACCCACTTTATACTTTAAATAATTTATTTTTTATCCATTAGAAACCGAAAATGATTTTATTATAAAATAATATTTCAAGCTTTTCCTAAATTGACCCTCACCTCTCTTATAAAAGGACACTTCCCCTTCTCTCAAATTCACACCTTCAAAGACATTTGGCTAGGCCAAACCCTGAAAAATATCCACCCAAATTTCATCGCTTAATACTAGAGGCCTTATTTTATTCAGAAATCCATATTAAGGAGCCCTTTTGATCAAATCAAAAGGAATAACCCGAAAAAGAGGTAAATATTTCATCACCTCTTTCAAGTTCTTTTCTTCTTTCACTTCTTATTTCTTTTCTGTTTCCATTATAAAATAATAAATACAATATATTTTATATATTTTTATGTTATTATAAAAAATTTACAAACATATTCATTATTTTATCCATCCTATAAATGACAAAGTCACCATATGTGTGTGCGTACGGATTACCGTCTCTACGTCGTGGTGTAGTTTGTTATTCAAACACTTCATCATTTGGATGGGTATAATAATGATTATAAATGATGTAAATAATCAATATAAAATTATAATTATCCTTTATATATGATATAATATCCAATTATATACAATTTTAATATCAAAAGAATGATATTGTCGCTCGTGCGTACGTACGGATTACCGTCTCCATAAACATGATGAGATTCATTCCCCATCGTATCCATTCAAGACTAATATTCATTTGATGATTAAAAGGATAATGTTTAAATACTTAATATCATTATTAATATGAATAATATACATCCTATCCATAACAAACATTACTTGCATGACAAATCATATAAAGTAAAATGAATCAGTTAACACCCGAAACGATGATAATACTAAAATATTATTAACAAAGTAATATTAGAAGATCATATATGATATCATATTTACTTATATGGTTCTTATATAATTTAATAACAATTATTTAACTATTATATAGGAGTTTAATGTACCCTCGACCAAGGAAAAGTACAATTTAAGGGTTAATTTCGCAATCTCTTTATTATCCGAGGTTGTTTTTACGTAAGTATCTACTGGGACTTCTTTATCATCAACATCCGTGTTTTCTTAAAAATGTATTTCAAAAAAAATTTAATATTTACTAAAAGATGGTTTAAAGTCATTTATACCTTTATTTTTTCTTATATGTTTTTAAAGGAATCTTTATGTCATTTTCCAAACAAGGTACTTAATGACCTTTTTGACAAAATTAAGGTAAAAATGTCTTTTTTTAACTTATACGGCGGGTGCAGCTATTTTCCGCCATTATAACATCATCGAAGCATCTCATAAAATATTATAAGAATATTTTCAAGATAAATGTTTTCTTTTATAATTATATGACTTTTAAATGATATCAAAATAGAAAGACATATTTCTCTAAAAAAAGTTTTGATTTCATCTATGTCAACGTCCTTTAATGGATTTTAAGATTGTTTCAATTTTATTTATTATGATACAAAACATCCATATTGTGTTGAAGGTTTTGTGATATTTTTTAATATGGATGTGTTATTTTTACACCATTCATGGTTTGTGGATAAATTATTTACATTTCATATGATAGTTTTAATACTAATGTTGATGTTATGTTTAAAACTTTTAATATGAGGAATGCATTGGACTTAGTAAGTGAAGGGTAGAGTCTTCTATAGATCCCCGATGCATCAGTAGGTCTCATGAGACAAACTAGTGTCTTGGAACAAGGCCTTGAAAAAATCTTATTTGTATTCTTGGCACAAGTCCTTGACTATGTGGTTATGAAGTCTGGCATTATGCATTCCATCATTATGAAAGTGGATATTGATATTGCATGTGATTATTTGACTAGTAGAATATCCATGTGAATAAGTAAATGGAATTATTTGATTTTATCTTTGCCATATTATGCTGAAGTTCAAGTTTAAAAGGATTTTTTTTAGTCTTACATTGCCTTAAATTTTTATGCTTATTTATTAAAGTTTCTTTTATATTGTTATCCTTACTGAGCATCTGAGCTCACTCATTTCTATGGTTTATTTTTTCCAAGATACGAAGAAGTATATTATGACTGACCTGTAGGGATAGTCTAAGAGATATGAGTGTGGCCTATTGGGACAATGTTGTTTTATTTTTTTCATTTTATAATGTAATGTAAAACTTATGAATGTATCTTGTATTTCCAAGGCTACTAAACTAATCGGTCTTTCGAGACTTGATCTTTTTTTATCATGCCAATGTTATGTAATAATGCACTGACTTTGATTAACTAGGGTCGGGGCGTTATATTCTTCACAAATAAAATTGGTGCACCCAAAGGAAACACACTCAACCAAAGAAAACCTTATTATAATAGATCATCAAGCTATACACACATATCCTTCCACTTTGAAGGTGAAATCCTATACAAAGACACTAAGATATGAGAAATTCCATACTGTAGGTCAATAAAAAACTTGTTCTATAATTGAGGGGGTAATGCTAAAACCTCCAATGAAAATACATCATGGTACTCCTTCACAACCCTAGGAAACACCAAAAAATGCACTTTTGATGAAATAAACATAAACATTACCATCAAAATGAAAAATAAAGAACATGACTCCAACACATCTGAGGGTCTCACTCCACAATGAACACCATTGGATCGCCGTCATCATAATAGAAAATAACCTACCTCCTCAGGCATTCCAAAATAACCTACATTAAATACAAATAATTCATGATAGTTATGATTTCATATGGTTGTATCCATAAGAATAATAAGGCTCCCAAAGTGTAGGGAAACCCCATCACTAGATCATAGTCTCTATATACTTCATACAATTTTGATTAACCACTGAAAAGTATAATCAATGTCAAAGTAACTAGAATCCTCCCTACATCAAGTCCCAAAACATGGATGAGGGTAGGTGGATATAATTAGTGTGTTGAATCAAAAAAGAAAAACTCATACACATGTATAAAACAAGAGAATGATACCTCAAATGATGGTTGTCTTTTCCAATAGTAGCAATGATAAATCATTAAACACACCAAAACCTTCTCCACGGCCTCTTTGATCCTGCTGATGGCTACCTACATGGCCACACTCTACTCTATGAGGATGAGAAGAATCTTAGTGATTTACTCTACTCTCCCCATCTCCTCTATGTTGATTCCAAACTAGAGTAACCTTCTGTTGTTACTATATTGGCTGAAACTACCTCAATGGAGGAACCTTAAGTGGAACACCTGGTACATGTTGATTGCTTGTAATGGTAGGGCACTCTCACTTTGTATGAACATGGAATATATTATAGAAACATGTATATGATTCCTTAGTATAATTATATGTGTTTTCAACACCATAGAAATGAGATAATGAGCCTTGGGACCTACCCCTGAAAGACCAAAAACTATTATACGTAAGAAATTGGGAACCACATACCACATATCTACTTCATGAGGAATCCTAATGAATTAAATCTTTTGAATAACTACTTATAGATAGAATCATCTCCACTACTTATTATCTCTCCAACACCTTTAGACATGTCTACAACATGAACATGGGGTCTTGGTGATGGATCTCTATATTCAAAGCCTCATCAAAATTCGTCAACCAATCCTCTTAATCCAAAAATAGGTCATAATAATATCACAGAAGGCTTCTGAAACAAATTTTTAACACTTGCACACTAGAACTCACATATCAAAGGGTAAGAATCTCAGGTATACTAGCCGCCATTATGGTCAAATAATAAAACTCTGATCTCAATTTCTCTAAGAACATTTCCCATGAAACTTCAAACTCCTCTTGATCCCCAAGGAATAAGATCCACCACTATATCAATGCCCCATGCAGCATCATTATATCCAAGAAAACCTAGTTCTCATTTCAATCATAGATCTAATTGAAGGTTATATCTATAGTGACCCCAACCCTAGTAACTCCTATTCAGTGTTGAATTTATTACATTTTAACTTGATAAAATTTATCTCATCCCAAAGAACTAAATAGCTTATTAGTCATAGAATAATATATACATAATTTAAATTCTTATTACAATTGAAAACATAAAATACCCAAAGTATTTTATTTGATAACCCCATTATTCCTAATATTGTATCCCAACGTATCAAACCAAATGACTTCTTAGTATCCTATGGAAAATAAAACATAAAAAATGGGGGAGCTAATATTCCCTTTAAGGGTAAGCATACAATGGAATATTTGAATAAATAGTTCATATAAAATATGAAAATGTAAATAACTAAAACACATTCCATTTAATCAATAACATGATAATAATATGGAAGGAATAAATGATGACCAAAAAAATCCATATAAATAATCATGTGAGAGTGAAAACTTAACCATGGGTATTCTAACTAATTGAATAATTACATGGAACATCAATAACTAAATCATAATGACATAATGTGTAATTAAGTACATCTAAACTATCCTATAGAGTCCTTTTTCCAAGACATACAAATAAATGGGTAAGTCCTCTTCCAAAAACTAATCTAGTCAGTATCACTAGACTTATTGATGCATCAGGAGGATAGAGTGGGCCCTTCCCATAATACTGAAAATTAGGCCTTTAATAGTGCTAGTAAAAGGGATTTATCAATGCTATAGAAGAATTGATAATGTAAGCGATGTTAAAGGTTTGGCTTTAATAGTCCTAATAAAAAGAACAAATAAAGTCCCCCTTTAACAGTTCTAAAAAAATCGCTAATAAAGGGGGACTTTATCTATCTATTTTTTTAGCACTGATAAAGGGTGCCTTTATCAGCACTTTTTTTAGCACTATTAAATGTCACATTTATCAGTGATTTTTTTAGTGCTATTAAAGGGAACCATTAACAAAGTTGATAAAGGCCTCACTAATAAAGGGTATAATTTTTTTCATGCCCCACTCCCACCCCCTTTTATCAGCGCTTCCCCACCCCCGCCCCTTTTATCAGTGCTTACCCCACTCCTTTATCATCACTTTAGATAATATCACCCCCATTATGTGCCTTTAACTCTAGAGAGTTTCAAACTTTATACCTCTATCTTATACACCAGTGCCTTTTAACTCTACTATATAGTTTTGTTTTACATTTTATAATATTTTTATATTTTAATATACATTTATTTATATTTTTTATCCATATATTTATATATTTTTAAATATATGTTAATATATATAGTTATATATAATTTTTTAAAATACATATTTATTTATATATATTTTTTAAAATCAATATTAACTCTAAACCCCTTAAAACACATAAAAACATTAAGAAACTCTGAAAGCCCTACACCCCTAAAAAAATTAAATGACCATAACTTTTGATCTGAGAGTCCATTTTAGATCCAAAATGACTAAAATAAAAGATAATGAAATTATATTCAATATTATATGTGGTATAGGCCAAAAAGATGTCCGGATTACATGTTATAGCCGTTTAAATTTTAAGAAATTGGAGTCGGTGACAAAAAAATTCAGTATTAAAGGTCTTTTAGGCCTTTTGGGATTGAAAATATTGACAAAGCTCCCCAACCTCAGTATGAGACCATCTCTATCATAGATTTCATTGAAAGATTCTATTTTTTATGTGGTAGATCCCAAACATACACCTGGATAAAAATTTATGGGTGGTCGAAGTTCAAGTTCAATTTATGACTTTATTGAAACTAAAATATCACTAGTGCAGAAAACGTTTTTTACGTCACCATTTTTTACGTCGGTTATATAAAACCGACGTCATAATATGTAAAACGAGGTTTTTTACGTCGGTTATTTCTTAACCGACGTAAAAACCTATGTTCGGTACACCTTTAACGTCGGTTATTTTTATAACCGACGTTATTAATCGCGCGGCTTCATTTTTTACGTCGGTTATTTTTATAACCGACGTAAAAAATGCGGTTTTCGAAGGCCTTTTTACGTCGGTTATTCAATAACCGACGTAACAAACGCGGTTTTTGAAGGCTTTTTTATGTCGGTTATAAAATAACCGACGTAAAAAAAGAATCCGCAGATGTTTTTGACGTCGGTTATTCCATAACCGACGTAAAAAAACGCGGATTTTGAGCCCTTTATAACGTCGGTTATAAAATAACCGACGTAAAAAATGAATCGGAGGAAGGTTTTTACGTCGGTTATTTCAATAACCGACGTTATAAATGTTTTTAAAACAATTATCACGTCGGTTATTGAATAATCGATGTGATAACTCATTTAAAAATTTACCCAGACCCGTGGATTGTCATTCGCGAGTTTACCTTCGACAGTCGCGACTCGTCTCTCTCGCGCGTAAACCCGAATCGGCTCGTCCATTTCGTTGGTTTAGATCGTTTTGCGATCATCGTTTCTCATATTTAATCTCCTCGGATCAATCATCTAAACTCGTAGCACTCAGGTAATCCTCCCACTCGTTCGTTTTTTTCGCGGATAGTATATATATATGTGTTGTGATTTTTTTGTTGAAACTAGCTAAGATTCTTCGATTGCGAACCCTTTTAACTCGTTTTGGCACCATAATCTTATTTATCATCCCTAGATCTATTTGTTCGACTTTCAATATTGAGTAATTTTATGATTTCACTAATTTTTCATCGTTTTCTATAAATCCCCGAGAGGGTTGGGGCGTGTCCATTTGGATGGGTTGCCCTTTTACAGTTATTACTACTTTATTCACACACAACCATGGCATAGGTGCATGGATTTGGGGTCGGGGGGTGTCCAGGGGGGTTTACAAGGGGGTGGGTGGGTGTGGGGGGCTGTCCAAGGGTGTGGGTGGGTGTTGGGGGGTGTCCAGGGGGGTGTCCAAGGGGGTAGCGGGTGGGGTGGTGTTTAGGAGGGGTGGGGGGTTGTCCAGAGGGTTGGGGGTGTCCAGGGGGGTGTCCAAGCAGGTCGGGGGTGGGGGGTTGTGTCCAGGAGGGGTGGGGGTGCTTTCTAGAGGGGTCGGGGGCTGTCCAGAGGGGTCGGGGGGTGTCCAGGGTGGTGTCCAAGGGGATGGGTGGGTGTGGGGGGCTGTCCAAGGGGGTGGCGGCCTGTCCAGAGGGGTCGGTGGGGTGTCTAGGGGGGTGTCCAAGGGGGTGGATGGGTGTGGGGGGCTGTCCAAGTGGGTGGCGGCCTCTCCAGGGGGTATTTGGGGTTGTCTGGGTGGGTGGGGGTTGTCCAGAGGGTTGGGGGATGTCCAGGGGGTGTCCAAGGGGGTAGGGGGTGGGGGGTGGTGTCCAGGAGGGGCGGGGGGCTGTCCAGAGGGGTCGGGGGGTGTCTAGGGGGGTTTACAAGGGGGTGGGTGGGTGTGGGGGGCTGTCCAAGGGTGTGGGTGGGTGTTGGGGGGTGTCCAGGGGGGTGTCCAAGGGGGTAGGGGGTGGGTGGTGGTGTTTAGGGGGGTGGGGGGCTGTCCAGAGGGTTGGGGGGTGTCCAGGGGGTGTTCAAGCAGGTCGGGGGTGGGGGGTTGTGTCCAGGAGGGGTGGGGGTGCTTTCTAGAGGGGTCGGGGGCTGTCCAGAGGGGTCGGGGGGTGTCCAGGGTGGTGTCCAAGGGGATGGGTGGGTGTGGGGGGCTGTCCAAGGGGGTGGCGGCCTGTCCAGAGGGGTCGGTGGGGTGTCCAGGGGGGTGTCCAAGGGGGTGGATGGGTGTGGGGGGCTGTCCAAGTGGGTGGCGGCCTCTCCAGAGGGTATTTGGGGTTGTCCGGGTGGGTGGGGGGCTGTCTAGAGGGTTGGGGGATGTCCAGGGGGGGTGTCCAAGGGGGTAGGGGGTGGGGGGTGGTGTCCAGGAGGGGCGGGGGGCTGTCCAGAGGGGTCGGGGGGTGTCCAGGGGGGTTTACAAGGGGGTGGGTGGGTGTGGGGGGCTGTCCAAGGGTGTGGGTGGGTGTTGGGGGGTGTCCAGGGGGGTGTCCAAGGGGGTAGGGGGTGGGTGGTGGTGTTTAGGAGGGGTGGGGGGGCTGTCCAGAGGGTTGGGGGGTGTCCAGGGGGGTGTCCAAGCAGGTCGGGGGTGGGGGGTTGTGTCCAGGAGGGGTGGGGGCGCTTTCTAGAGGGGTCGGGGGCTGTCCAGAGGGGTCGGGGGGTGTCCAGGGTGGTGTCCAAGGGGATGGGTGGGTGTGGGGGGTTGTCCAAGGGGGTGGCGGCCTGTCCAAAGGGGTCGGTGGGGTGTCCAAGGGGGTGTCCAAGGGGGTGGATGGGTGTGGGGGGCTGTCCAAGGGGGTGGATGGGTGTGGGGGGCTGTCCAAGTGGGTGGCGGCCTCTCCAGAGGGTATTTGGGGTTGTCCGGGTGGGTGGGGGGCTGCCCAGAGGGTTGGGGGATGTCCAGGGGGGTGTCCAAGGGGGTAGGGGGTGGGGGTGGTGTCCAGGAGGGGTGGGGGGCTGTCCAGAGGGGTCGGGGGCTGTCCAGAGGGTTGGGGGGTGTCCATGGGGGGGTGTCCAAGCAGGTCGGGGGTGGGGGGTTGTGTCCAGGAGGGGTGGGGGTGCTTTCTAGAGGGGTCGGGGGCTGTCCAGAGGGGTCGGGGGTGTCCAGGGTGGTGTCCAAGGGGATGGGTGGGTGTGGGGGGCTGTCCAAGGGGGTGGCGGCCTGTCCAGAGGGGTCGGTGGGGTGTCCAGGGGGGTGTCCAAGGGGGTGGATGGGTGTGGGGGGCTGTCCAAGTGGGTGGCGGCCTCTCTAGAGGGTATTTGGGGTTGTCCGGGTGGGTGGGGGGGATGCCCAGAGGGTTGGGGGATGTCCAGCGGGGTGTCCAAGGGGGTAGGGGGTGGGGGTGGTGTCCAGGAGGGGTGGGGGGCTGTCCAGAGGGGTCGGGGGCTGTCCAGAGGGTTGGGGGGTGTCCAGGGGGGTGTCCAAGCAGGTCGGGGGTGGGGGGTTGTGTCCAGGATGGGTGGGGGTGCTTTCTAGAGGGGTCGGGGGCTGTCCAGAGGGGTCGGGGGGTGTCCAGGGTGGTGTCCAAGGGGATGGGTGGGTGTGGGGGGTTGTCCAAGGGGGTGGCGGCCTGTCCAGAGGGATCGGTGGGGTGTCCAGGGGGGTGTCCAAGGGGGTGGATGGGTGTGGGGGGCTGTCCAAGGGGGTGGATGGGTGTGGGGGGCTGTCCAAGTGGGTGGCGGCCTCTCCAGAGGGTATTTGGGGTTGTCCGGGTGGGTGGGGGGCTGCCCAGAGGGTTGGGGGATGTCCAGGGGGGTGTCCAAGGGGGTAGGGGGTGGGGGGTGGTGTTCAGGAGGGGTGGGGGGCTGTCCAGAGGGGTCGGGGGGTGTCCAGGGGGGGTTTACAAGGGGGTGGGTGGGTGTGGGGGGTTGTCCAAGGGTGTGGGTGGGCGTTGGGGGTGTCCAGGGGAGTGTCCAAGGGGGTAGGGGGTGGGGGTGGTGTTTAGGAGGGGTGGGGGGGCTGTCCAGAGGGTTGGGGGGTGTCCAGGGGGGTGTCCAAGCAGGTCGGGGGTGGGGGGTTGTGTCCAGGAGGGGTGGGGGGCTGTCCAGAGGGGTCGGGGGGTGTCTAGGGGGGTTTACACATCGATTTGTTTTATATTTCAAAATTGTTTACATTCAAATTATGATTTTTTTCATATAAACATATATTTGTCTTATCTAAAAAATATATATATTTTTGCTATTTGTTATAGGTAATAATGAGTCGAAGTTGGATTACGGCACATCGAATGAGCAATGAATATGAGGAAGGTGTTGATGCCTTTTTGGAATTTGCTAAACGAAATGTTCCAAGTAGTGACATTTTTTTCTGTCCATGCCTGAAATGTCTGAATATGAAGAAGTTGAAAAGTAGAGAGATAAAAGATCATCTGATTTGTCATGGTTTCAATCCGAGTTACAACCCTTGGATTTGGCATGGCGAAACTGGACAGAATGTCACTGATGATAATGAATCGCAAGATGGTAACTCCGATGGAATTGAAGAAATGATTCGCGATATTGTAGCAGAACAAATTGAGATAGAACCGACAGTTGCACGTCTATATAGTGATGCCGAAAAACCATTATATCCTGGTTGTACAGATTTTACGGTTTTGTCGGCGGTGTTCAGATTGATTAACCTGAAGGCGAAACATGGATGGAGTGACAGAAGTTTTACAGAGCTGCTACAATTGATGAAATACATTCTTCCAAAAGATAACGATCTTCCAAATTCACATTATAAGACCAAAAAAATATTATGCCCGATGGGATTGGGATACAGGAAAATACATGCCTGTCCGAAGGACTGCATTATATATAGGAAGGAATATGAATTTCTGAAAGAGTGTCCTAAATGTGGGACATCACGGTATAAGGTGAAAGAAAAATCACAAGTTGATGTAGAGATTACAAAGCTCCCTTCAAAGGTATTTTGGTATCTTTCTATAATTCCTCGTTTCAAACGTTTATTTGCTAATTCACATGATGCAAAAAGGTTAAGATGGCATGCTGATGAGCGGGTATGTGATGGAAAAATACGTCATCCAGCTGATTGTCCACAATGGAAGAAAATTGATGCCCAGTACCCTACATTTGGAAATGAAATTAGAAATCTGAGACTAGGCTTGTGCACAGATGGAATGAATCCATACCGAACCCTCAGTAGCACACATAGTTCATGGCCTGTTTTATTGGTAATTTACAACCTCTCTCCTGAAGTTTGTATGAAGCGCAAATATGTCATGTTGAGTATCATGATCTTTGGTCCAAAGCAACCCGGCAATGATATTGATGTATACTTGTCACCGCTGATTGATGATTTCAAACTGTTATGGGCTGATGGTATTAGGGTGTATGATTCTTATAAAATGGAATATTTTCAACTGTATGCAATGATTCTATTCACTATAAATGACTTCCCAGCATATGGAAATTTGTCTGGATACAGTGTTAAAGGGCATAAAGCATGTCCAATTTGCGAACAACAGACGTCATATTGTCAATTGCATCATGGGAGGAAAACAGTGTACATGGGTCATCGAAAGTTTTTGCCTATGGATCACCCTTATAGAAGACTAAAAAAGGCATTCAATGGCTCACAAGAATTTGATACTGCTCCTCAACCTTTATCCCCAGAATTGTATTTTGAGAGGGTGAAAAACCTTGATGTGACATTGGGAAAGACACAGAAATCTGGTAATGATAGACATATTTGGAAGAAAAGGTCAATATTTTTTGAGCTACCATATTGGAGGTATCATGAAGTCAAACATAATATTGATGTCATGCACGTGGAGAAGAATATCTGTGATTCGTTGATCGGAACATTTCTAGATATTAAAGGAAAGATAAAACATGGGTTGAATGCAAGGTTAGACCTACTGTCAATGGGAATACGTTTGGAGTTAGCTCCCACTCCTAAAGGAAGACGAACATTTCTTCCCCCGGCTTGTCATACATTATCGAAGAGGGAGAAAAGTAGCTTCTGTCAGTGTCTTCATGATATCAAAGTGCCTCAAGGTTATTCTTCAAATGTAAAAAATTTTGTCTCATTGAAAGACTTGAAGTTGATAGGTATGAAATCACATGATTGTCATGTCATGATGCAACAAATTCTACCAGTTGCACTGCGTGGAATATTGCCCATCCGTGTCAGAAAGACTATAATGAGGTTGTGTTATTTTTTCAATTCAATTTTCAATAAGGCGATTGATGTGAATGCTTTGAACATTTTGGAAAAGGATGCAATTTTTATACTTTGTCATTTGGAAATGTATTTTCCTCCAACTTTTTTTGATATGATGGTGCATTTAATGATTCATCTGGTTCGAGAAATAAGGCTTTGTGGACCTGTATATCTTCGTTGGATGTATCCTTTTGAAAGGTATATGAAAATATTAAAGGGATATGTTAAAAATCCATATCGACCTGAAGCCTCCATTATTGAAAAGTATATTTCTGAGGAGGTAGCAGAGTTTTGTACGAGCTACTTGGCTACGGCGCAACACATAGGTTTGCCTCCATCTCGCCATGAACGGGTTAATAATGAGGGAAAGGGGATTCGTGGCTTGAAAGTCAAATCACTGTCAGCTGAACATATGAAGAAGTTAGAATCATACATCTTGAATAACATAGCTGATGTTCAACCGTATATCACATTGCATATTAATGAGTTGAAACAATGTCATCCAAAGAAGAAAGAAATGTGGATTTTGAATGAGCACAACAAAACTTTTTTGCCATGGTTTAAAAAGACCTTGCTTGGTAGATCAGATGTATCAGAGACATTAAAATGGATAGTGGTTGGTCCATCTTTAAATGTGATAACAAGGTCCGCTTATGACATTAATGGCTATACATTTCATACGAAAGCTCAGGACAACAGAAGTGCAGTTCAGAATAGTGGTGTATTGGTGTTTGCAGAAGCAATGCATTTTTCGAGTGCTAAGGACAGAAACCCAATTTCGGCATCAAGTGCATATTATGGAGTGATTGAAGACATATGGGAGGCTGATTACTTTAAAATTAAAGTTCCCGTTTTTAACTGTAAATGGTTTATCGGTAACAACAGTGTCAGACACGATGAATTTGGAATGACACTTGTTAATCTGAATAGATTGGAAGACACAGCTGATTCTTTTATAATGGCAACACATGCCAAACAAATTTTCTATGTAGTAGATCAATCAGATATGCAGTGGGCTGTTGTTTTACAAGGGAAAAACCAATATGTTGGTGAGGATGAATTTGATGAAGATGCTGATTTATGTGAGATCCCTACTTCCATGGAAAGATTAACAGAACATAATGATGAGTATGTTGAAGACATGGTTTGTGCCATAAGGAACGATCACGATGAAGGAATTTGGGAAAACAATCCAACTGTACATTCCTAAAATTACAGGTAACACAAGTTTATTTCTTGTTTACATTTAGTTTTTTCATATAATGTTAGATACTGTAAATTTTTTACTTATTAAAACATGTATCAAACCAAAACGATAAAACAATAAAAACCGTAAAGAGGAGAAGTCCTGGGCGCACCGGCTGGCCGGTGGTGGATCACCGGTTGGCCAGTGGTCCAGAACAAAGCTCTGTCTGGTCCACCGGCTGGCCGGTGCTGAGCCAGAGGCCGGCCGGTGGTCCAGACAGAGAGCCTTCCTCTCTGTCTGGACCACCGGCCGGCCGCTGGATCACCACCGGCCGGCCGGTGGACCAGACAGAGAGCATTCCTCTCTGTCTGGATCACCAGCGGCCGGCCGGTGTTGAGCCAGCGGCCGGCCGGTGGTTCAGACAGAGAGGAAGGCTCTCTGTCTGGTCCACCGGCCGGCCGCTGGATCACCACCGGCCGGCCGGTGGACCAGACAGAGAGCCTTCCTCTCTGTCTGGATCACCAGCGGCCGGCCGCTGATGAGCCAGCGGCCGGCCGGTGGTCCAGACAGAGAGGAAGGCTCTCTGTCTGGTCCACCGGCCGGCCGGTGGTGATCCAGCCGCCGGCCGGTGGTCCAAACAGAGGAAGGCTGTCTGGTCCACCGGCCGGCCGGTGGTGATCCAGCGGCCGGCCGGTGGCACCAGGCAGTGGGCAAGTCTACTGCCTGGGTCCTCCGGCTGGCCGGTGTGCTCACACTGGCTGACCGGTGGACTCAGTGAGTCCACTTTTCAGCTTTCTTGGGCCAACTCCTTGGAAACCTTTTGCCTGTGTTTACCATGTTTATCATTGTTTAACATGCTTACCATATTACCAATGTTTACTATTATGTAATTTAGTACACTTTTCTATTTGTGAACTAATGTTTGTTTTTTTGATTTGAAGGAAAATGACAGATCAATCAGTTGATCAGCCACATGATTCTGGAGATGAGCATATTGGTCATACATCTGGGGAGGAACATTCACATGCTCCTATTACGAAAAAGAGTTCAAAGGTTGGTAAGCGTGGGTGCACACGTTTACCAAAATTATCACTTGCCCGTACGAAGGAGGAGAGGATAGTCGTGGATTTTGATGATGATGATCTTCCTAGAGGTCCAAATGCTAAAGATTTTAAGGGTTTTGTAGCAACTCAGGCTAAGAGAAAAGTAAGCATTCTCTATGATGATTGGAGAAGTGTGGATAAGGCGATAATTTCTCAGCTGTGGGAGACCATTTTGGTAAGATCTTTTGCTATTGTTTGACTGTTCTTTAAATGTTTCTAGTATATATAATATTTTTAACCTCTTTTTTATCAGATGACATTTGATATTCCTGACACTGGAGGAGTCAGGAAGAAATGCTTATCGTTGGCTGCTAGGAGATGGAGGGATTTCAAATCAACCCTCTCATCTGATTTCATTTATGGTCATAGGAGTCGTGAGAATCCATGTCATATATATCCTTTTATAGATGAAGACACATGGAGACAATTTTTTGAAAGTAGAAGAAAAGAATCATTTTTGGTAAGGGCAATGTAAACTTTTATAAGATTTCTTATATAAATGATCTTATTATTGTTTTGTTAATGATTACTTATTCTTAATTTACAGCAAACAAGGAAAGCTCATCAAGAGATCCAATCTAAAAATGTATACCCTCATAGTTTATCTCGGGGAGGGTATGCATTATTGGAAGAACAAATGATGGCAGAAAAATTTCAACAACTAAGAGATGAGTCTTCAAGCTCTGGAGAGGTGGCCCCTCCATCCCCTCCATCTAGACATGAGAAATGGAAAAGAGCTCGGAAGGTCAAAAAAGGACAATATCTTTCGGAAGAATCGAGACTCGTAGTTGAGAGGATTGTAAGATATCTATTTTATTTATTTAAGTTTACTATTTTCGTCATATATTTCCAATCATTATAGAAATGTTCAATTAATTATTACAGGACTCTCTTGAGGAGCAGAGTTCACAGGGGACATTTACACCATCTGGGAGGGAAGATATTTTATCTGTGGCATTGGGAAAGCCCGAACATCCTGGCCGTGTAAGAGGATATCCGGCAGGTGTATCGGTAAGAAAAGTGTTGCCACGTTCCTCAACTTCTAACGTTGAGGGAGTTTATAAAAAAAATAGAATCCTTGGAGGCTGAAGTCCATAATATTAATGCGACAATGGAGGACAAGATTAGAGCATCGGTGCAGTTAATGTTTGCAGACTTGCAAAGACAATTTCAGGGTACAGCTCCCACTCCACCTCTCCCAGTAGCTCCCACTCCCCCACCTCAGCCTGCGGACCCCATTTTTGATCCTCCTCCTCCACCGCAGCTACCTACTTATTGTGAGTTGTATGTTGATGATCCTCAACATCATATAGTTGCATATGGGATGGTATATTGTATAGGAGATAGAGTTCATCATCAACAGTTAGAGGTAGAGAATCAGAGGGTCACTGTACAGGATATTATAGATAGATCAGCTCGGATACCATTACCTACAGATGAGGTGACGACAGTTGGACATAGTATCGGCCATTTTTTACTTTGGCCATCCAGACTTCTTCGACTCATTACCATAGAGGTATGGATGTTATATCTTTTATTTTATATTTTTATTAATGTTTTATCATTTGAAAACTAATATATTTTTCAATTTATTTTTACAGGAATACTTCAAAGGTAAAGAAATACTGTATAGACAACAACAAAGACAGATAGCTATGACATCAGATGCAGATACTAGCAGTCTTGACAAATTGTCAAGATATTCAAATTTGTTGGCGGATCATTATGACTTTACAATGGAAGCTCATGTCTGTGGACGTGAACTATGTGTGGGGATTATGAAAACTGATATCATGGAGTTTGTCACTGGAGATAAGTTGGGCATCAACGTGGTGCAAATTTTTATCATGTAAGTCTTAACACCTTTTCCTTGCGTTATATTTATTAAAAATGTATACTTATGTCTGCTTTGTATTAGGTATCTGTATAAAATTTGTGAGAGGAATGAGCTGACAGATGTATATGGATTCATGGACCCACAATTGATTTCCCCTAAAGCATGTGCATTGGATGAGGAACAAAGAATGCTTTATATTGCTGATAGATTTGAAAAGAATGTAATCACACAGTGTTGGATGATGCCTTTTTGTGAGAGGTATGAAACACATCCCTCTCAAAGAGTTAATTATCTTTTAACATAAAAAACCACTAACGTTAAATTTCCTTTTATCAGGGATCATTGGATGTTAGGGGTTTTTTGCCCTAGGGAGAAAACACTTTATTGGATATGCTCTCTCCATGATGATGTGCGAGAATGTTTTAAGAATATATTAGAAACGTAAGTTTCAATTTCACAATAGTTTTATATATTATAATGAATTTTAAATTTACCCCATTCGTATTATTTTCTAACAGGGCATGGGTCCACTTTCGAAAAAGCGCAAAGAAAAGGAATTTCAAGATCAAATATGTACATGCGAAGGTAAATATCCATTTATAATTTGTACATTTTGATTTATTACATAAAAATAATATATTGAATTTACACTCATTCAAACAGAAATGTCATGAGCAACAAGGCATCATCGAATGCGGATATTACATGTTAAGATTTATGTATGAAATAATAACAACTGGGACAGTTCTGAGTTTTGACCTAGTAAGATTTCCTCTTTCTCATAATATTTCAATTTGATTTATTCATTATACACGTGGACTACTATCCTTTTCCTTTGTAGCTTTATGATGACCCTCAACCCTTTACTGCTGAAGATATCAAACACTTACAAGTGGAGTGGTCAAATTATTTTACAGGTTTGATTGACTTTTAGTTGTTTGTAATGTAAAATGTAATTTTGAATATTGTCAATGTAATTGTGTATTTCGTAGTCGTTTAGGTTGGATTTAGTTTTTTTTGAAGTTGACAGTGTAAGTTTTGAATGTTATATAAGTGAATGTTTAATTTTTCTCTACTTCTTGTTTTGGTCTACTGTTGATGGTTTTTCTGGTCTGGATTTTGGTATGGGGGGAGAGGTTCCAAGGGGGTGGGTGGGTGTTTGGGGGGTGTCCAAGGGATATGGGAGGGGTGTCCAAGGTGTGTTTGGGGCTGTCCTAGGGGTCGGGGGGTGTAAATGAGGGTGGGGGTGTCCAAGGGTGGGGGTGTCCAAGGGATATGGGAGGGGTGTCCAAGGTGTGTTTGGGGCTGTCCAAGGAGTCGGTTGGGTGTAAATGAGGGTGGGGGGGCTGTCCAAGGGGTGGGGGGTGTCCAAGTGGTGGGGGTGTCCAAGGGATATAGGAGGGGTGTCCAAGGGGTGTTTGGGGCTGTCCAAGGGGATGGGGGGGTTTCCAAGGGGTAGGGGGGTTTCCAAGGGGTTGGGGGGTGTCCAGGGGGTGGGGGTTGTCCAAGGGGTGGGGGGTGTCCAAGGGGTGGGGGTGTCCAAGGGATATGGGAGGGGTGTCCAAGGGGTGTTTGGGGCTGTCCTAGTGTTCGGGGGGTGTAAATGAGGGTGGGGGGGCTGTCGAAGGGGTGGGGGTGTCCAAGGGGTGGGGGGTGTCCAAGGGATATGGGACTGGTGTCCAAGGTGTCTGGGAGTTCTGTCTAAGGGGCTGGTTGGGTGTAAATGAGGGTGGGGGGGCTGTCCAAGGGGTGGGGGGTGTCCAAGGGGTGGGGGGTGTCCAAGGGATATGGGAGTGGTGTCCAAGGTGTCTGGGAGTTCTGTCCAAGGGGCCGGTTGGGTGTAAATGAGGGTGGGGGGGCTGTCCAAGGGGTGGGGGTGTCCAAGGGGTGGGGGGTGTCCAAGGGATATGGGAGGGGTGTCCAAGGGGTGTGTGGGGCTGTCCAAGGGCTCGGGGGGTGTCCAGGGGTCGGGGGGGTGTCCAAGGGGTCTGGGAGGGCTGTCAAGGTGTGGGGGGTGTCCAATGGGTGTTTGAGGCTGTACTAGGGGTCTTGGGGGTGTAAATGAGGGTGGGGGGCTGTCCAAGGGGTGGGGGTGTCCAAGGGGTGGAGGGTGTCCAAGGGATATGGGAGGGGTTTCCAATGGGTGTTTGAGGCTGTACTAGGGGTCGTGGGGGTGTAAATGAGGGTGGGGGGCTGTCCAAGGGGTGGGGGGTGTCCAAGGGTTGTGGTGGGGCTCCAATGTGGTGGGGGAGGGCTGGCCAGGTTGTTAGGTGGGTATAGATGAGGGTGGGGTTCAGTTGGGTCTTGGGGGAGGGCTGGCATGGTTATTTTTGTTTGGTTTCTGGTTGCTTTTTGGTGAGAGCAGTGCAATTATTTAAAAAAAATAATTTCTTTCACGTCGGTTATTTTATAACCGACGTGGTAAATTAATCGGCAGGCGTTTATCACGTCGGGTTTTTCTAGAACCGACGTGATAAACCGTTCCCGGGGCTTTTATCACGTCGGTTCTTAATATAACCGATGTGCTAAAAGGCCTGGGAATCGATTTACCACGTCGGTTATTGGATAACCGACGTGCTAAAACGTTTCCCAGGCCTTTTTATCACGTCGGTTTCTTAAATAACCGACATGATAATAGGCCAGGGGAAGGGTTTATCACGTCGGTTATGACATAACCGACGTGATAAACGATATCCCAGGCGTTTTATCACGTCGGTTTAGGGAATAACCGACGTGATAAAGCCCCCCCCGCGCATATTTATCACGTCGGTTATTATATGAACCGACGTGATAACCACCGTGATGTTAGGGATATTACGCCGGGTTTTAAATAACTGACGTAAAAAATGTTATTTATAACGTCGTCCGTATTAACGTCGCCTAAAAACCGACGTAAATAATAAAAAATAACCGACGTAAAAAATGTTTTCTGCACTAGTGTATATTTTATTAATTTGATTATCAATTTATTTAAATATCATGTGGTTTTATCTCATTTCATAAGCTTTGATTTGACAAGTTGTGGAGATTAAATGGAAACCTGGATCAAAAGTTATGATCTTTTTAGGGTTTTTAGGGGTTCAAGGGTTTTTAGGGGTTTTAAGGGGTTTTCACATTAGACGGCATTTCAAACGGCCATAACATCTAAATCAGGTGTCTCTTTAATTTGTATCACATATCAAATTGAATATTGAGATGTGATATACTCATAGATGACTCACGGGAACCCTAAATTGCCTCATTTGAGGCTAAAAGGGCCCATAAGCCCTCAAAATGGTTATAACTTCTATTACGGGTGTCTGTTAATGAAATATAATTTTTTTAAAATATAAACTTTATTAGTGCTAGTAAAAAGCACTGATAAAGGGAGGGTATTTATCAGTGCTTCTAACAAAGCATTGATAAAGGCCACCATTTTATCACTACTTTTTTATAAGCACTGATAAATATCTTCCTTTAACAGTTTTTTTAGTGCTGTTAAAGACCCCCTTTAATAGTTCTTTTTCTAGTGCTGAGAAAAGGGGTCTTTAACAATGCTTTTAGCAAGTGTTGTTAAAAATATTACACTGAATAAACCCAGTTTTGTAGTATTTCCATCACTTAATAAGTAAAATACATTCATTATATTAATGGGGTGAAACATATTTTGAATACCCATTCATATTGTAAAATTAACGTTTGAAATATTAAAACTTACCCCAATCATTACACAAAATCAAAAAACTATCCAAATTATGGTGAATGTTAATAAAGTTGTATATCCCCAGTAAAAATAATCATAAACCATCTGGAGAAATAATAGGGATGGTATCATTAAAACATATCCTCATTATATCATATGTATGATAAATTTTGTGTGCCATTGATGAATAAAAATACCATGATAAGATCTCTAATATCATATTTTAGAAAAATAACATTTTCATTTTGAAAATAACCTTTGAAAAAAGTTTTCAAAAATTTTAAAAATACTTTTTATTGAAAATAAACTTTTAAATATTTGAAAATAATAATTAAAATATTGATTGGTCATGATAGTGGAAAATTCCATTCATGCCATACACATTAAAACAAATATTCGTTTCACATTTTCAGTAAAATCTAAACATGCATTATTTTGAAAAAAAATATGGAGATTTCTTTAATAAAACTTAAAAATTAAAAAACACTAAAAATTATTTAATAAATTATCTGTAAAAATTAAAAAATGTATATTTTTTTAGAAAACATGTATTTTTTTGGAAAATTATTTTCTACCAAAGAGATAAATAAAGTCATATTTTCTTAAAAACATTTTCTCAATAATTTTAAGTACCAATGAGTATAAAATGATTTTATTTATTAAAAAACATAATGAAAAATAATATTAGAATAAAATATAATTATTTTAAGATATAAAATAATTCTCTTTAGAGAGACATCAATATAAACAATCTTGAATAATGATTAGATTGCAAAATAAACCCTTACCAATTTGGTAACTTATGAATCATAATCCCTATAAAATAAATGAAATAAAATGAAAGTATAAATACCATTAATATAAATATATTAATTATACATCAAATCATAATTTCTCTACATACACCACACAAAGGAAATAAGTGGTTAATATGGAATATGTCTCACATAAGTAAAATTAATATGAGAAACCCTTACCTCATGTCTGATTTCCTTCATACGTGTCCATACCAGGGGTATAATTTTTTTGAGAATGTTATTAATTTTTACCAAAACCATATTAATATTTATAATATCATATTTTATCCTTCTATAATATTTTACCACCCATTTATTAATAATATTTCAATAGTTTCATTGTTTCAAGTGTTAATTGCCTAGTTTTCTCATGCATGTTTTGTCATGAAATTTCTAGCTCTTATGAATTAGATATATATATATATACATTATACATAAGTATAATAATTTTATAAATAGTATATTTACTCTTTATATACATTTTTATAACCAATTATGAAAGTTGGATATGGAAAATGAATCGCATCGCTTCGTGGAGACGGTAGGTCATACATACGCATGAGCAATGATATTATTCTGTTAATGTGAGAGAATAAGGAATAGGGTGATATATTAATTTAAAATCAAAAATAAGATATCATATATATCACATATCTTCATTAAATTTACCATTATTAAATTCCATGTAACTTGTAAGTGAACAATGAATCACATCACTTTGAGAGGCCATACTTTTATATACACACGAGAAACATTGTTTTATTTGAAATAGAATGAAACATAATAAGTTATATATGATCATAAAATTTAATAATTATAATAATATAATAAATATGATATAAAGTTTTTAACTCTGTCATTATTTCAAACCTTGAAAGGAGTTTATGGAAAACAAACTACATCGGTTTGCAAGTTTTTAGTCCACCGTTCAAAGGGTCGATGATTTTGTTTCCCATTTTATGGAAGTGTAGATTGATAAATATTATGACATAAACATGATAAAATATCATTATATGGTAAAATCGGTGTTATTATATTTTAATTTTCATTATATAATTTATTTTTAAAAAATAATAATGAAAATAAAAGAGGTTTATTAAGATAATTACCTTCTCTAAGAGAAACTTCCTTTGGCTATCCTCTTAACGACCTAAAGTATGGCCTTTTTGGGAGGACCAGTAGCTCTATAATATGTCTAATTATGTTGAGTAGATATTTTTTCCAAGCTTTTTAGATAAATGTTTTTTAGTTTTGTGAATAAGTTAGGGGAGGGAGTGTCGTTTTATATGTGAGGAATGGGAAACCTCTTGGTAATAACATGAAAATTTTGAAAAAGAATCTAAAATAATAAATTCATTCACATAAAATAGATAATAAATAACATTAGGATCAGTTTTGTGATATTATTAGTTGTAAATTGGTCTATATAATATGTTTTTTACCATATTGTATGTTATTTTAACCCTTGTATTCTTATTTTAACCCCATGGTAAACCCATTTTAACCACAACGGTGGTAATTAATTTTTAATTTTTTCACTATAAATTATGGTAAAAAATTAATTTCACCTTATTAGATAATATATATTATTATTATTACAAATATGGAATCCATTTTCTAATTTTAATACTCATAAATGGAATAATTCAATTTAAAATTATGCCCACAAACACGATGAAAATGTGGGTTTTCAAAGAGATAATGATCATAAGTATAAAATATTTTAATATCATAATTCAATATGAAATTGATTCAAATGAACTAAATTAGTAAAATTGTAATATAATTTATCTACTTTTAATTTATAACCAATTTAAAATATAATATATATATGTTAATAATTAAAATGAAAATATAGTTTTTATTGAAAATCATTATTTTACACTACTCATCGAAAAATGAAAAATCTTAGAAAAAACCAAAAAAACCTAAGATAATGTTTAAATTATTATTTCAAAAATGATTTTTATTTTTTCAAATAAATTTTATAAAATCTTAAAAAATAATTTTAAATTATGTATTCAAAGAGGGATTAAATTTCCATTTAGAAAAATAATGTTTTTCAAAAATCATTCCCTTTACATTAAAATGACTCTTATTTTATTTATAATCAATATGTATATACTAAATTTGTTTTGTACAAGTGTAAACCGTATAATTTCTATAAATTAATTGTTAATATTTGTACTCACTAATTTAACGACTATGTTATAATGTTCATGTGTAAATAATAATATTTTAATAAAGTATCATGATTTGTTTAAACCTAGTGTTGAGTACATCACAGTCTATTGAATAGATTTAATTTAATTAAAAATAAATATATAATAATTTCTTAGGGTGGTACATTCCCTTCTATTCTTGGTGTATCATTTCATATGTGCTGATAAATATGATGTTCCTCTTATAAAATATTAGGGTGTTATATTCTACCCCCTTAAATAAATTGTGTCCTCACAATTTAATCTTGACCTCGGTAATAAAGGGTTTGACATTTGAAAATACATTTATTTGGAACCCATGTTTTAAAATGATTAATAAATCATCATATTGATAATATATAAATTGAATTATTAATCTCATCTAGAATAACACGGTATTAAATTTCCATATAGGAGAAAATTATTCATAAATTAAAACATATAAATGGAAGAGAATACTAAAAACCATGGAATATTAGAGAGTGATAGATACCGTTTATCACAATACATTGTGTGATCCAAATAAGGTTAAATACCAAAATACTATAAATTTTTAATGAATTAAGGGACCATTTAATTCATCTAAAATAGAAGTACAAGGATAACAATTTTTTCAAGGTACTTTCCTAGAGTTAAGGAATTACTTTACCATATTGATTGAGAACATATAAAAATATAATTACTTGAGATATTTCTATTTCATAGTAATAATTTCATATGTTGGATATGATTTGATCAGTTCCTACATAATCTTTTACTTTTAGAAATGAATATCCAATAGGAATTTCTATGCTTGAAGCACTAAAATTAACAATTAATATATAATTACCATAATAAAAGAATGAAAAGTCATTCCTATGATCTGTATATAAATTACATGACCAAAATAGTTAGAACAAGTTATCTAATAAAACAAAAAGTTTAACTTAATCAATTTTATATATAGTTATACTGAAGACTCTGTAGGGTCCTGAAAAATCCACAAAGGATTGGGAAAATGTGTAGAATACTCAAGGATGGTGAAGGATGATTCGATCTGGAGACCGGTATAATGTAACAGTGCATGGATGGTTCCGCGAAGTGTCCCTCCTCCGTGGACCGTCGTCGTTCGCGAAACCGAGGCGAAGACCCTCCGTGGTCGCGAGGCAAGACAGGCGCTAACCCAGTTCACCATTCCAGACCACCCCAGCCACAAGCCGCATCAACCAGCCTGAACCTCCTCCGTTTTCGTTCGCAAAATAGAGATGGAACCCTCCGTGGCCACGAAGCACTCCCCGAGTTTGGTTCGCGGAGGAGGAGTGTTTAATGCCCCGTGAGTTATGGATTGACCAAGTCATCTGTAAGCCGGGATTTTGGTCATGGGCCTCCGCAAAAGGTGTTGCATGACCCCAATAGATCTCTTTTCCTCCCCCCTATAAAAGGAGACTGAGGGGGAAGAGGAGAAGAAAAGAAGGATTCAGAAGAGATTGATCAGATTCGGGTGGAAGGATTTAAAAGGAAGGATCTTAGGATTTCGCAAAGAGCGAAGTTCCAGTTCGCGAACCAGACCAGGTATGAAGCTAGAAATGAATTAATAAGGAACAGAAAATGTATAAATTGGTGAACCGTGAACCAAAAATAACATAAAAATAGAATAACGTGAACCATGGTCCCTCCGCGGATGCACTACCCGCAGACCAGGAAGTTTATGCCCCTTTTCCGATTCATCGCACCGCGTAGCACCCTCCTACGCGGGTGAAGCCCCAATCGACGAATATCCAACCGGATCTACCCTTGGCCGACGCTGCTCTCATGGACCCCTCCGCGTACCAACCTTGTATGCGGGCTGAACCCGAAGCCATGAACCCTCCTGGTTCGCGGGATGCCAATCAGTCTGCGGACCCTCCTGGTTCGCGGACAGCCTCTCAGTCTGCGGACCCTCCTGGTTCACGGACGGCCTCTCAGCCCATGGACCACCCTGGATTACGGATGGATTCTCCAACTGCATAGCACCTCCCTACACAAAGGGCACCACCCCTCATACACCTGTGTGGCCTGCCAAAGACTTCAGAGTTCCTATTCCGCAAGCCAGATAAAATCCTTCCAATACCAATCTGGCCTGATCCTCTACAACCTCCTCATTGGCACATTCATTAGCCCTGAGTCGAGGCTTCCACTAGAGCCACCGTATCCATGTGGCATAACCCTCATGAGCATCAGCGCTCCATTTTTATTTCATATACCAATGGTATATATGGGCGAAGGGGTTGCCCTGACTCTTGAGCAGATTCCCTAAGCATTCCTGGTTTCACATTCCCACGGTAATGTAGATTCTGAGCTTGGGAGCCCCCTTTCTGACCCTCCACTTGTTGGGGTTGGGGTACTTCTCCCTTCTTCGATGGGTAGTAAAATACCCATCAGAAGGAAGTCCACATGCACTTTGGTACTTCCCCCGGGAATAAGAGAGGTGACGGGCATAGGATCACCCTTTTCCCTCTCCCGCTGCACTTTGCTGCCATGGGCGTCCATCTCAGAGTAAGCCCGACCTTATGGGCTGCCCTCATGTGTAAGACCCACTCCACTTCTCACAGATTCACCTTTCGTGATGTGATTCTCTGGTCTCTGCTGCCTCTTGTTTCTCACACTGAGCATGACTCACGTGGGCTTAGAGTAAGCATCGACCATGACATCCTCTTATGGGCCTCCTCAGAGTATAAGCCCCAATTCATCACCATGGGCCTCCTCAGAGTGTAAGCCCTAATTCATCACCATGGGCCTCCTCAGAGTGTAATCTCCAATTCATCACCATGGGCCTCCTCAAAGTGTAGGCCCCAATTCATCACCATGGGCCTCCTGAGAGTGTAAGCCCCAATTCATCACCATGGGCCTCCTCAGAGTGTAAGCCCCAATTCATCACCATGGGCCTCCTCAGAGAGTAAGTCTCAATTCATCACCATGGGCCTCCTCAGAGTGTAAGCCCCAATTCATCACCACGGGCCTCCCCAGAGTGTAAGCCCCAATCCATCACTCTGGGCTACCTCAGAGCGTAAGTCCCAAGCCAATGCGAACTACGTGGACTTTGATCCTTTTCTCTTAGGTAGGGTATGTAGGAAGCCTCCCTGAGGTTCAATCCCATCATCCACACCTTGGGCAGCCTTAGATCATAAGCCCCATACCAATACGAACTATATGGACTTTGATCCCTATCTCCTAGGCAGGGTACGTAGGAATCCTTCCTGAGGTTCAATCCCAACAACTAGTGGATCTGACTATCTTCACATCGGTTCACCGCGCCAATCCCAGCGCTGCCTCAATGAGTCCCGACTCCACGGGGTCATTAATCTAACGAGCGATGGTAAACCTCAGGCCTAAATGATTCTGAACCCCTGCATCCAGTTGACCATTGCCCATTAGGGTTAAATCCGTGGATACTGTGTTTGGGTATAAACCAAAGATTCGCGAACATATGAATACGTCTTAAATCTATAAAAGATTACCAGAACAAGCAATAATTCCCCCTAAAAGGGTGCGATGAGCCCGACTTCCCATCCTCTCGACCAATGTAGGTTCTTAAGCATCGCTGGCCAAACCATCCAGTAAACGTCTTACTTTGGAAAGCAGGTCCATGCGTCATCGGATATAGAACCATTGGGAATTTCAAGACCGACCCGAAACAAAAATGGTGAAACCGATGTGAATCTTTAACCAAGCATGGCGGATTTAACCTAATCCCACCTTGTGCCCCCTTTTTACTCACAAGGAGGGAAAATCAAGGTCATTAATCACGCATGGGATTATGAGATGCTGCTTTGACAGGTTTTCTGTTTATATTTGTTAAAATATTTTACAGGTACCTTCAAAACTTCCTTAGATCCCATGGCATCGCAAAAGAACTCACAAGCACGGGCTTCCAACAATGCAAGGACCGGAAATCCTCACCTATGGAGGACCCTGTCGACCACCCAGCATCTTCAACGCTGGGTCTTAGACGCGTTTATTCGAGAGTACCACATGAACGGTACTCTCCCAATGGTGGAGGTGGCCATGCACGCCCTCCAATCTGCCAGAACTCACTGGTCGACTGCCCAACAGCGGCCACAGAAGCAGATCCAGATGGCCCCTGTTTCCATCTCAAACTGTTTCGGGAGTCTGTCCCAGGAACGAGACAATGTGTACCTCCCTTATCTTAAAGAAGTGGATGAGGTTGACGCTGAGGACTTCATCCCTGCCGAACGAGGGTTCCACTCTGAGGCCCCCGCCAGAAGGCATCATCACGGTCATCCCACGACTCAACATATTCACACCGAGGAGGATGTCTCCCTGAGGATTCAGGCCCACGCTCCCTAAGCTCTGACCCATCGGACCACCCGACGAGGGCGGAAAACATACAACCGGGGAATAGTCATCACCCTAGTCCCTGAGGAGGAGCTCTGTTGCCCATCCATGGAGACGTACAACAAACAGGAACCTACACCTGTTCACTCTTCCTGAGCCCGCCATCCAAACATGGAAGCATCATACAAGCCGGTGCGCATCCCCGCCGAGCTCCATCAGGCTCATCGCTCATGCAGGACGACACTTACCCGGCAGGCACCTCTCCCTGCCCAGGGTTGTGAAGCCCACCAGCTTGACGTGGTGGTGACCCAGCTCCTGTTGGACCAGCTCCTAGTAGATTCTTCTAAAGCCCGTCATCCTGACATGGTGGCGATCAGCAAAGCCCACCACCCAGATGTGGCAGCAATTAATAGGCAGGCATGTCTCCCCATAGACAAAGGCCACCGACTCGATACGGTGGGAAACCAATAAATGCAGGTCCATCTCCTTGTAGATGCAAGTAAAGTCTGTCACCCCGATGTGGTGGAAAACGGAGAGATAAACCGGAATATCCCGGCACAGGGGAAGATTCGTTCACCAGCCCCGACACATGAGAATTGTCAGTACTGACTTACAACTGGAGGACCAGAGCAAGATATTCCTACTCCAATACTGGAATGGGCCTTCATACCCATTCCAACCAGTATGTCTCTCTACATATCTTGTAAATGATGGAGGAGTAGGTATCGATCCCAGATCATATCTTGCAGACTTTCCCGAATGTAATTGCCTCAGCGGTAACAGCAAGGACTCGGGCCCGTGATCTCATCTCCCCAATTGAGGTGACTCATCTAAGAGATGAGATAGCTGCCTCGGAGTAGATCTACATCCCTGCTTCTTCCCAGGTGGGTCTCTGGCCATATTCAGTTATGCAAGGGCAACCGGATCAAGCAGCTTTACTCGTTCCAACTGGGGGACACCCGTCCATCACGGTGGATGCTCCAGAGCAGGAATATATCCCTGATAAAAGTCAAGATGTTTGTCGGCATATCCCGACAACATCATGGGACCCAATTAGATAGGGACCCAAAGGTGAAGGCTGTTATCAATAGAAGACGGTCCCGGCTACCCACAAGAAAGCACCCTGAACATGTCGAAGGAAGGCGGAAAATAAAGACCGGGTTTATGACTCTGCTCTGCTGAAAGCTGGGGTTCCCAACGCAGCTAAGCACACATCATAGGCCCAAAACCCTGCCCACCCATTACCATATTATGGGATTGGTAGTAACAGTTGTGAAGGTCCTCCCCGCAATGTTGCTAATAGAATCTCTGAAGGTCCTCCCCAGAGCAACCGCGGGGGCTTCCCCCACGGGAATATAACGATCGATCACGAGAGCTTCTCTTATGATTCAAGTCATGGAAACCATCCATGTGACTGGAATATCGAGCCGTAAGAAGGTCCTCCACATGCTAAGGTCCGCACTGAAGGTCCCCCCTGGGTCATACGCTACAAGCACTCTCCATGCAGTGGGACCACATATTATTACAGTAGTCCTCGCTATCATAGTCGTAGTTGTGGAGTCCCTCCCTGAAGTGACGTCTCATCACGACAAGAAGGCCCTCCCCTTTTCGTGGCCCACCCTGAAGGTCCTCCCCAGGGGTTATGTTGCAATGACCCTTCATGAATCCGGGCATCAGATCACGATGGTAGTCCTCGCCACCCTGATAATGGAGGTCCTCCCCATAGAGATGTCAAGCAATGAGAAGGCCCTCCCCTTATTGAGGTACATTCTAGAGGCCCTCCCCAGGATGTATCCTGCAGATATTCTCCCTGCAGCAGCTGTAATGGTAGTCCTCGCCATTTTCATAGCTGTGATGGTAGTCCTCGCCACCACGGCCAGCATTGCGAAGGTCCTCCCTGCATTAGCCCCGAGAAACAAGAATGTCCTCCCCTTATCGTAATGTATCCTGAAGGTCCTCCCTATGATGAACATCAAACGTCAAACCATGATGGTCATCCACACCATGATGGCAGTTGTTGCGAAGGCCCTCCCTGTAACGACGCTACATAGCCAGAAGGTCCTCCCCTTGCTGTGACATGCCTTGGAGTTCATCCCTAGGGTGTGCACTATAAAATTTCTATATACAGTGAAGCATCAAGCAGTAATGGTAGTCCTTTCCATTACGGCCGCCATTGCGGAGGTCCTCCATACGATGACATATCATATCAATAGGAAGGTCATCCCCTTGCCGAATCAATCACAGAAAATCCCTCATATGCCGAGGCACTCAAAAGGATGGGATCAAGCGTGTCAGATTCTTAGTTAGTCGCCAGCAACATCCTTCTTCAATCAGGATACAATCCAGGGCCGCGTTCATCTTCTAAACCACCTCGGAATCGCCCACATGATGATTCAATACCTACCAGTCCCACTGCCTCTGACCACACTATCAGTGAGTGCCTCAGTTGGGCTGACCAGGTAGAGGAATCACTAGTGGATGAGTATGCCAATATGCTACACCTGAAGAAATGACTAGCCAGGGATGATATACCAATTATGTTTTGGCCCACGGCCACCTCCCAGTTCGACATACCCAGAGATTTGTCGGAGGAATGCGTGCACGGTATCCGCCATAATATATGGACAACCCTATGCCGACTGAAATCAAGATTTCAGACCTACAATGGGTATGTAGACCACATCAAGACAATAGAAGACCTCCTGCGTCACAAAGACCTGGAAGCTCTTCCTTTGGCGCGCCAACAGCGACCCGAGATACGTAAAGGAAACATGGAGATAGCCTACCTTCGTGCGCTGCACCAGCTGCACCGCCTCATCGGTGACGCTCCGACGGGAGTCCATATCAGGGGATGGGAAGAACATGGAGCTCTGCATTTCACTCTATTCCCTTCCCATAAGAACTCATTCGGCACGGTGTCTTGCAATGCCATCACTTCAAGATGGCAATGGAGTGGTCTCCCTATTCAGGAAAGGTAACACACCCAACAAAGTCAGGCCTTGAGTAAGTCCCAGAAGCATTAAGCCCGACGGGAACAATCCATTCAAGAACTCCTGAATCAGGCCACCGAGAGCATACAATAGGCCTCTCACCTAAGAGAGGCCAATCAGTGATCTTTTCTTACCTCCCCAAAATGGATTGATTCATAGAAGAACTCGGCACCAAACCCAGTTCACCCCTGAATGGGGGCACGCAAGATCAGGCAGGTAGAGATAGTCGTAACCACTGCCGCAATCCAGGTCCAACCCCAGTCTGCAGGGCTGGGGCATTTTTAATAACAAATTCCCCTATAAGACCAATAAAAATGGGGGGAGACTCAACGTCCAAGGAACGGAGCCAACCCCAGCCCTCAGGGCTGGGGGCATTATTACCCCCTCAACAACAACCTCCCCCACAAGAGTCAGTATTCACTCATCTAGGGAGAAAAGTTAGAAAAGGAGGTTTTTGTCCTATCCCTTCATTCAAATCATCATCCCCTCCAAGAGGAAGGCGCACCATAAGGTCGCATCAAAGAACTCTCCACGTCACCCTTCGTCAAGAAGTCCGAAGGAAATCCCAGGTCATGAAAGGGAAGTCCAGTAGAAGACGCGGGAGATCCTCTTCCTATTTTGAAGATGACATCTTATCCACCCCACGATATGAATCTATCAACATCATAGAGGTTAACCCCATGGATGACACCAGAGATGCTGCAAATAAAGATGGACCGGGAGACGATGGTTTCGGTCAAGCAGTGACTCACAATGAACCCCCAGGTGTGCACACCCCGAACCAGAGGGCCTCCCTAAATATGGTCGTCCTTCCAGCCAATCCTCCTCCACCTACCCAGCAAGCTTCTAATAAGGATAAGAATAAAGGACTGGTTACCCTTAACCTGCCTCCTTCTCTTGACAAAGATGAGCCACTCATGCTCGAAGAGAGATTCGCTCGACAGGAAGAGGAGATGAAATAATTGAGGCGGCTTAACGCCGAGCTACTCTAGAGGAACCGCCTTATTGAAGGTGTTCCTAGGAGGAGCCACATCATGCACTCCCAACAAGTGAACCTCAAAGATTATGTTTTTCCCTGTCAAACGAAACACGGTTAGGTCTCCCGTCCAACAAGGTTTCTGGACCATCCAACTACCTAAACGTAGATTCGGATGAATACCAAGACTTCCCTCCACTCAAGAAGTAACCGGAGAGAGTACGCATGAACCCTTCGAAGGTGCCACAAACAGAACACACACCCCTAGTGTCGGTCAATTCGGATCCTTAGGCAATGCCTCGGGCTACGCCTACCCAGGACCGGGCCCAGCAGGATATAAATCAGGGTCTCACCAACACCATCGAGGCACTAATAGCTTGATTGGAAGCGATGGAAGGTCGACGCGCTCTAATACAGCTAGAGAAGAAACCCTACCTGGATTGGGTAAGCAATACGCCACCCCCACTAAATTTTGGGAGCCCTATATTCCCTATATTCAATGGATCAGGTGATCTGGAATAGCATTTGATGCACTACGCGTCTTATTGCGACCCTATGATGGGAACTCCAGAACAACAAGAAGCAGTAAAACTCAGATGCTTTGTACGGACCTTGAAAGGATCTAGCTTCGTCTGGTATACGATTCTGCTAGCCCAGTCAATAAAGAGTTGGGAGGACCTTCGGCAGCAGTTCCTGTTCTACTTCAGATTAGCGTTTCCTAAAACAACGGTCAGTGACCTCGTGAACTGCAAGTAGAGGGAGAACGAGAGGGTCTCAGATTTCATCGCCAGATGGAAAGGTCTGACCTATTCCCTGAACAGGCCAATGCCTTAAGATGAGATGCTAGCCATATACATCGATAATCTTAGATATGAGATGCGAACACCGCTCATACTAGTGGAGTGCACCACTGGCTTCCGCCATCTCTCAGCCATTGCCCAGAGAATTGAGGACTCCCTGTAGCAGACTAATTCGAAGTCCTGAATATCCTCTCAAGCTCCTACGAAAAGAGCCCCTAGAGCTGAAGCGTTTCCTGTCACACTCAAGCTGGCCCCTGTGCCTGCTCCACCACTCAGGCCTCCACCAAATCGTCAAGGGCCTCCTGCATATCAGCGGCCTCCTCCGCCAAAACGGGACGATCAGAGAGGACCGAAGCGGAACCAGTTTGAGGAATGAAGAAAGAAAGTATACTCCTTCTGAGAAGATCAAGTTTTTAGATACTTCATTACTGCCATGAATTGCAACTTGTTCCGCCTCCCGGAGCCAAGAAAACCTGTAGAAGTCATCCACGATGACAGTCCAGATTACTGCCCCTACCATCTAATGTTGGGGAACAATATCTGAGAATGCTTCATCTTCAAAGACCTCCTGCAGAGTATGGTAGACTTTAGACAGGTCGAGATGGGACCACCCCCAGAACATGTGGCATGTATCTCTACCACCGACTCCGAAAAAGTGGAGGGGTGGCAGAAAGTCACCAGCAAGAAGGGGCAGAATTTTGATAACTGTATGACTTGGAAGGCTATCAATCGAGCCCGAAGCATACTCCGAGATCAACTACAGCAGACGGTGTTGCTGCCAACATCCCCGGATGCTGCACAGCTGACAACATCGGCCTCACAATCCTCCATGATCTGGTCATCTGGGCGTAATCAAAGAAGGAAGAAACAATCGCAAGAGGATCCGTCCGCAACGGGGCCAAAGTTAGTCCCGACCCTGGAAGATTATATGCCCCTGAATTTGGAGCCACGGGAACCGACCCACCAAATGGCACCATCAGGGAAAACTAACCAGGTTGACCTATCAGAGGATGAAGATCCAATCTTTGGTTCTATTAACATCATCCATCTCATGGAATCGTCCCCTAACGAAGGGTACAGTTATGAACCCAATTTCCCTGCACAAGGAGCCGGGAGGAGGAATCGCAAAGGTAGGGGATACCAGGGGAGTCACAGCCATGGCTGAAACCAACCCTACGGTTGGACCCTGTCCCAAACCGTTAATATCGCAGAAACCCATGGGAGAGCCCTTCAACGGACTCAGAAAGAGAAAGAATGCCCCTCCACCTCTACAAGCAGCCACTCTGGCCCTGTTGTTCTACGATACCCACCAGAGGAGGAGCAAGTGTCTGGCCGCCAAGTGCGCACAAACAGACCGGTCGGGCCAAGTCCTCAAAACATAGGAACTCCATTGATATCCGACCTTGCGGCTGGTCCATCCTCATCAAATGCTCCATCACCCAAAGCACCCGCTAAGACTCTCCCTCCAACGGTTAAGCGTCGACCGCTGGAGTAGAAATACAATATCCTTAAGCAGCTGGTATCGGTACCAGCAAAGATTTCAATCCTCAATGCCCTAAGTCTGTCAGAAGACCTTAGGGAGGCACTTATAGAAGATTTGATCAGCCCCCAAGAGTTTCAAGCTGAGGTAGCTGCCGCCGAGATTTACCAGATGGAGACTGACCTGGCTGAATGCAATGCAGTGATTTCCTTCATCGATCAGGATGAAGATGCCATCATTTAAGGACACATCATACCACTATATGTTTCTGGCACACTGAATGGTATTGAGATCCGGAAAGTCTTTATAGACAATAGATCTGAAGTTAACCTCCTTCCCCTACGGACAATCCGTAAGTTGGGATACAGTGAGGATGATCTATTACCCTCGGCCACAACTTTGTTGGGTTATAACAAGAGCAAGCAGAAACCAATGGGAAAAATTAAGATAAAGACCCATTTTGGTGACCTAGTAGCCTACACGGAATTTCTGGTGGTCTAGAAGAGCACAGCATTCAATGCCCTATTGGGAAGGTCGTGGCTCCATAAGCACATGGTCGTTCTTTCATCATACCACCAGTGTATCAAGTACTGCGTGAATGGACAATGTGGAACATTGCATGCTGACAAGGACCTCTTCGATCTCTCTGAGTCACGTTATATTGACACTGGGTTCTATGATCAAAAGAAAAAGAATTCTTTGTTCGATGGTGTCGACTGGATCCCCACTCCAAATGGACTGGAAATAGTTCCTGATGACCCCCTCAGGCAGCTTGGCAGAGATTATGTCCTGCCCATCAACCATGTTGAGAGTAGGAGTTCAAGTCCGGACACGCACTTGGATGTCCTCATGACTTCAGCCATAACGGCTGAGTGTGACAATGTGGTGACATCCATTGACCCTCAATTTGGGGACGAAAACTCGAGTAAGGAAGCCCACGACACCTCGCCTCTGGACTCCCAAGAGCCCTTGTCTGGAGCTCTCTCCTCGTCGGATCAAGAAGATAAGGATTTGGGAGAAGAAGAGGGGGAAGACCCCATGTATGCACCTCCTGCATTTGAGGAAGGTATCTCCACCACTGTGGACGAGCTCAGAGAAATAAACCTGGGTACCGAGGAAAACCCGAGTCCCACTCTCATTAGTGCAGCCATGTCTCCTGAAGAGCATGAGGTATATACCATGTTCTTAAGGCAACATCAAGATGTGATTTCCTGGAATTACACGAAAATTCCGAGACTCGATCCCTAAGTGACAACACCCCACCTAGGTCTGCCAGAAGACCACTGAGGCTATAAATAGGCTGCCAGAAGGACACACCCCTCACATTCTACCAAAATAGAGGCGAAAGTTGATAATCTCGTTAAAGAAGGATTCATTCAGGAGGTCCAATACCCTATCTGGTGGGCCAATATCGTCCCTGTCAAGAAAAATAATGGACACATTCGTGTCTGCATTGATTTCATTGATCTCAATCAGCATTGTCTGAAATATGATTTCCCAATCCCGGTCACCAAATTATTAATCAATGCAACGGCCAGGTATGAGGCTATGTCCTTCATGGATGGATATTCTGGGTATAACCAAATCAGTATGGCCCGAGAAGATGAAGAATCCACTACCTTCAGGGACCCTAAAGGGGTATTTTGTTACAGGGTCATGCCCTTTGGTCTCAAGAATGCTGGCGCTGCATATCAGCATGCCATGCATCAAATCTTTAAACCGTTCCTAGGGAAATTCGTTGAATTTTACGTGGATGACCTAGTGATCAATTGCAGAAAATGCTCAGATCACCTGTCAGACCTTGGGACCATTTTCAACAAACTCTGATAGCATATCTTGAAGATGAACCCCTTGAAATGCGCCTTTGGGTTTACCTCAGTGAAATTACTTGGCTTCTTCGTACGCCATCATGGCATCGAAGTGACCATGAGAAGACAAAGGCTATCCTTGGATTGCCACCTACCTGCAACTTCATTGATTTTAGATCATTCCAAGGGCACTTGTCCTATATCAGGTGATTCATAGCCAAACTGGCAGGAAAATGCTTACCCTTTACCAGGTTAATGAAGAAGTGGGTCACGTACCAATGGATGGATGACTGCTAAGAGGCGTTCGAAAACTTGAAGAGGTACCTCTTAAGCCCACCGGTGCTCATACCCCCAGTTGAAGGAAGACCTATCCTCCTATATGTGATAGCCCTAGAGTGGTCACTAGGAGCCTTCCTCGCAAAAAAGAATGACGTCAGCAGTGAAAACAGTCTCTACTACCTCAGACGAACAATGATTGATGTTGAGACTCGATACTCAAATATCGAGGAGAGTTGTTTGGCCTTGGTATTCGCAGTTCAAAAGCTGTGATAGTATCTGTATAATCATGAAGTCCATTTGATCTCACGGAGTAACCCTCTCAAGTACATCCGCATCCGCCCGATGCTAACCAGACGTCTATCCTGATAGGCGGTCATCCTGTAGCAGTTTTACATCCGGTTTGTGCCTCATAAATACATCAAGGGCCAGGCGTTAGAAAACTTTCTGGAAGAGCACCCTTTGACAAGGACCACTGCGCTGAACATCGAGCTACCTGATAAAGACATCTTCTCGGTTTGATAGGAGTTCCCAGAATGAGAAATGTAATTCAACGGCGCATCCCGAATCCCAACCGGGAAGATGACGGAGGATCCCAGATTCAAAAAAGTGGGTTTGGGGATAATACTCGTGTCCCCAAAAAAGGTAGTCTTTCCATATTCCTTCCTCCTGTTAGAGGGATGTACAAACAATTAATAGGAATATCAATCTCTCATTGCAGGCCTAGAGCTCGCACTCCAGGCACAAGTACAGCACCTTAAGGTAAAAGGTGACTCGAAGCTGGTCATCAAGCAAGTCAATGATGACTATGCTATTAAAAAGGAGGAGATGATCCCCCTGTTTAACCATGTCTGACGATTAATGGAATAATTCTCCACAGAACCAACATTGACCTATATTCCCTAGTCTTAGAATGATCAGGATGATGCATTAGCCAATGCGGCCACAGCCCTAGCTGACTGAGGTTGGGATGAAACGGTTATCAGTATTGCTCACCGTTGAATGGTATTGCCGTTTGTTCAAGATAAGATGGAATAAATCCAAGAAGTAAGTCTTGTCCCTAAGCCATATTCTCCTGCCACCGGCTGGATGACCCCCATTTCAAACTACCTTCAACGGGGAGAACTTCCATCAGACAGGGCTGAACGAGAGAAAATATGGAGAAGGGCAATCAACTTTGTCTTATATAGTAGTGCGGGTCAGCAAGATGTCCTCTACAAACGAGGCCTCAATGGAGTCCTCCTCAGATGTATTGATGGAGAAGAAACTGCTTCTGTAATGAATTAAGTACATGCCTGAGCATATGGAGCACATCAACCGGGGACCAAGCTTTCCCATTAGGTTATAAGGCTTGGGTACTACTGGCCCACAGTGGCACGAGACTGTGAGTGTTTTACCGCAAAATGTCACTCATTCCAGATTCATGCCAACTTCATACACCAAACCCTAGAGTTACTTCATCAAGCCAAGTACTCCTGGCCATTTTCCGTCTGGGGGATGGAAGTTGTTGGACCATATCCTCCCGCCATGGCCAAATAGCTGAAGTATATCCTCACAGCAACCGACTTCTTTTCCAAATAGGAAGAAGCCATACCCCTCAAGGAAGTCGGGAAAGAAATATTGTCAGCATTTTGGAGACCAATATCATCACAAGATTTGGTGTCCCTCATACCATACTGACGGAAAATGGCACCAACTTCTACTCTATAGAATTGGAGAAACTATACCACGAGTTGGTATCAAGGCTAACCACTCATCCCGCTACCATGCAGCAACCAACAGACAGATAGAGGCTTTCAATAATACCATGTCCAACATTCTCTAGAAAATAGTAGACAAAGACAAGAAGTCATGGCTGGTTAAACTCCTTCATGCGTTGTGGGCTTATCGAACCACAATCTGCACTGCTACTCGGGCTACTCCGTATTCATTAGTATACGAAACAAAAGTAGTCCTGCCCATTTATCTCCAATTACCCTCACTCCGTGTTGACATCTGTGATCAATTATCCAACAATGAGCAATCAGATAAGAGGCTAGGTGAATTGGAATAGCTTTACAAGAAGCGGTTGCACACTTTACACCATCTAGAAGTATACCAGAACCGGATCACACGAGCCTTTAACAAAAAGGTTCATCTTCAGTCTTTCTTGGAAGGAGAATTAGTGTTGGTCCTCTGGACCCCAATGATACCCACAAAGAAGCCTCTAAAGCTAGATCCCAAGTGGGAGGGACCGTATGTTGTACACAAGTTCTACTCCAACGGAACGTATGTCCTGATCTCCATGGATGGGAAATTCACCACAGCTCCTACCAATGTGAGATTCCTGAAGAAGTATTTCACATAGAGACCAAGTGTATTTAGTCTTCCTTATCGGATGACGTAAAACTGCACGGATAATAAGAGTTAAAAATTCTCCCTCCCCCCATGTATGGACCAGACTTACACGGGGTGTACTCCTCTTCCTCACCGCATGACGTTAAACTTCATGGATTTCAGAGAACTACGTACGGCTTGATTCCTACCCTCATAGGATACGTAGCGACGCCAGGGTTCCCCATCCTGGCCCATCCACCCCCAAATAAATGTTAAAAATGTCTTCATCCCCTGTGTACAGACCAGACCTGTACGGGGTGTATCCCTCATCCTACCCGCACGACGATAAACTGCACGGGTAAGAAAAAAAAGAGAGAGGATCGTCCGAGCTGCATGACGTTAAACTGCTAAGCACCCAACAGTCCGAACTCTATTACTTTAAACTAAGAGTATTTCTTCCTCACCGCACGACATTAAACTGCACGGACAATATTTTTTAAAAATTCCATCTCCCTCCCGTGTATGGACCAGACCTACACAGGGTGTATTCCCCATCCTCACTGCATAACGTTAAACTGCACATATTTCAGAGAACTACGTGCAGTTTGATTCCAGCCCTCGCAGGATATATAGAGACGCAAGGATACCCTATCCTGGCCTAGCCACTCCCAAATGAAAATAATGTTAAAAATGACCTTTCCCCCGTGAACGGACCAGACCTGCACGGGGTGTATCATATTTCAGAGAACTACGTGAGGCTTGATTCCTGCCCTCTCAGGATATGTAGTGATGCCAGAATTCCACACCCTGGCCCAGCCACCTCGAAAAAAAATTCCCCCTTCCCCCGTGTACGGACCAAACTTGCATGGGGTGTATACCTCATCCTTACCGCATGACATTAAACTGCACGGATAAGAAAAAAACAAAAATTCCCTTTCCCCCTGTGTATGGACTAGACATGAATGGGGTGTGTACCTCATCCTTACCGCATGACGTTAAACTTCATGGAATTCATCCTTACCGCATGATGTTAAACTGTACGAAAGTATTCCTTACCGCATGACGTTAAAGTGCAGAGAAGTTGTCCTTACCGCATGATGTTAAACTGCACGGAAGTCATCCTTACCGCAGGATGTTAAACTACACGGAATTTGTCCTCACCACACAACGTTAAACTGCACGGGCTTCATCGTGACCCACCCAAAATATACGGCGAAACGAGATGGGAATACCCCTTGCACATTTGGGTGCATCCTCTCCATACATCAGACTCCATGACCCAGAAAATCATGGATCTTCATAATCATTCATGGCCATCAAAAGTGGAAATTCATCGACCCAGGGACCCCTTTTCATGACTATGCATACCATGCCCTCAGCGGCTCTGCATATTGATATCCCTTGGCTCATCTACCAAATTCAAGATTTCCTCGGGTGATACTTTTCCTAGCTCTGTACATCTACCGGCCTCGGAGCCACCATATCACATCTCCCGATCCAAAAATTTACAGAGTAGTGGTTTACAAGTTCATTCCCCTTTTCACATCCAAATGTTTCCAGGATACCCCTACCTGGTTGGCCTATGTATCTGATTGTGGTTCACGTGACGACCTACATCAACAAATGTCAACCCAGTACTAGGCTACTTAAACTCAACGGAAAATTGCAGTGAAGATGTTTCTTATATACTTGGACACCATTATCCTCACATGCCGAACTCTACACTGTGAGAAATCACGGATCCTCATAACCATTCATGGCCATCGGAAGTGGGAAGTCATCAACCCGGAGACACCTTTGCATGAATATACATACCATTCCCTCAGCGGCTCTGCATATTGATAGCCCCTGGCCTGTCTACCAAAGGTAATATTTCCTCGGGCGACACTCTTCTTAGGTTCGTACGCTTACCGGCCTCAGAGACCCCACACCACACCCCCTGATCCGGGAAAACTCAAAGTTGCACACTACTGGAAAATGGGTCTATACCCACGGTTTTACAAAAAACCGTGGGTATAGAGTACCCATATGCCCACGGTTTTCAAAACCGTGGGTATAGGGTTAATATGGGGACCTATACCCACGGTTTGCCAAAACCGTGGGTATAGGTTTATTTTGAACACTTATACCCACGGTTTTGAAAAAACGTGGGTATATGTGTTTTCTATTCAAACATTATACCCACGGTTTGGCCAAAACCGTGGGTATAGGGTATTTTCCAAAGATCTATACCGACGGTTCATCAAAACCGTGGGTATTGGGCAATTTTTTTTGAATACCTATACCCACGGTTCTGGAGAACCGTGGGTATAGCCTTCCCGCATTATGGTGCGGAAATAAAATTAGGTGAGACACGAAAAAAATTTGGCGGGAAGGCAAATATTAACGGTTTAGATTAATATATTTATGTAAATATAAATATATAATCACAAAGGTTTTGTAGCTCGGTCGGTAAAAGGTTATCCGCGTCTTCTGTAGGTCTCCGGTTCAAATCCCCCTCACCACATTTTTTGAATTTTAATATCCATGTCGATTATATTTATATATATACACAGATGTCTATGTATAAAACAAATAAAATTCACAGCTTGGTTGGTTGTTTGGTGTGGTGCGGTCGCGAGAATATTCGGGAGGTACGTGTTTGAAACACGCTGGATGTTTTTTTGAATATTAATACCGCATATTAATATAAATGGACAGATATATGAATATATAATAGATTGAAGGCACAGCTCGGGTGGTGTGTTGGTGCGGTCGTGGCTGCCTGCGTAGCGCGAGGTCTGGGTTCAAAACCCCATGGCGTCATTTTTTGAAGAAAAAATTAAATCCCCACGGTTCTCAAACCGTGGGGTAAATGTTGTGCCAGCATGTCCACGCACCTGCCACGTTGTGACATTCCTATCCCCATGATTTCTTCAAACTGTGGGTATAGTTCGACCCCCTATCCCGACATCGTTCCATCCCAGGGTTCCCAAAACCGTGGGTATAGCCTATACCCACGATTTTTGGGGCTATACCCACGGTTTTGAACCATGGGTATAGGGCAGTTTTCTATTAGTGGCAGTTTATAACCTTCATCCCCCACCTTGTTCCAAGTATATCAGAGCATGTTGACCCAGTTATACTTCGAGTGACTACAGTAATAGTCACCCAATTGTTCAAGCTCTATGACTGCTAAACTAGGAGTACCTCATCCTTACCGCATGACGTTAAACTGCACAGAGTGAAGGTACACCCCTGTGCGCAAAATAAATCAGCACAGGGAGCTCTCTAAGATTTAACAGTAACCAGGGCCGAGTATGCCCGACATGTTCAGACATTTCCTTCCCCGATGACAGACTCTATGGCCTGGATAATTGCTGATCTTCATAACCATTCATGGCCATCGGAAGTGGAAAGTCATAAACCCGGGGACACCTTTTCATGACTATGTATACCATGCCCTCAACGGCTCTGCATATTGATAACCCCTGGCCCATTTACCAAAGTCAAGATTTTCTCGGGTGATACTCTTCCCAAATTCGTACACTTACTATCCCCAGAGCCTCCATGTCATCTCTCATGATCTAAGATTCCCTAGAACCATGATTTACACCATCAACCCCCCTCCACGTCTTAGACATGCCTGGATACTCGAGCCTAGTTACATTCTAGTCAAGAGCGGCCTTTTTAACTATGTCCTTACCGCATGACGTTAAACTGCACAGAATTCGTCCTTACCGCATGACGTTAAACTGCATGGAAGTCGTCCTTACCGCATGACGTTAAACTGCACAAAATTCGTCTTCACCGCGCGACGTTAAACTACACGGGCTTCGTTGTGATCCACCCAAAATATACGGTGAAATGAGATGGGAATACCCCTTGCACATTTGAGTGCATCCTCTCCATACATCAGACTCCACGACCCGGACAATTATGGATCTTCATAACCATTCATGTCCATTAGAAGTGGAAATTCGTCTACCCGGGTACACCTTTGCATGACTATGCATACCATGCCCTCAGTGGCTCTGCATATTGATAGCCCCTGGCTCATCTACCAAAGGCAATATTTCCTCGGGTGATACTTTTCCTAGCTTCATACGCCTACCAGCCTCAGATCTCCCATATCATATCTCCTAATCCAAAAAATTATAGAGAATTGGTTTACAAGTTCATTACCCTTTTCATATCCAAATGTTGCCAGGGTACCCCTACTCGGTTAGAATGTGTATTCGACCATAGTTCACATGATGACCTGCATCAACGAACATCAATCCAGGACTAGGCTACTTTGACTCAACGGAAAATTGCAGTAAAGATGTTTCTTGTATACTCAGACACCATTATCCCTACATGCCAAACTATGCACTGTGAGCAATCGCAGATCCTCATAACTATTCACGGCCATCAGAAGTGGAAATTCATCGAGTCGGGGACACCATTGCATGACTATGCATACCATGCCCTCAGGGGCTCTGCGTATTGATATCCCCTGGCCCATCTACCAAAGGCAAGATTTCCTCAGGCGACATTGTTCCTTGCTCCATACGCTTACCGGCCTCAGAGCCCCCACACCACACCCCCTGATCCGGGAAAACTCAAAGTTGCAGTTTATGACCTTCATCCCCCACCTTGTTCCAAGTATATCAGAGCATGTTGAACGAGTTATCCTTCGAGTTACTACAGAAATAGTCACCCAATGGTCCAAGATCTATGACCGCTAAATTAGGGGTACCTCGTCCTTACCACACGATGTTAAACTACATGGAATGAAGGTACACCCCCACGCGCAAAATAAATCAGCACAGGGAGCTCTCTAAGCTTTAACAGCAACCAGGGCCGAGTGTGCCCGACATGTTCAGACATTTCCTTCCCCGATGGCAGAATTTGTGGCCCAGATAATTTTGGATCTTCATAACCATTCATGGCCATCAGAAGTGGAAAGTAATCAACTCAGAGACACCTTTTCATGACTATACATACCATGCCCTCAGCGGATCTGCATATTGATAGCCCCTGGCTCGTCTACTAAAGGAAAGATTTCCTCGGGCGATACTCTTCCCAGCTCCGTACGCTTTCTGGCCCCAGAGCCTCCATGTTATATCTTTTGATCCAAGAATCCCCGGAACCATGATTTACACCATCAACCTCCCTCCATGTCTTGGACATTACAGGATACTCGGGCCCAGTTACATTCTAATCAAGAGCGGCCTTTTTAACTACGTCCTTGCTGCATAACGTCAAATGGCACAGAGCACATATTAGCCACCTGGCGTAAGGCTAAAAAGACCAAGCATTAAACATCTTGGGGAATTCCTCCAACAATAAGAATTTTCTTTGGTTTAATAATGATCCTCATCCTTACCGCACGACATTAAACTGCACTATCAATCGTCCTTGCAGCACGATGTTAAACTACAAATCATTGTAAAAGGAAATAAAATTACCCCCATCCTCGCTGCATGACATTAAACAGTACAAAATCCTTTAATAATGCTCTTCATCTTTACCGCATGATGCTAAAATGCACAATAAAACCCATCATGGGTTCAGTAAGGAACGGAGGATTTTATCTGTACTTCAGTGCATGGGTCAGACCTGTACAAGCCACCGTCTCACACACATGGGAGAAGGGATTGCTTCACCGATTCTTGAGAAGTTTAGTCTAGATGTTTCCACCGTATCTAGGAACCCTCTCATCATAAACCATACTCTGTACTCAGAAAAAGTAGAACTCTCTTAAGCCACCCCTGGTGGTCCCAAATCTCAACCTCCCTAAAGTTTCTTGGCTATCGAGGGAATACAATCATTGACCTAAGGATTCCTTTTCATGACTATGCATACCATTCCCTTAGTGTCTCTACATATTTATCACCCCTGGCCCGTCTACCAAAGGCAGGACTTCCTTAGGCAATGCTTCTCTTCATATGCCTCTTGGCCTCTGAGCCCCCATGTCTATCCCGGGATTCAGAAACCCTCTAAGCTACAGTTTACCAACCTCTTTCACAACCCTACCTGAATATGGTGGAATGTCTCTGACAAGATTACCGAGGACCAGGAGAATCCATTCCATTCTAGATGATGTCCCAGCTGCATGACTTTAAATTGCGCCAAGCTTCAACCATCCCTTATGCTAACTAAATGCGTAAGAAAGTGGACTCCCGACCACACACCTGATTAGTACAGATGATCCCAAAACCCTTTCAGACGTCAAATAACCTTTCCAAGCCACCCTCGGTGGTTTTCATAATTCTCTAAGCCACCCATGGTGGTTTCCATAAGCCGGACTTCCATGAAGTGCTCGGGCCATCAGAAATGGACAGTCGTTGACTTGAGGACACCTTTGTACGACTATGCATACCATTCCCTCAGCGGATCTGCATATTTATTTCCCCTGGCTCATATAACAAAGGAAAGATTTTCTTAGGCAATGCTCTTCCTACCTCTATACGCCGACGTGGCTCCCATGCCTTGGGACATGCCCTGCATGTCGTTCAAATTCAAACATGTCCCCCCACGTGCGTCTGAAGAGTATTGGGACATCTTTTAATCATCTAAACCCTATTGGGGCCCTTTCCACACTATATATAGTCAAAGTTGTTCGACCTAAAATATCAGTAATGATATTATTGATGGCAGGACTTTAAACCGCCCATGAAAAGAGTCACAAAGCTTGTTAGGATGAAAACTCGAAAAGGGCGACCAAAGAGAAAGTCAGGCCATACCCGCTGGGTTTACACTAAATGAGCCCAGACAAAATTAGGGTATTAAAAGAAAATATAAAATGTTTTTGGGTATTTTCTACAAATCCCTAGAAAAATTCAAACTTTTCTCGCTGATTCCCTTGGCTTAGGAAAAAATTTAGAGCATTGTCTAATCACCCATATGAGTTTCAGGACCACTCTGCATCGGAATAGTCTCCTCTTCATTCTAATCGAACCCCATTCTGATGGGGGCATTTGTAGGGTCCTGAAAAATCTGAAAAGGATTGGGAAAATGTGGATAATACTCAAGGATGGGGAAGTACGAGTTGGTCCGCAGACCGGTCTTATGTAATGATACACGGTCGGTTCCGCGAAGTGTCCCTCCTCCGCAGACCGTTGTTGTTCACGAAACCGAGGCGGAGACCCCCCGCGGTCGCGAGGAAGGATAGGCGCTAACACAGTTCACCATTCCGGACCACCCCAGCTGCGATCCGCGTCAACCGGCCCTAACCGCTTCTGTTGTCCTTAGAGAAATAGAGGCGGAACCCTCCGCGGCCGCGAAGAACTCCCCGAGTTTTGTTCGCGAAGGAGGAGTGTTTAATGCCCCGAGAGTTATGGATTGACCAAGTCATCCGTAAGCCAGGATTTCGGTCACGGTCCTCCGAAAAATGTGTCGCATGACCCCAATAGATCCCTTTTCCTCCCCTCTATAAAAGGAGACCGAGGGGGAAGAGGATAAGAAAATAAGGATTTGGAAGAGATCGATCAGATTCGGGTGGAAGGATTTCGAAGGAAGGAGCATAGGATTTCGCAAAGAGCAAAGTTCCAGTTCGCGAACCATAGCAGGTATGAAGATGGAAATGAATTAATAAGGAACTAAAAATGCATAACTTGGTGAACCACAAACCAAAAATAACATAAAAAGAGAATACCATGAAACATGGCCCCTCCGCGGATGCACTACCCACGGACCAGGGAGTTTATGCCTCTTTTCTGATTCATCACACCGCATAGCACCCTCCTGCGCGGGCGAAGCCCCGACCGATGAATCTTCAACCGGCGCCGCCCTTGGCCGCCGCTTCTCGTGTGGACCCCTCTGCATACCAACCTTGTACGCGGGCCGAACCCGAAGCCGCGAACCCTCCTGGTTCGCAGGATTCCAATCAGTCCGCGGACCCTCCTGGTTCGCGGACGACCTCTCAGTCTGCGGACCCTCCTGGTTTGTGGATGGCCTCTCAGCCCGCGGACCACCCTGGCTTGCGGACGGCTTCTCCAGCCACGTAGCACCTCCCTACGCAAAGGGTTCCACGCCTCATACACCCGTGTGGCCTTCCAAAACCTTCAGAGTTCCTATTCCATGAATCAGATAAAATCCTTCCAATTCCAATCCGGTCGGATCCTCCGCAACCTCTTCAATGGCCCATTCATCAGCCCTGAGTCGAGGCCTCCACCAGATCCACCGGATCCATGTGGTGTAACCCTCAGGCACATCAGCGCACCATTTTGATTTGACATACCCACGGTAAAAAGGGGCGAAGGGGTTTCCCCAACCCTTGAGCAGATTCCCAAATCATTCCTAGGTTCACATTCTAACGGTAATGTGGAGTATGAGCTCGGGAGCCCCCTTTATGACCCTCCACTTGTTTGGGATGGGGTAATTCTCCCTTCTTTGAAGGGTATTAAAATAACCATCATAAGGAATTCCCCATGCGCTTCGGTACTTCCCTCGGGAACAAGAGAGGTGACGGGCACAGGAGCACCCCTTTCCCTCTCCTGCTACGCTTTGTCGCCATGGGCGTCCATCTCGGAGTAAGCCCCAACCTTATGGGTCGCCCTCATGCATAATACCCACTACACTTTTCATGGACGCACCTTTCACGACGTGATTATTTGTTCCCTGCTACATCTTGTTTCTCACACCAAGCATGACTCACGCGGGATTAGAGTAAGAATCATCCATGACATCCTCTTATGGGCCTCCTCAGAGTGTAAGCCCCAATTCATCACCACCGGCCTCCTCAGAGTGTAAGACCTAATTCATCACCATGCGCCTCCTCAGAGTGTAAGACCCAATTCATCACCATGGGCCTCCTCAGAGTCTAATCCCCAATTCCTCACCATGGCCCTCCTCAGAGTGTAAGCCCCAATTCATCACCATGGGCCTCCTCAGAGTGTAACGTTCCGGTTTCGGGTGCCACTCAACGGGTGCCCCGAATCCGGTTTGCCACATGACCTCAAGCACATTTCACCAAATGCCAGAGGCTGCCGACTAGTAGAGAGGGCCCAGGTCTGATAGTGGGGAAACTATTCCCTCATTTTTCTAAGTATAGCGCAGTGGAATAAAATAAAACATACAACAACAGCGGAAGTAGTAAACCATACACAACTGAAATAAACAACTCCAGTAGATATAACCAACCAGTATATAAATAATGGTTCAACATGCCTCAAATTCTAAGAAAACATCCATAACATGTTACACAACAACACAGTATTGTACAATATACGGTACATCAAAACAAAACAAAACAGTCGGTAACATCGCGAGCCTAAGCCTGGTCCCTTTCTCCCCTACTCCTCAGCAGCAATCAAGTACCTGTATAGGGACCCTTTCCCCTATCCACACCTGTAGCAATATAATCTATTTATACTAAAAAGCATGACCCAAGCAGGATGTGAGAAATAAATCCAAGTAGGCACCCACCAAAGGCTCGTGCCCAACTGTGTGTAAACAAGCAACAATAGTGTGGAAAAGTAAATGTAATAAACTAAGCCGTACTCAAAGTAACTAACTTTACCAGTTATATTTCCATGTTAATTATTCATTTAACCATTTAATGTTAAGAAAACACCACATTGAATTTCTAATTAAGCAGTCAGCGTCCTCAGACAAGCAAAACCTCACCCTCAAGTAATCAGAATCTCACCCTCAGGCATTGCCCTCAGGCATAACAGAATTTTCCCTCAGTTGTAGAAAGTATCACCCTCAGGCACAGAAGTCAATCCCTCAGGCATGAAAGGTTGCCCTCGGGCGAAATAGAACGTCACCCTCAGGCTAATACAGTCACACCCTCAGGATATAGTAAAACACTTCCCTCAGGCATAAGTAAAACACCGCCCTCATGCATAAGTAACCGGTCCATGCCCAACATATAAACATGCAATTTAAATAAAATTCCTCTCAAGGAAAAAGTAATTCATAATTAAACATGACATACCCTCTGGTATCCTGTCCAAACGGCTAAACAGAGGAACACACCCCTCAGGATGGTCCTAGATCCAAGCAGCGATCCCAAACAGCATTTTAATATCACATTTAATTACCTATGCAATTCTAGGTATTTAAACAGCTATGGCCTTAGCCACACGACACCCCAGCATGGGTTCGTAGCACAAATAATACACAAAATGCACAGTAGTTGTAAATTAAACACCAAGACACCTTCCTTTAACACCCACAAATGATATACGCGAACGACGATCCTCAATTCGTCCTAGAACGACGTAGATCTGAGGTGAAAGAAAACCTCGTTCAAAATTAAATAACTTCCCTATGGGAAAGAATTGGTAAGAACTACTCCAGGAGAAGGGAGAGCTTACCTGTGCGGTTCTAGAGAGATCGACGGTGCAGAAAACGGATTCCCGACGTGCGCTCGGTGGATCTCCAAAGCTCCGGCCTCCCTCTCCCGCTCCGTCCTCTGGTTCTAAGACTTCACTATGAATAGGGGAGGCTACTGCCCATTTTAAGAAGAAAAAAACAAAGTAAACGGTGTGTATTTCCAAGTACACGGCATGTACTTCCAATTTTTTAACTATTCCTTTGTCGGTTTCCTGCCAGTGTGGCACTGTTCTCCTACCGACATGACTACACGGCATGTCTACATGAGTACACGGCATGTGATATCACACAGCTGGCCACCGCCTTACTATTCGCCTTCCAACTGACTACACGGCATGTAAGGGACCATTACACGGCGTGTAGTCGGTCTTTACACCCTTTGTCGCCGACATGGCTACACACCCTATGTACTCTTCCCACACGGTCAAAAGTACACAGCATGTGGAAAAGTACACAGTGTGTAGTCCCAAAATTTAGGATTTTCCCCATTCCCTTATTTTCTCAAAAATACTTAAGGAAAAGAGAAAAGAAGAAACTCGTACCTCAAAAATAAGAACCAGGTTCTTACAAACTTCCCCCTTTAAAGCAATTCGTCCCCGAATTTCCCTCCCAAGGGTGGTGAAGATATAGCCGTGAACAACTCTGGCCACTGATCATGTACGTCGGTCTCCCGCTTCGAGGTTTCATCCTGCACTCGACCATGCTGCCATAGCACCCGTACGAGAGGAACTTACTGGCCTCAGAGAACCTTCGTTCTCCTATCAACGATACGAATTGGATTCTCCTCAAAAGACGCGTCTGCCTGAAGCTCAACCTCCTCGGGCTGAAAAACGTGAGATGGATCTGAATGATAGCGGCGCAACTGAGATACATGGAAGACATCGTGCATAGCCTGGTACCTCTATGGTAACTACAACCGATAGGCAACTGTCCTGACTCTCTCCAGAATCTCAAATGGCCCCACATACCTTGGGGAAAGTTTACCCTGTCTCCTGATCTGTCTTTGTCCCAACCTCGGTGAAACACGTAAGAAAACCCGATCCCCATCCACGAACTCTAAAGGTCATCTACGGCGATTAGCATAATACTTATGATGAGACTGTGTGGTAGCCATATGCTTTTGAATAAACTGGACCTGCTCATAAGTCTCCTGCATGAGACGTGGTCCCAGTAAAGCTGCCTCACCTGCCTCTAACCAGCACAAGGGTGATCGGCATGACCTACCGTATAGAGCCTCGTAAGGTTCCATCTCAATATTTTCCTAGAAACTATTATTATAGGAAAACTTGACTAGGGGTATATGCTTCTCCCAAGAGCCCCCAAAGTCTAGGACGCATGCACGCAGCATTTCCTCAAGCACTTGTATCGTACGCTCTAACTGGCCATCGGTCTGAGGGTGGTAAGCCATGCTCCGAAGCACTTGTGTACTCAGTGCCCTCTGAAAACTCTGCCAGAAACGAGACATAAAACGGGTGTCCCTATCTGAAATGATAGAACGAGGTACCCCATGAAGATGTACAATCTCTCGGATATACAACTTCCCGAGATCGTCAACACTGAAGGTCTCTTTGATTGGAAAAAAACTGAGCTACCTTCGTGAGTCTGTCCACGACAACCCACACGGTATCATTGTCTCTAGGTGACCTCGGAAACCCCATCATGAAATCCATCATGACATCATCCCATTTCCACTTCGGGATGGGTAACTGCTGTAATAGTCCATCTGGTCTCTGATGCTCCACCTTCACCTACTGACAGGTGGAACACCTTGTAACAAAACCAGCTACATCACTCTTCATACCTGGCCACCAGTACTGACGTCTCAAGTCTCGATACATTTTGGTAACCTCGGGATGAACTACCCAAGATGAATCATGAAACTCTCACATCATCTCCTCGCGTGTATCCCCTGGAACCCACACTCGTCCATGGAAACGCAAAATTTCATCATTGCCTATCGTCCAACTAGGATAAGGGTCCTCACTTTCCACTAACTCCCGTAGAACTAGGCCTTCTGAATTAGATAGTTGTCTCATCCTCACTCTATCTAGGAGGGTAGAAGTCACAGCTAAAGATGAAAGATATGTCTTCCCCTGACTGTCGTTCACCTCCAAATGCATCTCAGAGAACAAATCCATGAGCTTCCACTCGCCACTGGCCTCCTGCACAGCCTGTATCTGAGTCTTCCTACTCAGTGCATCAGCTACTGCATTACCTTTACCAGGTGTATAGGCAAGCTCGAATTCGAAGGACTGAAGGTATTCAACCAACCTTCATTGTCTCAGATTCAATTCACGCTGAGTAAAGATATACTTGAGACTTTTTTGGTCGGTGAAAACCACAAAATTCTCTCCCAAGAGATAATGTCTCCAATAGAGCAACACATGAACAACTACAGCCAACTCGAGATTATGTGTCGGGTAATTCCTCGCATGTGTCCTCAACTGCCAAGACTCATACACAACAACTCGATAGCCCTGCATCAACACTGCTCCCAGCCCAATACCCGATGCATCACAGTAAACTATATAGCTCTTCCCCTACTCTAGGAGTATTAGGATCGGTGCTGATGTCAACCTTCCTTTCAGGTCCTGAAAGGTTTTCTCGCAAGCTTCCGACCATACAAACTTCACACCCTTCTTATTCAGACCCTTCAATGGTGCTGCTAAGCGGGAGAAGTCCTATATGAAGTGTCTATATTAACCATCCAGCCCCAAGAAACTTCGTATCTCAAACATGTTCTTAGGCTGCTCTCAGGAAACTACTCCTATCACCTTCTCTGGGTCTACTGCAACTCCTGCCTCCGAGATGATATGACCCAGGAAGTGAATCTGGTCCATCCAAAAGTGTCACTTTGAGAGCTTAGCATATAGTCGATGCTCTCTCAGTGTACTCAATATGATCTCAAGATGGGTGGCATGGTCGTGTCGAGTGTGAGAGTACACCAAGATATCGTCCTTTAATTCTACCACAAAAGAGTCCAGATAAGTATGGAACACCCGATTCATCAGATCCATGAAAACTACTGGCGTATTCATGAGTCCGAACGGTATAACTGTATACTCGTAAAGAACATACCTTCTCCTCAAAGTTGTAAGCAGTATATCAGATGGTCTCACACGCAGCTGATGATATCCTGATCTCAAGTCAATCTTCGAGAACACTCGTTCCCCATGAAGTTGATCAAAAAGATCATCAATCCTCGGTAAAGTATATCGGTTCTTGACCATCAACTGGTTCAACTTCTAATAGTCCACACAGATTCTGAGGGTACCGTCCACCTTCTTCGCAAAAAGGACCGGAGAACCCCACAGAGAAGTACTAGGTAGGATAAAACCCTTTTCCTGTAACTCCTCCAACTGCCTCTTGAGCTCCTGCAACTCAGGTGTGGCCATTATATAAAGAGGAATGGACACTGGTGCTACTCCTGGCAAAAGCTCAATAGAGAAAACCACCTCATGCTTCGGAGGTAGGCCTGAAAAGTCATCTGGGAAGACATCCCTAAAATGATCAACCACAGGAGGGAAATCCTTTTGAAAAATCCCCTGGTCGTCCAGATATAAACTCATAATCTGGGCTATGACTCCACCGCGCCCATGATGCTCTGGTCCAGCTCGACTTGCCTGAACATCCCATTCGCCCTTGTATAGAAACTCTCTACCCTCTAGTGATGTGAAAATCACCGTGCGACGATAGAAATCCACAAAGGATTAAAATGGAACCAACCAGTCCATCCCGAGAATGACATCATAGCTCGTCATATCTAAGACATAGAGGTCCCAAAGGAAGTGACACCCACCAACCTCAAGGGGGCACTCTATGCACTGATGCACACCAGCCGTTCTAGTCCCCAACGAAGTGTCTAGCATCATGATATCTGAAGAAGTAGAAACACAGATCCCAAGTCTCTTCACAATGGAAACAGATATGAAACTATGTGTAGCACCCGTATCAAAAAGTAATGAAGATAAGACAGAAGCTAGTAGAATAGTACCTCTGACAATAGAAGGTCTGGGATCCTGCTCCCGCTGGGTCTGTTGCTCTGCATATGCCTGCCCAGTGTCGCGGCCTTGCGACACAGCCTAGCTACCCTGAGCTGTCCCGCCCTACTGCCTCTCAGATCCTGGTGTCTGGCTACCATGGTCACGACCACCATCTTGGCCTACACGCCCTGACGTATTCCAGTTCCCTAACTGGTAAGAAGCCACTGGTCCTGATCTTGCTCGTGGAGTTTCCACAGAACCCCTCTCACTATCCACTGATAGAAACGCCCAGCAAAAGCACTACAGATGACCCATCTTGCTGCAAGATCGAAAATCTATTAGGTCTCATAGACACTGTGGTCTCTTGTGCCCCTTCTTACCACAATGGTAGCACCTGATCGGGACACCTGAAGAAACTGCCTAGCTAGTACTGCCACCCTGAGAGAAGTACATCTTTCTCTTCCTCTTACGATTAGAAATAGTACCAGAAACTGGTGCTGAACCGCCCTCTCCAACACCACTATCTTCCCGAAGGTTCCTCTCTATAATCAGCGCCTGGTTCACAATAACATGTACTGAAGGCAACCTAAAAACATTCACCAGTGCTCAGATGTCATAACAAATACCATCCTCAAAACATCTGGCTCTCAACATCTCATAACCCACCAGTACGGGTGCAAAACTTTGAAACTCGGTGAAACGAGCAGAATAGTCCATCACCGATATAGCACCATGTTGTAAATTCATGAAATCTCGAGCTCTATCTTCCCTCAGTGTCTCTGGAAAGAAGAAGTCATAGAAGACTACCTAAAAATCTTTCCACGCCATGTCTCTGTGATGCTCTAACTGGGTGGTAACATCCCACCACCTCTTGGTGGAATCACGCAGCATATAAGTCACGAGATTGACCCTCCGCCCTAAAGGCATCTCAAAATTCTCGAAGATAGTTTGCATTAACCCCATCCAAGACTCACCAGCCTGTGGTCTGCCATCCCCTGAAAATGTCGGCGGATGCTACTGCTGGAAAATACGTGTCATCTCATCCATAGATGTGACAGCCAGCGGTGCTCCCTGAAAGGTCTACATGAACCACATAAAGCCTTCACGGAACTGTGCATCCACTCTTGTGTCTGATATAACGGCTGGAGCCACATCTGGCTCTACTGGAGGATCCACTGGTAGCCCATGGCCTACCATATCTAGAGTAAAATTGTTGCCGCTCTCCTGGAAAACAATGCGTAAACATCTAGGCGGCATGACACTGCATGGTCAAAAACACGCCTTAGATTCAATATTATCAAGACTGAAAATGAAGGAACCCCAAAGGAAAACAGGAGGAAAAAGGCATTCAAGATTTGAAAAACAAGACTACACGACGTGTATACTAACTACACGGCGTGTACTTGACTCCCCTTCCCTGCCCGGGTCCTTCTACACGGCTAATCTACACGGCTCCCATTGAACAAAACTACATGGCGTGTATTTAAGCTACACAGCGTGTATGGTGTAATTTTCCAACTTCCCATGTCATTTGTGACACGGCCTACTACTCGGCTTGACACTACATGGCGTGTTACACCCGCACACAGCGTGTACACCACCCCATTTCCCGGTCACACGGCTAAGTCCACACGGTCTGTCCTCAGTCAAGACTACACGGCATGTCCCAAAGGTACACGGCGTGTTCTAGACGAGCTCTGCCAACCCGTGTTGTTAGTTACACAGCCGGACACACGGCTCACACTACACGGTGTGTTTGATATACACACAGCGTGTACTTGAAAGGATTACACTGACCTGTGTGGTTAGTTACACGGCCGGGTCCCCAGGTCAGACTACACGGCGTGTTCCATAGTGGACACGGAGTGTATGTATTAAGGTCTCCTCTGTCCGTGTTTGTTAGTTACACGGGCGGACTCCGAGTCAACACTACACGGCGTGTACATCTGGTACATGACGTGTTTTCCCCAAAATTTTCCCTTCCCCGTGTCTCTGCCCACATGGTTTGTGACACGGTAAGAGACTACACGGCATGTACTCTGGGTACACGGCGTGTACTAAAAAAGTTTATTTTTTATTCCCGAATATAAGAACATACACAGCATGTCTAAAGTAATACATGGCGTGTATACTAGGTTTTCCCGACAATATGCCTCGAAAACTTCCCCGGAACCCAGAAAATACAGAAAAACAACACTCAAGTGTCAAATTCCGATCTGTGAGGCCCCATACTCCCCACGAATCAAAGTTTGACATCTTATCTGTGTTATAACAAAATAAACAGTCAATGATCCGCCAAATTCCGGTAAATGGGGGCCTATATTCCCCAAAAACCAAAGTTTGTCGTCCATTCTTTTAACAAGTTTATACAACAATACCCTATCACATAGCAGGTATTTATCAAGAAGCTATCACAACAGCATGCTTTTCTAGCACAACCACTATCACAATAGCATGAAATTTCTAATGAACCTACATGGCATGGAAACTATGCATGACATGTGATTTCTAGCATGTGCCTAAATGATGCATGAGACGGCATACCCACATCTCATCGGGTTGCAACTAAATAGAACCCATAGATAAAATATAAACAGCACAATCACAAGTAAGTCACCCAATGGTGAAATCAAATCAACTGTAAATTGAAAAATCAGTAAAATTGAAACACAAGGTAAATTGAATTTTTCCTATACACAGGATAGATTCGCCCGAGCATAGCTTATTATCAACTACCGTTCTCATCTTATCCCTGACTAAGGCTCCAAATAGTAAGTCAAAGAAAAGAAACCCCTTTGATACCACTTTGTAACGTCCCAGTTCTGGGTGCCACTCAATGGGTGCCCTGAACCTGGTTCACCACGTGACCTCAAGCGCATTTCCCCAAATGCCAGAGGCTGCCAACTAGCAGCAAGGGCCCGAGTCTGATAGTGGGGAAACTATGCCCTCATTTTTCAAAGTATAGCGCAGCTGAATAAAATAAAACATACAACAACAGCGGAAGAAGTAAACCATACACAACTGAAATAAACAATTGCAGTAGATATAACCAACTAGTATATAAATAATGGTGCAACATGCCTCAAATTATAAGAAAATAGCCAGAACATGTTACACAACAATACAGTATAGTACAATACAGGTTACAGCAAAACAAAACAAAACAGTCGGTAGTATCGCGAGCCTAAGCCCAGTCCCATGCTCCACTACTCCTCAATAGCAATCAAGTACCTGTATAGGGACCCTTTCCCCTACCACACCTACAGCAATATAATCTGTTTGGGCCGAAAATCATGACCCAAACAGGGTGTGAGAAATAAATCCCAGTAGGCACCCACCAAAGGCTCGTGCCCAACTGTGTGTAAAAATGCAACAACAGTGTGAAAAAGTAAATGCAATAAACTAAGCAGTACTCAAAGTAACTAACTTTACCAGTTATATTCCCATGTTAATTATTTATTTAACCATTTAATGTTAAGAAAAAACCATAGTGAATTTCTAATTAAGCAGTCAGTATCCTCAGACAAGCAAAACCTCACCCTCAGGTAATTAGAATCTTGCCCTCAGGCATTACCCTCAGGCATAACAGAATTTTCCCTCAGGCATAGAAAGTGTCACCCTCAGGCACAGAAGTCAAGCCCTCAGGCATGAAATGTTTCCCTCAGGAAAAATAGAATGTCTCCATCAGGCTAATACAGTCACGCCCTCAGGCTATAGTAAAACACCACCCTCAGGCATAAGTAAAACACCGCCCTTAGGCATAATTAATCGGGCCATTCCCAACATATAAACATGCAATTTAAATACAATTCCTCTCAAGGAAAAATTAATGCATAATTAAACAAGGCATACCATCGGGTATCCTGGCCAAATGGCTAAATAGAGGAATGCACCCCTCGGGATGGTCATGGATCCAAGCAGCGATCCCAAACAGAATTTTAATTTCACATTTAATTACCTATGTGATTCTAGGTGTTTAAACAGCTACGACCTCAACCACACGACACCCCATCATGGGTTCGTAGCACAACGAATACACAAAACGCACAGTAGTTGGAAATTAAACACCAAGCCACCTACCTTTAACACCCATGAATGATATATGCGAACGATGATCCTTGATTCTTCCTAGAACGATGTAGATTTGAGTTGAAAGAAAACCTCTTTCAAAATTAAATAACTTCCCTACGGGAAATAATTGGTAAGAACTAATCTAGGAGAAGGGAGAGCTTACCTGTGTGGTTCCAGGGAGATTGACAGTGTAGAAAATGGATTCCTGACGTGCGCTCAGCGGATCTCCAAAGCTCTGTCCTCCCTCCCCCACTCCTTCCTCTAGTTATAATCCTTCCCTGTGAATAGGGGAGTCTACTGCCCATTTTAAGTGAAAAAAACAAAGTAAATAACGTGTATTTCCATGTACACGACGTGTACTTCCCATTTTTTAATTGTTCCTCTGGAGGTTTCCTGCCAACATGGCATTGTTCTCCTACCGACAAGACTACATGGCATGTCTACATGAGTACACGGCGTGTGCTGTCACACAGCTGGCCACCGCCTTACTATTTGCCTGCAGACTGACTACACGACGTATAAGGGACCACTACACGGCGTGTAGTTAGTCTTTACACCCTTCTTCGCCGACATGGCTACACACCCTGTGTACTCTTCCCACACAGTCAGAAGTACACGACATGTGGAAAAGTACATGGCATTTAGTCCCAAAATTTAGGATTTTCCCCATTCCCTTATTTTCTCAGAAGTACTTAAGGAAAAGAGAAAAGAAGAAACCTATACCTCAAAAATAATAACCGGGTTATTACACAGATTGTAAGCCCCAATCCATCACTCTGGGTTGCCTCAGAGCATAAGTCCCAAGCCAATGCAAACTACGTGGACTTTGATCCTTGTCTCTTAGTCAGGGTACGTAGGAAGCCTCCCTGAGGTTCAAGCCCGTCATCCACACCTTGGGCCACCTCAGAGCGTAACCCCCATACCAATACGAAATATGTGGACTTTGATCTCTGTCTCTTATGCAGGGTACGTAAGAAGCCTTCCTGAGGTTCAAGCCCAACAACCGGCAGATCCGACTATCTTCACATCAGTTCATCGTGTGAATCCTAGCACCGCCTCAATGAGTCCCAACTCCATGAGGTCATTAATCCCGTGAGGGATGGTAAACCTCAGGCCTAAATGATTCCGAACCCCTGCATCCAGTTGACCATTTTCCACCAGGGTTAAATTTGTGGATAATATGTTTGGGTATAAACCAAAGATTCACGAACATATGAATACGTCCTAAATCTATAAGAGAGTCCCAGAACAGGCAATAATTCCCCCCCAAAAAGGGTGCGATGATCCATACTTCCCATCCTCTTGACCAATGTGAGTTCTTAAGTATCACTGGCCAAACCATCTAGCAAACGCCTGCCTTTGGAAAGCAGGTCCATACATCATCGAATATAGAACCATTGGGGATTTTGAGACCGACCCGAAACAGACTCATTCAAAATTTATCTTTTGAAATTCAATGTCAAATATTTTTGAAGGAAGGTCCCTAAATCAAAATTATATTCCCCATAAAATATAATGTGGATCATGATATCACATTCCATATATTTTAATTCCATGATCACCATAAAACCATAATGAAAACATGTTTAATTTTAAATATAAAATCATAGGTTCTCGAATATATTAAATAAATCAATACTTGTAGTAAACTCCTACTAGGATTATACAAAAAATCAAGTATTTAACCTATTTTATGGTCACAGACACTATCATTTAAATATATCATTATTATCTCAAAATTGAGAACATATTAAGGGTTATCCTCTATCATTCATGTGTTTTCTAAGAGGTTCAACTTGTCACTAAATCAATTTTCTTGGTCATCGGTAACATTCAATATATTCTCTCAAATCCTTTATGAAATAGTATCCCAGTACAATCTTTATAAATTTATTGATTATTATAACTATAATTTAATTGATTAAAATAATATTATAAAAAATCTTGAATCCAAACAAAATAACATTAATCAAACCATAGTGTATTTAGTAATAGCATAATCTTGACGATGATCTATTAGTTTCTTTTGAGGTTGGTTCCCTTAATTTTTGGGGAGTTAATTTTTTTAGTACGTCGTATCTTTGTAGTGGAAGTATTTAACATTGGAATATTATTAATTTCCCTTTAAATCATGAGAATAGTGGACTTTTTCTCTACACTTAAAGTAAACTTTTCTTTCTTATAATCATGTAATAAGGTGTTTCCTTCCACAAGAATCACATATTGGAAAATACTTCTTTTAATTCTTCCCTTTATCCATAATTTTCTCTACTATCCACTTCTTATCTTACTTCCCTTATAAGTTATAAGACATGGAGGATTATTTCTATATCTTTATAACACATGCCATTATATCCTTGTATGATGAAAAAAATTTGGAGACTAGTTCCCTTTGAAATATTAGATTAAGCCCATCAAAGAAAAAATCATCCTTAATCATTGGATTGTGTGTATTATTAGTGTATCCATTACTTACACTATGTTCCATTTATAAATGATGGTATAAACTATTTTAGATAATAACATTATAATACATAATTTATAATACCAAATATAGTGAAATGCTTGACATAAATTGAAAATTTTATGCATAGATAATCTCTTGATACTAATTATGGATTCTTTGGGTATATCTTTATTTTAAAATCCTTCATGATTATTTGTAAATAAAATTTGATTCATCCTTAATATATCCCCTGGGAGTGTCAAACTAGGTGGGTAGTAAGGACTATTTTCATGCACCAGGTGATGATTGGTCGAATCTTGGTGATCCCTTTTAGATTTATTACCTATAAGTACATCTATTCTCGAACCACATCCTCTTATAGTATCCAGATAGGGATGTATTTCTAGGAAAACCCACAAAATCTCTTAATTACAAAAATATTATGATTTTCTTCTATACATATCTTTAATGTCTATTATAGGTTTATTCTCTCTAATCTATGATTTCATAAATATAGTTTCTAATGATTCTACTAAAATTCCCCTCATAACAATTGTAGCAAACCCAATCCCAGTAACCTGGAGAAAGTGTCTACATTATTAAATTAATACTAAATACAAGGTATCACATACTGAAGGACTTAATAGTTTAGTAGTCTTGGTAAACTCGATACATACTTAAAATTATTATTATTATTGAAAACCTAAAATACACAAAGTATATTCATTGAGGATGTTATTATTCCTCATACCATATCCCAGCATAACAATCAAAAAACAATTCTTGGTATCCAGGGAAAATAAAATGAAAGAAATGGGTGAGATTAGATGCTCAGTAAAGGTAAGAATACAACTAGATCTGTGAATAAATAAGTAATAATCAATATGTAAATATAAATATCTCATACACATTCTATTTAATCAATAAATTGATCATAATATAGAATAAATAAATGATGATCAAATAATTCCATATAAATAATCACATGAGCTTGAAATATTAACCATGGATTTAATAATGAACCTAATAATCTAGTGTAATACTAATTAATTAATTCATAATTATGGAATTCATAATTACAGACATATGCAACATACCATCAATTACTTATGCAAAGATATCTAAATAAATGGTAAATCCTTTTCCAAAATCTAAACTAGTTTTATTATAAAATCTACTGATGAATCAGGGGGTTATAGTGGGAACATCCCATCACAAACTAAGAAAAATTAATTCTACATATTAAAGGGGTGAAATATAATCAACATAATTTTTTTTTAAAAATAACATGTTATTGTTAATACTTACCTCAATAAATAAATATAATCATAAAATATCGACATCAAAATGATGAATGGTAATAAAATTATACATTCCCAATTAAACTAATCCTTAAAAATCTAGATAAATAATAAGGATGGTATAAATACAATATTTCCTCAGTATATCCTAAGTAATTTAGGGGTTTAACGATGTCTATAAATAGAAATACTGTGAAAATATCCTTAAAAAAATTTTGAGAAAAATAACATTTGCATTTTGAAAGTCACATTTTAAAACAAAAAAGTTCAAAAACCACTTTAAAAATACTTTTAATTGAAAATAAACTTTTAAAACTTTTAAAATATGAATTAAAACATTTATTATTCCTGGTTTTGGAAAATTATGGTCATGTCTTAAACATTCAAACAAAGTTTCCATTCACATATTCAGGAAAATCCGAACATTAATTGTTTTTAAAATAAAATAAATATTCCTTTCAAAAAATTTGTAAAAATTAAAAATGGGTAAAATTTTTTTTAATAAATAATTTTTAAAAGGATAAAAAAATTTGAAAACATTTTTAGAAATCATGCATTTTGATGAAAAAATATTTTCAACTGAAGAGATAAATAATGTCACATTTTCTTAAAAATGTTTTATCAATAATTTTAAGTGCCAAAGAGTGAATAAATGGAACTATTAATTTTAAAAATATCATGAATAAATATATGATAATGAAATATATATTTTTTAATATATTAATATAATATACTTCCCTCAAGGTAGATGTAAACATAAACAATCCTAAATAACAATGAGATTGTGAAATAGACTATTAGCACATTGGTAACTTCTGAATAAAAACCAAAATAAATTAAATGACATAAAATAAAACATTAAATATCATGAATATAAGTAGATTAATTATATAACATATTAATAGTTCATTGTATATTGAAAAAAAATAATTGGATAATATGGCATATGTCTCACTGAAGTAAAAGTGATAAGAGAAACCCTCACCTTAGGAATAATTTCCATCATATGTGTCCATGCCCCTTTTATAATTATTTTTTGAATGTTAATAAGTTATAATAGAACTATAATGATATTTATAATATGATATATGATTCTTTTATAACATTTTATCACCTTTTTTATAATAATATTTCATTATTTTCATTGTTTTGGGTGTTAATTTCCTTGTTTGCTCATACATATTTTTTTCATTATTGTTCCCATTCATATGAGTTGAATATATATATATATCATACATATAATTATATTAATTTTATAAATATCATATTCATTCCATAGATATATTTTTATAGCCATTTATTAAAGTTATACATTGAAAGTGAATCTTGTTTCTTTGTGGAGATGGTAGGTCGTATATATGTACGAGCAATGATATCATTCCCTTAAAGAGTCAGGGGTAAAAAAAGTGGGTAACATATTAATTTTAAAGAATAAATATCATCTCATATATATCACAGATATTCATTAACTTTATCCTTATTACATTCCATGTAAAGCGTAAGTGAAAAATGAATCACTTCGTTTTTGTGAGGCAATAGTCCGTCGTACACACGATCAATGTTATCGTATTTAAAAAAATGGAAAGTAAAAATGTATACATGATATTAAAATTTAGAAGTATAATAAAATCATAAATATTACATACATGTAGTAAATACATCATTATATCCATTCTTTAATGGTGGTGATGGAAAACAAACTACATCGGTTCGTGAGGCGGAAGTCGTTCAAACACATGATCAATGATTTTCTTTCCCATTCGATCAAATTGGATATGAATAAATAATATTCCATAATCATAACAACATATTAGTATATGGTATATATTTTATTATTATATTTTAATTTTTAAGAAATAATTTATGGTGGAAGAAGACGAATGAAAATGAAAGAGCTTCGTTAAGATAACTAAATTCTCTAAGAGAATCCTCATATGGAACTCCTCTTAATGACCCTAAGGATGATTTTTTTGGAGTACCAATTACTCATTAATATGTTTAAAGATTTTTAGGAGATATTTAGTCATGGTTTTGTCTATAAATAATCTTTAGGGGTGTCAATAAGTGTGGGGAGGGAGTTCCCTTTTATATGTGGGGAAAGGAAACCCTCTTGGAAATTACATGGAAATTTCTCAATAGAATCCAATATGATAAAGTAATTCACATGGAAAAATATTACAAATAACCTTAAGTTCGAATTTTGAATATAATAAGTTATAAATATTGCCATAAAATAATATTTTTAATTGTTTTTAGGTTATTTTAACCCTTATCTTCTTAGTTTAACCCCACAATAAACCAATTTTTACCTTAACTCACGTAATTAATTTTTTATTTTTAATTATTAATTTTGGTCCAAATTCATTTAACCTTTTTAGATCATATAAATTATTTTAATTAAAAATATGGAATACATTTTTTAAAATTCAATTCATATAATCTCAATGATCTAATTTAAAATTATAAGCATAGAAAAGATGAAAAAATTAGGCATTCAAAAAGAAAATTCTCATAAGTATAAAAGGTTTTAATATGAAAATTCAGTATTAAATTTATTACAATTACATATATTAGTTAAATTTTAATATAATTGAACAAATTTTACTTCAAAACCAATTTGAAATATATTTTTACTTTGTAACTAATTTTAACAAAATGGAACTTTTCAGTAATGATAGGTATTTTTCACTAACCATTGAAAAATGACACATTTCAAAGAAATCACAAAATTACACAATAAGATAATTTTTATATTTTGATTTCAAAAATTCAATATATTTTTTCAAATAAGTTTTCTATAAGTGGTAAAAACTAATTAAAACTTTTGTACCCAAATCCGGACTACACAACTTTTTAGAAAAAAGTAGTTTTTTCAGAAAACTTTTCTTATACATTAAAATGATTCTTATTTTATTTATAATCAATATATTTCCATGTTATTAATTTTATAAATGTGAAAAGAAAATAATTTTCATAATTTTTTTATTACTATTAATACCCAATAATTTAATGGTTATGTTATAATAGTCATGTTAAAATAATAATTTTCTATCATATTATCATGTTTTGTTTAATCCTAGTGTTGTGTACATATCTGGATAATGAAGAGAAAGAAATAATTAAAAAATAAATATATCATAAATTATCGGGGTGTTACATTCTCTTCTATTCTAGTATTTTGTGTCATGTACTCTATTGAATATTATGTTCCTTTTTTAAAAACTCCGGGTGTAACAATATCAACCTCTTACATCTAGTCCTCTATGACTATATCTGAAACAGAGCTCTCATACTTCTGAAGAATCTAATGCAACCTCTTATAATTGTTATCGTCATTAACTTATACTCTTTAGTGATATAATGGCATGTCCTTATAAACATATTTGGCATAAACCTGATAAGAACTTCAACTTAGATCCATTCATGCAAGAAGAAAAACAATTAGGCTCTTAAACTTGTAATATGAAGTATTTTACATTATAATTATTATTTTTCCATATTTTTTAAGTATCATGCCTATCCTAAGGCCATATCATTTCAAACACACTCAAAAATAATATTTATACATGATCATTTCCTAGTTATCTACCTCGTAACTAGAAACACTTCATTTAGTAGTCTTAGTAAACATAATGGTTTGTCCATTAGATCATAGGAAGACCTAATTAATAATGTCTCGGCTAGTATATCCTATTTTAATTGCTTACAAAATATAGTTGAAACTATTTCCCTACAAACCTTATTAGTCCCACCTATGAGTAACTCAAAACTTTTTCATATCCCTCAACCTAGACATACGATACCACTCTTTCTGACTCTATCTCCCCAAAGAATACCCCACCTAGGATGACAACGAGAGAAGGGGGATGATGACTACCTGATTCATACCTTTAGTAGGTATAAAGTTGGTGACTAGCACCAAATGAATAATAAGCATACATATGAGATGTATTACCCACTAAGAGAACATGTTTAAGTGAGATATAATACATATACATTAATCAAAACCTTCTCGTATATATAAAATAATCTCTTGTGCACACATATATTTTCATATAGTAATAAAAAAACTTAGTGGAAATTACAAGTACCAAAATTTTAAATAAGAAATAATCCACAAATCAGGAATAGCTCCTAGAAAAACATGAGTTATTAATATCCAGATCGATCTCCATCTTTCTCTTGCTAGCCTAAAAAATTATATATGTGTGGGGTGAGCATAATAGTATAATTAGTTGGATCCTCCTAGGATCATATCCTGTAAAATATAATAAAAACATGCTAAAGAACAGTGAACAATAGTGAAAATAACTCATCACCTAAACAGGTATACTAATTTCCAAGACTAACTATGGATAATTCACACAAAGTATCACATAAAAGATATAATATAATATAATTGTAAAACATAAAGGGTACCTTGATACCAATTTCCCACTAGTTTACCATTCTCCCCCAACATCACACTTCCAGATTTATCTCTCTCCAAAAGTAACGTATCTCGAAGACACCTAGGATATGTATCAAAAAATGAACCAGGTGTGTCACATCACCACATCATCCCATACACATATCCATTTATTGTAACTGAGTAGTTTTTGGGATCCACCACATCTTGTATATTGTGTATTATACATCGGGTATTATACCTCAATCAGTCATATGGCATACACCGAGTAAGGTACCTCTATCCATAATGGTCCTTGCATGTCAAACCTATAACAATCCTTCAGATACTATATTTGGAAATACAGGTTTTTGAAAAAAAAACAAAATCCATAAAATCCCTCTACAAAGATATATGGGAATACTAACTTTTGTGCATACAAGAATATATAACTACAAAGAGAAGAGATTGGGGGTAGAAGGGGTAGTCGGTTATCCATCCTCCTCAAGATGTTGGGGAAACACCCTCCCATAGTCAATTGAATTTTAGTCACCCAAACCAACATGGCTGGAGTAGAATATGAAATCACATAATATACATTATATAATATATATTGAAACTAAATTATGATAATGACCTATTCCTAATATCAACTACATCTATCATCACTCCAACACTCGACTACCAATACAAGATACAAGATATCATATAAGCACCCAATAATTTTAAAGAGATACATTAAACAAATTCATTTATTTTTTATCATTTATTTTTTTTAATGAATTAATTAAACATTAATTAACATTATTTATCCACTTTATTTTTTCCACATTACATTTAATTAACCCATAGATTCACAGTTATGTCCTCCAGGCATTATCCAAACTGAATCCATGGTTTCTCAAAAACATCATCTTTCAGCATTTTTATTCCAACTAAAACCAACCCCGTGGGTTAACTATTTAATTTTTATTATTAACTAGTCTATATTTTAAGGTATTATAGGAAAACCATCCTAATATACCACCAAGAGAAATGAAAAAAACCACATCTAGATGTCTCAAGTAGTGGGGAATGGAATACTGGTAAAAAAGGAACATGTCCATCATCCATTTAAAAATATCAGAAAATGAGGATCATATACTCATCATCATATCAATGTGTAAGCCCAAATTTAACCCATTCCATCATCTATGGTTCCATCCCTGACACCCACATGAATTTCCATAGGCATATCATTGTTATAGGCACCAACTACTACCACATAATCCAGGCCTCCCCACCCCAAATCACATCAACCATCGCAAGATCAACCATCCTAGACTCACATCACATTAGCCATCTCAAGATTACGTCACATCACTAGCTCATATCGATATCACATAACAAGGTAGGAGGGAAAAATATAATCAACAAGGAAATCCATGCCCTAAAATAGGGTATCTATCTTTCACTCATGGATGAGATCTCATGGATCCAAACAAATGGAACCCATCTTTCATAATAAAATAGTAAACAAAATCCCTAGAAAATATCATTATCACACAAATGGTTCGTATTACATCTTGAATTAATTGATTCATTATTAATAGGTTCCAACTATGGGAAACTTATTTCATAATCTATAAAAATCTAAAACATGATATCTAACATCAAACTAATTCCATAAAACTTTAAAGATAACTATTCTATTTTATCATTCCTTTTTATCATTATCAATAACAATAATTAACAAGATTCATGTTCTTAATAAATTCCATCAAAAAATAGAAGAACATATTTAATTAAACTTTTATATTGGAATCATTTTAATCATCATCAAACTACATCACTGAATTAAAAACATTCCCCTTGTTTTATTCTTAAGATAATTAATCAATTAATTTCGTTACTATGTTCTATAACAATTTCAACATGCTAATAAAAGAATAAGTACCTATTAAAAATAATAACATAAATATTACACTATATAATAAAAAGTGTAAAAACATTATCATGGTATAAATAATCAACATGTGATCTATATAAATAATGATTAATTAATAATTTTAAATCATTATTTGGTTAATTCCATTTCCAACCAAAGCGGTAAACCATGATAAATTTATGATTTAATTTAAATAAATGAGAATACATAAATAACCTATATTGAAAGTGTCAATTTTATTCACAGAAGAATGGAAAATAATTTTAGATCCCGATAACCTCTCCTTCAAGAAGCTACATCCCACCAAGGATGTCGTGGCACAACCACACAAATAGAAAACCAAGAAAAATCCATTAAATTGATTGAAGAAATTTCAATCGCATGGAATGGATAAGGAGGAGGATATATATTTAATAACAATGATAAAAAGGTTATAAAATACATGGGATCACCACATATAAAACATGTAAATTCAAGGATCAGCCTATGTCAAATCTCTTCCAAAACTCCTGAAGAGAGAGCTGTAGAATGCCTTTAATTTGGGATAATGACCATATAGTTTGACAAAACCTAAGGTGTTGTAACTTATATTAGTGTACTACATATAAAATATTCACAATGTAAAACCCGCTAACATCATGAAATTATTGGGTTTGATGTACCACTAAAAATGAGTCTCCTCAAACCATTCATCATCAAATTAATACATGTTATGAAAGCACCCAATGAACAATCTATATATAATCTCTAAAAGGATTTTGGATCATGAATCGAGATCTCATCAAATATTTGAACCACTTATTCATGACATGAGCCCCATAAATTTATTTAATACCCCAATAATCCATAATTTAGCATCCTAACACCCCCATTCCAACTCTAGGAATCCCCCAAGTACTACGTTCTTTTTAAACAAGCAAAGTTTCAGACTAGACAAATCAGAGTCTGTTCTAGCATAAATAATATCAATACATTCCAAATGAAAATTAATAATAAACCATATATACAAATATATTAGATGGTATCATTATATTATATCCTATTAGTAATATTCATCAAATAATTTTGATATAGATTAAAACACTTTATAAAATTTACTGGAAACTTTTATGAGAAAATACCCTTGTCACATTGAAATAACTTATTTAAAATATAAAAATTTCCAAAATATTAAGGAAATAATCTTATTATAAAATAAACACGTATAAATGTAAAGGTATATTCAAATAATTTATTGGTTATGATATTAGGAAATTCTATTGGTGTTGAGTATATTAAAATAAATATTCCCTTCAAATTTTTGGTAAAATTACAAAAAAATACCTCATTTGGAAATTGAAAAAAAAAATATTAATTTGAAAACATTTTATAAAAAAATAAATATTTTTAAACATTTATTTAAAAAATAATTGTATAATTGTAAAACCATTCTTTAATTTTTTTAGAAAACATGGACATAGGAGAGAAAATATTTTTGACCGAATATAGAAATAAAATCGATTTTTCTTAATAATATTCTTTTAGTGTCATGAGTACGTAAAGAGAGTAAAATGAAAATAAAAAAATAATTTCAAGAAATATCTATATAATTATAAAATATATGGTTTTTATGAAATAAATATAAAATAATTCCCCCATCAGAGACATAAACAAAACAATCTCCAATAATTATGAGATTGTAAAATAATCCATTACCTCATGTTTGACATTTGTTGTATGTATCTGAAACTCCTATCTAATAAATATGGATTTGTTTAAATATATTATATAACCATACTAATATATATATCATACTATATATAATTTACTTATAATATTTTATCACGTATTTATTTACAATTATTAGTTAAAATCATATTTCTAGGTAATAACTGTATCGTTTTTCATGTATGTTTTTGCTAGGTATTTTTAGTCCTTATTTATTAACCATTGTTCCATAATATCTAGAATTTTAATAATTATATAAATGTCATATGTATTCATTGTATTTTAATTTATATTAATCCATAAAATATAGATTTATAAAAGTAAATTACACCATTAATTGTGATGGTAGGTCATACGTATGCATTAACTCTATTTTAACTTTTCAATGGATAGAAAAAAAAGGTAAATATTAATTAAAATTTAGATAAAAAATATTATATAAAATAAATAATATATATTAGTCAAATATATCCTTACTAAAAAACATGTAAAATAGAAATGGATAAATAATTGCATCACCTCATCGAGGTGGAAGTATGCACGTACAGACAAGCAGCGTTATCATTTTCCAACAGATTAGAAGGTAAGAATGTAGATATGATATAATGATACCAAAAGTATAATTATATCATAAAAAATCATATATATTTATTATACCCATCATAATTACCATCCTAAAAATATGATGATAAGAAATGAATTGTATCTCTATGTAGAGACAGTGAGTCATATGTATGCACGAGTGATGATTTCACTTACCATTTTCTAGGAAATATGATAGATAATGGTTTTTTCATAATCCTAATAACATTTTGGAAATTATAGGATATATAATTTTTTATTTTATGATAAATAACATATATTTATAATTGTTAAAATAATAAATAAACTAAAATATCTATGGTAAGATGGTTACCTCTTCTTCAGGTGACCTCTTTGAAATCCTTTACTAATAATCTAAGGTTGGACTTTTTGGAAGACCAGAAACTCATGAAATTACATGTATATTTCTATAAGATAAATATATACGGATTAAATGAACTATATTTCTCAATTTTATTTAATGAATATATAGAAGGAGTTTACTATTATAAGGGAGGGAGAGGTTTCATTTGGGATTTCATAAAAGACTAAAATATAAAAAGTCATTCTCAAATTAAATGCTTCCAAATAGAAATATTTTCAAATATAATCATCTATATAGTTTAATTATCATCAATAAATAATATTTTAAATGGTTTAAGTGGTATTTAAAACCATATTTTTGGTTTAATCTCTAAGTTAACATAATTAAACAATAACCTCAGTAACACCATTACCACACTTAAAGGGTTATAATTTTATATATAAGGTGCTAAATGGGGCATAAATATACATGGGATATCATTTTTGAGAATATATTATCCACCTTATCCTATTTAAATATTTTTATGTTTTTTAAATAATTGAGTAAAATATTATTTTTATAAACTTTCAATAATGTCATTTGAGAAACTATTTATTTAATTTAACTTTAAAGACAACCTGGAAAAAAGAAAAAAATATAATTTATTATATTAATATATCCATAAGATTACATATATGTCTAAAAAATTCATGGGACACTATAAATCACTTAAATTATATTTATTTTAATATTTTAAAATCAATTATTTTATTTTTCTTTTAATTGAAGAAATATTGTGTGGGCCTTTCATAAGAATCTAAGGTAATTATAAAATTACTAAAAATTATAAATAAAATACCATAATTATTATATTTTCATTATCCTCAAAATATAAATTAATATTCATTCACAACTTTGTTTTACATATGTCAACATGTAAGATAAATTTAAAATATATAGAGTGAAATTTTTCCTTTTTCTCTATATGATATATTTTATATGACCCTTTCATGGAAACGTTCTCCATACAAAAATAAATATTGACCCAAAAGTGAGAAAGAGATAAATAAATTCATCCAATAAGATTGGAGATGAAAAAATTGAGGCATTATCAGTTTTTTTTAACCTTTGATAACATGTAGTGTCTCAGTTTTTTCTATTTATGAAATTATAATATTTCTAGGAATATTTTTGGATCTTCGTTCTAAGATGGAGCAAAATTTTGAGGATGGGTTATTCCAGAATTGATATTTTAAAATTATTAAAAATATTAATATCACATGGGTGTAGTTTTCTTATAAAACTGAAATAACTACCAAATAGAGTCTCAAATTAAAAAAAAATCTGACCTTAATTGAGTTCAGAACATGGGTTTTTCCCTATTTATGATATAATCTTTATCATCATTGGGCATTTGGTTAGAAGTATTCATGGGTGAAAATTATGAAATTAATTAATTAACATAATTTATTTTCTATGTTGCCATAGAAACCTTTTTTACTTCATAAATATGTTTCTATGACCAATTTTCATGGTTATCCTCATAACTTTAGGAATTGAGATGATGGTGTGGAGGAATGTTGGTGGGAATGAGGATCATGGATTGATAATTGGAGTACCATAAGGATCACCAACGACAACATAGTTTGTGGATCTTGACAATGGAAATGATGTGTGGTCATTTTTCATCAATTAATGATCCAAATTGAGGTAGGAAATTTATTTTTTGGATATATCCCCATTATTTTATTACATAAATAAATCAAATCAATTGAATAATGGATTGATTCATTGATCTGTAATTTTTCAGGTATGGGTTTGTTTATCCAGGACTTGGGGGATAATTATTATTTTTTTGTTGATTGGTGTTTATTCATTCAATATTCTAATGGAAATAGATATAGGTAAATCTAAATAATGGCCAATGGTCATTCTTTAGATAATCTTTGTGGTTATCTTCACCCATTCTACAAGTTCATGGTTCTGATTTATTTATGTTTGTGGTTTGATGAATTCCTAGAAATCGATCAATGTACATTCTATGTTTAGATAAATAGATCATTTACACTGGTTTATATTCAAGATCTGGTGATGGGATCATGTATTTATGTAAATCAAGATGGATCAAGTTTGGATCGGAGTTCCTTTTTGTGGGTTTTCACATCCTTCTAAGGAGAGGCGACCGAAGGCACGACTTCAATAATTTGGTGGTCAGAATACAATGACTACGAAATGGTTAAACTTGGTTAGACTAGATCCTAGTTCCAGGGGTGAAATCATTGTTGGTTCAAAGGGGTTAGAAGAACTAATGATAAACAATGAATAATCCTATGGGTTCTATGAAAAAAACTACATGGCGTGTAGTCATATGACAACACAACATGTAGTCCCCTCTATGAGGTGTTACAGTTTCCACATAGAGATAAGTATAACACGCCATGTGATATGTGTCACATGTCATGTGAACCTTAAATTAACAAAATATGTTGTGCATGGAGTACATTCCAAGGATGTAAGGTGGTGTTACACACATTATGTTTTAAGTAATATCATATGTAACGCATGGAGGAAATCACAATGTTTACAGGGGAACACACCTAGGTGGCCATGTGGCCCCACACACCATGTACAAGGAAAATACACAGGCATGTTCAAGTATACGAACACATCCATGTACTTAGAAACAACCCAGTGTACATGGTTATCATCCTAATGACACATTGAGTTCTAATAAATCATCTACAAACTATGTACCTCAAGAAACACACTGTGTATTTTGGAAAAGTTCATTTCATGTGAGTGTGAGACACGGAAAGTGCCAGGAATCATGATACACATAACATACCCCTAGGTACATGTTGTTTAATCCATTAAGTAAAATTTCAATTCCTCCTTCTTCTCAGTTCAACTCTGTTGTAGGCTTGTGTGAGCTTCCTTGGACTAGTATAGTTGAGTGTGTTCCTGTTTTTCCATTCCTATGAGGGTCTAGTGGAGCATCACATTCTCATCATAGAGGGTGGCCCCTATATAACTTCTTGTTTATCTATATAGTGTGGGTGAGTTCCCTTATTCTAGAGTGATTATTCTACATATTCTTCGAATACATCCCTAAGTGTTTTGGAAAATGTATCCCTCCGAGAGTCCTGAAGTGATCCTTAGGTGCTTCATGTTTTACCTAGGTAGGGTTTGTGGAATTGGTGTGAACAACACTTAAAAATTAATTGATAAACTACATATTATGATGATCTAGTAGGTCCTGGTGTTCTGTAAGTAAGCCCTAGAAATTTACCACCTATCTTTATATTGAGATCTAATATTTCTGATGGGGTATTACCCTGATGTAATGTGTATCTTAGATGAATCAACTCAGTTTCTGGCATTACTTTCTTCATGGTAAGATCCAAAAAACATATTATCTTAGATATATTCCATCTGGGATGGTGGGATATTCCATTAGATTATCATTTTTAGATGATTTATATATCTTGGTTAAGTACCATCAAGGGTGGAAGGTTTCATGGAGTGAGATCTCTCAAATGAGAATGAACATTAAGATGAGTGCTGTTAGTGGCGGTATATCTCAAGGATAACTTCCTCCTAGATTATGTTACCATAATACCTGAAGAAGTTCTATGGATGATATTGGTTGATACCTTTTTTTACTAAGATTATTTTATGAGTATATCTAGGATATATGTGTTCATATTTATGTCTCATATCTTGATTGAAATACCTGTGTTAGATGAGATGACTACTCTTGATTTTTTATGTTTGGTGTTTTTTTGATGACCTACTATGTATTATTATAATCACCCCTACATGATATCATCCCATACATGTTTTTTATTATGAAAATTATAGACCCATTTTATATATTCCCTATGGGGATAAGAGCTGGTGGATCTTAGTATGAGATGGACAGAATAAGTTGAATATCAGTATTTCATTTGTAATTAGTCCCCATTATTGAGTAGGTTAAAAAAAATTCTAGTTTTGGGTGGGCTTGTATTTGGACCCATTTTATGCTTTCCATTACTTTATATCATACTCTGGTTGTGTTATTATAGATGTATGCATGCATTGTTGTAAGTTATTTTACATTTCATTATGGTATGGGCTTAAAAATGTGTACATTTGTAGGTCATGTTAGAAAAAAGGCCTCCCATATTAGATATGACTTCTCGATTCTTGTCTCTAGACCTTGTCCAATTAAGGTGGGCTTGTGGTAGTTTCATCTTGGCCTTCCATTGGTTAAGAATTCCTCTGTTGGTCGAGTCATGAATGAGTTGTATCAAATATGCTTTCAATCCTAGGACTGGAGTATGTAGTTTTGTCTATATGTGAGGTTTGTATGGGAACTAGGGAAATAGTGTTAAAATATTTCAAATTTATATTTATGTCTAGGGAGTCCAATGTTAGTATGGTGTACAACATACCCATTCCCCAAAATCTATTAAATTACTTTTTTACTTTGTACATGTAGACACTGGTTGCAAGGCGTTAATTAGTTCATGAATCTTATAGGAATGTTTTGTATTTTCCATGTCATTATTGAGTCATCTCACCACATACACTCATAGATTGGGGTACATCATGTTTCTAAGTAGCATTATTACATAACACCAAATAGTATTGTTTCCACAACATAGTAAAGAGTATGACCTAATGAGTGATGAGGCCTCTGTGAAGGGGATTTGTCATGAGGTAGTCTTTCTTTCTAATGGTCAACATGTGTTATTTTTGTATATTTATCATTCCATAGACACAGAATCAGTGGTTCAATTGGATTCAACACATTAAACTAATTTTTGGATGGATCTTTCAGTGTTTTATTCTGATGTACATGGATCGAGTGCATATCATGAACTTCTAAGATAAGGATCTCTAGGGATGTAGGGTCATCGGGACCTATTAATAGCAGGAATGTAACACAAGTAATGAAACGTGAGGTTTTGTTAGAGATTGTAGGTAAATATCTATTCTTATAGGTTGAGATGTTGATATGATTTTGATATGGAAGTAAATGTTGTGTTAGATTTCATTACCCATTGTGATCCAATCATATAGTTGTTTGATGAATTTCCTAGGTAGAGGAAACGGTTGGATAAGGAGGTATGTAGGTTGGTATATGTGATGGAGGATCTAGGGAAGTAGTATGAGGTTTTTGGAACTTTGGTTGTATTTTAAGACCACCACCCTAGGAGGACCAATCTAGTTCCATAAATATGGTGGTTAGAATCTTGGACAGCTATAGGCACTAGAGGATTTTTAACCAAAGTATCTAGGAGTTTTTTGGTGTGTGATTTATGTTCCTTTTATATTTTTTGTTTTACTTTTAGACATTGATAGGAGCCACTCTTTCTCATCCTTTGATCAAGTCTTTTCTAGGGATTCATGGGGAATTGGTAGATCCCTATTTTTGTGGTGTTTTTTGTGACTTTAGACATGCATGAAATAGGTATAATTCTACCAATGAGACGTGCTCTTGATACAATATTCAATATCAATGTGGGAAAGTATGTTCCTCCCAAAGAGGATAGTGTCAAGGTGTGGTGTATGAGTTCCTCTAACTTGTGTATTTGATATTTTTTGTTTTTGTAAGGTTTCAAATAAATCCCTAGTTATGGAAAACATATGGTAAAGGGGATGAATGAATTATAATAAGTAGTATATTTCTTGGGATTTAAGTGTTTTTTGAGATGCTATGTGTGTCTTTACATCCCTATTTGTAGTTCTCACATGAATCCATAACACCCTTATTCCTAGACATATCACAAATTTGAGACCTAGTGATACTAGTGGATTTTTTTTTCCTAGAACCTTGTATTTGAGGATCTTATATAGAGGATAAATTATTATATGATTCTTCTAATAATGTTACCCAACTCTAAAGGAGAGAGACACATCCAAAAAAGGAATCTCTTCATAGTCTAAATGATACCCTATAATTATTTCCTTAGTATGGACTGGTTTACTAACATCCATGATCATTGTTTTCACTAGTGAGTTTTTGGGTACTCTCAGCTTGTTGAGATGGGGTTTTACTTCTTTGATAAGGAGTTATCCTAAGTAGAGAAGGATGAGCTCATGTGAGATAGGCTACGACTGACTTCTTATCAGTTGGATAATAACACCTCTATTTGAGTGGATTCAGTGATATTTTGGTTACTTGAAGTGGGTTTGTATTATGATAATATCTTTCCTAGGGATGTGTTGGGTTAATCTTCTCATTGAGAGTAAGTATTTTTTAAGGAATCGAACTAGGGATTTTCCTTTATTTTTTTAACTTCTCATCAAATGGCACCCACTAGGATTCATAAATTTAAGGTGAGGTCAGGAATTTTTAGAGGAAGTGGTTTGTAAGACTATTGTTTTCACCTAGGAAACTCATGGTTATTTTCTCTAGCATTGAATAAGTGTATGAGTTTCGGTGTATATTTGTGTCACTTAAACTAGGTGATATGAGAATGCGTATCACTTCTGATAATCGTTTAGTTCTTCAATCAGTGGTTTAGGGAAAAGTGGTTCATAGAGTTTGACCTCATGTAAGGTTATCACATACTGTAGTTTTGGAGAAGTATATACTATAAGTTTCATTCCAAATATAATTCAGTTGTTTTAAGTTTATGGTGATACCATTTGAAAGGTTTTAATAAATGGAATAATCATGAGACTTATGGACAAGATTATTAACTCTTCTTAGAACAATTTTCAGTAGTATTCATTAATGACATCCATATGTGCTCAGTGTCCATGTCAGATCATGTGATACACTTAATTATGGTGTGGTTTAGTTCTAATTGATAGTTGTTACCCCCCTACTTCTTTAGATATCCAAGTAGGTACAACTCAGGTATATCGATTGTGAGATGTTGTATGGCCAGATATCCAATGGATATGTTCCTAATAGATTTTCCAAATGTGTAAATATCTTTATCTATCATAGAGGATGGATAGTAAAACCATTAACATTGTGGAACGAGGTTCTAAGGATATTATTTTTCATTCATTGTACATATGGTGGAGCTGAGGAAATACAAGGATCTCTTATCACTAGTTAGCAAGCCAACGGAGTTATAGAAAGTTTTCAATATAAACTCTTGTTTTATCAACTATCTGAGTGTGATGACCATTAAATAATTTACTAGTGTTTAAGGAACTCACTCATATATGAGGTAGTCAACCTTCATGAAATTACCTTAATGATCGCTTCATACCCTGATGCTTATTTCACATCATTATTATGGAGATGAAGCGGCAATCCTTGAGGTACTCAGTTGTAGTTGAGAAAAATGTTTTACCCGATCTAGATATCCTGGTTAAGTTGATAATTCAGAATCTTGTGAACATGATTAGGGTTCACATGTTTCTTTTGTACCACATCTGGGAGAATCATCAACCATAAATGGAGTTTTCATATAATACTGATTATCACTCCATCAATGGTGTAGCACCTTTTTGAGTCTATGTATGAAGGTCCCTATAGGTCATTATTATAATGGTTAGATCTACTGAGAAATAACTCTCGGTTCCTATTTTTAGTGAAAGTGAGAGTTGTAATGGTAAATATCATTTAGGTGTGGATGAAGACTACCTATACACATCAATATTCTTGTACTGATCAATAAAAAAGGCCTTTGGAGTTTGAGAGTTGTAGAGTTTTATCCAGGGTGGTATGTTATCTTTAGGGTTATTAGGCCCATTATTTTTCCTATTGATGTGTCTAGTTATTGAGGTGGTGTACGTCTTAACCACACAACCACAATGGTCTTTGGTTTCTTTATGTTATCCACCTTTCACATTGAGGAGTTATGTGCATGACTCATTTCACAATATCGACCTGGGTAAGCTAGTCCATGAGAGTGGAGTTTACTTTTTCAAGGAGTCTGTAGTTTGGATAACTAGTACAGAAATACCCTTCATGTTAAAATGTCTTCCTTGGGTTCCTATTTGTTTGTAGCATAGGAAACCATCATAGGAGTTCATGGAATTAGGAGACCCAGTTGAGAGCTTAGCGTCCCCACCTTTTTTATTAGTTTTTTGAATTTCAATAAAAAAATACATGAAGAGTGGAATAATTGAATTTACGATTTTTTTATTATAAGACTTTGGAATATTTATAGGAATATTTCGGGAGATCAATGCAGATATGGTTTGATATTTCGATGCTCATTATTCCTGAAATTGAAATTTTAAAAATATTAAATATACTAATGTCATGTGCATGAAGTTTTTCTAAAAAACTGTAGTAACTCCTAGAAAGAGTATTGGATTGAAAATTGGTGACTTTCATTCAGTTCAGAACAAGGGTCTTACCCTTGTATTAACATAATCTTGTTTGACATTGGTCATTTGGTTAAATTTCCTCAAAGGCGCAAATAATGAAATAAATTTATTTATTTATTATTATTATTCATTAACCTGGTTTTTCCTCTATAAAATTCTATTATGACCAATTTGAACGATTATCCACATAACCCTGGGAATTAAGAGCATATTTTGGAGGAATGTAGGTGGGCATTGGGATTATAGATCGATGATCAGAGTACCGTAATGTCTGCCAACAACCACACAACTTGTGGATCTCAGTAATAAAAATGATGTGTGGTTGTTATTCATCAGTTACTAATCCAAATAAATGACAGAAAATTGTTTCATAGATTTATCCAATTTTCCTTATCCCATAATAAACATGAATCAGTCAACTAACAGATTGATTCATGGATCAATAGTTTTGCATGTATGGGTTTTTTATCTGGTATTTTGGGGATAATTATTATTTTCTTATAAATATATTTTTATTATTTCATCATTCTAATGGAAACATATCTAGGACAATATAAACAATAGTTGAAGTTCAATCCTCATTTTTTTCTTATACCCTTGTTCCTCATGTTCATATTTTTTATTTATTTTTGTAGGTGGTTTGATGAATAACCAAAAACTAATTATTGTGGGTTTGATATTTGGTGCCACATATCATTTCCATGGGTTTTTATTCGATATATAGTTATAGAATAATTCCTTGATGGAAAAAATGATGGATTAGGTGTGGATTGAAGTTCATTGGGCAATGATTCTCATTTCCTAATGAGGATAGGCGATGGGGTAACAATATTGATGATTTGGTTGTTGGAATCCAATGAGATAATGAAGGTGGGACTTGGTTAGATGAGATCTAGGTTCTATAGGAGAAATCATGGTGGGATTGAATGGATTGTAGGAATGGAGGAAGATGTTTGAATAATCCTATAGCTTCAATGAACAACCCAATTATAAGGTTTATATTTCTATGAACGCACATTGTGTACTCCCCTATATGTGGCATTATGGATTCTATACAGAGATAAGTATTACAAACCATGTGACATATGTCACATGCCAAGTAACCCTTATATAAATAGTTAGTATTGTACAGGGGGTACATTCCCAGGAGTCCATGTAGAATGACACACCATGTATTCCAAGTCACAGGCTATGTAACACATAGTATATGGATCAACTTTAATAGAGGATACACACCCAAGTTTTCATGTGGCCCCACAGGTTGTGTACTTGGGAAGTACATGAGTAGACTGATGTGTGTGGATAGATCTGTATACTAAAACATGACCAAGTACACATACACAACCCAGTGTACAAGAGCATGGGTATAATGATATTCCAAGTGTTGTGGAAACATAAACATGACATTTACCTCAATGGAAATTTATTATGTTATATAAAATTTCATGTCATGTGATCATGAGAAATAGTAAGTTCTAGGAATTTTGATACATTTCTAGTACCCCTAGGTACAATTAATTTAGTATTTTGAGTATAAGTTAGAGTCCTCATTATTTTCATTTCATCTTCATTTTAAGATTGTGTGAGAATAATTGGACTAGTATATTATGAGTTTACTCCCAATGTAATATTATTATGAAGTTTTGATGCATCATCCCATTCTCATCATACAGGGTGACCCCTCTACAGTTTCCTATTGATTAGTGTAGTGTGGGAGAGTTCCCTTGTTTTTTAGTGACTTCTATCAGTCCTCTTTCACTAAACCCCTCTGTGGATTAGATCCTGCATCCCTCCTAGAGGGTTGGAGCGATCCTCATTTCTTTCTTGTTTTCCCTAGGTATGTTTTATAGAATTAGCATGACAAATAGCTATAGAGTAATTTGTCCCCTATGTAAGAGAATGTTTCCAACAGGGTCCAGTTTCCCCCAGTGAACCCTATTTGTTGACTCCCTCTCTACATATCGAGATCTTATGTTTTTGATGGGGTATTAGTCTAATTTAATGTGTTCCTCAGATGAATCCTCTTAGTTTCCAAAATGAATTTATTCATGTAATAACACTACGAGTGTGTTCTCTCAGATGTATTCCATCTAGGATGGAGGGGATGTTCCATCCTTTTAGTGATATTAATGATTTATATCTATCTATTGAGTGCCATTATGGATGGATGGTCTCATGGAGTGGGATATCCAAGATGATCGTGACCTCTAATATGAGTTTCATCAATGATAATATAACTCAGGGAGTAGTTCTTCATGAACAAGGGTTATATTGAAACCTTGAGCAGATCTATGGATGAAAGTGGTTAAGACCTTTTGGGAATCAGATCCTTTTATGAGTATATATGTGATATCATTGGTTATCATTATTTCTTATATCTTGATTTATTTACCTATGTTTGATGAGATGAATAATATTAATGCTTTATGTTTTCTAGTTTTTGGGTGTATTGATGGGTATTTTTATACTCACCTGACATGGGATATTCTTACACATGTAATTTATTACGCAAATGACAGACTATTTTATGGATTCCCTAGAGGACTAGGTGTAGGTGGTGCTTATTTTTGGATAAACAAACCAAGGTGTATACTAGTGCTTCATTTGACATTAGCCCCTTCCTTCTAAGAAGGTCAGAACTTATTTCCTATTTTTCAGGGGGGGTATTTTATTTGGACTATTTTTATGATTTCTAGTACTTTATTTCATACTATGATTGTGGTATTATAGATGTATGCATGCATTTTTGCCTATTGTTTTATATTTTAGCATTGTATGGGCTTCAAGATGTGTGCATGTGTAATGTCCCATATTTTTTCATGTATTATTTTTAAATTTTATATGGAATTAATTTGAGACTGGGTGCTGATATGTCATGCAATTATGAGGCCCGGTGTGCCTAGAATAAATGTTTGAAATATATTAAATATATTATATAGAACACGTGAGTTGTTTTACTGAAAAGGTAGAATAAATTATAAAATGGTTCCCAGATCAGAAATATGATGGCACCATTGTGTTCAGAGCATCAGCTTTACCCTAAGAGAGGCCTAACATCAGTCGGCATGGGTCAACTATGATAATAAGTTTATGGATGTTTTAACAAATAAAATAAATTGAATATTTATTTTATTTTAACATTATGTAGTGATGTGTTCTCTTTTTTAAGCAGATCAGCAAGGACCCCGGTTTTGAATTCATAACCCTAGAGAATTCCCTGAACGATCTGGAGGGAACCATGGAGAAATATCTCAATATACAATGATGGGATGGTGGATCAAGATCATTCTTGATGGATCGCCATCGGCAATGAATCCTCGATAGTAAATGATACTTTCCCGAGTAGGGAATTGTCTTTTCATATTATTATTTCCTTCTTCATAGAATTAATGATGATTGCAGATCAACCAATGAATAGGTTGACCGGTGAATCAATTGTTCTTGTGGGATGCATTTTATTTGTGGGATTTTATTGTCAGGGTACAATTATTGTAATTTCTTTAGTTTTTATTTGTCATTCTTACAGAATGAATCGAGGCCATAACAAACAATGGTTGAGGTTCATTCCTTGGGTTGTTACTTGTGCATTTCTCCCCTTAAATTCTTTGTGTTCTTCACATTCTTCATGTTCATCATGGTTTATGAAAAAATGATCATTGCACCTTCATTTTTCAGTGAAATGATCCGAGATTGAAGATTTGGCATCTATACGACTCAATAGAGGTGTGACGGTGGTTGTTGCGGCTGATTGAATGACGATGGGTTCTGATTTCTCATTATTATTTGGAAATAAATAATGATGACAATCTTGTTTTTTGAGTTTATTTAATTCTCAAATATTACCGATTTGGTGATGGCGTGACCAGATGACCTCGAAGCTGGAGTTTCTGATGAGGTGTGGCTGGGATTAGTGGCTAGAGCGACATGGAAGATGATGGAGCAAAAACCAGGGTTTCTAGAAATTTCTAAACAACATGGAATGTATTTCACAATACATGGTGTGTGGGGGGCCCTGAGTGGTGGCTAGGGTTTTGGGAAGTAGTGAAGTGTTACACGGCATGTGACACCTGTCACATGACTTGTGGACCCTTCCCTAGGACTCAGCATGTATCTAGATAGATACAGAGACATGGGGTAGAGTACATGGGTTGCCTACATGGCATGTACCCCACCACATGGCTTGGCCCATACCAGTTACATGGGTTATCCCTTGTAGTGGTACACAGGTAGGCGAACATGGGTTGACACCGTGTACTGGCACATGGCCAGAGTACATGGGTGGACCCCAGATGGAAGGACACGGCATGTGACCCTTCTACACAAGGTGTTCCCATCTTCTATATGAAATGTTATAAATGAAATGGTCCATTATACATGATCAGTACATGGGTTCAAGGGACAAGGCGTGTGACCCTTTTACTCGGCGTGTACCCATATTATACATGACATGTTCTAAATGACATGGTCAATTGTACATGGGCAGTATCTAGGGTCAAGGAACACAGTGTGTGACTATACTACACACCGTTTATACCTTTCTATATGGATTTATTATCTTGTCCAATGTATCTTGGATAAGTTTTATTCGGGTTTGTTCCCTTTATCACCTCTCTAAAGTTTGGTGTGTATCATTTACTACTCATAGGAGTCCGATAACTTCCGTTGGACTTCACAGATAGAGTCATTGGAGTCCCCCAAGAGGCCCGATGTGGGATCCTCTGTTTATTCTTCATGTCATAGGTAGATTCCTTGGAATTGAAATGACCAAATTTACCAAGTGTTGATCCTCTTCTTAAAAGTTTAATCTAGATGGATTTTTTTCTATCACCCCATGGCCTTGGTTGTGATCCTCATCTGTTGTATCATATCTCTCTCTTCAGATCTATTAGTGTATCTCTCTCATGATGGTTTTTGATGAACAATAATTCTCAGATGGATGTCATTAGTGCTATCAGACTCAGGAGTGTGTTCTCCCAGATGAGTGCTTCCTAGAATCTTAGGAATGAATCCCTAGTGTGGGTATGTGGTAGTTGGGACATACCTCTAGACTTCATTTCTTTGTTTGAGTATATCTGGATATTCATGTTATATTTTTTGTAGACATATATTGTGTGGATATGACTATATCTTCCTTTGTATATTTCTTTGTGGTTTTAGGGTGTCCTACTGAGTATTGCTATACTCACCCATGCATGGTCTTTGCCCATAAATGTTGTGTCTTGTTTAGACAAGTGACCTTTTAACGGACTAGGACCAGACAGAGATTTGTGATTTTAGGCTAGACAAGGTGTTCATTTGGCTTCAGGAATTAGTACCAATACCTATTTTGTTTATAGGTTGGCATTTTTAGTTTATAGTTTCTTTATTTTTGGTGGGATTGTATTCTGGCCTAGTTTACTTTACTACACATTACTTTCTATTGTACTCTGTTGGTTGGTGTAGTGGTATGCATGCATTTTTTTCTTAGTGGTTTTTACATTTTAGAATTTTGTGGGCTTGGATATTTGTGTGTGTGTAGGTACATAAGAAATTCCTACCATTTTATTGATATGACTACTTGGTACTAGTCACCATCTCCTGGCCTATTGGAGGAAGGCATGGGGATTTGCAACATGGTCCCCATTGGGACGGGTCATGATAGAGTGGTATGAAAGGTGGTCGGATCTACCTTAGGACCATGAGTCTATGAGATTGGCTTGAGTAACCAGTGTTATGTGTTTCATGCTCATCTTTTGGGATAGGGACTCTAGTTTTGTTGTGGCTGGCTAACGTATCCATACACCAGGACTCTAATAGACTACTTTTTGACTTGGTACATGAGAACACTAGTTATAGGGAAAATAATGGTACATGCATCATATATTAATGAGTTTTGTTTCCATGTCCATCTTGAGTCATCTCTCTAGATATACTCATTGAGCATGGTAAATCTTGTTTTATAATAGGATTCCCTCGAGATACATACCCACTAGGATTCATCCGCTCGATCATGATGATGACCCCATCAGTGATGAGGATTCGATAGAGGTACTAGTTCTCCAGGTGTTTCCTCCATGTGGTGCATTGGCTATACCACCACCTATAGAGTATCACGTGCTACCCATTTTACCAGCAGATGAGGAGCTTAGGCTAAGCATGCTTCACAAGTTTCAGAGACAGAGACCCCTCAGGTACCAAGGTGAGCGTAACCCTTAGGTGGATGAGAACTGGATTGAGGTAGTGACCAGAGTTTTTCATCTAGTCAGGACACTATTAGATCAAATGGTATTCCTAGTGGTGATCCTTCTACATTACTCAGCAGGGTGATGGTGGAGTTTAGATATCCAGACTCAAGATGAGGTGACTCTCTCATGGATAGCGTTCGACCATCTCTTTAGAGAGGAGTTATCACCAGTTACGCTGAGAGATATGTGTATAAAGTAGATTCTTCAGCTTCAGTATGGTAGCTTGATGGTGGATGATTATTCATCAAGGTTCACCAACCTTTCTAGGTACTCTATGGATATGGTTATAGATCGGTAATTTAGGTATCGGACCTTCAAGTGAGGCCTACATAGATACATTCGAGCTAATGGTATACTAATATACATTCTGACTTATGATGGAGTGTTTGAGAAAGCTTTGGTGGTCGAAATATTCTTGGATGATCAGATGTAGCTGGTGGTAGTCATTAGTTGACGAGCAGATGTAGATACCTCGGTAGTAGGGATCTGACGCCAGCCTTAGGGATCTGGACATGGGAGATGTTTTAGGTGGAGATCTCAAGATAGAGGGTCTATAATTTAGGGATCATATGGTGTGTCTAGTCATCCTAGGTAGATTCATTATTATTCATGTGATGGAAGGGTACATTTGACTTGAGATTGTCCAACCCACCATGCTACTAATAGGGAGACAGTGGATAGACCACTTAAGTAGAGAAAACTACAAGATCAGGTAGATCTACATGGTGGTGGATGTGGAAGAGGAGTTGGGAGAGCAGTAGGAGGTGGTCGATGTTTTGAATTATTACCACCACCACCCCTAGAAGGTCCATGCTAGGCTCGGGGATCTAGAGGATAGGGTCGGGGATAGCTACATGTGGTCAAGGAATATGACCTAGGGGATCCAGTGATGATTCTAGGCATGATCTGTATCTTTTATACTTTAGTTGTAGTTCTGATAGACACTGGTGTTAGACATTCCTTTATCTCCACATACCTTGTTCGAGACCTACAGATTCTGGTTGAACTGTTGAATCACCCCTTATGCTTGGAGACACCTACTAGAGAAACCACACGTCTATGACGACAATGTGACCCGACCCTTGGAGGAGAGTGTTTCGGTTGGAACCTCACCGTGGTAGCATTGAGGCCTTATGATGTCATTTTTGGAATGGATTGTTTATCCACAATCCATTCCCATATTGATTGTTTTAGGTGAAGGGTGTAGTTTTTTCATAGTGATGGAATGAGTTTTTCCTTTTTTCATGAAATTGAAACCCAGGTAGCACAGGATGGACTCATGTATAGGAGGGTGTAGCCAATTACTCATGAGTTGGATAGCCTGCCCCTTATTGTCATAGATGTTATGAGATTCCAGTTTCCTATAGTGGTGGAGGAGTATGAGGACGTCTTCTAAGAAGATGTTATAGAATTACCTCCCTATTAGGAGATAGAATTCTTCATTGAATTACACCATGGGATAGAACTGATATCTACACCTATATATCGGATGTCTCTCATAGAGCTTCACATGTTAAGGGTGTAGTAGGAGGACTTCTAGAGGGAAGGGCTTTGTGAGACATTGTTTTTCAACCTAGGACAACCCCAATTTTGTTTTCCAAAAATGAAGACACAAGCTTGAGGTTGTTTGTGGACTACCGTCACTTGAACCAGGTGTCCATGAAGAACAAGTAATTACTACCGAGGATCGATGACTTGTTCAATCAGTTGAGAGGGGAATTATGGTTCTCGAAGGTTGACCTTTGATCAGGATATCACTTGTTGTGGGTACAAGATGATGATATACTGAAGATTGATTTAATATGCCTCTAAGATAACTATGATTACTTGGTGATGCCTTTTGGTGTGATGAACTCCCACGCAGTTTTCATGGGACTCGTGAACTGTATCTTTCATTCTTACTTAGATCAGTTTATGGTAGTTTTCATTAATGATATCCTTGTGTACTCAGAGTCCAAGGAGGATCACATGATACACCTAATAATGGTTCTAGAAATACTCTGGGATTACTATATTTATGGTAAACTCTCAAAGTGTCAGTTCTAGATTTAGGTGGCCCACTTTCTAAGACATGTTATCTCAGTAGATGGAGTGGCAGTGTACCCGCCCAAGGTGGAGGCAGTGTTATCTTGGGAGCCACCTAGGAGCATGAAGGAGGTGTGGAGATTCCTTAAGCTAGTAGGATATTACTAGATATTTATACCTGATTTCAAAAGGATATCATCCCCTGTGATAGATTTGACTCAAAAGGGAAAGCCTTTCATATGGATAGAGAAGTGCCAGTAAGATTTTCAACATTTGAGGTGGAGTTTGACAAGCGATATGATCTTGAGATTTATAGAGGAGGGTGATGAGTATGTAGTGTTCTAAAATTCATCAGGAACTGATCTTGGTTTCTTCCTAATTTAAAGTCAAGTGTTTATTTCCTTTGGTTAACACCAGTTGAGGCCACCTAAGAAGATGTAGAGACACTACCTGATGGGAGAGAAGTTTATCATCTAATCTGATCATAGGAGTCTCAAGTATATCTAATCATATAAGTATTAGAACTTGATATAGAGGCAATTGATAAAGTTTTTCTAGGACTATGAATTTGATATTATCTATACTCTTAGGAAGTGGAATGTGGTGGAAGATGCTCTTAGTGGTAAATCTGGTTCATAGTTTCTAAATGAGGCATCAGAGTAGTTTTCCTCATTATAATTATTATTTTTTGGGTGGATATGGATAATTTTACCTTTAGTTGATGGTTTTTAACCCTACACTTTTACAGATAGTTAGGGAGGCATGTCTTGGGGATACCAATTGTGAGACCCCACATGCTTAGATGTCCGCAAGACATGCACCTGATGGATATTCACAAGGTGGGTATAAATTCATCCTTTTTATAGGATGCATAGTTGTATTAGTGGTGTTGTGTGAGGAGATTCTATGGGATTTTCATATGTCCCCTTTTTTGGTACATCAAACAGTGGTGAAGATGTACCATGACCTCTGACATCAGTTTTGGTGGACATGGATGAAGAAGACAGTGGCAGAGTTTGTTTCTCGATGCCTTGTGTGCGAGTAGGTGAAGGCTGAGCACCAGGTTCCAACGGGTTTAGATCAACCCCTTGAGGTGCCAGAATGAAAGTGGGATGGGATATCAATGGAATTCATGATGGGTTTAACACATACATCTAGGGGACACGATTTCATCTAGGTGATCATTGACCAACTCACCAAGTCATCCCACTTCTTAGCTATTTTAGAGAAGAGTTCAGTAGAGAGCTTGGGACACCTCTACATGTAGGATATAGTTCGACTCCATGGAGTTCCATAGAAAATTATTTCTGATTGTGATGGTCATTTTACATTCTAGTTGTGGAAGGGATTGTAGGAGGCATCTGGGACTCAGTTATGCTTGAGCATAACATTTCACCCCCAAACAGATAGCCAGACAGAGCGGACCATTAAGGTTCTGGAGGACATGTCCTGAGCTTACATGTGAGACTTCGGCCTTAGTTGATAGGATCACCTACCCCTAGTTGAGTTTTTGTTCAACAATATCTACCATTCAACCAGTGGTATGGCACTATTCTAGGATTTTTATGGGCAACCCTACTGGTCACCACTTTACTAAAATGACCCAAGAGAGTTGGCACTCATGGGCTCAGAGTTTGTGCGAGCTACTACCAAGAAGTTTCAGATCATCCAAGAGCATATAAAGACTGCACAGAGCTATTAGAAATCATGTACTGATAGGTGGTGGAGTCCTTTGTAGTTTGAGGAAGGAGATCGTGTGTTCCTTTGAGATTTGCCTTTATATGGATTACAAAGATTTGTTTGGGGTGGCTAATTATCTTCAAGGTCTATCGGCCATTTTAGATAATGCATAGAGTTTGTGAGGTGGTGTACCACTTGGATATACCCCCGCTGTTAGACCAAGTACATGAATTCTTCCATGTGTTAAAGCTAAGGAGGTATATGCATGATCCATTATACATTATCAATTGGGGTGAGTTGAAAATTGATGATGTAGTGACTTTTTCTGAGTACCCAATAGAGATAGAGGATTGGTATGAGAGGGTCATTTTGGTAAATTGATTCCCTTGGTGTGTTTTTTGTGGTAGCATGGTAATCTTCAAGAGAGCATATGGGAGCGAGAGGCTCATATTCGTGCTCAGTACCCACATCTTTTTTAGTAGTATTTTTTTGGATTTTTGGGTACATAACTCCCAAAGGTGGGAAGAATTCATTGTCCCATATTTTTTTGTGTATTATTTTTAAATATTATATGGAATTAATTTGAGACCATGCATTGAGACGATGTGCGATTCCAAGGCCCAGTAAGCCTAGAATAAATGTTTGAAATATATTAAATATATTAAATATATTAAATATATTAAATATATTAAATATCACACATGAGAGGTTTTCCTAAAAATGTAGAATAACTTATAAATGGTTACCCAGATTAGAAATCTGAGGGCACTATTGCATTCAAAGAAGCGGATTTGCCTTAGGTGAGGCATAACATCGGTCAGTGCGGGTAGGTTGTGAAAAGTATTTTTTGGACTTTTTAACGAATAAAATATATTTAATATTCATTTTATTTTAACATTATGTAGAAAAATGTTTTATTTTTTTAAGAAGATGAATAGGGAACTAGGGTTATAATTCAAAACCCTAGAGAATTCCATGAAGGCTCTAGAGAGAACCTTGGAGAAATATCTCGATGAACGACGACAGGACGGCAGATCGAGATCATTCTTGAATGATCGTCATACGCAATGAATCCTCGAAAAGAAATGATACTTTCCCAGGTAGGGTGTTTTTATTTCAAATTATTCTTTCCCCATTCTTAGAATTAACGATGAACACTAATCAACCAACGAATAGGTTGACCCATGGATCGATTGTTCTTATGGGATGGGTTTTATTTGCAGGATTTTATTATTAGGGTTTGATTTTTGGAATTTCTTTTGTTTTTCTTGATCATTCTTATGGAATGGATCAAGGCCAAAACAAACAATGGATAAGCTTCATTCCTTGGGTTGTTCCTTATGCATTTCTACCTCGAAATTATTTTAGTTTTTGTATTCTTTTTATTTTATGATAAAATAATCATTACGCCTTCAATTCATGGTGAAATGATCTGATATTGAAGATCTGACATTGTTACGACTCAACAGAGGTGCGACGATGGTTGTGGTAATGAATCGAATAATGGTGGGTGATGATTTCTCATTATTCATCGAAAATGAAGAATGAAGACGATCTTGCTTTCTGAGATGATTCAAGGCCTGAATCTTACAGATTCAGTGATGGAATGACCAGAAGACCTCTGATTTGGATTTTTCTGATGAGGCATGGCTAGGATTGGTGGATGGAGCGGCAGGGAAGACCATGGAGCATGAACCAGGGTTTCGGGAAATTTTCAAACAAAACAACGTGTATTTCGTAATACACGGTGTGTGGGGACCCAAGTGAATGTTAGGGTTTTGGGAAGTAGTGAAGTGTCACATGGCATGTGACACCTGTTACACGGTATGTGTACCCTTCCCCGAGTCTCGGTGTGTATCCCATGAGATACAAAGACATGGGGTGGAGTACACATGTTGCCTAACGGGTGTGTACCCAACCACATGACTTGGCCCATATCGGTTACATTGGTTGTCCCATGTATTGGTACACAGGTAGGTGGAAACAGGTTGACACCATGTACTGGCACACGCCCATAATACATGGGTGGACTCCAGATAGAAGGACATGGTGTGTGATCCTTCTACACATCGTCTACCCTTATTATACACGACATGTTCTAAATGACATAAGTCATTGAACACAGGTAGTACCCAGGTTCAAGGGACACAGTGTGTACCCATATTCTACACGATGTATTCTAAATGACATGGGTCATTGTATATGGGAAGTACCCAGGGTCAATGAACATGGCGTGTGAACCTACTACGTTGTAAGAACCCGGATCTTCGTTCAAGTATGTTTTTCCTTTTTTCTGGAGGTTTTAAGAAAAAAAAATTTATGGAAATTTTCAAAGTACACGCCATGTACTATCTGAGTACATGCCGTGTACTCTGATCCAGCTCAAAGTCGTGTGCTGGTCGTGCCCAGGCCACACACATGGTGTGTAGGGGTGACGTGGAGGCTGATTTTGGCGGAGTATAGAAGGGACCTAGTACATGTCGTGTACTCTAAAAGTACACACCGTGTGCTTTCTTTTTTTCACTAAAAGGACTGGGGTCGCGCCTAACCCCCAATTTCATCTTCTTCTCCAGATTTCATCTCCCTGAGAGTGACCGTAAGGTCAGATCTTCGACGAGCTCCTGACTCTTCATTCGTTATCTGATTCAAGCGCGATTAATTGCGTTGGAATTGCAGCGGTGGGCTCTCCCTTCTTCTTGAGTCTTGTTTCTTGATTCCTCTTGGTTTCCAAGTTATCGTAGGTTGATCGTTTTGTGCGTTTTCTCAGATCTACATCATTACAAGGGGAATCTGTCATCGTGGTTCACGTATATCGATCACCTAGAATCGAGTTAGGTGGTTTGTGCCTTTCCGTATAAAGTTGATGATTATTTTGTGAAAATTATACCAATACCCTTGAACGGGGTATTGCGTGTTCCTGTTTTTCCCTTGTTGTATTGCCTGCTTTGATTGATTGCTAGAGTAGATGTTTTCCCTATGTTTATGGTAGCTTTACTGTACATTGGATGTCTGTTATGCTTGTTCTTCCTATTTGGCGTTTTGCCAGTTTCTATGCTTAGTTGTAGGACAGTGAAACTGCTACCTTGTTTTGCTGTTGATCCTTAGTTGATAGCCAAGTAGTTCTTGAGGTTTACTTGGATGATGCGCGCACACTGAGCATGCTTAGTTTCACTCAGGACTATGAGAACCTAGAGTAGTAGACCAAAGGGATAATTGACGGAAGGGCTTCTCCAGAGTGTCTTTTAATTACGATACGAGACCACAGGGGGAATTGAAGTTGAGTGCTTCCTCAGAGAGTCTGTAGTTCCTAGACGTGGGTCACAGGGGGAATAGACGTTGATTGCTTCCCCATATAGCATTTAGCACGATACGAGACTATAGGTGGAATTGATGGTGAGTGCTTCCCCAGAGAGTCTATCTTTTTCAGAAATGAACCAGAGGGGTGATATTGTGTGTGCCTCCTAGAGGGTTGCTGGTACTTATAGGTTGAACCATAGGGGTTAGGCTGTGAGATCTACCTAGAGGGTTACCTATTTTATTCTTGTTGTTGGCTGCTTACTTGTGTGCTTTATTTGTTAGAACTATGGATTGTAGCTATTTGTGCTTTCCTGTTTACTGCTTCTTGTTTTATTAATTGTCTTGTATTCATTGACTGTTAGGCACAAATATTTGGGCGATTGCCTACTAGGATTGTATCTCACACCCTATTTGGGCCATGCTTTTGGGACCAAGCAGACTATGTTGCTACAGGTATAGATAAGGGCAAGCATCCTTCTACTTCAGGTTCTTGATTGCACTGGAGCAGGAGAGCATGGGACCGAGCCAGGGCTCACGATGCTGAGGAGTTTATTTTATTTTTCTTTTGCACTTGTTTTCAGTTTTATTCTAGTACGATGTTGTGTTTTCTGCTTTCCATAGATACTTGTACCTACTGCATCATTGTCATCATTTCTGTTTATATTCATTGCTTCCATTGTTTGGTTCCTACTACTATGCATGTTGTTACTGCTTCTGCTGTTGACTGTTGTTTTTCCGTTGTATACCTTACCGAATGAGGGCATAGTTTCCCCACCGACTCACCAAGGCCCTCACTGCTAGTTGGAAGCCTCTGGTATTTGGGGAAATGCACTTGAGGTTATGTGGAGAACCGGGTACGGGGCACCAGTGGAGGGGCTCCGGATTCGGGTCGTTACAAATTGGTATCAGAGCAGTTCTTCTCTCTTGATTTACTGTTTGGAGACTTTAGCCAGGGATAGGATGGATTCGATACTTGGTATTAAGTTTTGCTTGGGAGTAGCTAACCCATGTACAGTGAAAGGACATACTACCTCGTTAATTGCAGGTTGCTGGTTTTTAGTTTTTAGGGTTGATATGTTTTCACCTAGAGTGATTCACATGACTTGTGCGGTTATCATTTTGATATTTCGGTTCTATTTATGTCACAACCCAATAAGATGAGGTTATTCCATCTCATGCATCATATAGGAACTTCTAGAAATCACATTCCATGCATTCTTTCCATGCCATCTAGGTTGCATTAGCGATTTCATGCTGTTTTGATAGGCTTTGTGTAGATTATGCATGTTGTTGTGATAGACGCTTGATAGAATCCCTGCTGTTATGTTAGAGATCTATTTTTTTCCCTTGTATGTGACTATAAGAGATGTTGAGATTTGATTCGTGGGGAGTATGGGCCCTCATGAATCGAAATTTGGCACCTCTTTCCCCTGTTTTAGTGTTTCTGGGAGTCTGAGCAGTTTCTGAGCTACTACCCAGAAAAACCCAGAATACATGGCGTGTACTTTTTGGATACACGCCGTGTAGTTTTCAGGCCATGTCACTGACCGTGTGATCAGAACACGGTGTCGTGAAAGTAACTTTAGGAACACGACGTGTATGGTAGGTACACGCCGTGTAAGTTCGGAGCCGTGTACCCGGTCGTGTCACTAACAACACGGGTCGGGGAAGCTCGGGTAGAACACGCCGTGTCTAGAGGGAACAAACTGTGCAGTCCTATCCAGGTACCCGGCCAGGTCACTAACAACACGGGTCGGCTTTACCTTCGTTTCCACACATTGTGTTTTCTCTGAACACACCGTGTAGTCTTGTCCAGGTACCCAGCCGTGTCATGAACAACACGGGACGGTGTCACATTGCCTATACACATCGTGTTTGTTTGGAACATGCCGTGTAAGGTTCAGTTGTGTAGACGGCCATGTGCTTAACAACACGGGCCACCAAATCCTTGTCCACTACATGCCGTGTCCGTAGTAAACACACCATGTAGTCTCAGTTTAAGAAAAACCGTGCGGGTTAGCCGTGTAAGGATACTCGGGCAGGGGAACAGTTTTCAAGTACACGCCGTGTGTGGGTTCAACATGCCATGTAGTTTGAAGTGTACACAACTTGTAGGGTAGGAGTACACGCCCATGTCAGTGGGTTAAGAAGACACTCCATGTAGTTTTATACACGCCGTGTAGTCGTGTTTTTTAAACTTGTGTGTTTTTCTTCCCCTGTTTCCGTTGTATACTCTTGTGTTCTTTGTCCTTGTTTTCCTGATCTAAGGTGTGCTTTTGATCTTTTAGGGCTATTCCTCTGAGACGTCCTCTGGTCATACATCCATCTTTAGGCAGTGATCAGATGCCAGATAGGACTGATCAGGGACTTCCATCTGATCCTCCAGTCGGGCCAGCCTTGGCACCGACTGTTATACCAGTTGTAGGTGCTAATGCACAGTTCAGGAATGGTTTCATGAGGATGATGCAGGCCTTCCAGAGAGAGCCACCTCCTGCCACGTCTATGGCAGATTTGATGCGGATGTTTCAGCAGCAGCATCCTCCCATGTTCTTGGGGGATGGAGGACCTCAGGCTGCAGAGTCATGGCTGGAATCCATGCTGACTATCTTCGAGCATCTGGAGACGCCTCTAGAGAGGTGGGTCAAGCTCTCCAACTACATGCTCTGGGACTCCACCAAGAGGTTGTGGGACGTGATCTCGCAGGTGGGTCAGCAGTAGGCTATGGCTTGGGAGGAGATCCAGCGCGTGTTCTATGAATACTTCTACCCGAAGACCCTGAGGGCCAACCGAGCTCAGGAGTTCATGAGCTTAGAGCAGGGTACTCTTTCTGTCATGGAGTATTCCACTCGTTTCACCGAGATGCAGCACTTCACGCCCCTCCAGGATGGTAGTGGGGTGTTCTTAATAAGGAATTTCGATGATTGTCTTAGGCGGGAGATCCGCTCACAGGTGAACATCTTCCAGCTGACTTCCATTACTTCCATCGTCAACCAGGAGCTGATTGCAAAGTGCAATCTGAGATACTCTGGATCTGTGAGCCAGGGCGGTTCTATTTCCAGAGCTAGTCTTCCTCTAGATGACAGCAAGAAGCGCCGTAGAGAGCCTACATGTGGTGATCCGAGGAAGCGAGATGCATCATCAGGTAGCCAGGTGACATGATACCAGTGTGGTCGGTCAGGGAACACGAGCCCGCAGTGCCAGAGGGACCCCATGGAGTGTTGATCTTGCAGCAAGATGGGTCAACTTTAGCGTTTCTTCCAGGTCTTCTCACCAATAGCTGGTGACTGGGGTTCTTCCATGACTCCTCGTTCAGGAGCAGCACCACCAGTTTCTCATCAGTCAGGGAACTGGAGTTCTTCCGGCCATTCAGGCCGAGGTGGAGGTCGAGGCCGTGGTGGTCATCCACCAGTTCCTAAGCACCAGCAGGGAGGTTCAGCTCAGAGTGGTCATCCAGGGGCGCAGGGTCGTAGTATAGGCCAGTCGTTCGTCGTGGAGTAGACTTATCAGGAGAAGGATCCCGGCCATTCTACTATTCGAGGTATTATTTTAGTAGCCTTAGTTTTATCTTCATCCCTTTTCGATACTAGTGCTACGCATAGATTTATCTATGTTACTGTTGTGGAGAGCCTTGGACTATGGGTCTTTTCTTCTACTGACTTGTTGACACTAGACACACCTTTGGGGACGAGGACATCTAGTGTACGCCAGTGTAGAGAGTGCCCTCTCGAGGTTGCAGGGTATCGATTCTTATGGGATCTCTATGTCCTAGAGATAACAGGCTATGATGTCATCCTTGGCATGGATTGGTTGATTCCATTTCAGACATTCATCGATTTCTATCACCGAAAAGTGAGTTTTGTTTCACCAGAGGGTGAGTTTTTTCTTCATAAAGGTGAGTGGGACATTCGGGCGAGTCAGGTCGGACTCTAGCATCTTGGTCTAGGAGGGGTGACGGCCCAGATTTCTAGTCTTTATCTAGATGATCAGGGGACTCCATAGTTGTACATTCCTCCAGTGGTGGATGTCTTCAGGGACGTCTTTCTAGAAGACTTTTCAGGTTTACCTCCAGACCGTGAGGTAGACTTCTCTATTGAGCTCGTGCCAGGAGCGACACCGTTTTCCATTCCTCCCTATAGGATGGCTACACCTGAGTTTTAGGAGCTCAAGAAGTAGTTGGGGGAGATACAGGATAAGGGTTTCATCCGACCCAGTACTTCTCCTTGGGGTTTGCATGTCCTGTTTGCAAAGAAGGCAGATGGTACCCTTCGGCTTTGTGTGGATTATCGGAAGTTGAACCAGTTGACGGTCAAGAACCAATATCCTTTGCCGAGAATTGAAAACCTTTTCGATCAGCTTTGAGGATCTTGGGTGTTCTCAAAGATCAACTTGAGATCTGGTTATCATCAGTTGCACGTTAGACCATCAGATATACCTCTGACAGCCTTCAGGAGCAGGTATGGTCTATACGAGCATACAGTCATGTCGTTCGGTCTCACGAACGCACCTGCATTTTTCATGGCACTGATGAACCGAGTGTTCCATCCTTACTTGGACTCCTTTGTCGTGCTCTTCATGGATGATATCTTTGTGTACTCTCACACTCGACACGACCATGCCACACATCTTGAGATCGTTCTGAGTACACTGAGAGAGCATCAGCTTTATGCTAAACTCTCGAAGTGCCACTTCTGGATGGATCAGATTCACTTCTTGGGTCACGTCATATCAGAGGAAGGAGTATCAGTGGACCCAGAGAAAGTGAGAGTTGTAGTTTCCTAGGAGCAGCCGAAGAACGTCTTTGAGGTACGGAGTTTCCTAGGGCTAGCTGGATACTACAGACCCTTCATTCAAGACTTTTCTCATCTAGAAGCACCTTTGATAGGTCTGACCAAGAAGGGGGTGAAGTTCTTATGGTTAGATTCTTGTGAGTCAGCCTTTCAGGAGCTGAAAGGGACGTTGACTTCAGCACCGATACTAGTCTTGCTAGAGCCAGGCAAGAACTACACTATCTACTGTGATGCATAAGGTATCAGGCTGGGAACTGTACTTATGGAGGGGGATGGAGTCGCTGCGTATAGGTCTTGGCAGTTGAGGCCACCTGAGAGGAACTACCCTATGCACGATCTGGATTTGGTAGCTGTTGTTCATGCCTTACGTTGTTGGAGACACTATCTACTGGGAGAGCACTTTGTGGTCTTCACTGACCACAAGAGTCTCAAGTATATTTTCACTCAGCGGGATCTGAACCTAAGACAGTGCAGGTGGTTCGATTACCTTCAGTCTTTTTATTTTGAGCTATCCTATATGTCGGGGAAAGGCAACGCAGTGTCAGATGCATTGAGCAAAAGAACTCAGATTCAGGAAGTTCGGGAGGCTAGTAGTGAGTGTCAGCTGATGGATCTATTCTCTGAGATGCATCTAGAGGTGCATGACAGACAGGGACAGACTCTCCTATCTTCTGTAGTTGTTACCTCTACACTTCTTTATCGGGTATGGATGAGGCAGCTATCAGACTCTGAAGGCTAAGTCCTATGGGAGAGTGTGTCAGGAGAGGACCCTCTTCCCAGATGGGTAGTGGGTGAGGATGAGATCTTGTGTTTCCAGGGATGTGTATGGGTGACAGCAGACATACGTGAGGAGATGATGCGGGGTTTTCACTCCTAAGTCTGGGCAGTTTATCCTGGCATCACAAAGATGTATCGGGATCTTCATCACCAGTACTGGTGGCCAGGTATGAAGAAGGATGTTGTTGGTTTCGTCATGAGATATTCTACTTGTCAGCAGGTGAAGGCAGAGCATCAACGACCAGCAGGCCTTTTACAACAGTTACCCATTCCAGAGTGGAAGTGGAATGATGTTGTAATGGACTTCGTGACTAGGTTTCCGAGGATGCCTTGAGGGAACGATGTTCTTTGGGTTGTCGTCGACAAGCTTATGAAGGTTGCGCACTTCTTGCCGATTAAGGAGGCCTTCAGTGTTGATGATATAGGGAGACTTTACATCTGAGAGATCGTTCATCTACATGGAGTTCCACACTTCATTGTTTTAGACAGGGATGCACGATTTACCTCTCTATTCTGGCAGGGACTTCAGAAGGCCTTGGGTACACAGGTACTTTTGAGTACAACATACCATCCCTAGACTGATGGCCAGTCCGAGCGCACGATCCAGGTGCTTGAGGATATGCTATGAGCTTGCATCCTAGACTTTGGTGGTTCTTGGGAGAAGTATATCCCTCTGGTGGAGTTCTCCTACAATAATAGTTTCCAGGCGACCATTCAGATGGCTCCATACGAGGCTTTGTACGGTAGGCCATGCTGATCACCCTTATACTGGTTGGAGGCAGAAGAGGCAGCTTTGCTGAGAGATCGTCTCGTTCAGGAGACCTCAGAATAGATAGAGCTGATTCAGAAGAGGATGGCTACAGCACAGTCTCGACAGAAGTCTTATGCTGGTCAGCGGAGATGACCTCTGGAGTTTGAGGTCGGAGATCAGGTTTTCCTGCGTGTCGCACCGAGGTTGGGACACAAGAGGATTCGGAGACAGTGTAAGCTTTCATCGTGGTACGTCGGGCCGTTTGAGGTCTTGGAGAGAGTGGGGCCAGTTGTAACACCCCGAGCTTCCACGATACGCTTCTCATTCAATAATGCAATAGCTTGCATTGTACGCAACTTCGAGTTCTAAAACACCGCGACTAATCAAAGTAGCCGTTATGAATAGTAATAACCACTTTTTAAAATTATAGAAATTTTATATTTCAAAATGGACTTCATTTTTGTATTCGTAATATTGAAATTATCCTAAGTTGAATTTTTTGTAACTTTCTGAGAACTTCCAATTTTTTTATGAATAGTGAAAAATACCTAAAACAACTTTTTTAATCAAAATAATTTATTGTGATAACTTATACTATTTAGTGGTTTTAAAGTATAATTAGAATATATTTTTACCATTTTATCCAATGGTGGTCATTATAATTAATTTAATATTGAAATTGGACATAAACAATTGCCAATCTTTTGATATAAATTGTTTCTTAAAAACACGCTATTTGTTGTGACAGCGGGAATTAATTATAAAATTAACTAATGAAACTTATATGTTTGGAATTTTGTAAAATAGACATCATTTTTGAATTTGGAATATCAATAATAGCTTAGGGTGAAATTTTGGCATTGTTCTGAAAAACTTCCATTTTTGATGAATAGTGAAACCACTAAGTGGTAGTTAAATAACTGATTTTTCGTTTAAATGAAATATTACCACTTCTGTGATTTGATTTTCAAAAATCCGACATACATGGTTGTCATTAAGAAGTAAAATGTGATTCAATGAGATTAAAATAATTTTTTGGTGAATAGTAACTTTTAAGTTCTTAATCACGATTAGAGGTAATTAGTGTAGTTTAAGGTAAAAACAATGTTTTAATAATATGATATGAGCTTGACACTTGTCCTACTCCTATTGGATCAGTCATGGCCGACCAAGACAACCCATGGGTCAACTTGGGGACCCCATGGAGCCACTTTGGTTGGAAAATGACATTAATATATATCTATTTAATGTTAAAATTAAATTGACACAAACATGAGTTGTTTTACTAAAACAGCTTTTAAGTGGGGTTACACAAGTCCAAATTTTGATTATAAATATTAATTATAAAGCTAATAAATATTTCCTACATCATAGTATTTTCTTTATAATTTTTAGACATTATATAAATTAAATTATTTATGACATCATGATGATGCAGTGATGACCTCATTATTTAACGATTTAAATAAAATGGAAAGATGATGTAAACTCCAAAGCGTACACTTGTCAAAAACCTATTGGATGAGTAGATTTCGAACCCTTATCATCTTATCCTCGAATTATATAAGTGTGGGACCTCTAAAATCCTAAAGTCATTTTATAATAAAGTGACTTTTCTTTACTTTCCAAGAGTGCCCCTCCTCTCCACTTATAAAAGGCCCCCACCTCTCCCACCTTATTCACACCTTCAAGCAATTTGGCTCGGCCAAACTCTGCCCAAATACTCTCCCAACTTCCCCCTCTTACTCCTAGAAGCCTCACATTGGGCAGAACTCTTCCCAAGGAAGCCTTTGGATCAAATCAAAAAGAGTTACCCGATTTTGAGGTAATGTCTTCTCTAATGTTGTTTTGTTTTATTTTTCTTCTCCAACCCCCTAAACTCTTTTTATTCATTTATTTTGTAACAACACCAGTATCCTCAATATACTAGGATGTTTTTATAAGAAGTATTCGAGCTACACTTACACACACCTACATCTAATGGTTAAAGAACATACGGTTTCTGTGGATGGCGAATTTCTGCCTCACGAAACGATGATTGTTCAACACTCATACAACACCTTAAAAGGTGGCCATTAAGATTTCACTATATTTATATATGATATAAAATATGTTTATGTTTTACTTATTCTTCTGTATTTCTCATTTATGTCATACTTTATGATTTCCATTATGGGTAAAATGCGATAATTTCATTTTAGGAAGTGCGGACTACCGCCCCCTCAAAGTGATTTGAATCGTTAATGCCATATGTGGGATGTATAAAGGATGGATTAAATGGTATTATACACTATATTATACTGTAATTATATTATAAATTTATATCATTATGATTTCATTCCATTAAATACAAAATAGAAATGAAAGTAGCGTTCATGCGTACGTACGGCTTACCGTCTCCATGAACGGTGCATTTCATTTCTTACCTCTAAATGTTACGTGACATTATGAATGAATGTATATACTTTATATATATGATATATATGATATCTACATCATGAATATAATTCTGGATAAAATGGATATTTCACCACATGAACAACTTGTAATTATAAGAAGTTTATTTTTGACTCAAGTACCAAAGATCGAAAAAACGACCGTTATTAACTTAAATAATTAAATAATGTTCATAACATGGTAATAAGGGATATAAAAGGAATAATGAACATGAAAAAGGTTCTTAAGTAAACATAAATTAACTCTAGATTATTATTCAGGAGGTTAAAGAACGGTCGAGTCAGGACAGGACGCAAGGTAAGGGAACTTCTTAACCCAACTTCAATTCTTTGGGTTAATCTCCTACTTTCAAATTATGTCATGATATTATTATGTCCTATCTTGTATTTGTACTTTCTTTATGTGTATCTATAGTGAATACACATAATAGATCTATTTTATTTGTAAGGGAATTTCTTAACCCAATTTCCATTCTTTGGGTTAATCTCCTACTTTCAAATTATGTCATGATTTGTAAGGGAATTTCTTAACCCAATTTTCATTCTTTGGGTTAATCTCCTACTTTAAAATTATGTAATGATATTATTATGTCCTATATTGTATTTGTAAATTATTTATGTGTACTTATAGTGAGTACACATTATAGATGTACTTTATTTAAAAAAATGATCTTTTTAAGGACTTCGTCTCAATCCCCTTTCATTAAGGCATATTTGGTTTTATACAAAACTTTCTTTTATACGGTGTATAAACCCCATTGACTTTTACGTTTATTCAAAAGGAATATTTTTTATACGAAGCGTTTTACTAAATGACAAAAAGGGAATGTTTTACTTTCCGTACTTATGCGGCGACAACGACTTCTCCGCCGCCGTGACCATTATTTGAGTTTCAGCTTCTTCTACAAGCCATCATTTTTTTAATGAAAAATAAATACAAAGTTTTAAATTTCTTTTATTTTGGTATTGAAAATGGTTTTGAAAGCGTTTTTATTATATCAATGTGTTGTATTTATATCTTGTGATTGAAATGTGGAGATGTTATGTTTCCTTTATTCATGTTTGATGTGATACGATTATGTTATGGTTTATGATATGTTTGAACCTATTCATATGAGGAATGCATTGGACTTAATAAGTGACGGGTGGAGCCTGCTATAGCTCCTCGATGCATCGGCAGGTCTCATGAGACAAACTAGTGTCTTGGCACAAGGCCTTGACAAAATCTTATTTGTGGTCCTGGCACAAGGCCTTGACTACGTGGTTATGATAGTCTGGCATTATGCATTCCATCATTATGAAAGTGGTTATTGATATTGCATGTGATTATTCGACCAGTAGAATATCCATGTGAAGAAGTAAATGGAATTATCTCATTTTACATTTGCCATATTATGTTGAAGTTCATGTTTAAAAGGCTTTTGTTTTAGTTATACATTGCCTTAAATGTTAATGTTTATTTATGAAAGCTTCTGCTATATTGTTAACCTTACTGAGCATCTGAGCTCACTCCTTTCAATGTTTTAATATTTTTCTAGGATGTGAAGAAGTATTTTATGAATGACCTGCAGGGGTAGTCAAAAAGGGATGTGATTGTGGACTATGAAGACTGTGTTATTGTATTTTGTTTACTTTTTGATGTAATGAAAGTCTTATGAATGTATCTAGTGTTTCCAAGGCTACTAAACTAATCGGTCTTTCGAGACTTGATCTTTTTTGATCATGCCAATGTTACGAACTAATGCACCGACTCTGGGTAGCTAGGGTCGGGGCGTTACAGTTGGTATCAGAGGAAGTTTAGTACAAACCTTGGAAGCTAGATTTAGATAAACTCTGATTAGAGCACGTAGACCTAAGATGAACTTTGAGGATTAGTATAGAAGAACTTCCTAGAATTTTGGTATTGTAGAGATTTTGTGAGTTTTCCGAGCAATACATCCCTGTCTGGATACGAGCAGGTAGAGGCGGCTCTGGCACAGATGTTCCTAGGGGTAAAACCCGAAAACACCGCTTTGAGCTAGACTCGAACGGGAACTGGTGCACGACAACGGGACTTGCTGCACTCTTGGTTATGACACTCCCGGGGGATATGCTTAGGATAACTCTCATTTTCTTTACAAATCATTATGAAGGGTTTATGAGTATATACTTCCTCAAATAAAACATTTTTATGATTATGGATTATATCCATAAATAGTTCAATTTATGTTAAGTGTTTTATAAGTATGGGATTATGTATTTTGATTCATAAACTGATCTAGTTTATGCCATTGTTTAGAAATGGCGCCTAGTGGAAGAAATGGAAACAGTATCAATGCACGCACTCCATGTAGGGATTGCCCTCCTGCTCAAGATAATTATAGTGGGGCTGGTGATGCAACTGGTGCCGATCAGCTAATCACCATACTGGGACAACTTACTCAGGTTATGAATAATAACCTTACTCGTATGGAGCACCCTGATCCGCAACGTAGGGGATCAATGCTAGACCGTTTCATGAGGCAACAACCACCAACCTTCAATGGGGGTACAAATCCATTAGTAGCTGAGCAATGGATAAACTCCTTAGAGAAAATATTCCATGCCTTGGGGAGTAGAGAAAGGGAGAAGGTTGTCATGGCATTTTACCGCCTCACTGGAGATGCCGATCAGTGGTGGTCGCTGATTCAAAACACAAAGGAAGATGATGACGTATCGAATATGGAATGGAGGGAGTTCAAAGAGCTTTTCTTAGAAAAATACTTTCCTCGTGACCATCGACCAGATATGGAAAGGCAATTTCTGAGTTTGAGGCAGAAGGAGGATGAGAATGTCGCAAAGTATGAGGCTAACTTTACAAGGTTAGCGAGGCATGCTGCCGATTATATACGTAACCCAATGAGTAAGATTGATCGTTTATTTGATGGGTTAAAACCATTTCTCCGTCGAGCTTTAGTATCACAATCCTTCTCATCATACAAAGATATTGTCTCGTGTGCTATCAAGACAGAAAAGGAATTCTCTAAGTCTTATGAAAACAAAGTAAAGCAAGAGAAGAAGAGAACGGGGGAACAAGAGACAGATAAAGGGAAAAAGGGAAAGAAGGATTTTCCATTATGTGATAATTGTGGGAAGAATCACCCTGGTACGTGCCTAAAAGGAATGGGAGTTTGTTATAAATGTGGAGAAAAGGGTCACCAGGCTCGTGATTGCAAGGGAAAGAAAGAGGCTGTCAAAGTTGAATGCTACAATTGTAGGGAAATGGGGCATTATGCAAATGAATGTCCTAAGCGTCAAGGAAACTTACCTCAGAAAAGGCCAAGGGATCAAGGCCAATCTTATGCTGTGACTACAGTTGAAGCGGAATAATTAATGTATTGGTGCTTTTGGACTCAAGGATTATATTCTGGTTATAAGAATAATGTGATATATATAAAGATTGTACTGCAGTACTTTTTGATTAAGGTAATATGATTAAGGTAATCATATTTTTAGTATGTGACAATAAGAGAAACTTTTCTTTGTTTGGGGAATCTGATGTTACAATTGATTTTAGAATTTAGAGACCTTTTAGAGAAACTCTGGACGGAGGTATTTTGGATAACTATTAAGGTTGGAATGGATTAAGTTAAACCATGGATAGTATTGTTTAAGGTTAAAGCATTTATGAAGATTATTTTTGGAATATTATGATACTATAGTTTTAGGAAAAGGACAACCTGCAGGGTGGGGCATATCCCGTCGTGTCGGACAAAGCTGCAGGAATCGAACCCACAATCATAGTGCGACAGGCCTTTATTTCCTACCACTAGCCTACAGGAAGTCCCCAGTTATTACAAAATAATTTTACTAATCTAAATGGTATGTGTTAACATTTGGAACCTTATACAATTAGGATAAGTATAATATTTTTGAGTTCTATTATCTTTTTGAGTGAAAGATGAGTTGAAGGTTGAAACTCTAATTGTCAAGCATAAGTATATATATACCTATCTCTTATTCAAAGAATAAATTAATTCTTAAACTTTAGTAAAGGGATATTAAAACAAAAAAAACGTGTTATCCTAATACCTTATGTCTTGTTGAACTGATGATATTTTAAATCAACATAGATTGAAGGCTTTGAGGCCCTCAATTTGAAAGTTGATTGAGATTGATGACCTCAATCACTCCCTACAAATATTTACATTTTTCCTCCAATTATATGTCTCTAATTTCCACCAATGTCCTCCTAATCGAGATCATAATTGGGTGGTGACTTTTTCATTTCCCTTTCCCTCTTATTAAGGCTAAATTTTATTAATCTTATTTCCGATGTGGGTTTTCCTCAAAGGTATTTTCTCTTTTCAACCTTTTACTTTCAAAGAAAAATTTCAAATTGTGAGGACGCAATTTATTGAAGGAGGGGAGAATTTAACACCTCGAGCTTCCACGATACGCTTCTCATTCAATAATGCAATAGCTTGCATTGTACGCAACTTCGAGTTCTAAAACACCGCGACTAATCAAAGTAGCCGTTATGAATAGTAATAACCACTTTTTAAAATTATATAAATTTTATATTTCAAAATGGACTTCATTTTTGTATTCGTAATATCGAAATTATCCTAAGTTTAATTTTTTGTAACTTTCTGAGAACTTCCAATTTTTTTATGAATAGTGAAAAATACCTAAAACAACTTTTTTAATCAAAATAATTTATTGTGATAAATTATACTATTTAGTGGTTTTAAAGTATAATTAGAATATATTTTTACCATTTTATCCAATGGTGGTCATTATAATTAATTTAACATTGAAATTGGACATAAACAATTGTCAATCTTTTGATATAAATTGTTTCTTAAAAACACGCTATTTGTTGTGGCAGCGGGAATTAATTATAAAATTAACTAATGAAACTTATATGTTTGGAATTTTGTAAAATAGACATCATTTTTGAATTTGGAATATCAATTATAGCTTAGGGTGAAATTTTGGCATTGTTCTGAAAAACTTCCATTTTTGATGAATAGTGAAACCACTAAGTGGTAGTTAAATAATTGATTTTTCGTTTAAATGAAATATTACCACTTCTGTGATTTGATTTTCAAAAATCCGACATACATGGTTGTCATTAATAAGTAAAATGTGATTCAATGAGATTAAAATAATTTTTTGGTGAATAGTAACTTTTAAGTTCTTAATCATGATTAGAGGTAATTAGTGTAGTTTAAGGTAAAAACAATGTTTTAATAATATGATATGAGGTTTACACTTGTCCTACTCCTATTGGATCAGTCATGGCCGACCAAGACAACCCATGGGTCAACTTGGGGACCCCATGGAGCCACTTTGGTTGGAAAATGACATTAATATATATCTATTTAATGTTAAAATTAAATTGACACAAACATGAGTTGTTTTACTAAAATAGTTTTTAAGTGGGGTTAAACAAGTCAAAATTTTGATTATAAATATTCATTATAAAGATAAAAAGATTTCCTACATCATAGTATTTTCTTTATAATTTTTAGACATTATATAAATTAAATTATTTATGACATCATGATGATGCAGTGATGACCTCATTATTTAACGATTTCAATAAAATGGAAAGATAATGTAAAATCCAAAGCGTAAACTTGTCAAAAACCTATTGTATGAGTAGATTTCGAACCCTTATCATCTTATCCTCGAATTATATAAGTTTGGGACCTCTAAAATCCGAAACTCATTTTATAATAAAGTGACGTTTCTTTACTTTCCAAGAGTGCCCCTCCTCTCCACTTATAAAAGGCCCCCACCTCTCCCACCTTATTCACACATTCAAGCCATTTGGCTCGGCCAACCTCTGCCCAAATACTCTCCCAACTTCCCCCTCTTACTCCTAGAAGCCTCACATTGGGCAGAACTCTTCCCAAGGAAGCCTTTGGCTCAAATCAAAAAGAGTTACCCGATTTTGAGGTAATGTCTTCTCTAATGTTGTTTTGTTTTATTTTTCTTCTCCAACCCCCTAAACTCTTTTTATTCATTTCTTTTGTAACAACACCAGTATCCTCAATATACTAGGATGTTGTTATAATAAGTATTAGAGCTACACTTACACACACCTACATCTAATGGTTAAAGAACATACGGTTTCTGTGGATGACGAATTTCTGCCTCACGAAACGATGATTGTTCAACACTCATATAACACCTTCAAAGGTGTCCATTAAGATGTCACTATATTTATATATGATATAAAATATGTTTATGTTTTACTTATGCTTCTGTATTTCTCATTTATGTCATACTTTATTATTTCCATTATGGGTAAAATGCGATAATTTCATTTTAGGAAGTGCGGACTACCGCCCCCTCAAAGTGATTTGAATCGTTAATGCCATATGTGGGATGTATAAAGGATGGATTAAATGGTATTATACACTATATTATACTTTAATTATATTATAAATTTATATCATTATGATTTCATTCCATTAAATACGAAATAGAAATGAAAGTAGCGTTCATGTGTACGTACGGCTTACCGTCTCCATGAACGGTGCATTTCATTTCTTACCTCTAAATGTTACGTGACATTATGAATGAATGTATATACTGTATATATATGATATATATTATATCTACATCATGAATATAATTCTGTATATAATGGATATTTCACCACATGAACAACTTGTAATTATAAGAAGTTTATTTTTGACTCAAGTACCAAAGATCGACAAAACGACCGTTATTAACTTAAATAATTAAATAATGTTCATAACATGGTAATAAGGGATATAAAAGGAATAATGAACATGAAAAAGGTTATTAAGTAAATATAAATTAACTCTAGATTATTATTCAGGAGGTTAAAGAACGGTCGAGTCAGGACAGGACGCAAGGTAAGGGAACTTCTTAACTTCAATTCTTTGGGTTAATCTCCTACTTTCAAATTACGTCATGATATTATTATGTCCTATCTTGTATTTGTACTTTCTTTATGTGTATCTATAGTGAATACACATAATAGATCTATTTTATTTTTAAGGGAATTTCTTAACCCAATTTCCATTCTTTGGGTTAATCTCCTACTTTCAAATTATGTCATGATTTGTAAGGGAATTTCTTAACCCAATTTTCATTCTTTGGGTTAATCTCCTACTTTCAAATTATGTCATGATATTATTATGTCCTATATTGTATTTGTACATTATTTATGTGTACTTATAGTGAGTACACATTATAGATGTACTTTATTTAAAAAAATGATCTTTTTAAGGACTTCGTCTCAATCCCCTTTCATTGAGGCATATTTGGTTTTATACAAAACTTTCTTTTATACGGTGTATAAACCCCTTTGACTTTTACATTTATTCAAAAGTAATGTTTTTTATACGAAGCGTTTTACTAAACAACAAAAAGGGAATGTTTTACTTTCCGTACTTATGCGGCGACAACGACTTCTCCGCCGCCATGACCATTATTTGAGTTTCGGCTTCCTCTACAAGCCATCATTTTTTTAATGAAAAATAAATAAAAAGTTTTAACTTTCTTTTATTTTGGTATTGAAAATGGTTTTGAAAGCGTTTTTATTATATCAATGTGTTGTATTTATATCTTGTGATTGAAATGTGGAGATGTTATGTTTCCTTTATGCATGTTTTATGTGATACGATTATGTTATGGTTTATGATATGTTTAAAACTATTCATATGAGGAATGCAATGGACTTAATAAGTGATGGGTGGAGCCCGCTATAGCTCCTCGATGCATCGGCAGGTCTCATGAGACAAACTAGTGTCTTGGCACGAGGCCTTGAAAAAATCTTATTTGTGGTCCTGGCACGAGGCCTTGACTACGTGGTTATGATAGTCTGGCATTATGCATTCCATCATTATGAAAGTGGTTATTGATATTGCATGTGATTATTCGACCAGTAGAATATCCATGTGAAGAAGTAAATGGCATTATCTCATTTTACATTAGCCATATTATGTTGAAGTTCATGTTTAAAAGGCTTTTGTTTTAGTTATACATTGCCTTAAATGTTAATGTTTATTTATGAAAGATTCCGCTATATTGTTAACCTTACTGAGCATCTGAGCTCACCCCTTTCAATGTTTTAATATTTTTCCAGGATGTGAAGAAGTATTTTATGAATGACCTGCAGGGTAGTCAGAAAGGGATGTGATTGTGGACTATGAATACCATGTTATTGTAGTTTGTTTACTTTTTGATGTAATGAAATACTTATGAATGTATCTAGTGTTTCCAAGGCTACTAAACTAATCGGTCTTTCGAGACTTGATCTTTTTTTATCATGCCAATGTTACGAACTAATGCACCGACTCTAGGTAGCTAGGGTCGGGGCGTTACACCAGTCGCCTATCGGTTGCAGCTACCTCAGAGGTATCGGGCCATGCACGACGTCTTCTACGTCTCTCAGCTCCGACATTACTTTTCAGACCCGCCTCATTCCTTTCAGCCTGAGGAGGTTTAACTTGAAGCGGATGCGTCATTCGAGGAGCATCCTATCCAGATTGTAGATCGCAGTATGAAGGTTCTTCGTGGGTGGTATGTTCCTTTGGTACGAGTGCTATGGAAGCACGGGCGATTACAGGACGAGACCTGGGAAAGGGAGGTCGATGTACGATCGCAGTGGTCGGAACTATTTGGGGATTCCTCTTATACGCCCCGTTAGGGAAATTCGGGGACAAATTTATTTAAGGGGGGAAGTTTGTAAGAACCCGGATCTTTGTTTGTGTATGTTTTTCCTTTTTTCTGGATTTTGTAAGAAAAATGTTGTTTCTGAAAATTTTCAAAGTACGCACCGTGTACTTTCTGAGTACACGTCGTGTACTCTGATCCGGCTCGAAGTCGTGTGCTGGCCGTGCCCGGGCCACACACACAGTGTGTAGGGGTGACGTGGAGGCCTATTTTGGTGGAGTACGGAAGGGACCCAGTACACGCCATGTACTCTAAAAGTACATGTCGTGTACTTTCTTTTTTTCACTAAATGGACCGGGGTTGCGCCTAACCCCCAATTTCATCTTCTTCTCCATATTTTGTCTGCTAGAGAGCGACCGTACGACCAGATCTTCAATGAGCACCCGCCTCTTCGTCCGTTCTCCGATTCGAGTGCGGTCAATTGCGTTGGAATCGCAGCGGTGAGCTATCCCTTCTGCTTGAGTCTTGTTTCTTGATTCCTCCTGGTTTCCAAGTTATCATAGGTTGAGAATTTTGTGTGTTTTCTCAGATCTACGTCGTTCCAAGGGGAATCTGTCATCGTAGTTCACGTATATCGATCACCTAGGATCGAGGTATGTGGTTTGTGCATTTCCGTAGAAATTTGATGAATATTTTGTGCAAATTCCACCAATACCCTTGAACGGGGTATTGTGTGTTCCTGTTTTTCCCTTGTTGTATTACCTGCTTTTCTTGATTTCTAGAGTAGATGTTTTGCATGTGTTTATGGTAGCTTTACTGTACCTTGGATGTATTCTATGCTTGTTCTGCCTGTTTGGCGTTTTTCCAGTTTCCATGCTTAGTTATAGGACAGTGGAACTGCTACCTTGTTTTGCTATTGAGCCTTAGTTGATAGCCAAGTAGTTCTTGAGGTTTACTTGGATGATTCACGTGCGCTGAGCATGCTTAGTTTCACTCAAGACTCTGGGAACTTAGATTAGTAGACTAAAGGGAGAATTTATGGAAGGGCTTCTCCAGAGTGTCTTTTAATTAATATATGAGACCACATGGAGAATTGATGTTGAGTGCTTCCTCAGAGAGTCTGTAGTTCCTCGACACGAGCCACAGGGGGAATAGATGTTGAGTGCTTCCCCAAAGAGCCTTTAGCACGATATGAGACTATAGGGGGAATTGATGGTGAGTTCTTCCCCAGAGAGTCTATCTTTTTCAGAGCTGAACCAGAGGGGTCAGACTGTGTGTGCCTCCTAGAGGGTTGCTGGTACTTATAGGTTGAACCATAGGGGTTAGGCTGTGAGAGCTACCCAGAGGGTTACCTATTTTTTCTTGTTGTTGGCTGCTTACTTGTGTACTTTATTTTTTAGAACTATATATTGTAGCTGTTTGTGATTTCCTATTTACTACTTCTTGTTTTATTACTTGCCTTTTATTCATTGACTGTTAGGCACATATATTAGGGTGATTTCCTACTGGGATTGTATCTCACACCCTATTTGGGCCATGATTTTGGGCCCAAGTAGACTATGTTGTTGCAGGTATAGATAAGGGAAAGCACCCTTCTACTTCAGGTTCTTTATTGAACTGGGGCTAGAGAGTATGGGACCGAGATGGGTCTCGCAATGATGAGGAGTTTATTTTTTTTCTTTTTCACTTGTTTTCAATTGTATTCCAGTACGTTGTTGTGTTTTCTACTTTCTATAGATACTTGTACATGTTGCATCATTGTCATCATTGCTATATATATTCATTAATTCCGTTGTTTGGTTCCTGCTGCTATGCATGTTGTTACTGCTTCCACTGTTGACTATTGTTTTTCCATTGTATACCTTACCGAATGAGGGCATAGTTTCCCCACCGACTCACCATGGCCCTCACTGCTAGTCGGCAGCCTCTGGAGTTCGGGGAAATGCTCTTGAGGTTATGTGGTGAACCAGGTACGGGGCACCAATGGAGGGGATTCGGATTCAGGTTGTTACATACGTGTCATGTATACCTTTCTACATGGATTGATTATCTTGTCCATCGTATCTTGGAAAGGTTATGTTAGGGTTTGTTCCCTTCATCGTCTCCCAAAAGGTTGGTGTGTTTCATTTCCTACTCATTGGAGTATGATCCCTTCAACTGGACTTCCGGTCTAGAGTTTTTGGAATCCCCTAAGAGGCCTAATGCGATATCCTCTATTAATTATTTATTTCCTAGGTAGAGTCCTTGGAATTAATGTGACTAACTTCACCAAGAATCCTTCCTCAACTTAGCAGGTTAATCCGGATGAAGTTGTTACTATCACCACATGGCCTTGGATATGATCCTCATCCATTGTATCACATCTTTCTCTTTAGATCTATCAGTGTATCTCTCTCATGACAATTTCTAACGAACAATACTTCTCATATGGATGTCATAAGTGCTATCAGACATAGGAGTGTGTTCTCCCAGATGAGTGTTTCATGGAATCTTCGGACTAAAGCCCTAGTGTGGGTATGGAGTTTTTGTGCCTTAGCTCTAGACTGTGTGTCTTGGTTTAATTATATCTGGATATTTTTGTTATATTTTTTGTAGACATGTATTGAGTAGAGTTGGTTGTATCTTTCTTTGTGTATTGATTTTTGGTTTTGAGGTGTCCTAGTGAGTATTGTAATACTCACCCCTATATGGGATTTTCCCTCACAAGTCGTGTCTTGTGCATAAGAGTGACCATTTTATGGACCAAGTCTGGATAGGGCTTTGTGAGTTCAGGTAGCCCGAGGTATTCCTATGTCTTTGAGAAATAGTCCCAATACATATTTTGTTTACAGGATAGACTTTCTAGTTTATAGGTTCTTTCTTTTTGGTGGTATTATATTATAGACCAATTTACTTTACTTTACTTTACATTAGGCCATACTCAGTTGGTTAAGATAGTGGAATTCATTCATTTTTTTCTTAGTGCTTTTTACATTTCAGCACTTTGTGGGCTTGGAATGTGTTCATGTGTATAGGTACATAGGAAATGCCTCATGTGTTAGTGATATTCCTACTCAGTGCTAGTCACTAGACCCTAGCCTATTGGATGTGGGCTTGGGGATTCACAACATGTTCCCCACTTGGATAGGTTGTGGTAGTGTGTGTATAGGTACATTAGAAAAAATGCTCCCATAATAGATATTCCTTATTGGTTCTTTCACCAACCCCAATCCTATAGAGACTAGATTAAGGAATTTGTATATTAGACTTCCGTTAGCCAGGAAGGACCTAGTGGGTTGGGTCATGACATAACCCAATTTACTTTTATATTCTGGTGAAGAGTTTAAATTTTTTATTATTAATTATAAAAAAAAATTATATTTGGAATTATTATATAATATTAATTGTTATAACTATAAATATGAAATCCATTTGAAAAAATTCAATCTTTATAAGTGGCATAAACTTATTTTATAAGTATCCCGCAAAGTGGTATGTAAAATGGTTTTCTGAAGAAAAAAAATGTGTTTATGTTTTAAATTGATTTTATCCCAATACTATTGGAAATGTTCCCTATACACACGATTTCAAACTATAGGTATAGCCCTTGAAAATGTGGGTATAGGCTATACCCACAGTTTCAAGGAACTGTGGGAAACTGAGGAATCAGTATAGCCCTTGAGCTATACCCACAGTTTTGGAAATTTTGGGTATAGATCCACTCCACCATGTCATTAACCTATACCCACAGTTTGTAAATTGTGGGTATAACTTTGAAGAAATACACGGTCGCAGGATTCGATCCTTAGACCACCACTTTATTTTTCTCAGGCCTAACCACTAATCCATTTAGCTTATTTATATATAAATATATATCTACTTATATATATTTATATAAACCATGGATATAGGTATAAAACCGTGGTAAAATGTCTTCCCATGAAATTTTTTTGTGTCCTATGGGAAAAACATTTCCCGACATAAGGCGGGAAATCTATACCCACATTTTTTCAAAACTGTGGGTATAGAATTCAAAAAACAACCCTATACCTATGGTTTCACAAAAACCATGGGTATAGATCTTGAATAACTTCCCTATACCCTCTATTTCTGTAAAAATGTGGGTATAGGTCTTGAAAAACATCATATACCCACGGTTTTGGGAAAACTGTGGGTATAGGGCCATTTTACAATAGTAAAATATCATGTATAATGTTTATTCATATATAATAAAATATATTATTTATATCAATAGGATACTTATATTAATATAACGTAAAATTAAAAATATTATGAGGCTTTTAACAAAAATAAATGACAGCTTTTAAAAAAAATATGTATTTTTCACTAATCACTGAAAAATAAACCTTTCCATAAAAATAACAAAAAATAACCATATATTAATTTTGACTTTATTATTTTAAAAATAAAGTTATTTTTTTAAAATAAAAATTTAAAAAGTGGTAGAAATTAATTATATGTTTGATGCATAAAATGAAATAAAAACATTTTTGATTAAAATTCATTTTTAAGAAAAAAATGAATTCATTCAAAAAAAATAAGTACTTATTACAACATAAATAATTATAATATTTGTCTATAAACATTATATATAATTAATAATGTGTTTATTAATATTCATACCACAAAAATATAATAGCTATATTATAATTGTTATTTTTAAATAATTATAATTTAATAGTATATTGTGGTTTGTTAAACTTAGTATTATGTGTAATGCAAGATAAAAAAAGTATTTTATAAAATCATGGGGTGATAATTTTTACCCCATTAAAGATAATTTATACCTTTAAATTTCATTATTTTGATACAAACAAATGATAAAATCTATGCTTCATTTCATCCTTATGTTCCCAAGTAGCTTCTTCAAATTTTTTATTCCTCAAGAGATCTTTAACCAGGTTAGTAGTCCTGTTCCATATCACTTTATCATTATGATCCATGATTTATATTAGATTTCAATTAAAATAAATATCATTCTCTAGTGGTATTAATTCTAATTTTAGTACATATGATGGATCGGGTATGTACTTCCTTAAGAGAGATACAAGGAACACATCGTGAACTTGAGAGATGTTCGGTGGAAGTGCCAAGTGATAAGTTACCATCCTTACTCCATTAAGAGTATATAAGAGGCCAATATACCTTGGTATTTTCTTTTCACTCTTCTTGAAAATCAAAACCTTATTCTATGTAGAATCCCATAGTAGCACATTCTCACCAACTTCAAACTCTAGATCTCATCGATCATTATCATCATTACATTTTTGTTTACTCTAAGTTGGATTGATGTTATGTTGAATGGTTATGACTTTATCCACCATTTCTCTATATTTATATGTTCTTAATAAATTTATTTCTCCAATATCATCCCAACACTTTGGTGTTCTAAACTTCTTTCCATGAAGGGATTCATAAGGATCCATATAAATTCAAGAAAACTCTATTAGAGGAAGCTGTTGATCCCAAATACCTTTAGAATACATAGAACAAGATGTCACCATTTACTCTAGGGTTATAATGGTTCTCTCATACTAACTATCCATATAATCAAGACATATTATACTGAAACACAAATTTTTATCCATAGCTCGTTGAATAGTTTTCTAATACATTATTGTAAAACACAAAGCCCAAGGAATATATAATATAATTTAATACTCCAAGAAACCTTTCCACTACCATAATAAATATTTTTGCAATATAATAGTGGTATAAATCTTCTATGATAGCAATAAACTACGTTTACATTCAATTGTGGTTGACTAAAACCCAAAATCATTATATTATTTAAATGTTTTGGGGAGTTTGATGTCAAAATACATAGTGATGTTTTCTTATTTCCATTCTAGTATGTGTAGTGATTGTAACACCCCTATATCCTTATATCTCTTATCTTAAAAATTATTTCATATCAAGAAACTAGATATGTACTCTACAATATCTATCTTTATGTTATCCCACTACAAATACTATTTTTAATCTCTATAAATATTCATACTTCTAGGAATAATTATGAATGATGAACTATTAGCCTCATCTCATAGATCCTTTAAATATATTATGGATAAAACACATACATGGTTCTTAAACCATATCATTATAAATTATTCAAGGTTGAACTTAGGAACAATTCTTACTTTCTTTTACATCCCTACATATACCTTCTATTCCTATTTAATCTTCACTTGGATATATGGTTGAACACTCACTTGGGAAAGATAAAATTTCCCCAATCCTTTTGTATTTCAAGATCCGTCTTTTCAAAATCTATAAATATTGGATCTTTTTTTATCCTCATCATATATATGATAATTGGGTTCTTTTTAATTAGAGAATCTTCCACCATGTTACCCTTTCGAGGGTGGTAATGAATCAAGATGTCATAATATTTAATCAAATATATCCATATTATGTAGTACATGTTCATCAATTTTTGAGTGAATATATACATTAATAATTTTTTATATGTATTTATATCACATATTTCCCCATAAATATAATTCCTCCATATATTAAATCCAAAAATTATAGAATCTAACTCCAAATAATTAGTTTGGTAATTTTTTGCTTGAACATTCAATTACTATGGGGTATAATCAATCACCATACCATTCTACATAAGGATTCATATAATTCCTTTATTTGATAAATCACTATACATCATAAACCCTTCTCCACTTCATGGTATTTTAAGCACATGTTCACTGGCCAACCTTCTCTTCAGTTCATTGAAACTATCATAACATTCATATGTTCGTAATAACATAAAACCCTTCCAAGTAATCTTGGTAATGGATTAGATATTCATGATAAATCTCTCATAAAGAATCAGTAGTATCCATATAACCTAAGAAAACTATGGATTTAAGTTACCATGGTTTCTCTTGACCATTGGTTAATTACATTTCTCTTTGAAGGATCCATCGATATACCCTCATTTGAGATTATATGATCCAAGAATGAATCATTCTTAATCCAAACTTTCAACTTGGAAAATTTATCATACAACTTCTCCTTCCCCAGGGTCTTTAGTAAAATTCTCAAATTTTCCTCATACTCTTTCTAACCCTTTGAATATATAATAATAGTCTTTAAAGACTACTACGGACAGATCAAGGTATTCTCTAAAGACACTATTCATTAAATCCTGAAAGATATTAGGATCATTGGTATGTACAAATGGAATTACTATAAATTCATAATGATTATACCTTGTACGAAAGGTTTTCTTGGGTATATTCACCTTATTGATCCTTGGATTATTATACCCATATTTTTAATCAATATTGAAAAAATAAATATCTCCTCTAAGTTAATCAAACAAGTAATCGATATGGGGTAGAGGATATCTTTTCTTAATAGTGATCTTGTTAATTTCTTGATAATCAATTAAAAAACTCATTTATGAATCTTTTTTCAAAACAATAAGAACACATGAACCCCATGGTAAAGAACTAGGTAGAATGTTGAAATAGTTGTAGCCTTAGGTATGAATTATATTGAAAACTCAACTTCATGATTCATGGGAAGACTATGAAAGTAATCTGGAAATATATTAGCATATTCCCAAACAATAGGTATATTTTCAATGTTGAGTTTCTCTAGAAATTTGAGATAAATATCAAACATGAAAAGGAAGCAAGACCTACATGATATAAGTAATTTCCATTCGGTGTTTAGGTTCATCCTCACAATGATAGTTGATTGAAGGATGACTCAGAATATAAAATGTAAATTATATTCTATAAAAATTGATATGGGATCTATACTAGGAGATCCAATCTATACAAAAAATACATAAAATTCGACTAGGTAAATAAAAACAATAATTTAAGGAATAACCATCCCACAAAATTCTATTAGAGAGAATTTATAGACATGAGATATCTTCATCCTACAATTAAGAGTTTTACAAAAAAACTCATAATCTAATTATTGAGGTGTTGATGTGATACATTTATAAAATTATATAGATTTAAAAGACTATGTAGACCCAGAATCAAATAAAACATTTTCAATACGGGAGTGGGTGATAAGTGTACCTTTCACCATGTCGCTCGAAACTTCCACCACATCTATAGTAATTGCACAAGCTTATCCTTATACCCTTGTATTAATTTGCAGTATGTTCTCTTGATGTTAAGGGGATTGGTTAGAATATTTACCCATATACTTATAGTTAAAGAACTTTACATTGATGGATTATCCATTACCCTTTCATTCATAATCAGGATGGCCTTTCTCTCCACACATAAAGCAAACTCATTTCCTTTTAGGCATATACTAAGGTGTTTCTTTCCAAAAATATTTCATTTTGGAATATTTCACTTTATATTCATCCCCTTATCTAATTTTTTCTCTGTGAAATCCTTTTATTATTCTTTTCATTCAAATCCATAAGACTCAAATAATTATTTCTAAATCTTGATTGAACATGATAGTATTTCATCTGATGTTGAGAATGTTTGTGAGACTTTTTCCCTTCAACGGATTAGCTTAAGATCTTTAAATAAATTTTCAATCTTGACTCTTGTATTGTGTAAGTTTTCTTTAGAACATGTTTCTCAACATGTATTGTTAGAATCATACTTCGAAACATTTTCCTCTACCTTTTCTCCCAAACTCAATAATTGTTGCTCTAATTTTCACCTTGTTCATAAGGATGGTATTTTTCCAAGAAAATTTTCTTAAAATACTTCCATTCCATGATATTTATTTTCTCATCATACATAGTGTTTTGAATCAATGACCACCATTGATCTAGATTCCCTGATAGATGATAATCGTCTATGAATTCTATCTTTGTTTCATTAATTCTTGAAGTGTGAATATATTCTTTAAGGTACTTGTCAATTTATCATCTATAAATGGATTTATAGTCACATTTAATGATAGAGGTTTCTAACACATGAGGAGGCATATCATTGTTATATCACATTATGGATCTGTACATCACTCTATATGGGAAGGGTTAATTGTCATAACCATAGTTATCTACCTCAATGTAGTTACAATTTTATAATCTCCAGGTGTATCTCTAGTTTTAGATTTAGCATATTTCCCTTGATGGTAATCCCTATATAGATTTTTTGCATTGATAATGTTTCCATTAATTATTCTATATTCCATTTATAATAAAAATCATACACTACATTATATCATAACATTACAAATCATAATTCATAAATTTATAACTACTAAAACACTTAAAATAAATTTTTAAATTTATGTATAACTAATACCATACTCATAAACATGTTTTATTTTGGAATATACTCAAATTATAAAAAATTAAATTCTTTTATGATGCCTTTTAATGAAAATTTTAATTAACCAAATCAAATCTCCAATGAGTTTCAAAATAGTTTCATAGTAGGTCACACTCACTATGAACCTAAATCATGGTTTTGATATGCTCGAACCAACTCTTTTTTATGTTGTTAACACAAGATAAATGTATACCAAAACCATGTCCACATATATTATCCAAATGTAGATTTAATTCATGGAAAACAATATAATATCTACTTTACCAAAACATTAACTTCTTATCTAATACATAGACATATCCTCAATGTCATTCATAGGTCTATATTCTATAATCTATATTTTTCTAAATATAGTATCCAAGGTTTCTACTAAATTTTATCTTATACCCACTGTAAATACCTAGAACCTGGTCTCCAAATTTTTTTTTTTAATTTAATATGTCAGTACTATATATAATTTATCACATATCAAAGTATTTAATAGTTTAATATTTTTTTAAAACAAAATACATTCTTAAATACCAGATTAAATTTGAAAATAAAAAATAAAAAATGGTATTTTCTTTGAAAACCCCATTATTACCTCTATTATATCCCTTCATATCAATCATAATAAACTTCCAAGAAACCATGGTGTAAGAAACATAATAATTTGGTGAGATCAGATGCTCAGTAAGGGTACGCATTTAGAAAAATCTAATAATTCATGAAAAATATGGTAAGAATAAATGATGCTCAAATAATTCCATATAAATAATAAAATGAGATAGAATCTTATCCATGGATATAATAACTATTAAAATAATAACATCGAAATAAATAATTTATTTCATAATGATTGAATACATAATGACGGACATATGAAACATTATTTTTATGAATCGTGCCAAGACATCTTACATAAATGAGTAAGGGCTCGGCCAAATACTCAATCAGTATTTTCTTAAGAGAAATTTTGATACATAAATGGGATATTTAATTCTAATACCCAAATTTCATTTAATTATTACAATGCATTTTTCATATGAATAATAAAATATAACTTAATCATTGTGACTTAAAAATCGATAAATGGTTGTATTTTATGATCTAGAATACAAAATATCAACACTTTACCCAATCAAAGTAATCATAAACCATCTAGGGAAATAATTTGGATGGAATCATTATAGTATATCCTCTAAAAATTTATGTTTACATATATTAAAATACTTAATAAATGTTATTGGAAAATTTTGTGAGTAAAAACTCATTTCACTTTGATATCATATATTTCAAACATAAAAATTCCCCAATAGTTAATGTAATAAAATTTCTTTAAAAGGAAACTTGTAAAATTTTAATGGAATCCTTAAATAATTGAGTGTTCAGTATTATGGTAAATTATTTTCATGCCAATTATCTTAAAAAAATATTCCTTTATAATTTTTAGTAAAAAGTGAAAAATTACCTAATTCAAAAAATGACCAGAAGAATCCTATTAAACCATATTATAAAAATTAAAAAATGGATAAAAATGACTTTAAAATATCACTATAGAGTATTAAAAACATTATTTTTAATAATTTTAGAAAACATGGATGTGGAAGAGAATGGATTTTCAACCAAAGAGGGAAATAAAATCCATTTTCGTAAAAAATATTCCTTTAGTATCATGATTATATAAAGAGAGTAAAATGAAATGAAAATATATAATATCAATAAATAACAATATAATAATAAAATATTTTGGTTTTATTATATAAATAAAAAATAATTCCCCTAGTGGATTCTTAAAATAAACATTCCTCAATAATGATGAGATTGTGAAATAGACTCTTTCCTCAAGTTTGACTCCCTTGGTATGTGTATAAACCTTCTATATAATTAATATATATTAATGAAAAGTTTCTTTATTTATCATAATCATATATATCAATTCAATATATTATTTTCTTATAATATTTTATCACCATTTTATCAAAAATTATTCATTAAAAGCATTATTCTAGGGAATAATTGCTTCGTTTTTCATGTATATTTTGGTTCAGTAATTTTAGTTTGGGTATATTGATCATTATTATATCATATATGAAATTTTTATAATTATATAAATATCATATATATTCATCATATATTTATTTTTTATAATCAATAAAACATATAGATAGAAAAATAAATTATACCACTCATAGAGATGGTACACTATATATATGTATGAACGTTGTTATCACTTTTGGAAAAATGAAACGAAAAAATGATAAATAATAATTCACATTTAATAGATTAATTATTATATAAAATGAATCATATATATTCATAAAATATATCCCGTTAGTAACCTATAAAAATAAAAATGAAGAACTCATCACATCGGTTTGTGAAGGTGGTAGTAAAATATATGCATGAGCGATTCTATAATTTTTCAATAGACTAGAAGGTAAGAAGGTAGATATTATATTATAATTTTATAAGGATAATTTTTAAAAAAATAAAATATAAAACATTGTACCCATCATAATAACTATCCATAAAATATAGTGATGAAAAATTTTATTATATCGTAATATATAGATAGTAAGTCGTACGTACACACGAGCGATAATTTAACTTCACATTTGACAGGAAAGATTGTGGATAATGGTGTTTTCATAATAAAAATATAATTTAACTATTTTTATGGTACTTAATTTATTATTTTATGATAAATACAATAAATTTAGTGGTGGTATGAGACTAAATAAATTTAAAGAGGTTGGGTAAGAAGATTACCTCTTCTTTGGGATACTTCCTTTAGTTACTTAAATAAGGAATATATGGATGGTCTTTTAGGAATCAAAACACATTCATAATATAGATAAGGGTGTTTAAAATATAAAATTTCATGGTTTTTTCAATTTTCATTGCTTAATGTGTTGTATGGAAGAGAGGTAAGGGGTTCCTTTTTACAAGGGAGGGAAAGGACACACATTGAATTTCATAAAAGATTAAAATATAAAAAAATATAAATAGAAAATTAAAAATGGAAATATATTCAAATAAAGTTAGGATATGGTTTAACTCTCATAAAAAAATACAATTTGGATAGGTTCAAGTGATATTTTAAACCTTATCTTTGTTTTAACCTCTTAGTTAACGTAATTTACCCTTAACTACAATAATGAAATTTTCACTATTAAAGAGATATAAATTAACTTATAAAGTGAAATTAGGTTCATAAATGTCTATAAAATAAAATTTATGACCATATATTATCCAAATTTTCCTATTTAAATATTTTTATGTATTTTTAAATAATTTAATAAAATATTCTTATCAAAAAAATAATAATGTCATTTCTGAGACTATTCAATTAACATGAATTTAAATACACCAAGAAAAAGTTGGAGTTAAAATATATTATGTTAAAACATTCCTAAATTTTTATATGTATCTAAAAAATCCATGTGACATGATAAATCTCTCAAATTATATAACATTTAATATCTTTAAAACCATTTATTTTATTTTTCTATAAATTGAAGAAATACTATATCGATGTTGCAAAAGCATTTAAGATAATTATATAATTAATAAAAACTAGAAATAAATCAAAATCATTAAAATAATTTCATTATTATGAAAATAACTATAATTACTATTTTACAACATTTTTCCCATGCAAACATATATGAGAAATTTAAAAGTGAGGGAGTGACGTTTTTTGTTTTTATTTAAATAAAATATTGTATATGATATTTTAATAGAGAAGTGTCCAACAAAGAATTAAATATATATTATATGGTTATAAGGGTATAAATTAATTCATTAAATATGATTTAATATGAAAAAATGGTGTTAATATCACTTATTTGTAACATAGATTATCTTAATTTACTCTTTTACTATGGTGAATAATTTTTACTATTAATTTTAACCAAAAATTAAGTTGATATTATTACATAATATTAATTATTTAGATTCCAAATATGAAATCCATTTTTAAAAATTTAATCCATATATGTGTCATAAATTTATTTCATAAGTATCCTGTAAAGTGCAATAAAGAAACTATTTTTTGAAAAAAAATCATTTTATGTATAAAATAATTTTTATATTGAGATCACATAAAATGTTGATTCATATGTAATTAATTATATTATTTCTGGAATAATTATACTTATATTATAAATTTAATTTAATTTTGAAAAAATAAAATTTAAATAGTGGGGTATATTAATTATATGTTTGATGCAAAAAATGTAATAAAATTAATTTTTGAAGAAAATGAATTTTTAAAGCATAAAATGATTTCACACAAAAGTTTAGTAATTTTTTCCGAAGAAATAACAAAAAAATTAGTGGTACCATTATATGTATTTCATAATTTGGTTATCACTATTCATTAAAAAAATTAATTTCTAGGTTATAATTTTCATGATTAAATAATTATATTTTAATTGTATATTGTGGTTCATTAAGCCTAATGTTTGGTGTAACACAAGCTGATAAAGAAATAAAATTTATTTGAAAAAAATATATCATAAAATATCAGGTTTTTATACTCTATTAAAAATAATACCAGCCCAATTCTCTCCCTAATATCACTCCACATGTCATATAGTTCTTTCACTCAAAAAAAAGACCAAAACTATAAGGCTTATGCTGTAAGCAAAAGAGGTTTTTTGAGGAGAAGGTATCAGCCCTACATGACCTATTTCATGTTTATTTCTTCTTATTATAACTTCAATTATTATTTAACCATTATGAAATAAAACATCATTATCTTTCATATAATAAAATATAATTATGATTATTTTAAAACCCTTTTTCATCTCTTTTTTCATCCTATATGAAATTAGTGCATCTCTTGTATGTACATGTGGATTACCACCTCCAACAAGTGGTGTGTTTATTTTTTCATCACCACCTCACAATGATGGTTATAATGATGGATTTAATTGATATATATATATATATATATATATATATATATATATATATTATTAATATCATTATCATTTTTTAATGATATTATATCATCTTATTTCTTTCCTTTGAAAAATGATAATGTTGTTCGGGAATATGTATGGACTACAACCTCCTCGAAGCGATGTGATATTATTTCTATGTGCTCCATTTATGGATGGTAATAATATTATATAAAATGAATAAAATTGATAATTATTTCACTATTATTATTTTGGAGATAATAAAATTATTTACTGATTTGATAATTATCATCATACCAAAGTTATTTTCCAACAATGAACTGAACATCCTCAAACAAATAACATGTACTTAACCAATTAGGTAATTAAAATTTTCATTGGAATAAATGAAACAAAATTTTTAATGATAAATTAAAAAAAATTAATAGTTTTCTTAAACAATAAATAATCTATATGATTCTATTATATGGTATCTAAAGGAAATACATGGAAAGTATAGACTTGAGATAAGACGTTTCTTAACATAATTTTCTTTTCATTAGGTTAAATTACTTCTTTAGTAACAATGTTATTCTATGATTATATATGAATTCATCTATAATTTTTATTGATTTTTATTTACAATAATTTTATTTCTAATAACTTATATGCATATAATCACATTATGGATTAATTGTCACTTTAAAAGTTATCATCTTTGAAAGGGTGCCTCAATCTCTTTTCATTGAGACATGATTCATGTTATACTCCATGATTTCCATTTATAGTGTACTTTTATCCTGAAGAATTAATTTTGAAGTATTAATTCTTAAAATTCATTGGATTTATAGATCCATATCATGTGATTTCTTTCAATTAATTTTCAATTGAATGTTACCAAATCGATAAAGGCTTTATTTTAAAATCTCATTTATTTTGGATATTGTTTATGTTTAAGGGTCCTTTAGCAGAAATTATATGATATAATTTTCCTGAAATATATATTTATTATTATCCATTTGTAATTTTATGTCTACATGAATTAATTTCATTTTTCTCTATTAGTAACCTCAAATGATTGAAAAAAATATTAATAAAAATAAAAAATTATTTCCTCTTTGGGTGAAGAAATTTTTCTTCTATATCTCTACTCTACGAAATTATTTAATGAAATTCATTACCTAAAATTTAAATATTTTAAAAAATTTCATTTTTACTAACATTTAATTTATTTACAATAGTTTAATAATGTGAGGACCCGACCCCAGAATACCCAGAGTCGGTGCCTTGAATCATTATATGTAGTTTTTTACAAAAACATGCACTAATAAACTACACATCATGTCCCATACAGAGAATCGAATTTGGTTTAGGTTCTGGGAAACCAGGAACTTCTTTGTCGAGCTTCTTCAGTTGAAAACTATCACCTGAAAAAATTGTTACAAAAACGTAGGGTGAGAATACGAATGCCTAGTAAGGTGTTGTAAAATAACATAATATACTAATATAACATTTAAAAATATTTTTTTAAAACTTTTCATAAAAAAAATTCTAAATAAATGTTATAACACATGTAACATATCATAACAATTATCTATGAAATATAAGTTCACAATTAAAAGCATACTAATAGAATTATAAGGGAACGTCATTCAATTATAAGCATTCTCATTCAAAGTGTCAAATAAAAGACATACTAAAAAATTAGGACATATGAATTTTCAAGTATAAATTTAATAACTGAGAGTGATACATAATTAGAGTTGCACATAAAGGTAATAACTTCAATTTTATACACTACTACTGTGAAACATACACTGGTTACTAAAATCACTTAGTGCCAAATAAATTTCATGCCATAATAATTTTCCTTTTCTAATACTCATAAGTACTGGCTCTTAACCATGGATATTATACTAGTCGAATATCCACTTTTTTAATTAATTATCATAAGCATAATGAGGAAATGTATAATATCATACCATGTCAAGACTCTAAAATTTCAATGGTCTTATGCCATGACCTGATTGTCTCATGAGAACTATCGATGCATCTATGGGATTTCATTAACTGGTCCCCAACCCATTATACCTATTCTATTACATTCCTCATATTCCATAAGGGTCGTATATTCAAAAAGTCCCATACCACTTTGAGTATTTAATTTTCTCATTTCATATTATTCAAGGTGTCTCATGCCACTTTGAATAATTAAATTATTATTTCATAAATTATCATAATTGATAAATAAATAATAAATTCTTTGATTTATCACATAAATTAATAACTTTACAACCCTTCCATAAACATTCAATGCATTGAAATATATGTTTATGACTTCAGAATAAATAATATTCCCGCTCAATTCATGCGTTGATAAATGGAAATGAAAATGGACTAAATCATAATATGTTAGTTTTTATTTAGATAATAATTTTCCCAATGACATGAATAAACTAGTAAACATTCTTTGTGATATTAATTTTAAACACACAAGTAATGAATGGATGGGGTTACCACATAAAATGATAGTTCCTTAATTGTCAAAATCCTTGATTCATGGAAATGAATATTTATAGTTTAAATTGACAAATTTTAAATTAAGAAAATGTCATTTGTACACAAGCATGCACTGATAAATGGTCTTGTCTTAATAAATATCCCTTCCTAATTCTTAATAGAATATAAGTCCAATTGATTTTCAGTGCAATGTTTGTTTTATATAAATCATAAATTCAAGAGAATTTAATTAAATATATCAAAAACATACTTTAACCACCGAAGTTTATTTTAGGCTAAGTTAATTTGGATTGTGGTTAAAACCTATAGGTGCATACACATAACCATATATATTTATATATATATATATGTATATGTCACACCCACTTACATTGATTTGAAACAAATAGTCATCGAGTTTACAATCAAATACCGTAATTGAAAATAATTTCCACCCATCACATTCTAAAACATCATTGTAAATAAACACTTAGCAGATTTAAAATCGGGTGGAATAAAACTATATGAAGGTTTATATATATATAATATATACTAGTGTATATTCAAGTTTTCGAAAGGAAGAAAAAGTGTATTTAATCCTTACACAGAACCTAAAAATATAGAATTCAACTTTGACACAAACAAATAAATAAACTTCCCTTCCATAATTTAATAAAAACCATGAATCTAAAATAATTTTTAGGGAAATCTTACTTTATATATTCTGAAAACTAAATCCATATATATAAATACGAACATCCTAAAAGAAATGTTATTTTTTTAATAAAAATTAAACCACTAGCATCATAAGAGTAATTCATAACTTAAGCAAATGAAATCCTAGGTTCAGCAAGAGAAGAACTTTTAAACCAAACTGAAAAGTTATAAACATAATTTTATGAATATATAAGTGTATATAAAAAAACAAGATAAGGAAAATTTAAAACCCTTACTATGATAGATTTTGATGCTTGGGCAAACCAAGTTGGGGCATAGGATCATGGTGCATAGAAATATAGAAGGTGAAAAACTCAAAACATTAAACCAATATGCACGATAGAACCCAAACCCCCAATTTAAAGTCTTAAAATCCCTATAGAGTTAAAATAAAATTTATAAAATGATTATTATTCAGTATCTATTTTATATAGTATAGTTTAGATTGACATCAATGAAACAAATTCAATTCCATTCTTTTTATAAACCAAAAGGTAAATAGAAGATGACATTTGTTCCAAAAACAAACATCCATACGATCGGGATAGTGAAATAGATAGAGGAAAATCAACAAATAAACAAACATTTAAATAGTTCACCACCAATATAAAATTTAAGTGCAACAAGAAGTAAACCACTGCAACCACACAATTGTTTAACAACAAAACCAATCAGTTCATATTCAAATTTACAAAACTAAAATTATGAAACATTGATAATAAATAAAATACATTCAAAAGTATGAAAATTTTGACATAAATAATTTAAAATGATCAATAATTGAATCTACAGTCCGCAGGAGTGACAAAGAGGGAAAGTGACGTCCAAAAACTAGACGTGGAATAGATTTGCGCAAACACTCCTAGCCTATGTAGATCCAAAAATTAAAATCTTACCTCACTCTAGATTGTAGAAAACCTAAAAAGAAACCCCAACCCGAATCAGCACCAAAACCGGACTCCACCACAGGGCCACGCCTTGGCGACGTCACACGAACCCGAAGCCGAGCATCCTTGAGACCGGCATGCACTCACTGCCTTGGTGACGACTTCCTCTCTCTCAGATGAGACCTATAGGCCTGCTCAAGAACCTCAATGCTACGACATCGCTTGACCCCTCCTCGCTGAAACCCTAAACACAGCCTCGAAAACACCTCACCTAGGCCCCAGACTAGTGACCTTTACCCGAAGCGCAGCGTACCCCAACTCCCAAGATGTGGTCCCCCCTTCTTCATGGATCTCAAATCCCTCACGAGATTATCTCTTTTTTTTTATTTCTTTTGTCTGATTTCCTCCTGTATTATTTTTATAATATTTCTATTATTATATTTTTATTCTTATTTCATTATATCATTACTCTATTATTATCATATATTATATTATCAATAACTTTAAAAAATCCAAAATTTAAACAAAACTAATAATATATTAAACTTATTTTATCAATACTTTTAAAAAGTAAAGTTATTATTATTAAATTATTTTAAAACATACATTTATATATATTTTATATTATATACTTATAATTTTATAAATTAAATTGATTATTGATAACTGAAAATATATTATCAAAATAATGATTATCCTAATTTGTACCATTTATTTGTAATTTTGAAAAAAATGCTAATATAATATATATATATATATATGATTCAAAGTAACATAAATCTTTATTTAAAAGATCATTCATATGTGTACAATTTTAATCATTCTATTAAAATAGTTTTATTATATATTCTAAATATTAATAATGTTATGAAACTTTAATCCAATTTATAATATAATAATTTTCATATTTTTTAATATATATAAAACCCATAATTATTCATATAATGGTTTAAATAACAATCTGCATAGTTAACATAGCTCAAAAATAATGTCATTAAAATATTTAAAATAAATATTTTCAATGAAATGTGTAACTGTAATATAAAATTATAATTTATAATAGTATTTTCATTCAAATACAATATATATATATATATATCACATTTTGGAAAAAAAAACATATTAGTTATATTATTATAATTATTATTTAAAATATTTTATTAAATAATTATTCTATAAGAATAAATTTTGTTTAATAGTTATTTTGAATTATTCTTTAAACAATGTGAGATAATATTTACCTTGAAAACCATACTGGTTAGTATAATAATTAAAACATAAAATTATTACTATTACACATGAAAAAATTTGGGGTGTCTTATTATTCCCCCCTTCAAGGAATTGTGTCCTCGTAGTTCAAAAATATTTGTACAAAAACCACAGCAACCTCCGAAACATGTCACTCATGAGGTCCCTTTACCAGGAACACCATCAATGTTAGGGTGCTAATGACCTCAGGTGGATTCCTAAGGTAGTATTCAGCTACTCAATTTCCTCGACCCAGACACATTGTGAACAGCTGGGGTTGAGCATGTGCCTAAAGCACTCGGCCTACCAAAGAGAGGCACGAGAAGTGTGGAGGTTGGAAATTTCAAAGTGGACGAAATCCCTATAAGTCTCATGCACCACGACATTCTTGAAAATGTTGATGTTGTAGAGTTCTATATACATACTAAAACTCAGGACCTAGAATAGGTAGGTCGCTCGATGGTCACCATCCAAAGTAGCTTCTATAAATTTACCTATAGCTCGGTAGTTATCAGCCAGAGTGAAACATATAAAAAGATCTTCATGTAACTTCCCTCTTTGACTATATGCTACAAATTGTACAATTTCTATATGGTAGTATACAAGATTGATTATTTGGAAAATATGGAGAATGTTTGGGTGGTTCTAAGCCTAATGGAGTTGTTTACAAGTTAGTCGTAAGTTGGCATAGGTCTGGTACTCCTCGGAGCATGTCTTGACGATTATAGTCTCTAATAGTTTTTAAGGAAGAGATAAAATATTGGTTGTTGAACTCATGTATTCTATCTGAGAATTTTTAAGATGTTATCCTTCAGTATGGAAATTATAGTTTAATCAGAGTCGCTATTTTATATAAAATCATATCAAAACCGATAATACAGCATCGTTCATATAGACATGATTTATAAAACTCAGGAAATTGCATAATCTCTTTCTCCCTCTCACAAAACCCTAGTATGTATTTAATGATGTCCTCTATGATGAATCCTCATATATTCCACTGATGTTGGGGATTTCCCCAGTTCTCAGACAAAAGGATTCCCAAAGCGATTCTAAATTCATTTATCTCCTTGGTCCAAATGCAACATGTGCAACTAGGATCATCCGCAAGTGGACATCTAAAGCTCAGATTGAGAGAAGCATGTGGGGTATCAAGTTTAGTGGCATTGGTATGAACTTGACGTTAGAAATGAAAATGGGTAGTATTGTCCTCAGGGGATTAAAAGTCTATAACTTGACCACGGAGACCGTATGTCAAAATTTGACATAGATATGCTGCCCGGAGGTCACCCCCATGTGTAGCCACCTCAAATTCCTCAAGAGAAAAGAAATTATTTTCTTGGGTAAAACATTTAAAGATACCCTCAAATAATTTCCCTTGTCATGTATAGAATGTGAATTGAGTTTCATCATGAGGTAATAGATGAAACCTTCTCCTTGGTGAAGTTGGAGTACACGAGGAGAATTAGATACAAGGTAGAGGATTTTCATGATAAATGAATATTTTCAAAAGTATTGAAGTTTTCTACACATGATTTTCCCACTATGGTCTCTAATACTTATGTTGGAAGAGAAAAAAGACAAATATTTTCATTTTCAATCTGAAAATTAAGAAAAAATCATTCTTAGTATTGCCTAAGTAAATTTCTTTTTGTTTAGTCCTGATTTTCCAAAGTTATCAAAACCAAATCCTCTGATACCAATTATGAGGAACTAACCCCAGAATACCTGGAGATGGTGCATTGAATGATGATGTGTAGTTTTTTAACAAAAACATGTACTGATAAACTACACATAATTTCCCATAAAGAGGATCAAATTCAGTTCAGGTTTTGGGAAACCAGGCACTTCTTGTCAAGATTCTTCAGTTGAAAACTGTCACCTGAATATTTTGTTACAAAAACATAGGGTGATCATACAAATACCCAGTAAGGGGTTTTAAAATAAAATTATATACTAATACAACATTTAAAAAAAATCTTTTAAAACTTTTTATAAAACATTTTTCTTAAGAAATGCTGTAACACATGTAATATATCAAAACAATTGTCTAAGAAATATAAGTGCACAATTAAAAGTATACTAATAGAATTATAAGGGAACACGATTCAATTATAAGCATTCTCATTCAGATTATCAAATAAAATACATTCTAAATAAGTAGTATGTATGAATATACAAGTATAAATTTAATAACTGAGAGTGATACATAATCAGAGTTTCGCATAAAGGTAATAAATTCAATTTCATACACTACTACTGTGAAACATACACTAGTTACTAAAATCACTGAGTGCCAAATAAACATCATGCCATAAGAATTTACTTTTTTCGATACTCATAAGTATTGGCTCTTAACCATGGATATTATACTAGTCAAATATCCACTTGGTTAATTAATTATCATAATCATAATGAGGAAATGTATAATATCAGACCCTGTCAAGACCTCGTGTCAAGACTCTAAAATGTCAATGGCCTCATGCCATGACCTCATTGTCTCATGAGAACTATCGATGCATCGAGGGGCTTTCATTAACCAGTCCCCAACCCGTTATACCAAGTCTATTAAATCCCTCATATGCCACAAAGGGTCGTAAATTCAAAATGTCCCATATCACTTTGAATATTTAATTTTCTCATTTCATATTATTCAAGGTGTCCCATACCATTTTAAATAATTAAATTATCATTTTGTAAATTATCATAATTGATAAATAAATAATAAATTGTTTGATTTATCACATAAATTAATAACTTTATAACTCTTCCATAAACTTTCAATGCATTGAAATACATGTTTATGACTTCAGACTAAATATTATTCATGCTCAATTCATGTGCTAATAAAAGGAAATAACAATGGACTAAATTATAATATGTTAGTTATTATTTAGATAATAAATTTCCCAATGACATGCATAAACTAGTAAACATTCTTTGCACATGTGATATTAATTTTAAACACACATATAATGAATGGATGGGGTTACCACATAAAATTATTGTTCCTTAATTTTTAAAATCCTTGATTCATAGAAATGAATATTCATATTTAAATTGAAGAATTTTAAAATAAGGAAGATTTAATTTGTACACAAGCATGTACTGATAAACGGTCATGTCTTCATAAATATCCATGATTTATGATTCATAGCATATAAGGAAAATTTATTTGCAGTGAAACATTTGTTTTATACAATGCATACATTCATGATAATTTAATTAAACATATCAAAAACATAATTTAACTACCGAAGTTTGTTTTAGGGAAAGTTAATTTGGATTATAGTTCAAACTTATAGGTGCATACACATAACCATATATATGTATATATATAAAATACGTATATGTAACACCCACTTACATCGCTTTGAAACAAATAGTCATCGAGTTTACAATCAAATTCTGTAATTGAAAATAATTTCCACCCATCACATTCTAAAACATCATTGTAAATCAACACTTAACATATTTAAAACCAGGTGGAATAAAACTATATGAATGTATGTATATTTGTAATATATACTAGTGTATATTAAAGTTTTTAAAAGAAAGATAAAGTGTATTGAACCCTTACAAAGAACCTAAAAATATAGAGTTCAACTTTGACACAAATGAATAAATAAACTTCCCTTCTATAATTTAATAAAAACCATGAATCTAAAATAATTTTTAGTGCACCTTTACTTTATATATTCTGACAACCAAATTCATATATATATATATATATGGAAATTTTAAAATAAATGTAATTTTTTTAATAAAAATTAAACCCTTAGAATCATAAGATTAATTCATAACTTAAGCAAATTAAATCCCAAGTTTGGCATAGAAGAACTTTTAAACCAAACCGAAAAGTTATAACCATACTTTTATGAATATATATGTGTATATAAAAAAATAATACAAGGAAAATTTAAAACCCTTTGATATATTTCGATGCTTGGCCACACCAAGTAGGGGCACAAGAGCAAGGTGCATAGAAATCCAGAAGGTGAAAAACTCAAAACATTAAACCAATATGCACCACAGAACCCAGACCCCCTATTTAAAGTCTTAAAATCCATATAAAGTTAAAATAAAATTTATTAAATTATTATTATTACGCATATATTTTATATATTATAGTTGATATTTACATCAATGAAACAAAATCAATTCCATTCTTTTTATAAACCAAAAGGTGAATAGAAGATGACATTTGGTCCAAAAAAACGTCCATTTGATCATGATAATGAAACTGATAGAGGAAAATCAACAAATAAACAAACACTGCAATAGTTCACCCCCAATATAAAATTTAAGTGCAACAGGAAGAAAACCACTACAACCACCCAATTGGTCAACAATGAAACCAATCAGTTCATATTCTAATTGACAAAACTAAAATGATGAAACACTGATAACAAAGAAAATAAATTCCACAGTATGAAAACTTTGACATAAATAATTTAAAATGATCAATAATATAATCCACGGTCCACAGGAGTGACAAAGAGGGAAAGCGACATCCAAAAACCAAACCTGAAACAGATTTGCACAAACACTCCTAGCCAGCATAGATCCGAAAATTAAAATCCTGCCTCGATCTAGATTGGAGAAAACCTAAAAAGAAACCCTAACATGAATCGGCACCAGAATAGTACTCCACAGCAGGGTCGTGCCTTGGAAACGTCGCACGAACACGAAGATGAGAATCCTTGAGACCAGCCTGCACTCACCACATTGACGACGACGTCCTCTCTCTCGAATGAGACCTGCAGGCCTGCTCAAGAACCCTGGCGCCGCTACGTCGCTTGACCCCTCCTTGTTGAAACCCTAAATGAGGCCTTGACAACACCTCACCTAGTCCTCACTCGAGACCTACACCTGAAGCACGACTCACCCCAACTCTCGAGGCGTAGTCCCCCCTTCTTCACGGATCTCAAATCCCTCACGAGATTCTCTCTTTTTTTTATTTCTTTTCTTTGATTTCCTCCTCTATTATTATTATTATATTTTTATTATTATATTTTTATTCTTATTTCATTATATCATTACTCTATTATTATCATATATTATATTATCAATAACATTAAAAAAATCAAAAGTCAAAAAAAAACTAATAATATATTAAACTTATTTTATCAATACTTTTAAAAAGTAAAGTAATTATTCATAGATTCTTTTAAAACATACATTTATATATATTTTATATTATAAACTTATAATGTTATGAATTAAATTAATAATTGATAATTGAAAATATATTATCAAAATAATAATTATCCTAATTTGTACCATATATTTGTAATTTTGAAAAAAAAAATTAATACGATATATATATATATATGATTCAAAGTAACATCAACCTTTATTTAAAATATCATTCATATATGTACAATTTTAATCATTCTGTTAAAATAGTTTTATTATACATTCAAAATGTTAATAATTTTATGAAACTTTAATCTAATTTATAATCTAATAATTGTCATATTTTTTAATATATATAAAACCCATGATTATTCATATAATGGTTTAAATAACTATTTGCGTAGTTAACATAGTGTAAAATAAAGTCTTTAAAATATTTAAAATACAAAATTTCAATGTCATGTATAACCGCAATATAAAATTATAATTTATAATAATATTTTCATTCAAATTCAATATACAAATATATATATATATCACATTTTTTAAAACAAACAAAATAGTTATATTATTATAATTTTTATTTCAAATATTTTATTAAATAATTATTTGATAAGAATAAATTGTGTTTAATAATTATTTTGAATTATCCTTTAAACAATGTGAGATAATATTTACTTTGAAAACCATATTGATTAGTACAATAATTAAAATATAAAATTATTACTATTACACATGAAAAATTTTGGGGTGTCACAAATAAGTATTCTTTATAAAATTTTTCCAAACATGTCATTTTTGAATTTTTACAAAAATATGAAAGTAATGTTTTCTTTTAACATATATAGCATGAATAAAATTCAAACTCATGATTGTTATTTTAATTGATGGTTAAGTTAAATATTTCCAATACAATTTTCATAGAAAATCCTTTCGATACAATTTTTGGTATTTTTATATTTTTATATTTTTAATTATAATAAAATAAAAGTGTATTTTCCAATTATTTCAAAGAAATGTTTTAAATGTAATTTTAAATGTATTTTCATATATGTAAACATATTTAATAATTATAATGCTTCAATGGGGATATGATATTATGAAACCGTTAAATTACTTTATCTAAATGTTTTATAGTGACGTTTTAAATATATTTTCATGAAACTCATTTATTTTCTTAGTGTAAATTAGTTTAAAAAGGAATGCAAGTTGTTGTTTTATGATTGGTGACGAAAATGAAATCTTCCATGAGTTACATTCATGTAAGGTACTTGGAAATTATTGATGATGGTGTGTGGTCCCTATACATCTTATATGATGGGTGAGCCCGATATAAGTTTTATGATGGGTGATCTCGATACAGCTTATATGGAGAGTGATCCCTAGATATCTCTCCAATTCAATGGGTAATGTTAATTTTAATTAAAGAAAATAATGAGGGAGTTAACGATGGAGGTTTCTCCTACTGATTTGACTATCCTCCAGTTATTTCAGAAATTATTAAACATTGGTTATTAAGATAATCTTCCAAGATACCAACATGGTTTCTTTATTCTTTATATTTTTTAAGTAACATTGATCAAAATTGACATCACAAGTCACATGATTATTTATTCATATGAGACCTACCTTAGTTAAATAATTATGAAGTTCTACCTATTTAATTATCCACATTTTGATGTGTATGGATTCTATTACGTTATTCTCATGCACTTTTATTTTTTCTGCATACCCATATGCTCATATTATTCTCACAGATTATATTTAATGATTATGTTTACCCTTATAGGGAATTTGAGATCTCCCTTATTTTATTTTTTACCATAGGTTTTAAATAGTAACTTTAAATGAATAATTTCTAGAAAGGATTCCTATGTGAATAATTTCATGGGATATTTTTAATAATTAATGTTTTATAAGAAAATATTGGTATAGTATGGAAAATTATCAATTGAATATATCTGTATTATTATGTAATTTTTTTCCTATTTAAAAAAACACTAAACCTAAAATTTGATTATTTATATATGTGTTCTATTATTTTTAATTTTATGTTGTATGTTTTGGGTTTCTAAAATTGGGTAATATTTATTCATATTAAATCCAAAAATGTACATATTATTTTTTAGTACTGGATCTAGGAGTGTGGGTCCAGGGTAGTTATAATGAGATCATGTCATATGCCTAGTAATGTTTCATAGAATGTGGTATAAATATTATTTCATAATCATAATAATATAAATATTGTTTAAAGGCTACCCACCAATCCATTCATCACATGTTAGTCTCAGGATAACCACCCATGTACCTACTTTGGGATTGGGTTAACCGTTCGTGTTCCATCATTTATGGTAGGGATAACATCCCATGTAACAATTGAGCTTATAAAATATTATTCATTTCCTAATTAATTGGAGGGATATAGTAGATCCACCCATCACATAGTCATAATACATTTATATTTATGCCAAAACATCAAGAAAACAGTTATTATTTCTTTATAAATTAACATGAGGAAAAGAAAAAGGGTTTCATCAAGAATTAACCATCATAATAAATAACAATATAGTTAAATAATAAGAATGATATCATTAGATCATATCCCTAGTAAATAATAAGTAACATCAATGGTAGTTTTCATAGATGGAAATATCATTAAAAGATCTCCGGGACATTTCTTAAAGAAAATACCCTTTTAATTTTTAAATAACTCATTTTAAAAATAATAGATTCTTGAAGATTAAGAAAACAATTAATTGAAAATAATCTTAAATAAATGAAAATAATATTCACAAAAAATATTATTCATGACATCGGGAATAGTTATATGTGTCGTCAATGATAAAACAATTATTTTATTCACTCCATTGGTAAAAAGTACCTCATTTGGAAAATGAAAAGAATATGCCTTATATACATTTTTATATAAATTAACACATGGGTAAAAATTAATTTAATTATTTATTGAATTATAGTAAAAACAGTAATGAATTTTTTTAAATAAAATATGGTCATGGAAGAAAATTATTCTTAGGTAAAGAGAGAAATAATGTTGGTTTTCCTCAAAAACATTCATTAATACTTATAAGAAAATAAAGGGAGGAAAATTAATGTAAAACATGTAATATCTGGAAAAAAAACATAGTATGAGATCATTATTTTAATTTATGAGGCATAAATTATATAATTTTATCATTAGAAATTTAAGCATGAACAATCCCAATAATTAGTGAGATTGTAACATAACATCCTTACCTCGAGTCCGACAAGATTCGTATAATATATATCCAAATATATAATAAATTTATATTTTTATAATAATATTATAAAAATATATCTGAATTAGTAATATCAATCATGGTTTACTTATAACATATTATCATCCATTCATTAACAATCAATCATTATCATCATCATTCTGGGTGGTATCTACTTTGTTTTTTTATATATTTTTGTTCAATAATTATATTACGTATATCCTTTTCATGGTTACCTCACATAGAAAATTTTAGTACTATTATTTATATAATTATATTATATAATATCACCATTATTTATCATTTTATAGTCATTCATTTCTTAAAATTTTTAACATCACTCATGTGTGTGGAAAAACATAATTAAACAAAAACTTGTTATAAATACAGAATAGGTAAGAACCTGATATTGTATAAAAATAATCTAACATTAAAAAGATATTTTTCTTGTCATAAGTAACATATATTTTTATTATTAAAAAATTATAAACATCCATAAAAGGTGTATATAGAAAATGAAATACATCACTCATTGAGATAATAGATTGTATGTACACATGAACCATACTTCCATTATATAATGAGAAAACTAAAAAGAAATTAGATAATATTTTATCATTATATAATCATTGTTAAATCTTAAATATCATATATATTCTATAAATATATCATTATAACCTTCCATGAGAGGTAATGATGGAGAATGAATGTAACGACCCCAAATTTTGAATAAATCTTGTTTCCTAATTTTGTGTGTTATTTTATACTCAACAAAACTGTTTCATTTGATAACATGAGTATAATTAAAATTAGATCATTAGGTTTTGACTGTTATATGACTATTAGTCAATATGACCACTGTAAACTAAACGTTTCGATTATTGTCTCTAAATACAAGTAATCTCGGTTAATTATTATAGAAAGAAGATTCGATGGCCCCACCCAGTAGTCTTGGACCGATCGAAGCTCATCTAACAGAACTTGGGAAGGAGGTAGCACCAATGGGCTTTGCTCTGGACCAAACCCAAGCCGAACTTCATCGTGTGAAGCTAGAACAGAATTGCCTTTGCGAGAAGTTCAAACTGATAGAAATTACTACTCGTGCGATGTTGGCCGAGCCTCCCTCAGATTCTCTCATCTTGGCACACCTTACACTTAGGTCCTATGCTGGTGTGATAAGGGGCTATGTAAGGAGACCGTAACTGCCTTATGTAATCCTTTGTTTTAAATAAAAATTGGGATTTATTCTTATGATGAAGTTTATGAATTTTCAAATGACCGGATTAATATAGTATGCATATTTTTTTATGAATTTTAGAAAAAGGATATTTTAAAAAATGTTTATTTAAACCTTGAATAATTAAAAATGTGTAATGATTTTCAAAAAATGGTTTTCTACAATTATGTTCAGTACAAAATTTAGAGTCTAATAAGATCAAATTAATTTTTGATGAATAGTAAATTATGAATAGTGATTTTATGCTTAGGATTAGTAATGTGACCAAATGGATTAGTAATCTCACTAAAAGAAAGTATTAATATAATCTAGGCATCTTGATTAAGTAATGTGATTCAATAAAATGGTTAAATAACGGTTTCATAAATAATTATTCAAGTATTAGTTTTTTCAGGTGAATAGTGTTTTTTTAATTAAAAATTAAATTAAAAATTATTTAGAAAATTATTTTTATAAAATAGATTTCATTTTTGAACTCAGAGCATCGATATTATGTTAAGGTAATTTTTGGGGTTTTTTCTGAAAAAAAAAATGAATTTTCGGAGAATAGTGTTTTATTTAAAAATTAAATTAAAAATATTTATAAAATTATTTTTATAAAATGGAGTTCATTTTTGAAATCAGAGCATTGATATTTGGTTGATGTGAAATTTTTGGATTTTTCTGAGAAAGTTGAATTTTCAGTGAATAGTAAAAATATAGTTCTAGGGTTACGGTATGTTTAATGACATCATAACTGTGTCATGATGATACCATGAGATATTTTAAGGGATGGTCGACCAAAGGTGATGAATTATTGTATGGGTGCCCCATTTGGCCTAACTCCATGGGAAATAGCATGAGAGAGCCCATGCTTTTGAGAAAACCACTTGTGAGGTGTCCCTTAGCCAGTAATGCCTTGTCCCCTCACTTTCCCTATAAATACCAAGTCATACTCTCATACATTTCGACTCCCCACTCTCCCACAACAAAGTTCTGGTATCATTACCTCCCAAGGAGTCCTCCCAAGGTGCCACAAGCCCTCAAAGTCCCAACCTTTGAGTTTTAAGAGTTACGTTTTAAGGTAAGGGATCTGACCTCTCTCTTTCTTTTCAAGTAATCTGTTTTATGTAATTTCTTTTATTCTACATGTTCTTATGTTAAAGGATGTTATTTTATACTCCTATTACTGCCATTTTCATGTTCATATAATGAGAGATCCCCTCTTACTCTCATTATTTCATTTTATAAAGTTTTAAGTGGTGTCGTTAGGCTGCCGAAATTTTTGTAACGGATTCTTTCTCCCTTCTCATTTTTCAAGATCTATTTTCATGTCAAGTCTTTCAAGTTTTTTTTATTATGTTGGGGTATGATCTCTATATATATCATACTGATCTTTTATGATCATATGATTAGAGACCCCATTTTATCTCTTCAATTCAGTATTTTGAAGTTTTAAGTGGCGCTGTTAGGCTGCTGAATTTTTAAGTGGTTCTTTCACCCTTCTCGTTTTCAGGTTCTACTTTCATGTCAAGTCTTTCAAGTTTCTTTTTATTATGTTGGGTTATGATATCTATATATATCATACTGATCTTTTATGATCATATTATTAGAGACCCCATTTTATCTCTTCAATTCAGTATTTTGAAGTTTTAAGTGGCGCTGTTAGGTTGCCGAATGTTTAAGTTGTTCTTTCACCCTTCTCGTTTTGAAGTTCTACTTTCATGTCAAGTCTTTCAAGTTCCTTTTTATTATGTTGGGGTATGATATCTATATATATCATACTGATCTTTTATGATCATATGATGAGATACCCCATTTGATCTCTTCAATTCAGTATTTTGAAGTTTTAAGTAGCGTCGTTAGGCTGCCGAATTTTGAAGTGGTTCTTTCACCCTTCTCATTTTCAAGTTCTACTTTCATGTCAAGTCTTTCAAGTTCCTTTTTGTTATTTTGTGGTATGATCTCTATATCTATCATACTAATCTTTTATGATCATATTATGAGAGAACCCATTTTATCTCTTCAATTCAGTATTTTGAAGTTTTAAGTGGCGCCGTTAGGCTGCCGAATTTTTAAGTTGTTCTTTCACCCTTCTCGTTTTGAAGTTGTACTTTCATGTCAAGTCTTTCAAGTTCCTTTTTATTATGTTGTGGTATGATCTCTATATCTATCATAATTAACTCTTATGTTTATATTATGAGAGACCCTATTTGATCTCTTCAATTTAGTATTTTGAAGTTTTAAGTGGCGTCGTTAGGCTGCCGAATTTTTCATAAGAGAAATCTTATTTTTGTCTTCCTTTCATGTTCTTTATTTCATATGATAGATCTTTAAAATTTAATTACCAAGTTCATATATCCTTCATATTCGGTCCCTCTACTATTTTATGGGTCATTTATGAATGTTTGACCTTTGTCCCCTCTCTTTTCAATGTTTTCTAAAACCCCAAAACGTAGTCGTTATGCTGCAGAATTTTCATCTCAAAATGCCTCTCTCTTTTCTCAAAATGATTTTCTGTTATAAAGTGAATATTAAAAGCTCTTATTTCTATAGGGGTATTCACATATATATCAAAATTTTCTATTTTAAATTCTAGGATTTACATACATGAGACCCGCTCTCCCCTTCCGTGGGTTTAAAGTGACGTAAAGATCATGTCTTTAAAGTAGTTTTTAAAATGATGTGATTATGAAATGAAACCCATTTATTTTATGCTATATGGGTTATTTATGAAATGTTTGATTATGATATATGTGGATCACATGATAATAAATTCAAATTTAAGGGTGCGCCCTAATAGTACTCCAATTCATTGGGTAATGATGTAACCACTAGAGATTACAATTTTCACGATATCTTGGTGAATAACCTTGGTAATTTTCAAATGACACCTTGGGGATGGACCTTGGTGATATGTTCATGATTGTCTATGTTAAATGATGTAGCCACATCTTAATGTTATGAAAAATGTTATTTTTATTATGATATGCCACATGATTTCTTTCTCATGCCTTAAAGTTCTTTTCATGACCTTATTGAAGTATCTCAAGTTCACAAGTAAAATGTTTCTCTTGTTTCCCTTACTGGGCCTTTTGCTCACCCTTTCTTTTGATGTATGTCCCCAGGTTATGAGATACAATAATGAACCTAGGATAAACATGAGGAGAAGCCTTTCAAGTGTTTAAGAAGAATGTTTTATGTTTTCATGTTTTAAGTTCCTGGTTTCCAAGACACTAAACCTTAAAGATCCTCGGTTTTGTAAAATGTAATGAAAGTTTATGTGATAAAAAGGCAAGATTCTATAGGTGGTATCAAAGGATGGTTTAGTTATTTGTGGAAATTATGATGTGAAAACTTTAGGAAGAAGCCTATAGAAAAGTTTATATATAAGGAATATTCTAGGTATTTTGGTGAGTATTGAGTAATAGGTTGCCAAGCAAATACATCCCTGTCTGGATACGAGAAGGTAGATGTGGCACTGGCACAGAAGTACATAGGGGTAAAACCCGAAAACAACACTTTGAGATAGACTCAAACGGGAACTGGTACACGACAACGGGTCTTTCTGCACTCTTGGTTACGACACTCCCGGGGGATATGCTTTGGTAAATTCATAAGCTTAGTATGAACCATTTTTAAAGGAACAAAGATAAAATAAAATAAAGATTCACAGAAGAATATATGATCATGGATAACCTAGATGGGAACCTAGGGGATCACAAGTTAGGGTATACTTTTCTTCTACAAGTTATCCTTATATTCTTTAAGTTCCTTTTCATGATTATTGGCTATGTATTTAAGCACCTAATTATACTTTCTATTATCAGTTAATGGTGGGAAATGGAAGAAAATGTCCCAACAACCAATGTGATAGTAAATGCGATGATTGTCGTATTAATATGACAGAGATGATTAGGGGATTAAAAAATGATTATTTTGGAAGATGTTCACTATTTTGGGGACCCTATATGATCGAGGTAAATAGATTACTATGGTATTTTCATTGAGGAGTAAGGTTGACTTATATTTTGAAGAATCGATGAATTTAAGGTGGACTTATAGTAATTTAGGTTACTTATGGAAATGATTAACCTATCTTGGGTAAAATAGGTTTAGGTTAGATACTGTTGTTATAATATGTTAGGTGTGGTTTATGTTGTTTGGAGATGAACAGTGAAGATTATTTTGGAAGACTATGTTATCAAATCCTTCTTGTATTTGGGTTTCAATCTTAGTTTGGTTTATTTTGAGGCTTTTTAAGGACCGTTATTTATGGAATGGTCTATGATAAACTTTGGGTAGTACCATAGAACTTTAAAGATTTAAAAGTAGTTTCCATTCCTATGGGATTCTTTCTTTTTGAAGAGTTGTTTTACCTTACCCTTTCTATTTTTGGGATAATGTTTAAAGATAGAAGAAATAGATAGTTAATCTTTGGTGGATTATGTGATTCTCTTGAAGATGATTCTTGTGCTTTTGATGAGACCAAGTGTTTTTGAATTCTCATCGTTTGGAGAAAATATTAGTTTTGGTAGAAACTTATTAAAGGATGAAACTCTACATTAAGGTAGGTATATTTTCTTATGTTTTTTTTCTATGTAGTAAATGAATTCCTCAAAATTATGAAAAGGAACATAAAACAAAAATGTTGTTGGTTTATGTTTCCTACTAGGTAATAAAAGACCGTTTACACACATCATAAGTTTGTGATTTTCTTGTGGTTAACTTTCTTCTAATCATGTTTTCTATCACTCTCCCTCAGAACTTGACCCTTTGTTTTTTCTTCCATGTACATGTTTTCCTACATGTAATCCAAGTGTGGGTTAACTCGGGTGACCTTTGTACTTCCCTTTATTTCTTTTAAATTAATAGTTTTACTGACTCCTTTTCCGATGTGGGACTTTCAATGAAATTTCAAAACCTAATTTTAAAAATTGCGAGGACGCAATTTCTTAAGGGGGGAAGATTGTAACGACCCGAAATTTTGAATAAATCTTGTTTCCTAATTTTGTGTGTTATTTTATACTCAACAAAACTGTTTCATTTGATAACATGAGTATAATTAAAATGAGACCGTTGGGTTTTGATTGTTATATGAGCATTTTTCAATATGACCGTTGTAAACTAAACATTTCGATTATTGTCTATAAATACAAGTAATATTGGTTAATTATTATAGAAAAAAGATTTGATGGCCTCACCCAGTAGTCTTGGACCGATCGAAGCCCATCTAACAGAACTTGGGAAGGAGGTAGCACCACTGGGCTTTGCTCTGGACCAAACCCAAGCTGAACTTCATCATGTGAAGCTAGAACAGAATCTCCTTTGTGAGAAGTTCAAACTGATAGAAATTACTAATCGTGTGATGTTGGCTGAGCCTCCCTCAGATTCTCTCACCTTAGCACACCTTACACTTAGGTCCTATGCTGGTGTGATAAGGGGCTATGTAAGGAGACCATAACTGCCTTGTGTAATCCTTTGTTTTAAATAAAAATTGGGATTTCTTCTTATGATGAAGTTTATGAATTTTCAAATGACCGGATAAATATAGTATGCATATTTTTGATGAATTTTAGAAAAAGGATATTTTAAAAAATGTTTATGTAAACCTTAAATAATTAAAAATGTGTAATGATTTATAAAAAATAGTCTTCTACAATTATGTTCAGTATTAAATTTAGATTCTAATAAGATCAACTTAATTTTTTTATGAATAATAAATTATGAATAGTGATTTTATGCTTAGGATTAGTAATGTGACCAAATTGATTAGTAATCTCACTTAAAGAAATTATTAATATAATCTAGGCACCTTGATTAAGTAATGTGATTCAATAAAATGGTTAAATAACGGTTTCATAAATAATTATTCAAGTATTAGTTTTTTTGGGTGAATAGGGTTTTTTTAATTAAAAATTAAATTAAAAATATTTAGAAAATTATTTTTATAAAATGGATTTCATTTTTGAACTCAGAGCATCGATATTATGTTAAGGTAATTTTTGGGGTTTTTCTGAAAAAAATGAATTTTTGAAGAATAGTGTTTTTATTTAAAAATTAAATTAAAAATATTTAGAAAATTGTTTTTATAAAATGGAGTTCATTTTTGAAATCAGAGCACTGATATTTGGTTAATGTGAAATTTTTGGATTTTTCTGAGAAAGTTGAATTTTCAGTTAATAGTAAAAATACAGTTTTAGGGTTTCAGTATGTTTAATGACATCATAAATGTGTCATGATAATACCATGAGATATTTTAAGGGCTGGTCGACCAAAGGTGATTAATTATTGTATGGAGGCTCCATGTGGCCTAACTCCATGGGAAATACCATGAGAGAGTCTATGCTTTTGAGAAAACCACTTGTGAGGTGTCCCTTGGCCATTAATGCCTTGTCCCCTCACTTTCCCTATAAATACCAAGTCATCCTCTCATCCATTTCGACTCCCCACTCTCCCCCAACGAATTTCTGGTCACATTACCTCCCAAGGAGTCCTCCCAAGGAGTCCTCCCAAGGTTCCCCCAAGCCCTCAAGGTCCCAACCATTGAGTTTTAAGAGTTACGTTTTAAGGTAAGGGATCTGACCTCTCTCTTTCTTTTCAAGTAATCTCTTTTATGTCATTTCTTTTATGCTCCATGTTCTTATGTTAAATTATGTTCTTTTATACTCATGTTACTGCCATTTTCATGTTCATATAATGATATATCCCCTCTTACTCCCATTATTTCGTTTTATTAAGTTTTAAGTGGCGTCGTTAGGCTTCCGAAATTTTTGTAACGGATTCTTTCTCCCTTCTCATTTTTCAAGATATATTTTCATAAGTTCCTTTTTATTATGTTTTGGTATTCTCTATATATATCATACTGATCTTTTATGATCATATGATGAGAGACCCCATTTGATCTCTTCAATTCAGTATTTTGAAGTTTTAAGTGGCGTCGTTAGGCTGCCGAATTTTTAAGTGGTTCTTTCACCCTTATCGTTTTCAAGTTCTAATTTCATGTAAAGTCTTTCAAGTTCCTTTTTATTATGTTGGGGTATGATCTCTATATCTATCATACTGATATTTGATGATCATATGATGATATACCCCATTTGATCTCTTCAATTCTGTATTTTGAAGTTTTAAGTGGCGTCGTTAGGCTGCGGAATTTTTAAGTTGTTCTTTCACCCTTATCGTTTTGAAGTTCTACATTCATGTCAAGTCTTTCAAGTTCCTTTTTATTATGTTGGGGTATGATCTCTATATATATAATACTGATATTTTCTGATCATATGATGATAGACCCCATTCTATCTCTTCAATTAAGTATTTTGAAGTTTTAAGTGGCGTTGTTAGGTTGCCGAATTTTTAAGTGGTTCTTTCACCCTTCTCATTTTAAAGTTGCTTTTTATTATGTTGGGGTATGATCTCTATATCTATCATACTGATATTTTATGATCATATGATTAGAGACCCCATTTTATCTCTTCAATTCAGTATTTTGAAGTTTTAAGTGGCGTTGTTAGGCTTCCGAATTTTTAAGTTGTTCTTTCACCCTTCTCGTTTTGAAGTTATACTTTCATGTCAAGTCTTTCAAGTTCCTTTTTATTATGTTTCGGTATGATCTCTATATCTATCATACTTAACTCTTATGTTCATATAATGAGATACCCTATTTGATCTCTTCAATTCATTATTTTGACGTTTTAAGTGGCGTCGTTAGGCTGTCGAATTTTTCATAAGAGAAATATTATTTTTGTCTTCCTTTCATGTTCTTCATTTCATGTGGTACATCTTTAAAATTTCATTACCATGTTCATATATTCTTCATATTCGGTCCCTATACTTTTCTATGGGTCATTTATGAATGTTTTACCCATGTCCCCTCTCTTTTCAATGTTTTCTAAAACCCCGAAATGTAGCTGTTATCTGCAAAATTTTCGTCTCAAAATGCCTCTCTCTTTTCTCAAAATGATTTTATGTTATAAAGTTAATATTCAAATATCTTATTTCTACAGAGGTATTCACATATATATCAAAATTTTCTATTTTAAATTCTGGTATTTACATACATGAGACCCGCTCTCCCCTTCCGTGGGTTTAAAGTGACGTAAAGATCATGTCTTTAAAGCAGTTTTTAAAACATTATGATTATGAAATGAAACCCATTTATTTTATGCTATATGGGTTATTTATGAAATTTTTGATGATGATATATGTGGATCACATGATAATAAAGGCAAATTTAAGGGTACTCCCTGATAGCGATCCAATGCATTGGGTAATGATGTAACCACTAGAGATTACAATTTTCATGATATCTTGATGAATAACCTTGGTAATTTTCAAATGACACCTTGGGGATGGACCTTGGTGATATGTTCATGATTTTCTATGTTAAATGATGTATCCACATCTTAATGTTATGAAAAATGTTATTTTTATTATGATATGCGACATGATTTCTTTCTCATACCTTAAAGTTCTTTTCATGACCTTATTGAAGTATCTCAAGTTCACATGTAAAATGTTTCTCTTGTTTCCCTTACTGAGCCTTCTGCTCACCCTTTCTTTTGAGGTATGTCCCCAAGTTATGAGATGCAATAATGAACCTAGGATGAACATGAGGATAAGCCTTTCAAGTGTTTAAGAAGAATGTTTTATGTTTTCATGTTTTAAGTTCCTGGTTTCCAAGACACTAAACCTTAAAGATCCTTGGTTTTGTAAAATGTAATGAAAGTTTATGTGATAAAAAGGTGGGATGCTATAATAAATCAAATCTTTAAGTCGAGGCAGTAGACCAAACATACGCATGAGTGATAATTTCATATCCCATTTGATGAAAATGAGGTGTAAAAGGGTTTTACCATAATAATTATAAAATCTTATTATATTGATAATAATGGATTAATTTTGTTAATATTAATTCAACATATTTATAGGAAGTATTAGAATAAGTAATATTTGAAAGACTCAGTAAATATGATTATCTCTTATCTGAGAGAACTCCATTGGTTTACACCAAAATCATTCTTCTTATGGTCTAACACCATAATATTTTATAAGAAATTAATTTGTATGATATCATAAAATATAAAAAACAACAAAATTTAATGATAGTAAAATATTATTATTTAAATATGATTGTTATAACTGGGACGTTGAATTTTTAGGTATAAATAGGAGTAAACAAATGATTAAATATATATATATATATATATTAAGGTCCTACTCAATAAAAATTTATTGATTAATTATTAAGAAATAAATACGGAATTTTTAAGTAGTGTTATTTTATGCTTCAAAAATGTGATTTCTTCAAAATTCATTTTAATTTTTTTTTGTGGACTAATATTTTAATTAATAAATAAAAATTTTAGAAAATATAATTAAAAAATGAACCTGATTTTTTAAATCATCATGTATAAAATAATTTATTTTTATTTAATTGTTAATTTTAGAAATGTTTTATTTTTTAATGAATGGTGAAAAATAATTATTTTCATTGAAAATTATGTTTTCATTTCATGTGTTTACAAAGTATAATTCTATATTGTACTAGTTTTTAAGTGTCATTATGTTCATTTTTATTAAAAATAATAAAATAAATGTTATTTTAGTCAATATTATACTTGAATTTTATATACAAACATTTTAATACATAAAAGGAATTTTTCTAAAGAAACTCTTTGCATCACGTTTTATGGGTTAAAATTTATTAAATATTTCCACTTATATGAATTGAATTTGATAAAATGGACCCTATATTTGGAATCTCCATAATTAATATTAGGTAATAGGGTCAAATTTTTTTGTTCTTGTTGGTAAAAATAGAAAAAAACCTATTATCATTGTTAAGGTTAAAATAGGTGTATCGGGGATTAAACTAAAGATATAAGGGTTAAAATAACATAAAAACATTAATAAAATATATTAGATTTAAATATTTTTTCCTATCACATGTAATTATCATAAAAGGCCAATTTCCAGTCCATTTTTCTTGATTTTGATGTTAATGTATTTTAATCTTTTTAAAAAATCCAATTGTGTCATCTCCTCCACTTATAAAAGGGAACCCCCTCTTCACTCCTCTCCACACTTCAAGAGCATTTTTATTCTACCAATACACACTCAAATACCTTTATAAAACCATACCCATGTCCTAGAGTCCCTATTTTTATCGCAAAACTAAGCTATGAAAATAAACCTAATGTGGTTATCTAAAGAAGAGATATAGTTCTTAAGCGAGTCGTTTTATTTTATTTATTCATCTAAGACATTGAAATATACATAAAACATGAAGAAATAATACTACCTATTCAATCATATACTAATATGTTATTATTTTAATTGAGTTACCTAATTTCATCTCCTTCTTATATTAAATAGGAAATGAAACCATCATCTATGTTTTAGGCGGAATACCACCTCTTGACCTGATTTAATTATTTTTCCATAAAAGCCTCTTATGGATAGTGATAATGATGAATTTAAAATATATATATAGGATATTAATGAAAAATTTATAATTATATAAAGGTAATATATCACCTATTTTCTTACTTTTACATCTATTAAAAAATGATAACCTCGTTCATGCATATGTGTGGATTACCACCTCTAGGAAATGATGTGATCCATTTTTCATCATTATATCACAAGGATGGTATATATATGTTTATTTAAGTATCTAATATTATATTTATTATATGATAATAATTTTATAAATTTAAAATGATAATGTCTTTCTTTCCCTCATTCTCTTTTAAAAATGTTAATGTTACTCATGAGTACGTATGATTTACAGTCACCATGATTGTAATATAATTCATTTTTCATAAACATATTTGATAGTTTATTTTAAAATTATAATTATTGTATAAAAATTATAATTATAACTTTATTATTATTCTAGATATTATATAATAATTACAACATTGACCAATTTCAACATACCAATGTCATTTTTTAATTATGAAATTTACATCCTCAAAACACAAGATGTGGAATTAACCAATTCAGTAATTAAAGATAAAAATTGTATTGAAGAAAAAAAATAGTTTAATGTTTAATTCATAAATCTTTAATAGATGCTAAAAAATTAAATAATTGATATATATTTATTATACAGTAGTGAAAGGGAATACAGGAAAAAGTTTCACTTGAGGTAAGGTATTTCTTCCCAATTTCTCTTTATTGAAGCATGTATTTATATTATAAAAATAATTTATTTTATAAATTTTATATAATTACATTTTACTTTTTATATCATAAATCATTAATAATTCATGGTATTTTGATTTACAATTTAAATTTTTTCATCCAAGATGATTGTACTTCATTGTTACCAATTGGTAAGGGGTTTTTTAACTCAATTTCTATTCATTGGGTTGTAATTATACTCCATTAACTTTTTTATAAAATGAATATGTGTAAATTTATCCCTAATTTTTTATATTCTATATTTATGGTTGTTTTATTTGGATATAAATAGGTTCACAAAATCACTTCATGTATTTATTATCATATCAAAAATTATTATCTTTAGAAGGGTTTTCTTTATCTCAATCTCATTTTCTTGAGATATGCTTGACATTGTGCACAATGATTTAATTATAGGGTATACTTAGTACCTCATGAATTAATTTAAAAATATTAACTTATAAAATTATTTGGATTTAAAAATCAATATCATACTCTTTATTTCAATAAATTTTGATTCAAATGACACAAAAGTGAAAAATGCTTTATTTTATAAATTCCTTTATTTTAGAGATTGTTTATGTTAATGGTTCCTCTAATAAAATAAAATACCATTATTATATTAAACCAATATAATATTTTTATTAATTTGTTTTTATAATTCTAATTTTTATTTCCTCCCATATTTATTAAATAAACACTAATAAAGTTGTTTTTAAGTGATACTGATCTTGCATCTTCTTTTAGATCGGAAATTTTTATATTTCAAATCCATGATTTCTAAGATGGTTTCAATAATGTCCTTATATATAAATAAATTAATTCCTAAATTTATTTTACATGATCAATTACCTTATTTTAAAAGGATTTAAATGGAAATTTATAAACATTTTTTTCATGGTGATGTTTTAAATCTTGTTAAAAATGATTGAAATTGATGTTTATATTTATCATTTATGAGATGAACATATTTTCCCACAGTAAGGACCATTGTTTTAATTTAATATTACTTTAATCCATATATTTTTTAAAAGATAATATTTTACATAATATTCTTGAAATTTTTAGTATTTAAAATTTATTTTTGATGTGGAAAGGGAATTTTCCACATGAAGGTTTTTATTGACATTTTTATGGTTTTTCATTTCATCAATGAAAAAAATACCTTGATTATACTGATTGTATACTATGGATATTATTTAATGATACCATTGTTATTATTTCTCAGCATGGTTTATGATTGTTTCAAGGAGATTTTCATGGGACCCATTTCTTTTCCACATGTAAATCAATATATGAAAAAAATTAATATTATTAGTATATTCAAAAATGAAATCCTTCATTCATTTTGATTATGCTATGTTTCTTGAAAATTATTTATAATTAATGGTGATATTTATATAGCTCATGATGATGGGTGTTCTTGATATATCTCTCCAAGTCATTAGGTAAAGGGATGGAGTTAACCAATTATAGGTTTCTCATAATAGATTATTGGAATTTTCTAGGTATGTTATTCCATTTGTAAGAGTGATTGAATGAGTAACATTATATTATGTTCCAAGATACCAATATATTTTATTTATGCTTAAATAAATTCTTAATGTATCCTTTTCTCAATTATTATTTTCAATTGGCTCATAAATGTTGACATATATGAATCTGGTCTTGTGTTAATGTTTTATGGAATTTTTTATATTTTTGTATCTAGGTTGTGATGGGTATGAATTTTTTTATTCTATACTCTTGAACATTCATTGTTTCATTATACACTTATTATCAATGATAAAATCTATTTTTTATGATTAATTTTTACCTTAATGATAGTTTTATCTCACCATTAATAAGTTTATTTTTCCTTGGCTTGTTATGAAAGTATTTAAGTATGTTATTCCAAAAAAACTTACCAGATTTGAAGAACATAGTTTGATTTGATTCATATTTTTAGGAACTATTTATTTATGTATCCACATTCTTATGTAAGATTTTATTATAATTCTTAAAATTATTAAAAATAAAATTTCCTTGGGTATATAAAAAATCCAATATTTTATTTTGATGTTATATGTTTTGAATAGTTAAATATAGGTCACTTTTATCATTATCAAATCAAGAAATGTATTGATTATGTTTTATCTCTAGATCTAAGTGTGAATTTCTTGGGTTTTTGTGGTTTTTATTGTAGGTGTTTCTAGATAACTTTGAGTATTATGAGGTTTTTATATAAGTTTAACATAATATTTATGGATACTATAATGTTTTTTTAATTTTAATTTTGATCAGAAGCCGAATGACATAGACACCCCATTATAGGTTTTATGTGATTTGATTTTAATATGATGAAAAATATATTGGAAGAATTCGTATTGGGTTGAGGTATATGTATCCCTTCATTTTAATGTGAATAATTATTTTGGAAGAATACTTTTACATTATTGGGGATATAGGATAAAAGGTATGAGATAAACCTTGAGGTTAAAACATTATTTAATTAGTGGTTATTGAGGTTGTCTAGAATATAGGGTTATTCATTTATGAAATGATCTAAGATGAAAAAAAATTATTATTAAATTTTTTAAGTTAAATTATTTATTTTATCATATGATGGTTTTTACATTTTGGATATTATCCTACATTTCTCCAAGATTTTCTATTCTTTTAATATATAAAGATAGTTATAAATTTTTATTCTAATTTTCTAGATTATTTGATTTGTTTGAAGTTTATTTTAGTTATTTAAGAATGAAAAATTAAATTTTAATACTCATCATTTAAATAAAAATATGATATTTTGGACGAAATTCATTAATGAATGAAATTATGCTTGTAAGGTAAGTATATTTTCTTTTTCAATTAGTCTATATGGTAACATAATTCCTAAAATCATGGAAAATGATCTTGAAAAAAAATATTCAATTTCCTTTATTTATAATTAATCGATGGTATTTTCCACACATAATTGATTTGTGGTTTTTTTATTGACTTTTTCATGATCATTTACTTTCTTTTGATCAATGGTCTCTATCACACTCTATCATTATTTGGGCATTCCATTTTTACTCAATGTATATATTTTCACTTCCCACTAATGTTCTCTTAATTTGAAACATATTTCGGTGTCATTATATATGACCTTTGTATTACTCTTTTCCTCTATTAAAAGGGATGTTTTATTAACCCTTTTTATGAGTGGGTTTTCCAAAAAGGTATTTTTAAATTATAAACCATTTTTTACCAAAATCAAAGAAAAATTAATGGATAAAATTTATTTAAAGGTGGAGAATGTAATTCCTCTAGAATTTAAAAAATATTATTATGTTCTATAGAGTACAATATACGCAACACCAATGTCTGATGACTAGAAGATATTATTATTTAAACATGATTATTATAAACAGGTTTTTGAATTAGAAGCTATGAATAAGATTAAACTACTTATGAAATATATATGTATTTATATAAAGGTCATAATAAATACAAATCTATTGATTAATTCAAAGGAAATAAGTACTCAATTTTTAAAAAAGTTAATTTATTATTTGAAAACAAGTTTTCTTCCCAATTTGTTTTATTGATTTTATGAGAAAATGTTTTAATTAATTTATAAAAAATTAGAAATGTTTTTAAAAGGTGGAAATTATTTTTTAATTCATAATTTAAAAATTATTTTAGAGTAAATTTTTGATAATTTTCTGGTTTTTTTTATTTTTCAATAAATAATTAATAATACTAATTTTTATTGAAAACTATATTTTCATTTTAAGTATTTAAAAAGAAACATACTATTTTGGATTTGTTTTAAAATTAAATTATGTTCCCTTCGATTAAAAATAATCCAATAAATGTTATTTGAATCAATATTATACTTTAATTTTCTATAAAACATTATTAAACTTATGAATGATATTTTTCTAAAGAACTGTTTTTATCACTTTTTGAAGGTGATATTTTATTACATTTTTCCACTTATATGATTTAATTTTATAAAATTTATTCCATTTTTTGAATTAATATAAATAATGTTATGATATATGGTCAAGTTAATATTTTTTATAATTAATAGTAATAATTATTTTAAACTATTACCATGGTTAAAAACAAAATAGATTTACCATGGGTTAAACTAAAGATATAAGGGTTAAAATGACCTAAAAACTTTTATAAAACCTATTGGATTAAAATATTTTGACCCTATAACATCTAATATTCATAAATAATCTATTTTTGGGACTTTTTTCTTTAATAAGTCATTAATATATTGTTTTTTTATAAATTACAAAAGTATCATCTTCTTCACTTATAAAATGGAATACCATCTCTTCTCATCTTTTCACATAATTATCCTTTTCAAATTGAAAATACCTACCCAAATTAATTTATAAAAACCATACCCATGTTTTAGTTTCCTTTTATTGGTCATAAAACCATCCTAGGATGCCTTATTTATAAACCTAAAGTGGTTATCCTAATAATATGTACATTTCTTAACTGAGAATTTTCAGTTTTTTATTTTAATAACTTCTTAAAATAATCTTAAATTATGATGTAATAATAAAGTCAGTATCTTATATATCATGATATGTTTTTGTGTTATTGTCCTAACATATACCCATCTTTTTATTCCATCAAATGGGTAATGAAACCCTCATTTGTTTGTTCAGTAAACTAGCTCCTTGCAAACTGATGTAATTATTTTTCCATCACGATCTCTCATGGATGGCTAAAATGATGGATTTAAAGTATATATATGATATTAATTACTTACATTTAATTTTTAAAATGTAATATATCATCTATTTTCTTATTATTCCTTCCATTGAAGAATGATAATTTCATTCATGGATAAGTGTGTATTTCGACCTCCATGAAGCGATGTAATTCATTTTTCATCACTACATTACATGTATGGTATATATAAGTATATTTAAAGAGGTAAAAGGATATTTATGAAATAATAATCATTTTTTAAAGATATACTAATAAATACTTTATAACATATATGTCTTGATACTCTCTCACATGACTATGATGGATTTTTTATGTGACCTCAGGCACACCTCCACCTATGGAAGAGGATACTAACTAGATGTGAGGGTGTAAGAAATATAAGGGGGAGACTATAAAATCTGGAATATATTCACAATAATTGGGGAAATAAATATAGAGTAGTGGAATAAATATTAATAAACAAACATGTAACTCAATCTGATAAGGAATAAGCTGAACAATAAAATAAAAATAGAATCATGTAATGGCAGGATAATCTATAACTAAATGACATGATGAATTTCATAAAAATAAAAGTCAAGAACTAAAAAATATATAAGACTCCAAAATACCTGATCATGAGACCCATTTCGGTCCCCTTTCCAAACTCCAATCCATCCTATAAGAAATAGTCAACAAACGATGGCTCAAATGGGGTGTGAGTACAACTCAGTAGGTCCACACCCACTATTTCTAAACAAATCCAGTCGCAATATATATATTGAGTTCAATAATATGATAAACAAAGGTATGAATATCATAAATTAATAAAAATCATAAAAATAAACCATCTAACCCTCATGTGATAGAGTGACACTCAGGGACAACTAAACCTTATTCAATACATTACAATATATATTTGGGAATGTAATTGAAATAAGACAACCTTATCCATAATTCTCCCATGGTTTAATCCACAAATCATCACATGAAAACATAGAAATTCCCTATAATTAGTATATCATATATGGGTGCAATCCATTTGTATATGCATTTTAGCACAACCAGGAGTAATCCCTTTATATATGAATTTCATCATAAACAAATGTAAACCCTTGATTTAAGCATTTTATCATAGCTATGTGTGATCCATTTATATACATATTTCAACATAACCAGGTGATAACCCTTTATATAAGAATTTGAGCATAACTCAAAGTCATAACTTGACAATAATCTAGTATAATATAACACATGGTCACACATCAACATGTCTAATATACCATCAAATTTAAAAATTTATACATCTAAAATTTTATGATAAATTCACATTAGAAAAATATATTATTTTATCACAATACCAAGGGTATGATCATATATCCGGTGGCCACAAGTGTGGTATCAATTCTAATAGACCCGACTAGATTCAATGGGAGGTATAAGCATAAGAAATTAATTAAACAATGAATTATCCAATAATTTAGGATACATGTATGGTGTTCTGGTGTGATCACACCTATTTCATATACTAGATATTTCAAACATACTTTTAGGGAATTATACTAGATCGCCCGCCTCAAAAGGAAAGTAGATATAGACAAATCCCCCCCGCTCAAGTTAAAGCTAGGTTCCTCCTTTATTACCTTCAATGATGTAAAGGAAAATCTGTTAACCAATACTTGAACTATTTAGTTTTTCCTGATATATTTTTCTATGCATAGGAAAATAGATGAGACTATATGGGAATAGAGAACCAGAATTATTAACTTCAACATCATGATCCAGAACCCCAAAAAAAGCAACATGATTTTGGATTGAATAGAATGTATAAGATGCCATCCGCAAAATTTATACAATGATATAAGGATACACATTATCAAATCATATGACTTAGGATGCTGTAGAATTTTGAAACTAAATGGGTGCAACATATTTATGACATTAATAGAGAATTTATGTCGAAAATTTCCAAATTCCCAGATATGCTAAAAAACACATTTTATAGAATTAAAAACCTAATAAAACTTGTTTTATATGATAAATCATTTTTAAATCATAAATAATAAATTATCATCTTTCCTCAATAAATATATGGCTTTTTTGGTTTTACGAGATTTTCCCATCCAATCAATTCATGTCATAATTTTATAATTTATGCCATGAATTCACTCTGCAACTTGCACATCAATAGTAATTAACCAAAACAAACCCAACTCGTTTATATAATATAATACCAAGGTTTAAACATTATGTAACTAGGTTTAAGTAAGTTTAAATTAAAACCCAATAAGGTATGCACCCACAAAAATATGAGATCATACAACCTCCCAACCATATAACAGCTCGTCCCCAAACTACTCTAAGAATCAATGTGTGGTATTGGAAAATAAGTATGAATATTATTTTTATATATCAAATTCCCTCTCGCAGGTCTCTTCTTGTACATTCCAATGTTACCACTACACTCACACTACAGGAACGATCTCCCCCTTAGTGATTCTTCTCATTATGGTTCATGATGCGGGGCAGATGCTCCTCAAAGGATGCATCAACAACCAGATCAAAGTCATTAGCGTATATCATGTGAGAAGGGATAGGATGATATATCTGAAGCTATGAAATGTGATACACATCATTCATAGAACTATATAAATTTTTAAGGGACATATGGTTTGTCACTAGACCAAACTTTTATAAAATATTGAATGACTCAACAAACCTAGGTGATTGCTTTCCCTAATTCTTGATACAGTATTTACATAGCATAGGGGAAACCCAAATAAAAACTCAATGACCAGCCTAAAAATATAGATTAAACCAATGATGTATATTGTATTATTTTTATCATCTTTTTACAGCCTCCAACCACTTTTGGATCAACTGTACTTTCTCAAACATCTCCTATATGAGGCATGGTCCAATAATCACTGAGTCGCCAACGTGTAGCCATAAAAGAGAATAATGATATGGACTTCCATACAAGGAATTTAAATGATCTATTTAGATTGATTCTTGTAATTTGTTATTATACATGACCTCCTATATTGCTAGGTTCTACTCCTAAGATCCACCGAAATCCAAAACACAAGCTCCTAACATATCCTATTGAATCTAAATCATCGATTAACATTGGAAATCAATCCTAGGATGGTAGGATGTACACAGAAGAACATATTTTCCCAAATCCTTTTGAATACCCTTATTTAAATGAGATGTAAAATGGGGATATCTACCAGATACGATACTCCTCAGACCACTGTGCATTCAATATATATCTCACACATATAATCTAGCCAGATTATTGATGGTGAAGGTCTATCTAATAGGCAATAAGTGGTATACCTTTATCAGTCAATCCACGATTATCCATACTACATCATTCATTCAGGTTGATCTTAATAATAATTCAAGTAAATACATTGTGATGTCATTCCACTTCCATTATAGAATTAGAAGAGGGTGTAATTTCCCAAAAGGCGTCAAATGCTCGGCCTTCACCTGCTGATAGGTGAAACATCTCACCATGAGGACTGATATTTCCTTCTTCCTCATAGCCACCAGTACTACCTATGGAGACCTTGATACATTCTTATTATACTTAGATTCACCACCCATATATAATCATAAAATATTCTCATCATCTCCTCATGTAATCATGTAGGAACCCATACACGACCATAGATAAGAATAAAATTATTATGGCCAAGAAACCATCATGATGGTGGCTCCCACTATATAAGATATCCCTCCAAATTATCTATCTTATATGTCTTGATCCATTTAAGAATCGTGGGTATAACATATTTTTAATACATAACTACTCATTCCTGGGACTCTTAAACTTCAAGATGCATGCCTATAAAGAGTTCCATCATCCACCACTCATCAGAAGAATCCAACACTTCCTATGATTTTATCTTATGTTATAAGGAATCAGCAATGACATTTCCTATTCTTGGTGTGTAAGAAAGATCAATGTTAAAATACTATAGAAACATGACCCACCTCATCTGCCAAATATTCAGGTCTCCCTGAGAAAAATGTACTTGAGGCTCTTATAGTCCACGTACACCATAAACCTCTAACCCATTAGAAAATTTATACAGAATCATGTGGAATGTACCACCATAGATAACACTAGATCATGAGTAAGTAAATTCCTCTCATGCAGCCTCAACTATCTTTACCCATAAAAAAACAAAATGGTCCTCTTATATCAAAACTACTCCAAGTCCAACTACAAATGCATCGTAGAACATTGTATAATCCCAACCTAGTATAGGTAGGGTAAGGATTGGTTATTTGGTCATCCTACACCTCAAATCTTGAAAATAACTCTCACAAACATCTAAATAAACAGGCTTCAACCCTTTCTTGTTCATCACGGATTTCAGTTCTTCCAAATGGGATAATTCATTAATGAAATTATGGTATTTACCTACTAAAACCATAAAGATCCAAATCATGAATATATTCTTATATCACACCCAAGATACAATGGCTATAACCTTCAATGGGTCCATTAACACTTTATCCCCTGAGATAAAATGGCCCAATAAATGCAAACTATAAATACATAAACTTTATTTAGATAGCTTTTCATAAGACGATTAACTCTCAATATACTTATGATGATGTCAATATATTGGGCATGATCATCTGAATATTGAGAATAAACCAAAATTTTGTCCAAAAAAATCCCAAAAATGGATCTATTAATGGATGAAAAAATTGATTCATCAAGGACATGAATACCACTGGTATGTTTATTATACTGAAAGACATCACCACAAACTTATACAAACCCTAACTCATCCTAAAAGAAGTTATGTGTATATTTGATGGTCTAACCCTCAAGTGATGTTATCCTGACCTCAAGTCAATCTTGGATAAAATCCTAGCACCTCTCAGATGATCTAAGAGATCATATATACATGGAATGGGATACCAGTTCTTAACCAGTATCTAGTTCAGATTCTAATAATCCGCACATGAGCACAATTTATTATGAGAATTCTTAGTTAAAACCATGGGAGATCCCCATAAAGATGTAGCAGTTCATATGAATACATAAACTTCCAGATCATCCAATTGATCATTCAACTTAGAAAGCTCTGCTGGTGTCATTGTTTAAGGAGGGATAAAAACTATCTCAGATCTCAACACCAACCTGATCGTGATCTCGATATCCAACTTCGGTGGTAAGTCATAGAAATATTCTAGAAATTCATCATGAAAAAGTTATACCATAGGAGTAAGAGAATATTTCTACATTACACCATAATCAAGAACAAGGATCGCTAACTAGGCCATGTGAACATCCATTATACTTATAATTGGTTTTGCATGACCATGTTGAAGATCCCATTCACCCTAATAGAGGAAAATACCTCCATTTAGTTATAAAAAATTAACTCTCCTTTGATAATAGTTGAAAAGAGCCTGGTGAAGAACTAGACAATCCAATCCCAGAATCGAATTGAATCCTATCATTTCCAGAACAAAATGATTCCCAAGGAAATGGCTTCCCTAAGTTTCAATGGAATACTCCTTGTAATGTCTGATATACAAAAAACATACTAAAAATAGTGTTTTATGGTTATAACACTATCCATGATATCCACAACAAATCCCAAGATATTTTTAATCTCAGTAGATAAAAAGGAATTTGATTCCCCTATATCAAGAAAAATGAATAAAAGGGCAGATGATAAAATAACCATACCTCTGATGTTAGAAGTCCTAAAATCCAAACTAGCAAGACTATACTTCATAGAGTGTATCTAAATTTTCCCTCTATCATGGGATCCTATATGACTCTCATGTGCAGCTCCCACCAGTCGGTACATCTTCTCTTGCACTGGGGTACCACGTCCACTGCCTTGTACTGAACATCCAGTGGAACTACATCTACTAATTTTTTAAATAGTCATTGTGTACTTACAAGACAAATGTGCCTCTCCTGATCCCCAGCCATTTCTATACTACTATGGAATACTACAAATCATTTGAAGACAAACTATCATTCTATAATAATTATAGCCCACATCAAGGTGAGGAAACTAAGGTTACTTATGGATATTCATTCCATAATAATATCACACATCTAAGCTATGATTCTAAGATAGAAGCCCAGTTCCCTGGATGATTTTCCTAATATTGCCTTAGTGGTAACCATTTTAGAAGTGTTTCCTACTACAATAAAAAGAACTTCTAGATCACCTAACTGAAATAATTTTTCAACATTGGGGACCTTTATTATATTTTATTCCCTGGAGATATCCAATTTCATCATGTATATGGATATTCTTTGGTGAAATAAATTCTCCTTTTACCTTATTTTATAGAAAATCCCATACCAAGAATGTCTCACCCTGTTGATTTCAACAAATAATAAGTATAGATCAAAATTATACAATTTGGATAAGCGTACAACATAGTCCATCACTAACATTCTCCATTATGTCACATGGATGAACACATGATCTATCCTATACCTCAACATCTTTGGATAAAATTATCTCAGTAAACTCACCTCAAAGTTTTTTTAGGATAGATCCTCATGATACCAAGATTTCTGCATAATGTCCTACCAATACTTTTCTGGTCCTTGAATCATTTAAGAAGAAACATTTACCCTCCTCTATATAGGTTTATCTAAGTACTTGAAGATATTCTAGACTGACTTAGTCTATAAATAAACTACCTGGGGGAATCCCTCCATATTTAATAGAGTAAGATGTTATGATTGGAACTCTCTTTTTAGCATAGACATTGAATGTATAGTGTGAATAGTCTCCCTTTCAATGGATCTCATGACCCTCATAAAACTATAACAAAGATTCTCATCCATATGATTCTTTAGGGCATCACAAATTTTATCTTAGCTACATTAGGAGAGTGTTAGTTTCAACTCTCCTAATTCTATATTTGATGACGATGAGGAATCATTTTATGTACAAGAGATAGAACAATAATTAGAACATAGGTTACTAAATAAGATCATCCCAAAAATGTGAAGGAAATAAACAACCAATGGCTAGAGGTTCCTCTACAATAGGATTGAAAAGTGATTTGGAATAACATAATTACTTCACTCGTTTATTATTATTAGGTATATAAAGGGACTTTATTACATAGTTCATGGGCAGACATATCACATGCATTGAAGATGTCCCTAGTATGAAAAATTTATCAAGACATATATCCCTATGTGGTTATCATGATGAATACATACTCATCTCGTGTCATACCATCCAATGAGTAAAATATTATAAAATAGTAACATCACACAAAAATTGAATCACCCAAATTGAAATATCATTAAAACCATAATGAGAAAACAACTTAAAAAATAATCATATCCCTATGAACTTGATTTTATCCCACACATCGGTTACCTAAACTCATTCATAAGATCATTGACAATCCAAGATACACCCTAGTCTCTTGTTGGCATTTCCCAAAAATTAAAGAAACATAAAAGACCAACCTATCTCTAATACCACTTTCTAACATCATTGAACCCATACTCTCTCATGTTACCGAGTCAGGTTGGTTAAGTTCCCTCATGTGAACATCCATGTATTCTAGAAGCACTACTAGAATAATGGGCTTTGAAGTCCCCCTGACATGGGCGACCTCCTTTGGTGGTCGCTGTAGGTGGCCTATAGAGACCACCTCTGGCGGTCGCTAGGTTTTGTAAAAAAAATTGGGGAGGCTTCGGCGCCCCCCCATCTCCCCCCGCTCCCCTCCCCTCGTGAAACCCTACTGTGACCCCTCTCCCTCGCCGCCCTCCCCTGTCGCCCTTCGCCTTCACTGCCCTCCACCCCTCACTGCCCTCGTTGGCCTCTGCCCTCGTTTGCCTCCTCCCTCCGCTCGCCCTCCACCCACCCTCCACCCTTTACCCCCTCCACCCTCTATCCCCTCCGGCCTCCACCACCTCTGCCCTTCAGCCAATCTCCACCCTCCAGCCTCCGGCCTCTACCCCCTCAGAGAGCCCCCCCCCCCCCCCCCCCCCGCACCCTCATACAGCCACCCCGCACCCCGGACATCCCTCCTCGCCCCCCAGATAGCCCCTCCGCCCCCCGGACAGCCCCCCCCCCCCCACCCCGAACACCCCCCCCCCCCCCCCCCCCCGCACCCCGAACAGCCCTCCCTACCCCCCAAACAGCCACCCCGCACCCCGGACAGCCACCCCCCCGCACCCCGGACAGCCTCCTCACACGACCGCTACTCGTCCCCTCACCGCTGCCACCCTCTGACTCCCTGTTGTCCTCGATCCCCTCCCTCATCATCCCACCCTCGCTGCACCATCACCACCTCACTGCCTCCTCTCCTCCAGCTCACCACTGCCACCGCTGCCCGTCCCCTCCCTCACTGCACCGTCTCCGGCTCTGGCTCCCCTCCGCTGCCTCTCCCTTACAGCACTGCCTTCGGCACCTCCCTTATAGGTTTGTAGCGCAATCAGGTATGACATGAGCTTTTACTTACATTCTATTATATATTCTCTTGTTTATTATTCAGTGATATAATTTGATTATTTTATCAATGGTCCACAAACAATATATTAGTATTTATTTTAAATATATTTGATATGAAAAATGCATATGTACTAAGTCTTGTGTAAATGTTTGTTATACAAATATTATTATGGATAAGAGTTAGATTGATCTTCCAAATCGAATTTCTAGAGAATATTTCAATGGAATTATGAAGTTTATTGACTTCACTGGAGGATTTGAAAGTGACTATTTTAGTTGTACATGTAGAAATTGTGATAACAGATATCAATTCACACGAGATAATGTGAGGGAACACCTATTCTTTAATGGATTTATGAAAAATTATAAGAGTTGGACTCAACATGGAGAATAATATATTCGTTGTCAAAATACAGATGCAGCTCAGATGGATTTTAATACAAGGATGAATGATCCAATGCATGAAATGCTTACTGAAATGGTACGTGGGTTGGATCCTAAAGGCATTGACATCCATAATCTTGAGACTGGTGAGATAAATCTTCACTCTGGTTCAGATTTTGATTCGAGGTGGTTTTATGAAGCACTTGATGATATAAAAACAGAATTATATCCTCGATGTACTTATTACAATAAATTTTCGTTTATCGTGGATTTGTTACATTTGAAGACTTTGAATTAGTGGTCAGACACATCATTAGACATTTTGTTGGTGTTATTAAAAAAGGTTCTTCCTGTCAATGCTAAGATTCCTGAGTCGTATTACTATGCTTGTAAGTTGACAGAGAACTTAGGTTTTACATATGAGACCATAGATGCATGTACAAACAAATTTGTGTTGTTTAGAAAGGAAACTTCTCATTTGAATATTTGTACGGTTTGTGGTGCTTCTAGGTGGAAGGAGAACAGGGGAAATCAGACTCATCAAAGTCAGATTGTGATATAGGGGAAACCTATTGTCGTAAATCAAATGCGTTACTTTCCCCTTAAACTAAGGTTGAAAAGATTTTTTATGTCATCTAAATTTTCTAATTTAATGAGATGGCATGTAGAAAGTGTTCATGAAAGTGATATGTTAACCCACCCAGTAGATTTTCATGCATAGAAGGATTTTGATAAGAGACATCCCGACTTTTCTAAAGATGTTTGTAATGTCTGATTGGGGTTGGTAGCAGATGGTTTCAATCCATTCAAGTCTATGGTTGGTGCAACTCATAGCACATGGCCCGTGGTGTTGGTTCCGTATAATCTTCCTCCATGTCTTTGTATGAAGCAACAATTTATATTACTTTCCACTCTTATTGATGGACCTAGAAGTTCGGGGGATAAGATTGATGTTTACCTTCAACCATTGATTGATGAGTTCAATGAATTTTGGGGTTATGGTGTAATGACTTATAACTGTGAAACGAATGAAATGTTCAAACTGCAGGCTGCTTTATTGTGGAAAATCAATGACTTCTCAGCTTATGAAAATTTATGAGGATGAAGTATGAAAGGGGAATTTTCTTACCCCTGTTGCAATAAAAGTAAAAACTCTGTATGGATTAAAAATTCCAAAAAATGGGCATACATGGGTCACAGATGTTTTCTTCCCCCTCAACACTAGTTCAGAAAGAATAGAGTGGAATTCGATGGTTCAAGAGAGTTCATCCCAGCACCAAAGATCATTACAGGAGTCAAAATTTTATTGCAGATTGAGGAAGAAAACATCTGCATGGTATATGAAATTCAGGATTTGGTTGATCATCCAGTACGTAATATTCGTGTTATGGGTAGGCAGCGCAATCACAATTGGAAAAATAAAAGTATTTTTTAGTCTTTCATATTGGAAAAATAACATGCTAAGGCATAATTTGGATGTCATGCACATTGAAAAAAATGTTTGTGATAACATATTGTGGACCATTTTAGGTGTCAGTGGAAAATCAAAGGATCGTGTTAATGCACGTCGTGATTTAGAAGAAATGGGTTTAAGAAAATAGTTTCATTTACAGTTAGCTGAGGGAAACAAGGAATATATGCCTGCGGCACAGTATACAATGACTACAAAGGAGAAAGAGACATTTCTTTCCATTTTGAAGATGCTCAAGGTGCCTGATGGTTACTCTTCTAATATTTCAAAGTGTGTGAATTTGACGAGCAGGACATTGCAAGGGTTAAAAAGTCATGACAATCACATACTACTTTAGCAGTTGATTCCAATCGCAATTTGTGATTTTTTATCCCCCAATGTTGTTCATCCGTTTATTGAGATGAGTAATTTTTTTAGATATCTTTTTTTAAGAAATCAATGAATGGGTGATTTATAAAGTTTGTAGGACCGAATTGTACTTACACTTTGTCACTTTGAGAAACTATTTTCCCCCTCATTTTTCGATGTTATGGTCCACTTGATAGTGCACCTAACTGATGAAGTAATTTCTGCTGGTCCAGTGCAATTCAGGTGGATGTATCCTATTGAGCGGTGTTTGAGTACATTGAAATGATTTGTATGCAACAGAGCTCATCTAGATGAATCAATAGCTAATGGTTATTTTATGGATGAGTGTACTACTTTTTGTGTAGAATATCTTACGGATGTTGAAACAAAATTAGATAAGCCCTCTCAGATTCCTGATGGTCCAATTGGAGAAGAAACCATATTTGATATGGACAACATCAAGTGGATACAAGCGCATCGATATATCTTGTTCAATACTCCATTAGTTGCACCATTAATGACTTGAAATCACACGAAAAAAATAGGAATATTATTCGTGACATGTAGGAGGAGACGGCATGCCCATCGGATGTGCGGTGTGCACGGTACGACTGAATATTTCGTTTTCAGCAGTTCGGCGCGCTCTGAAAGGGAACGTTGGGTGGTAAAAACTAGCTTAACAACCTCAAAATGTCATGAAATCATACTACAACAACCGTGGTGTAAATTTTGAAATGCCTAGGCAGACGACACATCAATCGGGGGTGTTGTTTGACCGCGGTGACCGGAAACACATTTCCGAAGTCATAAAACACCGAAACAGCGTCTAACGGTCGAATTCAGAGAAAAAGTGCTCATAATGACTTTAAATCACACTAAAATAATAGGAATATTATTCATGATAGGTAGGAGGATACGGCATTCCAATCGGACGTGCAGTGTGCATGGTACGTCTGAATATTCCGTTTTCAGCAGTTCGGCGCGCTCTAAAAGGGCGCATTGGGTGGTCAAAACCATCCAAACGACCTCGTAATGCCATGAAATCAGAAGAAAACAACTGTTATATGAATTTTGAAATGTTCGGGTATACGGCACGTCAATCAGGGGTGTCATTTGACCGCGGTGACCAGAAACGCATTTCTGAATGCATGAAACACTAAAACGGCGTATAACGGTCAAATTCAAAGAAAACGTGCTCAGAATGACTTGAAATCACACAAAAACAATAGTAATATTATTCTTGATATGTATAAAGAGACATCACTCCCATCAGACGTGCAGTGTGCACGGTATGACCGAATATGTCATTTTTAGCAGTTTGGCGCGCTCTAAAAGGGCGTGTTGGGTGGTCAAAACCAGCCGAACAACCTCAGAATGCCATGAAATCATACTAAAACAACCATGGTGTGAATTTTAAAATTTTCGAGTAGACGACATGTCAATAAGGGGTGTCGTTTGACCGCGGTGACCAGAAACACATTTCTGGAGTCATAAAACACCAAAACGGCGTATAACGGTCGAATTCAGAGAAAACGTGCTCAGAATGACTTGAAATCACACGAAAACAATAGTAAAATTATTCATGACATATAAGAGGAGACTTTAATCCCATCGGATGTGCGGTGTGCATGGTATGTCTGAATATGCCGTTTTCAGCAGTTCGGCGCGCTCTAAAAGGGCGTGTTGGGTGGTCAAAACTAGCTGAAGGACCTCAGAATGCCATGAAATCATACGAAAACAACTTCGGTGTGTATTTTCAAATGGTCAGGTAGACTGAATGTCATTCATGGGTTTCGTTTGACCGCGGTGACCGAAAACGCATTTTCGGAGTCATAAAACACTAAAACGGCATCTAACAGTCGAATTCAGAGTAAACATGCTCAGAATGACTTGAAATCACACGAAAACAATAGGAATATTATTCTTGATATGTAGGAGGAGACAGAATGCCAATCGGATATGCGGTGTGCGCGTTATGTCCGAATATGTCATTTTCAGCAGTTCGGCGTGCTCTAAAAGGGCGTGTTGGGTGGTCAAAACCAGTCGAATGACCTCAGAATGCCATGAAATCATACTAAAACAATAGTGGTGTGAATTGTAAAATGGTTGGGTAGACAGAACATCAATCAGGGGTGTTTTTTGACCGCAGTGACCAGAAACGCATTTTCGGAGGCATAAAACACCAAAACAACATCTAACGGTTGAATTCAGAGCAAACGTGCTCATAATTACTTTAAATCTCACAAAAACAATATGAATAATATTCGTGACATGTAGGAGGAGATGACACACCCATTGGACCTGCGGAGTGTGCGGTACGACCAAATATGTCGATTTTAGCAATTCGGCACGCTCTAAAAGGGCGCGTTCGGTGGTCAAAACCAGCCGAACGACCTCAGAATGCCATGAAATCATACGAAAACAACTGTGGTGTGAATTGTGAAATGGGAAGGTAGTTGGCATGTCAATTGGGGGTGTCTTTTGACCGCAGTGACCATAAACGCATTTTCAGAGTCATAAAACACTCAAACGGTGTCTAACGGTCGAATTTAGAGAAAATGTGCTCAGACTGACTTGAAATCACACTAAAAAATAGGAATATTATTCGTGACATGTAGGAGAAGACGGTATGCCAATCGGACGTTCGGTGTGCACGGTACGTCCGAATATGCCATTTTCCGCAGTTCGGCGCGCTCTAAAAGGGTGTGTTGGGAGGTCAAAACTATCCAAACAACCTCATAATGCCATGAAATCATACAAAAAAACTTTGGTGTGAATTTTGAAATATTTTGGTAGACGGCACATCAATCGAGGGTGTTGTTTGACCGCAGTGACCGGAAACGCATTTCTGGAGGCATAAAACACTATAATGGCGTCTAACGGTTGAATACAGAGAAAATGTGCTCAGAATGACTTGAAATCACATGAAAACAATAGAAATATTATTTGTAACATGTAGGAGGAGACTTCATGCCCATTGGACATGCAGTGTGTGTTGTACGATCAAATATGTCGTTTTCAACAGTTCGGCGCGCTCTAAAAGGGCATGTTGGGTGATCAAAACCAGCCGAACGACCTTGGAATGCCATGAAATCATACGACAACAACCGTGGTGTAAATTTTGAAATTTAAGGGTAGTCATCACATCAATCAGGGGTGTCGTTTGACCACGGTGACCAGAAACGCATTTCTGGAATCATAAAACACCAAAACGGCGTCTAACGGTTGAATTCTGAGAAAACGTGGTCAGAATGACTTGAAATCACACGAAAACAATAGGAATATTATTTTTGTCATTTAATAAGATACTTCATGCCAATCAGATGTGTGGTGTGTGCGGTACGTCTGAATATACTTTTTTAGCAGTTCGGCGCGCTCTAAAAGGGCGCGTTGGGTGGTCAAAACCAGCCAAATGGCCTTGAAATTCTATGAAATCATACAACAACAACCTTGGTGTGAATTTTGAAATTTTTGGATAGACGGAATGTTAATCAGGGGTTTCTTTTGACCACGGTGACTGGAAATGCATTTCCGGAGTCATAAAACACCAACACAGCGTCTAATGGTCGAATTCAGAGAAAACGTGCTCAGAATGACTTGAAATCACACGAAAACAATAAGAATACTATTTGTGATATGTAGGAGGATACGGAACACCTATCGTATATGTGGTGTGCATGTTACTTTCAAATATGTCGTTTTGAGTAGTTGTACGTGGTGTGCATGGAGAATATTCCTTTTTAGACAACAAAACACTTTCACAAACTAAACCAAAGACTCCAAAACAAGGAAAAAAATCCTAAAATGATAACATTTCTTAAATTGGGGGTTTTAAATTATTATAGAACCCATGATTTGATGTCAGATTTAATTTTATTATATGTATATAATAACTAAATAAATATGTCTAATTTACGTTTGTTTTGTTTAGTTGTTTTCTTTGTATCTTATTGTAGGTTCATTGAAGCAAGACTGAAATGGATGGGCATGTTTATGTTGTTTGTAATTTTTTCTATTTTTTATGAATTTTATCTTGTTTTTTCTGATTGGGTATAGTGAAAAAAAATTAAAAAAAAATTCTCCATGTTAGCGACCGCCATTGGCAATCGCTATAGCCTGCTGAAGATCGGCCGAGCATCAGGACAGTGACCGCCATTGGCGGTCGCTAATGCTCGGTCGAGCAATCCTTCAGCGGCTGCCATTGGCGGTTACTGTAGGCCATAATTTCGGCCACTTTCAGCTACCACCATTAGCGGTCACTGTGGGACTACAGCGTTGGGCCTAAAGCGACCGCCAATGGCGGTCGCTAGGTGATCTCTAAAGGCCTTTAGTGGTCACCAATGGCAGTCTCTAAAGGTCGAATTTTTAGTAGTGAAGCTACTGACTAACAACAAGGGGGTAAGGAAGATAGTGGGGTGACTATACCCTCTGATAAATTGTTACAGTAATAGTGTAAATAAAAAAGGAGTAGTAGAATCAATATAAATAAACAGTTAAAAAACTATATTTTAAAGGGAACAAGATGAAAAATAAAATAAAAATACAATCATGTAATGAAAGGATGATATATAACTAAATGATGTGATGAATGACATAAAAATAAATTACAAGAATTTAAAATATAAAAGACTTCAAAATATATAGTCCCAAGCCCTGTGTTTTTCCCATATCCAATCTCTATCTAATTCAGTATGAAACAACCCACAACAAGGTCTCTTCCCCTTGTCAGTTTTTTCATCCATGAAATCTATCAAGGTATGAAATAACGGCCTAAACAGGGTACAATTATAACTCAGTAGGTTGACACCAATGGTATCTAAATAGTCCTCTTTTAATATATATATATATATATATATATATATATATATCATTAAATAATATGATAAATAGGGTTATTTATTCAATAAATTAATACAACTCGTAAAAATAAAGTCTCTAACCCTTGAGTTCCAGAGTAACACTCAGGGTCAGTTAAGCCTCCTTTGACATATTATAAGATATCTCTGATCATTTTTTGAATCATTCCAACCTTATCCATAATTCCCCCTAGGGTTTACTCGACAAATAAATACAGTCAAATTGGAAAATATCCTATAAGAATTATAGTATGTTCGGGTATAATCCATTTGTATAATAATTTGATCATAGTTTGATATAAGACCATTATATAATAATCTCAGCATATCCATTTGTAATCCATTTATATAAGAATTTCATAATAACCAGGCAAGATCCCTTTATATAATCATTTTAGTATAACTAAGAACGATCCCTTTATATAAGCGTTTTATCATTATTAAAATTATTAAAAAGACAATATTCCAGGGAAATATAACACACTAAAAAAAATCACCATGTCAAATATGTCATCAATGTGACCAATTTTCATAATCACTTTTTTTACCAAATTCACAATAAAAAAGGCTGTCATTTCATCACAATTTCAATGGTATCCTCACCTATATTGTGGTCTCTGGTCTTATCTCAACTTCATTAGATCCAATAGTATTAAATGGGAGATCTAATAATGTTATATTAATTAAATGGTGAATTATCAAATTATTTAGGTCATGGGAATGGGGTTCCAATGTGATGGAACTTGTTTCACATACAAAAAAAATTGAAACTGATTTCTAGGGTGTTGTTCTAGACCACCTTCTTTAAAACCAGAGTAGATGATTAAAAATATCCATGCCCTAGGTAAATTTGAGTTCCTCCTTTCTTCCCTTCAATGTCAAAAAGGAAAATCTATTAACCCAGAATTGATCTAGTCGGGTTATACCAATCTTGTGTTCACCACATGGTGAAATAGACAAGACTATTATGAGAAGAAATAACCAAAAGAATTATCTTCAATCTCATGAACTAGAAACCTAAGACACAAATTAGAGTGATTCTGGATCTAAGAGAAAACTCTCAGACATCATCTTTAGATATTCTATAATTAGATAATTTTTTGTTCTATCAGAACAAATGAAAAAGGCCACTAGAGAGTTTTAAAAATATCTAATCATGGTACATTTATGATGTAAATATATAATTTATGTTGTAAATTTCTTGATTACCTTCTATGAAAAAAATGCATCACTAGGAATCAAAAACTAAATAAAAATATATTTTACATATTAAATCCATATAACATTATAAATATATGATTCAAGGATTTTCCTAATAGATTTTCATCTTGATTCAGTTTTATGGGTTGGTCCGGCTGTGCAATTCACATGATAATTTTATAATTTACATTTTGAATTCACTTTACAACATTCACATTTGTAGTACTTACCCAGAACCAACCCAGCATGTTTAAAAACTTGATTACAAAGGTTTAAACCAAAAACAACCAATCATAAGCTAGTTTAAACCAAAATCCAAAAAGATGTGCACCTATAAAAAGACATGATATTAAATATCTTTTATCCCTCAATCTCATAGTAAAATAAAATTGTTACCCATGCGTATGTACAGCTTATCATCTCAATGATTGTTACATAATTCATTTTCATAACCATATATCAGGGATGGTTTTAAAAGTTTATTTAATGTATAAAGATGAAAATTATTTTAGGATTATTATTCTGTATATGATGTAATTTTGTCCTCTTTGACCATGGTCAGCATACCAAAGTGCTTTTTCAATTTTGATCTGAGCATCCTCAAAACACGTGACCTGGACTTAAATGATTAATTGATTAAAATGTCTCATTGAAATAAATAAAAAATGGTTTAATGATAAAATGTTAAACCTAGAAAATTTTATTAAATAAGTAAATAATTTATATATATTTATTATAAAAAATATAAAATACATATATGGAATGTCTAGACTTGAGTTAATGGATTTCGTATTGATTTCTATTCATCGAGGCATGTTTTAATAATAAACAATCACATAATTTCATATATATGGTGTATATACTTCCCTTTTACCTATTATATCATGAATATTACATATTTTTTGATATTTTAAGTTAAAATCAAAAAAAAATATCCAAGGGGATTTCACTTGATAGCTACCAAGTGCTAAGGGGTTTCTTAACTCAATTTCTATTCATTGGGTTCTACTTCTACTTTATTGACCTTCTTATGAAATTAATATGTGTGAATTGATCACTACATTGTTTTTTTTTATTTCCACTTATTTTATGTGGATTTACATATGTAAATATAATCACTTCAAGGATTAATTATCACTTCAAATTTATTGACCCTGCATTGGTCTTCTTTGTCTCTATCTCATCTTCTTAAGATATGTGTCATATCGTGCACCATGATTTCCTGGTAGAGTGTACTTGCTACCTCATGAATGAATTTTGAAATATTACATAATTAAATTCATTGAATTTACAAATCTATATCATAATATTTATTTCAATGACTTTAGATTCGATGGTTAACAAAGCAGTAATGGCTTTATGTTACAATCTTCTTTCTTTTCAAGATTGTTTACAAGCATGTCTCTTTTTGTATCCTCTATTTATGAATGTTTTTTATATTTTTATTTTTCATTTCCTCTGTTATTTTATAAATAAACATTAATAAGGTTTCTTTTAAATGATATCAATCTTGTATCTTCTTAGAGATTGGGAATCTTTCTCTTCTAAATCTATGTTTTCTAAAATTCATTCAACAATGACCTTTTATAAAAATAAATTATTTCCAAAATTTTATTTTACATGATCATTGACCTTATTTTAAAAAAAATAAATCAAAAATTCCTAACATTTTACACATGGGTAACTTTTGACTCTATTTATAAAATATTGAATAGAATATTTATTTTTAATTTTTCTGACATGAAAGGATTTTCCCACCATCATAAATATTATTTTCATTTCTTCATCCTTTAAGATTTCCCATTGTTCTTTTCAAATAAAGTTTTTTACCTAATATTATATATATATATATATATTCAAATTATAAATGGTATTTTCCTTAATAATCTTGTAATGATATTTTAATGTAATTTCTATTAATTAATGACAACAACCCTTTTTTACTTATTCTCCCCTTAGGATATCTTTTATTTATACCACCATTATTATTTTTATGGATAGATTAGTACTTTTTCCAAGATATGTTCATGGAATATGTTTCTTTTCCACTTGTAAATAAAGCTATTAAAGAATAATGGTTATTGGTATATTGAAATAAATCTTTCATTTGTTATGATTATGTTATGGTTCCTAGAAATTTTTTATGATGAAATAAATTGATTAAAGAGATATAATAAACTAGCTATAGGTTCTCCTTAGAGATTAATGAAATTTATATGGTAGTTTATTCAATTTTTAAGAGTGATTTTAAGAGTACTATAAAAGAGCAATGGTTATTGGTATGTTGAAAAATTAAAGCTTTCATGTGTTATGATTATGTTATGGTTCCTAGAAATTTTTTATGTAGAGAAGTGAGCCTAATATAGTCATTCAATGCATTGAGTAAAGAGATAGTGTTAACTAGTTGCAAATTATACTTAGAGATTAATGAAATTTATAGGGTAGGTTATTCAATTTGTTTGAGTGATTGTGAGAGTGATATGAAAATGATGTTCCATGTTACCAAGATTTTTTATTTATGTAAGAATCAAGTTCTAGTGAATTATTTTCTCAATGATTGTTTTAACATGGATCATAATCATTGAATTATATGACTCTTTTCTTAATTTAATGTTTTAGACCACGTTTTATTTTTTATTTTCCTGGTTTTTATGGGTATAAATTTTCTTATGTAATTCTAATGCACATTGATTATTTCTATATACCCTTATGCTCATTTTATGCTCTCTAATAACATCTAATTGGTAATGATTATGTTTAACCTTACTGAGTTTCTGATCTCACACTTCTTATATTTCATTTTCCATATGTGGTGATGAAAGGTTTTAATTATTTTTTTATATATAGGTTTAGTAGATGCGAAGACCATAGTCGAAGATTATGTATATTTTTATAAACCATATTTTATGTATTTAAGTTATTATGTTTCATTTTATTCAAGTTATCTAAAACACTAAGCTTAAAAGTTCCTTGGGTATATAAGTGACCCAAAATTTTAGATTGATGTTATATGTCTTGAAGTGTTGAATTTTTGAAACTTTTGTCTGTATGAATGATAGAAATGTAAATATTTTATTTTAGAACCAGATCAATGTGTGTGCGTGTAACTTCCCGGACCCGGCTGCCACTTAACCCATGCCCCAAGCCCGGTTGGCCACATGACCCCTATCATGTCTCCCTATAAGACAAGGGTTTTTAACTAGTAGTGGGGGTGTATATGGTAGTACAATGGGGATACTATACCCCCCCCCCCATGTGAGAGTAACACAGTGAATACAACAAATAGTAAAAAATAGAGTAAGCGTATATAAAACCCATATACAGCAAACAGTTGAAGCATAACAAAAAACTAAATAACTAAGCAACGGAATAAATAAATAATTGAATATAATAACCAAAATCCTCATAGAAATTTTCTGATACATATATGTATGCAAGGAATGTTAGTAAAGAGAAAATAGGAAACACGCAACAAGCATGCTAAACTAAAAAGTGAAAAAGTGAACAAAATCCAAAAACTGATCCATAGCATCTCAAGGCTAAGCCTTATCCTATATCCCTAATCTACAATTTAGCAGTAATAATAAACATCCTAAAGATTGGTGTTTTCCCATATCCATACATATAGGTAAATGGTCTTCTTGGGTGCTAAAGACGTCCTGAGTAGGGTGTGAGATATAAATCTCACTATGCCACCACCAATAGTGTCTACGTGTAATTCGAGTAAGTGCTCATAATTATACAGTGTGTAGGTAATAATAGGAAATAAACTAATGCTGAAATAACAAATAACCTCCCTCTCAATTTTCTAAAGGATACCTGGTGGGTCTACCTGCTTCATCTCAAATTTGGTATGTCTAATCAAGTCACCATATGTATATATATAGATTATAACTTGTGTAGGGTATAAACGTCTCCTACCCATACACATATATCATAATCTGGAATGGGGTAAGAATTCTTCCCACCCATATACATATCATAATCTAGAATGGGGTAACAATTCCTCCCACCCGTATACATATCATAAGATGGCATGGGTTAAGAATGCCTCCCACCCATATACATATCATAAGCTGGCATGGGGTAAGAATGATTCCCACCCATATATATATCATAAGCTATCATGGGTTAAGAATTCCTACCACCCATGTACATATCGTAATCTAGAATGGGGTAATAATTCCACCCACCCATATACATATCATAAGCTCATAAGCATAGTAGTTTCATAACCATTCACATCATATAACATAAGGCAAAACCATCTTACATCATTTCAATTTAAACAAACAAATCATTCCATGTAATGCCTTTATAAAGAAAACATAACAAGGTAAATTCTATTGCATACCTTGAAATAATTCCATTAAATCCAATTCATCTTTAAGGTTTAATCCATCTCATCCTAGCCAACCTACACAATCCAACCATCCAATTTTCTTAACATGGATATTCATTTCAAGGCATGGTGCCAAGGCCAAAGGGTCAAGGTCAATTACTCATATGCCCATTTGGAAAATTCAAATTGAAAAGGGGATAAACATCATTGAATAACCTTGGTATACATCAATTACACATGAAAAAAATGGTCAAATAAATTTAATCTCAAGCTGGGAGTTAAGAACTAGATTCGGTCATCTTGGGAAATTGGCTTAAAATGGCTAATTTGGTTGGCACGCCCCTTAGGTGTCCTTTAAAGATCATAGGTAATATCAAAACCTCTAAACATGATTTAATTAACCTAATTTAACACACTAGGGTCAATTATACATGAATTAATCAACACAATAAAGGATCTAGGTGAAGGGAGGCTCAGGGCATGATAGATTAAATATGAAACAACCAAAACTCAAAAAAAAACTACATGACCACCTATCTTAGGGTAGTAGAAAGTGAATCACTTGATATTGAACTCATATTTGAAACAAGTTGGAAGAGATATGAGTTTTAGTCTAATGCCCTAAAAATAGGGAGAATGAGCTTGCATCTAAATAGATCAACTGAAGGAGAGATTAGCCGATGAAGTAAGAGTACAAAAGGTAAGCCTTGACATGGGATATTCGATAATTCCATCGAATCGAAGATCGGTCACTATACAGATGAGATATCAAGGATCTAAGATTAGTGGTTTTTTTATCACAAAGAATATAAAGCTTTCTTTTTTCAATAAGAGTGAGAAGAAATAGGTTAGATAGGTTTTAAAACATTAAAGGGGAAAATGGTAATTTTTTCCCAAAACCCACTACGCATGGTTTATGCTAACGGATTACATAGTTTTCACAAACCATGCATTAAGGTTCTGTCCCTTATCTGTATCAGGTTGCACAGTCATGTATTAGGTCTGGATGGTTTCAGAAAACCTATGCGGACTTGCACATGCCCATGTCTTTAGCCGTATGATTTATACAAACTGTGCATCTTAGGTTGCACTGTTTACACTAACCATAAAACCTATCCTTCAACCCATTTTTCCAGACCTACAGGCTTCGAAACAGCCCCAAACACTCCTTAGGACTTTCTTATGCTATATTAAACTTTTACCATGACTAAATAAAATATTAAAAATGAAAAACCAATTATTTGTACCTTGTTCAAAAGATATATCATTACAACCACCCCACCTTATAGAAACTCATCCCTCATTTGTCCTTATTAGGGAAAAGAGTTATTGTATGCAAAGAGTTTTGGTCATTGAGATCATATATTTTCTTTCCAATCCTAGGTCTCATCCTGTACCCGTTTGTGCTGCCATAGCACCCGTACAAGAGGAACGTACCTACCTTGAAGTTTATTCACACTCAGATCAACAATACACACCAGATAATCCTTGATGGAAGTATCCATACCCAGCTCCACCTTATCATGATGAAAGACATGTGATGGGTTTGGATAGTATCAGAAAAGTTGAGATATATGAAATACATCATGCATGGATGGGTATCTCTGAGGAAGTTCTATATGGTTAGCCACTGGTTTGATCCTCTTCACAACATTTAAGGGTCCTACTAACCTCGATGATAGCTTACCCTGTTATCGAAAACATCTATGCCCCAACTTAGGTGAGACTTTCAAGAAAACCCAACCTCTGACCTTGAACTCAAGAGGTCACTAGTGTCTATTGGCATAAGACTATTTTATAGACTAAGTTATCAATATGCATTTCCTAGTCAGCTGGACCTGCTCTATAGTCTCCTGCACAAGATAAGGCCCAAGCACAGCTGATTTCACTAACCTTATCCAGAACAAAGGTGAGATACAATTCCTACCATACAAGGATTCATATAAATCCATAATATGAATATCTTGGAAGTTATTGTTATAAGAAAATTCCATAAGAAGAATAAGTTTCTCCCAAGAAACTCCAAAGTCGAGAATGCATGCATGGAGAATGTCCTATAGCAACAAATGTTTCTTTCTATTTGTCCATCGGTCTATGGGTGATATTCCATGCTCAAAAGTACCTATGTACCCAAGACCTTCTATAACCTCTATGATAATCATGATGTGAAATGAGAATCTCTATCAGAAATGATAGTTTGAGGTGCTCTATGAATACGTGCCACCTTCTTGACGTACAGCCTTCCTAACCCATCTTCTAATAAGATCACTCACATAGGTAAGAAGTGTGTGACCTTCTTCAGACAATCAATGACAACCCACACTATTTTATTTGCATGAGGTTATCTGGGTAAACTAATCACGAATTCCATCAAAACATCATCCCATTTCCATTCAAGAATATACAATTTCTGAATAATCTATACCAAATGTTGATGTTCTTATTTCACCTGCTGAAAGGTGGAACATCGAGTGATAAAGCTGACTATCTTGATTTTCATGCTAGGCCACCAATATTGACGTTTTATATCTTGATACATTTTGGTAACACTGGGTTGAACTACCCATGATGAGACATGGAAATCCCTCATCAACTCCTCTTTGATGTATGTTGGGACCCATACATTCCCACAGAACAATAGAGTGTCATCCTCATCAACCATCCAATCAAAAGTAGTATCTTTATCTGAGACACTTTCCCATAGGACAAGACCTTCAGGATCATATTGTTTCCTCGACCTTACTCATTATAGAAGAGTATATTTCACCACTAAGGCTGATAGGATTATCTAACCATGGTCCTCCTGAACCTCAATGTGAACCTCTGAGAATAAATATATAATCTTCTATTCATTATGGGATTCCTAAACATCCTGTTTCTGATTCTTTCATCTCAGATCATCGGTTACTAAACTCCCTTTCCCTAGAGTGTACACAGATTCAAAATCAAAGGATTACAGGTACTCGACCCACCAACATTGCCTGTGATTCAGATCTTGTTGAGTGAATATGTATCTGAGGCTTTTGTGTTCTGTGAAAACCATAAAATGATCTCCCAGTAAATAATGTATCCAACCGTGTAAGGACTAAAAAACCACAATGATCTCAAGGTATTGTGTCAAGTAATTATTCTTGTGAGGCCTCAACTTATGAGTACCACACACAATAACATGATCATCTGGAATCATAACATATCTAAGCTTGACACCTGATGCATTGCAGAAAACTATATAGGCCCTGTATAGATCCAGTAGTATTAGTATTAGCTTTTAATTCAGTCTTTCCTTTATAACCTAAAAGGATTCTTCAAAATATTCAGACCATTTGAATTTCACACCCTTCTTTGTCAAGCATGTAAGTGGTACTGCAAGGAGTGATAAATCATGAATAAAGCATCTATAATATCCAAAAATCCCCAAAAAAACTTTTAATAAAAAATAAATTATTGGGATGCTCCCAAGAAACTATATCCCTCACATTCTCTGGGTCAACAGAAACTCCCTAATTTGAGATGATATGACCCATGAAGTGAAATTTATTGATCCAAAAATGGAATTTATTGAGCTTAGAATAGAGTTGTTTCTATCTCAACATATTCAGCATGATATCAAGATGGGTTTCATGGTCATGTATAGAGAGAAAATACACCAAGATATCATAGATGAAGATAACCACAAATGAATCCAGATATGGGTGGAATACCTAGTTCATAAGATCCATGAAGACAACAGGTTTGTTCATGAGTCTAAATGGCATAACCAGGTACTCATAGAGACTATACATGCTTCTAAAAGCTATGATAGGTATTTCTTACATCCTGACATGCACCTAATGATATCCCAACATTAGATCTATATTTGAAAACACCTTCACTCCTCAGATCTAATTAAATAGGTTGTCTATTCTAAGAAATGGATATTAGTTCTTGATATTCAGATGATTCAACCGATGGTAATCTAAAAAAATCCTAAGGGTAAAATTGGCCTTCTTAGAAAATAGGACTGGTTAAGCCTAAGGAGAAGTGTTAGGGAGTATAAATCCTTTCACCTTCAGATCCTCCAACTGATTCTTGAGCTCGAGGAGCTCCTTATGTGCCATACTATAAGGAGAAATTGTCATAGGATCTTATCCTAGAAAAATATCAATGGTAAACTCTACCTCTCGCACTGAAGGTAGACCATAGAAGACATTAGGAAATAAGTCTCTGAAACACTCCACTATAGGAGGGAAAAAACGGGTTGTAACCCATAGTCATCAAGGTATAGACTGGAAACCTATGTCATAACACTACCCAGCCTCTTCTAATCAATTTCTTCTCATGTGGCACTAACATCCCATTCTCCCTTATGCACATGTGTAATGCCCTTCGGTGATGTAAATGTCACCCTCCAATGATAGCAGTCAATGCGATATTTTTAGGGAACTATCCATTTTATCCCAATGATTACATAAAAACATGATATGTTGAGACGTATAGTTTCCATATGAATAGGTAATCAACTATCTCAAGGGATAAATTCTAATAGTGGTGAGTTCCCCTTAAACAGATACTTAAGGTTGTATCTAGTGTCATGATTCCATGATAAAACTCAATGTTGAGGCCCAAAATCTCAGTGATTTCTTCAGATATAAATGAGTGATATGCACCTGTATCAAACAAAGCATGCACTAAAGTGGAGACTACTAGTATAATACCTCATACAATAGATGGTATAACACTCTACTCCTATGGTATAGGTTGTACTACATGTAACTAGTTGGTACCACGTCCTTGATTTACTTCTTGACTTCCCTAAGTAGGCTCGCTCTGCTGGAACTGAGATTCGTATGCCTGATTACCTATTCCTTGAATGCCACCTCGACCTGAATGATCAGTGGTATTCTAGCTACCTGACTATTGTGATCCTGCTGAACCAACTCCTAACTGAGGAGTGGGTACAGATCCCTACTCACTATGCACTGGCAAGAAGGTCTTGCATAAATGGTAGAGATGACCCATCCTTCCACAACCACTGCACTCAATTGGATTTTGCAAACACTACCACCTAAAATTTCCCAGAACCACACACTGGAGATATATAGAATAACTACCCATGAAAGGATCATAACCACTTCTACCTATGCAATATTATTTGAAACATAATTTCATTCTAGAAGAATATCCACTCGAATCCTTAGGTGATAAACTACCCCAGATCTCACCATCAGCCTCACTTGGATTTTATTTTGTAATCAAGGCTTGGTTGAAGATTTCAAAAATAGTTTTCAACCTGAACACATTGACTTGCAACCGAATGGCGTAACATAGCCTATCCTCAAATAACCTAGTATACATCAGATCATTATCCTCTAGAAGGGGATCAAACTACTACAACTTAGTAAAACGGGATGAGTATTCCATAACTGACATGGTCCCCTACTACAGATTTATAAACTCTCTAGCTCTGTCATCCCTCAGTGTCTGTGGAAATAAGTAATCATAAAATATGGCCTAAAAGTTAGAACAGATCATATACCTATGTTGACCTACCTTGGTTATGACATCCCACCACCTCTTGGATGAATCATAAATCATTTAAGTAGCTAGTTTGAACCTCTGATCTGGAGGAGTCTCTAGATGCTTGAATACAGACAAGATCTCTTCAATCCAAGACTCTGTAGAAAGTGGTTCACCAACCCCTGATAAATTCAGAGGATGCTTCAACTAAAATTCACGAGTCAACTCTTCCATACTCAGTAAATGTTGTACTCCTACTTGCATACTCTACATCATAGGTAGGAATCCATCTCTAAACTGGGCATCAGAACCCACTTCGGGAACAGGAGGAGGATCCATGGGTGGCTCAAAGGGATGGACAACTAGCGGATCAAGGCCCACCAGCTCAGGATCATGATTGTCACTACCTTTAGGGCATGCGGCTCAAGGATTTCATGGAGTCATAATGCTATAATAGGAAACAAACATATCATAAGTGATTCAAGCAATTCTTAATATTTCATTCAAGAAGATAGGATAGGTACTAAAGTCTTACTATGAAAATAACCATGCCTCATTTCCTACTTCTAAATACAAGACTAGACATTGAAACATACCATAATAGACTAGGAGAATAGATAAACACCCACTTCCCACTACTAAGGTCGGTTCTGACTCAATTTTCTAGGTTATGCATGTGAAAGATGGTTTTTATTAGGTTATAAGTCATTTTCTATTTGAAAACATCCTCATTTGAACATTTTAAGCATTTAAATTGGATAAATCCAATGAGATGCCATTTTTTGACCCATAAGGGTCCATGCAACTTATGAATCAGAACGTGGAACTCACTTGGATTTTGTTTTCATTTAAGTTGTGCTTGTTCATGTAGTTATACCATTTTTAAATGGTTGAGTTAGCTATAATTATATTTTATGATCCATAAGGGACCATACACCTTATGAATCAAAGAGTGGCACCCATTGAACACACACTATTTCATAGTACAAATCCTACAAGAAGGGTCATAAAAATTTTATATATATAATACAATGTACAATGAATATGCAATAGGAAATTCTTGTTGAAAAATAAATGTGACATGGAAATCCATGTACTATTCAATTTTTGTTTATCATGATGCATGTTCTAATGCATAACCCTCATCTCATCAGATAATAGTGAGGAAACCATAATTCCAATATCACTAATACCAACAACATCACAAAACATGTGAAACACCCAATAGTGAAATGATATCAATAGTAATATTCATAATCAATAACAATTTTATTTAAGGAAACTTAACCTTTAACTCGTACATGGGTTTGTGATGCCCAAGAACGGCTTATTACCAGGTCCCAAGAATTCTTGATCTCCAATATATTATCACTAAATAGTAAATCAAGAAAGGAAACCCCTCTGATGCCACTTTGTGACATCCCGAACTTGGCCGCCACTTAACCCATGCCTCGATCCTGGTTGGCCACATGACCCATGGCGCATCTCCCCATAATCTAGGGGCTGCTGACAGTAGTGGGGGTGTATATGGTAGTACAACGGGGAGAATGTACCCCCATGTCAAAGTAACATAATGTATACAACAAATAGTAAACAATAACATAAGCGTATATAACCCCCATATACAGTAAACAATGGAAGAATAACAAACAACTAAATAACTAAGCAATGGAAGAAACATATAACTGAATATAATAACCAAAAGCCTCATAGGAAATGTCTAATACATATATGTATGCATGGAATTCTAGTACAAAGAAAACAGGAAATAGGCAACAAGCATGCTAAACCAAAAAGTGAAAAATTGAACAAAAGTCAAAAGTATCTCCATAGCATCTCGAGTCTAAGCCTGACCCTCTGCTCCTAATCTTCAACTAAGTATTAAGAATCAATATCCTAAAGAGTGGTGTTTTTTACTATCCATACATGTATGAAAATAGTCTTCTTGGGTGCCAAAGGCGGCCCAATAAGGGTGTGAGATACAAATCTAAGTAGGCCCCCACCAATGGTGTCTACGTGTAATCTGAGTATGCACTCATAAGTATACAGTGTTCAGGTAATAATAGGAAAGTAAACTAATTCTGAAATAATAAATAACCTCTTTCTCAAGTTTTTAAAGGATACCTGGTGGGTCTACCTGCTTCATCTCAAAGATTTTATGTCTGATCAAGTCACCATATGTATATATATATTATAACTAGCATGGGGGAATAATACCTCCCACCCATACATAAATATCATAAGATGGATGGGGTAATAATTTATCCCACACATATACATATCATAAGCTATCATGGGGTAAGAAAGAATGCATTCGGCCCATATACATATCATAAGATGACATGGGGTAAGAATGTCTCTCACCCATATACATATCATAAACCGGCATGGGGTAAGAATGCCTCGCACACATATACAAATCATAAGCTGGGATGGGGTAAGAATGCATCCCACCCATATACATATCATAATATTTCATGGGGTGATAATGAATCCTACCCATATACATATCATAATCTCATAAGCATAGTTGTGGCGTAACCATTCATATCATATAACATAAGGCAAAACCATCTGACATCATTTCAATTTAAACAAACTAACCATTTCATGTAATGAATTCATAAATAAAATATAACAAGGGAAAATCCATTCCATTAAATCCAATTCATCTTTGAGGTTTAATTCATCTCATCCTATCCAATCTACACAAGCCAACCATCCAATTTTCTTAACATGGAAATTCATTTCAAGGAAAGGTGTCAAGGCCAAAGGGTCCAGGTCAATTCCTCACATGCCCATTTGGAAAATTCAAATTAAAAAGAGGATAATCACCATTGAGGAACCTTGGTATATATCAATTACACATAGGGAAATGGTCAAATCAATTTAAACTCAATCTGGGAGTTACGAACTAGATTTGGTCGTCCTGGTAAATTGGCCTAAAATGGCCAATTTGGTTGGAACACCCCTTGGGAGTCCTTTAATGATTATAAGTGATGTTGAAACCCCTAAAAATTATTCAATTAACCTAATTCAAAACACTAGGTTCAATTAGACATGAAGGAATCAACACAACAAAGGATCTCGGTGAAGGAAGGCTCACAACACAATCTAATAAATACGAAACGGACAAAATTCAAGTAGAAAACTATGTAACCACCTACCTTAGGGCCATAGATAATGCATCTCTTAATACTGACCTCATATTTAAAGCATTTTGGAAGATATATGAGTTTTATTCCAATGACCTGAAAATATGGTGAATGATACTATATCTAAATAGTGCAACTGATGGCTAGATTAAATAAGGAAGGAGGAGTGCAAGAGGTAATCCATACCTTGGGATATATGATTCTTCCTTTAGATCAAAGATCGGTCATCGGATGAAGGAGATATCAAGGATCCAAGATTAGAGGGGTTTTGAGCACAAAGGAAGGGAAACCCTTTGTTCTGTCTGTAGGAGGGAGGAGAAATATATTAGATGGGTTTTAAAACATTAAAGGGGATATGGTAATTTTACCCAAAAACCCATTGCACATGGTTTAAAAACCATGTGAAAACTATGTGTTAAGGATTTGTCCCTTATTTGTAGGAGGCTACATGGCTGTGTCCTTGGTCTACATAGTTTGAGACAAACTGTATGGACTTGCAGGTTCCCCTATCTATAGCCAAATAGTTTACACAGACCGTGTGTCCTGGGTGCACAGTTTACACTAACCATGTGGCCCATCCTACAACCCATTTTTCAGAACCTATGGGCTCTAAACCATCACCATATTTTCATGGCCCAACCCAAGTTTGGGGTTAAGCCGCAACTTCCCCAAGCCTGCCTCCATAGGCCAGGGGTTGGAGACAAGTGCTGAAGGATAACAAACTCAGGGAGACCTTTACCTAAGAACCTATATGCATGAACAAATCCAACTCGATGAAAATGTGTAGAGGGAAAGTAGAAAATGTTGCAACTACTGTAAAGTAAATTAAACATGCATGAACATCTAGATAGTATAAAGGTACGGTAGTGGATGATAAAATGAAAAAGGGGGAAAATATATACCCAAACTAGAATTTGGTCCTAACCTAAGGAAAAATAGAAAAAGGTATCTATTGAGATATCCTAGATCTTGTATCCCAACTATGACCACTATATGCAGTCCACACATCTTATATCCCTACGCTTCTTTGTAGTCATGATCAACTTATCCTTTATATTAAAAAGACACAAAACATGTTGGGAAAATCCCATATAGGGGTAATTATATACATACCTAGTAGAATGCCCCACAAAGTCGAAGGGGGGATAGTAATAGATACAACTAAAGAGAAGTAGTAAATGGAACAAGGTATAGTAAAAGAGAACATGAAGATTACAATTCAACCCAATAAGAGTGTGAAAGCAGGATCATCCAAACACAAGGAGCTCAAAATGATGAGTAGGTGAACCCCCCCCCCCCCCATCGAGTCCTCGCTACCTATAGCTAGAGATTAGACCTGCCAAACTACGATAATCTAGACATGGAAAGCACATGGAATACCTCACGCGTCTTTGCCTCTCTTGTAATAAGAGTAACCAAGACCCAATGAGTGGGTACGATAACGGGATATATATATATATATATTCAAAGAATACCAAATGAGAGAGTAATGGGGTCTCCATCTCACAGTTCAACCCAAGAAGATGAGTATCCAATAGTTCCAAGGTAGAGTCATCTATGATTCCCAACACCTCAATCATCCTCCCAAGAGTCGCAAGTCAAAGGGGCTCAAATCACCACACCTATATACTATTCACTTTGGGTTGCATTGACTCACCTGCATGGTTTTAGGTCACTTTAAAAGAACTCATCTCAGTGGGGAAAGTGCTTCTATTTCTCATGAGTCCTTAGGTAAGTTGAATCATGCCTTTACATTGTGCCTCACAGTCTAGGGTCTTTTCTGGAAGATCATCGGGGACTATACTACCTAGCCCATTTGGAGGGTCATCCTGGAAGGTTGTCAGGGACTACACTACCCGGACCTACTAGAGGGTTAGCCCGAAATGTCACTAGGGACTACACTACCTAGCCCTATTGGAGGGTCATCCCGAAATATCGTCGGGGAATACACTACCCCACCCTACTAGAGGGTCATCCCAAAAGGTCATCTGGGGCTAAACTACCCAGCCCAGTTGAAGGGTCAGCTGAGAAGGTCTTCGAGGACTACACTACTTAGCCCTGTTGGAGGATCAGTCTGGAAGGTTGTTGGGGTCTACACTAACTATATCCTACTGGTGAGTCATCCAGGAAGGTCATTGGGGACTACACTACCCATCCCATCTGGAGGTTCATCCTGTAAGGTTGTTGGGGACTACACTACCCAGATCTGGTGAAGGGTCATCTCGGAAGGTCATCAGGTATTACACTACCCATATCTTACTAGAGGGTTAGCTTATAAGGTCTTAGGGGACTACACTACCCAGATCCTACTAGAGGGTCATCCCAAAAGGCCGTTAGGGACTACACTGCCCAGATCCTATAGAGGGTCAGCCCAAAAGGTCATTCTAGTAAGCATGTCTGATTGTTGTCATCATTGTGTGTCGTCTCTATGCATTCTAAACCTGGAACATCCACGTCATATCTCAAAATCCTCTTTGAGGGCACCATCACATTCTATGCAAAAAAAACACATAGGATAAGCATCTCATGGGACAAAATTCAAGTTCAAATGGAGGAGATGTGGAGGATTGAAGATTACTCCTAGGAGCTCAAATAGTACATAGCATGTGTGGGGGCCCACATGGTGTGTGGACCCTCTTCACTATCTGGGCATGTCTCTGGCTAGACATGGGTCCCGTCCCATGTATTAGTGTGATGCACCCAATTTGTGTATAAATTTTCATATATATAATTGAAAATAAAAACATGTTTTTAGCAAATATCTATTTTTTCATGAACATATTCTTTGATTTTGGTGATTCTGTTTACTTTCAGAAGCTTTCTGGCTAAAATACATAAATCAAGGGAAGTCTGTGAAAATTTTGAAACTACACAGTGTGTACTTTTTATACACGTCGTGTACATCCAGACAGGGACACGGACCGAAGGAGGGAGTACATGCCCATGTCACCAGGCAGAAGCTACACGCCATGTGGGGCAGCGTTACATGTTGTGTACTACATTCTAGAAGCGGTTGTTGCCAAGAAAAGTCTACACTCCCATGTGGCCATTGAAGGAGACACGACGTGTTCCATTTTTACACGCTGTGTCTGCTATTCTAGAAGGTATTGGTGGCCAAATGTTTACACTACACGCCATGTATGGCAGCGCTATACGCTGTGTACACTCAACTACCAGGCAACGCCGTGTTCAAAAGTAAAAGATGGCATGTTAGGCCACCTGCTAGTGGAGAAAAAGAAGCCCAAAGCGCGTTGACAACAGTACACGGTGTGCACTTTCTATACACATTGTGTACTTTGTTTTTCTATAAAAAGAGGCCTTGGCCTACGGATTTTGGGGAGTTCCAAACCATTTGAGGAGGGAGAAGTTCTTTTGCCCCCATTCCCAATCCACCGTAGTTCTTTAGTTTCACCGTTCCACCTACCGACACCACTCCTCGAAGCTTACATGATGAATTCATCAGGTATCGAGTGCGTTGTTCCTATTATGTCTTCCATGTGTAACTAAACCCCTTGTGTTGGGGTTGTGGTCAATGAAGGATTGTATTATGCTGTATTAATTTAGATAGTTGTGTCCGTCCTTCTTAATTATTCTTACTCTTAAATCATTGCTAATATTATTGAGAATTCTGATCCGGACCAAGGGAAGAATTCTCAGTGATATAAAAGAAAAGTAATGGTGAAAGATTTCATAACCATTGAAAAGGTTTCATCGATTCATAAATGGACTGAACCAAATAAATAATTGAGAAACACTGACTACCGAACCAAGGAGTCAACTTCTTCAATTCCAAACAAGAGGAACCGGACCAAGGAAATCTTGTGATAAAAGGGAATCCAGAATGATGAATTATCATGAACAACACAACCATTTAAGCAATCTGCATAAAAACTCCTCGATCACCACATCCCCAATACACTTTTATTTCTATTAAAACACCTTAAAATCACTTGTTGTTTCCTTTAAATTATTAATAATTTTCTTAAAGTAAGTAAAACAATTTCACTCAATCCAAACCAAGAAAATCCACTCTAAATTCTGCATATTTCACTAAATTAATTATAAACTCAACTGAACCAACGTACTGCCAAAGTTCCCTATGGATCAACCCCACACTTTCACTATACTAAAGTTTTAATATTGGGTTAATAACAATTTGGGGCACCGATAATATACTTTCGGTGAAACGACCGATCAAATTTTGGCATCGTTACTGAGGAGAGTTCGGTTTAAGTGCTAAAATTTAGTTGCGTTAGTAATTAATTAAGTGAAAATAAAAATTAAAAATTCCCAAAAATTTCTTTCCTAGTCCCCTTTCTTTTTCTCTTTTATTTTTCCCTTGTTATGCTTGGTATTTTTTTTGAGATTGTGCAGAAGCTTAAAGTGCATGAATAGACACTATACACGGTCAAGAAGCGTCGAGTCATTGGAACTTGTTCCGCTTGATCCGAAAATCGAACGGACCCTACTTCATCGTCAACGTGCACTGAAAGAAACACACCAACAGCAAACCTCTACCATGGAAAACATGGAAGAGGGAGCACCAGCTGTGGATGTTGCGGCTGAGTATCCGTACTAGGACCAGCATCCTCCTGCTGCTGGTATACCGAAGCAGGATCTTATAGGCTTCGTGGAATTCCTCTCGAGGGATTACCAATGGCCACCGCAGCAACCTCCTCCAGTGTATGGCCAACTACAACAACTGCAGCAACTCTTCCAACGGACTTATTTCGCCCCTCAGGAGCAGCAGTATCTGTAACCTCCACCCCCTCAGCATCCACCTCCACGTCGTACCCTTATGGATTATGGTCTTTCTTAGATCCATGGAGCTGATATGGGAATTTTCTGTCCTCTGGTCCAGGACCAACACTTCGAGATCAAGCCTGCTATCATGCAGCTAATCCATAACACCGTCCAATTTAGAGGCATGCCTAGTGAAGACCCGAACGCCCATCTCTCCAACTTTCTGGAGATCTGTGATACATTTCCTTACCATGGTGTGCCTGAGGACGCCATCCATCTTCGCCTATTTCCCTTTTCTCTACGGGACAAGGCGAAAGAATAGATCAAGGGGCTTCCAAAAAGATATATCCTCATCTGGGAGGAGCTAGCCCAGGCGTTCCTATCCAAATACTTCTCACCATCAAAGATGGTGACGCTATGGAACGAGATCCACAACTTTTAGCAGCACGACTCTGAGTCATTATACGAGTCTTGGGAACGTTTCAAAGAGATGCTACAAAAATTCCCACACCACAAACTCCCAATATGGATGCAAGTCCAGACCTTCTATAGAGGACTCACAACAAATACCAAGTCCGTGGTAGATGCTGCTGCTAGAGGTACGGTGATGAGAAATTATCCTGAAGAACTTTTTAAACTACTGGAAGATATGTCAGTCAACAGCTTCTAGTGGCACTCCGAGTGGGGGACTCAAAAGCGAGGTATTCACAATATTGATGCTACCACTATGTTAGCTGCTCAGTTAGACATTGTGTCTATGAAAATTGATGCATTGAATCTCAAAGGCGCATCTCAAGTTCATGCGGCGAACCATCCAGCATACGGAGACTGTGGTAACAACCAAAATCTGGGAGAATGCCCAGGACTTCCAACCGACCTGTCGACAAGCGAGGTGAGCTTTGTTGCTCAAAATCGAGGGTTGAATCAATATCAATAGTACCAAAATCCAACGTGGTGAGATAATCAGAACCAAGTCTGGGGTCAACGACAGCAAAACCATCCGCCCCAGCAACCGCCCGGCTACAATCAACCTCAATACCAGAATCAGTTTTTGAGATAGCAGTTCCATCAGGGTTCCTATCAGCAGTAAGGGTACCAGAACCCTCGGCTGCAGCAACAAAGGCAGCAACCACCTCTACCACCTTCCCAGCCATCTCAGCAAGAGAACTCATCAAGGTTAGAGGACCTGATGAATAAATTTATATCAACTGCTGAGACGAAATTTCAGAACCAGGAGGCTTCCATTCGGAGACTCAAGAATCAAATTGGCCATATAGCAAACCAACTATCAGGGAGGCATCCTGGTACACTACAGGGAAATACTGAGAAGAATCTGAGGGAGGAGGCCAATGCTATCACCTTGCGGAGTAGAAAAAAGTTTCTATAGAAGGAACCAAACCACCAGTCAACTGCACCTCCATCCCCTGATGATAAAGAAGGTCTAGTTTTAGATCCCTCTTCATCTGAAGAACAATCACCAGAGGCTCAATTAGGCAAAGGAAAAGAATTTGTCAAACCATTTTTTCCTGCATTACCTTTCCCAGAAAGAATGAAGCAGAGAAAGCTGGACCACCAATTTGGTAAATTCATGGAGGTATTCAGAAAGCTCCACATCAACATCCCATTTGTAGAGGCCCTAACAAAAATTCCTACATAGGTAAAATTCATGAAGTAAATCCTATCGGATAAGAGAAAGATGGAGGATTTGGGAGTTATTTCATTAACAAAGGAGTTCTCCGCAATTGTTCAACATTCAATTCCTCCCAAACTCCAAGATCCAGGTAGTTTCACCATTTCTTGTACTATTGGATCCTGTGAGTTTGGGAAGGCCCTCTGTGACTTAGGGGCCAGTGTGAACCTCATGCCCCTTAGAGTTTTCAAGAAGCTGGGACTTAACGAGCTCAATCCTACCTGTGTAGCCCTTCAACTTGTTGATCAATCCATCAAACATCCTAAGGGACTACTGGAGGACATTCTGTTAAAGGTGGGTAGGCTGGTCCTCCCTGATGATTTCATCATCCTCGACATGGGGGATGACCAGGAAGCACCTCTTATACTTGGAAGACCTTTCTTGGAAACTGGGAAGGTATTGATTGATGTTCACCAATGAGAGCTTATTTTCGGGGTAGGGGATGAAAGAGTTTCCTACAATGTCCTCAAGGTTGTCAAACATGCTTCCTTGTCAGAGCATGAGGACTGTTATGTAGTGTCCACTATGGTTAACCATTTTATCAAAAAAGGGGATGATCTGGTATGTTCTTTTACTTCAAATAAATTAACTATTCCAGATATTCTATTAGAAGAACCGCTAGAAGACTTGCAATTCTTAGATGGCGAGGACGACCACTATTGGCAGCGTGTAGTTGTTCCTGATAGTTTGGAATGGGACAAGGTGCAACCACTTGTGCCTTCGATTCTAAAGGTGCATGAACTCGAACTGAATCCTCTTCCATCTTCTCTCAAGTATGGGTATTTAGGACCCAATCAAACTTTTCCTATTATACTTAACGCAGAACTATCACAGGAGCAGGAAGATGCACTTCTGCAGGTTCTCAAATAGTGGAAGCACGCTATTGGGTGGACAGTCACTTATCTGAAGGGCATCATCCTTACCATTTGCACTCACAAGGTGCTACATGAAGAAGGTTCCAAGAAATATCGGCAACCACAATGACGCTTGAATCCTCCCATGAAGGAAGTTGTAAAAAAAGAGGTGATCAAATTATTAGATGCAGGCATCATCTATCCCATCTTGGATAGTCCGTGGGTGAGTCCCCTCCAAGTGGTACCCAAAAAGGGGGGTATCACTATGATTTCAAATGAAAATAATGAGCTCATCCATACACGCACTATCATGGGCTGGCGAGTCTGTGTGGATTACCAGAAGCTAAACGATTCCACAAGAAAGGATCATTTCCCCTTTCCATTCATGGATCAAATTCTAGAGAGACTAGCAGGGTACAACTTTTATTGCTTCCTCGACGATTTTTCTGGCTACAACCAAATCTCCATTGATCCAGAGGATCAGGAAAAGAGCACATTCACTTGCCCCTACGGCACATTTGCTTATCGAAGGATGTCTTTCGGCATGTTCAATTCCCCCGCCACCTTCCAACACCGTATGCTGGCTATCTTCCACGACATGGCGGAACGAATCCTGGAGGTATTCATGGATGATTTTTCCATTTACAGAAAATCATTCAACATTTGTTTACGGAACATGGAGCTAGTTTTGGAACGATGTGAGTACACTAACCTAGTCTTGAACTGGGGAAAGTGTCATTTCATGGTGCAAAGTGGCATAGTCCTTGGCCACAGAATTTCAGAAAAGGAGATAGAGGTGGACCCGGTGAAGATCAAAGTCATTTCACGACTACCTATACTGACTTTCGTCTGAGCCATCCACATATTCCTGGGGCATGCAGGTTTTTACAGGTGGTTTGTCTGCGACTTCTCCAAAATAGTCTAGCTCCTCACCAATATTCTAACCAAGGATGCCATATTTGAGTTTGATGAGACATGTGTCAGATATTTTGAGCATCTAAAGCAGTGCCTGGTGGAAGCTCCAGTTATGATTTCTCCCAACTGGGAGGAACAATTTGAGGTGATTTGCGATGCGAGCGATTACGCAGTGGGAGCAGTCTTAGGCCAGCAACTTGACTGGATTTTTTGACCTATCTATTATTCCAGCAGGATGCTCAATGAGGCAGAGATCAACTATACCACAACAGAAAAGGGTATGCTTGCAGTGGTTTTTGAATTTGACAGGTTTCGTTCTTACTTAGTGCTATCTAAAGTTATTGTTTATACTGACCATGCAGCACTAAAGTACCTACTAAATAAGAAAGATGTGAAACCTCGATTGATCTGCTGGGTACTCCTACTACAAGAATTTGATCTTGAGATCCGAGATAAGAAAGGGAGTGAGAAATTCATTGTTGACCATCTCTCCCACCTCAAGCTGCCTCACTTGGAGAAGGAATAAGATTGGGAGATCAGGGAGGATTTTCCTGATGAGTACCTCTTTTCGATCAACGAAACACCTAGACCATGGTATGCTGATATCGCTAATTTTCTGGTTATAGGTTTCGTTCACCCCGACCTCTCCTTCTAGCAAAGGAAAATATTTTTCTCTAATGTGAAAAGGTACTTCTGGGAGGATCCTCTTCTATTCTGATGTTGTGCAGATGGAGTGATCCGCCGTTTCATCCCGGAGAATGAATTTCACGGTGTCCTGGAGTTCTGTCACACCGCACCAGTAGGAGTACATCATGGGTCATACCGTACCATAGCTAAGATCATGCAGTCTGAATTTTTCTGGACCACCATGCATAGAGATGCCCGGGCCTTTGTTTCCTATTGTGATTGGTGCCAGAGGACCGGTAATGTGGGACGTAGAGCCAAGATGCCCCAGCACCCCATCATGGAGGTCGAGATTTTCAACGTCTGGGGCATAGATTTCATGGGTCCCTTTCCCCCATCTTTTGGGAGCACTTACATCCTGGTCTGCATCGACTATGTCTCCAAGTGGGTGGAAGCCACTGCTACAACACACAACACAGCCAAGGTAGTCATGAATTTTTTAAAGAAAAATATTTTTAGCAGGTTTGGGGTTCCATGAGTACTGATTAGTGATAGAGGGACCCACTTCGACAACACGCTGATGAGAGGAATACTTTTGAAGTATGGAGTAAAGCATCAGATGGGGACACCATATCATCCCCAGTCGAGTGGACAGGTGGAGCTCTCTAACCGTGAGCTCAAGAAGATCCTGGAGAAAATAGTGAACACTTCACGAAAGTACTGGTCCAAGAAGTTAGATGATGCCTTGTGGGAATATCAGACTTCTTTCAAAACACCACTGGGAATGTCCCCATTCCGCCTCATCTATGGCTAGCCCTTCCATATGCCATTGGAATTGGAACACAAAGCCAATTGGGCCATCAAAGCCCTAAATTTTGATCTGAAGGCAGCTGAAGAGAAATGGAAGTTCCAACTATCGGAACTAGATGAAATCAGATTAGAGGCATATGATAATGCCAAGATGTACAAGGAGAAGACAAGATCCATTCACGGCTGGATGATTTCACGAAAATCTTTCCAACCTACTGATCAAGTACTTCTATTTAATTCTCATCTTCGCTTATTCCCAGGGAAGTTAAAGTCATGATGGTTGGGAACATTCCACGTTGTACGCGTATTCCATCATGGAGCGGTAGAAATTTCTAGAGAAGATAGTCAACCATTTAAGGTAAATGGGAAGCAGTTGAAATCTTACCATCCTATAGAAAACATGGTAGGAACATTGTCCACCATACAGCTTAGGTAAGCCAAGGTAAGTAGGTCAAGCCAACGACCTAAAACAAAGGCGTTTCCTGAGAGGCAACCCAGAGGTTACACGTCGTGTCCCACTTATATACATGGCGTGTACTTATCTTTTTAATTTATAATCTTAATATTATAAATCTATAAAATAACAAATAAATAACTAGGGATGATGCAGGTTCCAATGGTAAAGTCACTAGAGTTTATTCGATCCGTCCCCAGTTCGAATCCTCCCGACCTACCTTCGGCATGGGGTTCCTCCTTTTTTTTACATGGCGTGTGTGGTATTTTTCATATATATATATATGTGTGTGTGTTTGTGTTTGTGTTTAAATATAATATAACCCATGATGGGGATGGACCAGTTGTCTAGAATCGTAATCCGGTTCCAAAAGACTCGGGTTCGAATCCAGACAACCGTCCCATTTCTATCATTTGTTCTTTTAATAAAACCACATGACGTGCATTATCGATATACGTCGTGTGCACCATAATTTTTCAATATAAATTAAAAACGTTTTTAAAATAATAAATTACATGCGGGTGAAGTTAGCTGATTTGCAAAGTCTCGGAACTAGGTTCAAACGACCTGGTTTCGAATCACGCTAATCTCCCCACTTCATCCTCATCCTTTCCTAAATAAAAACCACACACCGTGATTTTATTTATTCCCATGTTTATAGGATGTATAGAATAAATATATATATATATATATATATCATAAATATGGGCAGCAGTACAACCTTTTCTCTAGTGGTTGAGGGCTTCCCTTCAAAATGGTCGATCGCCGGTTCGAACCTCACCCCGACCACCGGACCAAAGGTTGTACTTCTCTTTTTCCAATTTTTAAACACACGGCATGTATTTTCTTTCTACATTACGTGTATAATTTTATTTTCTTTTAATTATGTATATACATATATATATACCTATTTTACATTTATTTTTAATTAATTAATATAACTTATTATATAGTATATTTTATGTTTAAAAAAAATTGGCAATACACGGAATGTAGTCTAAACGTTCACGCCGTGTACCATGGCTATATAAGACGTGGGCCACTCGGCTTGATCCCATGTCGTGTGGCTCCCTATTTCTCTCCCTTCTTCCCGTTTCTCCTCCCGAATGACACCCGCACCCCCATTTCTCAGATCTGTCGATTTGGTGCGTTTCAAGATCTAGTTTCTCTTACATTGTGATCCTCGGTCAAGGTATGCCATTCTACACCCTCTATTTCAAGTTTTTAGAATCGTTTAGGGTGATTTTTGGATCGTCCGACCGTTTGGCTTCCACCTATACACGACCACGAATTGAATAACACACGCCGTGTACTTATGTACGCGGCCACACACAAAATACTTCGAATTTGAATATACACGGTGTGTATGATCAGTACACACCGTGTCCTTTTCATCATGCCTGAGTACCCCTTTGTAAACGGCCTCACACACCATTTTCATATACATGGCGTGTGTGTTTGGTACACGCCGTGTATACCCTTCCTTTGGCCCCTTCGTGTGTAGCACCTAACACAGCCTCTTCCCCATGTACTTATACACGACGTGTGTGTTCGGGACACGCCGTGTATACCATTTCCTTTGGTCGGCCCATGTTTCACACTCCACACGGACATGTTCTTCTGGTAAAGAACACGTCGTGTCTTATCTATACACGGTGTGTCATTTATTGTTATAATTTTCACAAACATGGTCGTGTCCTTTATGAATGCAGGACCACTTACTTTGAGTGAACACGGCGTGTATGTTCGGTACACGTCGTGTACCTTTAAATGGTCTATTTTTTACCCTCGGCGTGTCTATCCAGAGAACATGGGCTACTCTACATTTTTAACTACACTCCATGTACTCTGGAGTACACGTCATGTACGTTTATTTTCCTGTTTTCTTACATTTTCTTTGTTTTGTTTTCTTTTCTTTTCTTTTATTTTTCTTTTGTTTGGTTTTTCTTTCTTTTTACTGATTATGGTAGATCCCGAGCCTTTCTGAGGGAAGCAGCCAGCCTCCGCCACCGAGGGTGAGAGGTCCATCTTTCATCGGATCCGACTCTGACCGCCGACACAGTCGGACCCAGATGCTCTGGTCTTCAAGCTCCCTCCTTTGGCCATTCTGCCACCACTCACTCCCTCAGCAGAGGTCGGACCTACTTCTATTGCACCTCCACCTTCCGGCACCAAGCTTCCAGACACCACCATTTATGATCCACCAGCTACCGCTCTACCTGCGTCATCTTCATCAGCAGTTGGTCCCTCCTCGAGCACCCCATCCACCGAGTTACCCTCTACTTCAGCAGTTCCACCCACAGAGCGAGCCGATGCTGCTGCACCTACTCCTAGGTCGGTACCTGCAGGTTCTCCTTATCCCTGCACGGTATTCCCGGTCACTAATATTGCGTATGATAGGGTCCGATGCTTCTCTCATCAGCCGATACCGTTGAGTGGCTGATACCTCGACAGCAACATTCCACAGCAGCTGGGTATTTGGGAGGACTTGGAGAAGCTTCTCGGGCACACTCCACTCCTAGATATTTTCCAGGTTAGCCCTCCTGTTTTTTCGTGATTTATTTTTGGAGTTCGCGGCCTCGTTTGAGTTTGATGGAGTGGAGTACCGGGAGACACCTAGTGATTCGGTCCCCATAGTATGATTTCGGCTAGGCAGCCGACATTTCTCTCTCACCATGACTGAGTTTGGCTAAGGGTTCGGCTTCTACCCCCATCCCATCACCCCACCTCCTGTTTCTACCCTATCCCGGCCTGAGCGCTCTGAGCTCATCGCTATGTGGTGGGAGATTGTTGGGCCTGACCACCGGTACTCCCCCACTTCCCAGAAGAGCACTCTTATCGCTGACCCCATCATACACTTCGCCCACCGGTGCTTCAGCGCCATCCTTTTACCCCCACCATGAGGATATGGGGGTTGTGACCGGCCGTGATATGGAACACCTTACCAGTGTCATCTAGCATGACTACCCAGACCTCCCCTATCTAGCCACCTCCTATTTCCACTCCATGTTTACTGGCCGTCAGGGCAACCTGAACGGCGGGTTTTACACTACCCGTCTCGCCCACCACCTTGGGGTATTCGAGCCCTCTTTGCCTCATGACCTATTATGTTCACCCCAGCGGATGGACTTTCACATGCTCATTCACATGGGGATGGTCTGGAAGCAGGGGGTGCCTACATCCTCGCCCAGGCTTGCCCCCAGCCACCCGCTAATCCTCCTGCCCCAGCTGCTGACCCTGCTCCTCCTTCCCCACCCCCTCCAGCTTCTCCACCTCCCCCACCTCCTACTGACCCCACTTCTTCTGGCCTTCCTTCTTCTGTTCCATCACCCATCCCACCTACCCCCGTACCCTCAGTCGATCTTGCCCTTTCCCACCACCTAGCCGCGATGGAGCAGGTATTGGGTCGCTTCGATAGCTGACAAGATCAGATGGAGCAGTAGTTGGTTCATATTATCAGCCTCCAGGATACCATAGCGTGGAATTTGATTCATATCGATAGCCGTCAGGACCACATGGAGCTGTTGTTGGCACATATTTCTCAGCATCTTAGTCTTCTTCCACCTATGCCACCTGCCTCTGCCTCATCTCCTGGCTCTTCTGTTGCTACTCCACCACCCTCTCCTACGCAGGCCACGGATTCTGTTCTGCTGTCTACGGTGATCCCTGCTACTACTCCTCCTTCTGCCACCACTGCTGCCGGTCTAGGGCCTTCTGTTGAGATTCCTTTGCCGAGTCTCGCACCTATGGCTCCTACTTCTCTATCTACCCTTCCTGGTGCAGCATCAGGGCCTCCCGCTTCCACTACTCCTGCGCCGTCTCTACCAGCCAGTTTTGTACCTGATGTGCCGTCCCCTGAGGCGACCCCATGATAGTGACATTTTTCTTTCTATTATATATCTATTTTTTCATTTTCTGTGTTGTGATGTTATGCATGTTTGTAGTTTTCTTTTTTCTTTGACCGTCACAGGTATCATGGAGCGACTCCTGGCATCATTTTCTGAGGGGAGTATTTTTCCATCTTTTTCTTGTCCATCTCTTTCACTTTTATACTTCCACTACTTCCCCTCATTTTGGTCCCATCCTTTTTCCCTTTCCCACCCTTTTCCTTAGTATTTCACCTGGTGGACCATGTGACGTATTAAGTGTGGGGGACTTGCGCTAGCATCTCTCTATTTCACCTTAGTCTTTTCCCTTGAACTAATCTAGGAGACATCATTATTAGATTATATATTTGCAAAAAATGATGCAATTTTTGGTTAATCATATTTATCAATGCTCAAATTATCAGTAGGAACTTTTTGAGGGTTGTATGCTTATTCTGATTCTTAAGTATTTTAAAATGATTGTTGATATAGTTTCAATTGCAACTTTTCATCCTTAATTAAATACATTGATTGGGCTAATCATTTATATGCATATCATGACCTGATTGTCCCTTTATTATTTTTCCACCCCTGAGAGGTATTCTAAACCTTTTTTCGTATTTCTTTTCTAAATACCCTCTTTCTTGATAGATTCTTAGGATATACATCACTACCATAATTTTCAAGTTTTCTTTTCAAAACATGAATATTTTTTTGAATTTCTTTAAAATGATTGAGGCATTAGATTGTTTCAACCCCTTTATCTTGAGACCTAACCTACATTTAATCTTCGTTAATCCCATAGAATCCATGAATAGCCTTTATAGGAAACCATGTTACAAGCCTATTTCCTTTACTACCCTATTTCTTTTTGAACATTGCGTGATTATTCATTTTGGAACTTTAAAGAGGGAATTGGAAATACATGGAATATTTTTGTGCATAGTCATGAAATAAAGTGTGGGGGAGTGCCTCTTGACTATTTGGGGTGGAAAGGGTTCCAAACAATTATTCATTGTTTTCATAAGTTTTTCCCTTGAGTTCTTCCTAAAAAAAGAAGAAGAAAAAAAATCCAAAGAGAAGGGAACCTTGTGCTCATTTCGGAACCCTACTTGTAAGGGAAAAGGTGGTGATTACAATAGCATTCGACTGAGCTTGAGAAGGAAACATTTTCATTGAACTTTACTTTGAATATCATACACTATTGTTTAAAGGAATTAGCCTTCCTTTTTCAAGCCTCAGAATTTATTTTTCACGTCTGAACCTACCAACCCTTAGCCACAAAGATATCTGAACATTATTGATAAAGCCCTCATGATTTTTGTAATTCAATTTTTTTTCTGAAGTAGAGAATAAGGCATCTTTCAAACCTATGGATAGAGTGTATATACCTTATATTGAGCATAACTCTAAATAAAAACATCTTGAGTGTGGGGTGTGATTTTAATTGGTAAGGTAGATCATCAAGTGGAATGCTTATTTTTGAAAGGTTGAAAAATGTGTTGAAAGAGGATGAGAGTAGTTAAGTGAATTATATATGAGGCATGATTTTAGTATCTTATGAATTGAATTTGTTTGTGCATTTTTGAATTTTTCTTAGTAACTTTATCATTTTTACTTTTGATTAATTAAATTCCCCTCTTTTAAAATTATAGGCTCTTTTAATTAGATGTTGAGATTTTTCTTGAGGGCAAGCAAACGACTAAGTGTGGGGGAGTTTGATGCACCCAATTTTTGTATACATTTTCATATATATAATTGAAAATAAAAACATGTTTTCAGAAAATATCAGTTGTTTCATGAACATATTATTTGATTTTGGTGATTCTGTTTACTTTCAGGAGATTTCTGGATAAAATACATAAATCAAGGGAAGTCTGTGAAAATTTTGAAACTACACGGAGTGTACTTTTTATAGACGCTATGTACATCTAGACAGGGACACGGACCGAAGGAGGGAGTACATGCCCATGTCACCAGGAAGAAGCTACACACCATGTGGGGTGGAATTACACACCGTGTACTAAATTCTAGAAGCAGTTGTTGCCAAGAAAAGTCTACATGCCCATGTGGCCGTTGAAGGAGACACGGCGTGTTCCATTTTTACACACCGTGTCTGCTATTCTAGAAGGGATTGGTGGCCAAATTTTTACACTACATTCCATGTATGGTAGTTCTATATGCTGTGTACACTCAACTACCAGGTGGTGCCATGTTCAAATGTCAAAGATGGAGTGTTATGCCACCTACCAGCGGAGAGAAAGAAGTCCAAAGCGCGTTGACGGCAGTACATGGTGTGTAATTTCTATACAAGTCGTGCACTTTGTTTTTCTATAAAAAGAGGCCTTGGACTACGGATTTTGGGGAGTTCCAAACCATTTGAGGAGGGAGAAGTTCTGCTGCCGCCATTCCCAATCCACCGTAGTGCCGTAGTTTCACTGTTCCACCTACCGACACCACTCCTCGAAGCTTACACGATGAATTCATCAGGTATCGAGTGCGTTGTTCCTATTATGTCTTCCATGTGTAACTAAACCCCTTGTGTTGGGGCTGTGGGCGAAGAAGGATTGTATTATGTTGTATTAATTTAGATAGTTGTGTTCGTCCTTCTTAATTCTTCTTACTCCTCTTAAATCATTTCTAATATTACTGAGAATTCTGAGCCGAACCAAGGGAAGAATTCTCAGTGATATAAAAGAAAAGTAACGGTGAAAGATTTCATAACCATTGAAAAGGTTTCACTGATTCATAAATGGACTGAACCAAATTAAGAATTTAGAAACACTGACTACCAGACCAAGGAGTCAATTTCTTCAATTCCAAACAAGAGGAACCGGACCAAGGAAATATTATGATAAAAGGGAATCCAGAATGATTAATTATCATGAACAACACAACCATTTAAGCAATCTGCATAAAAACTCCTCGATCACCACAGCCCCAATACACTTTTATTTCTGTTAAAACACCTTAAAATCACTTTTTGTTTCCTTTAAATTATTAATCATTTTCTTAAAGTAAGTAAAACAATTTCACTCAATCCAAACCAAGAAAATCCACTCTAAATTATGCATATTTCACTAAATTATTTATAAACTCAACTGAACCAATTCACTTTCAAAGTTCTCTGTGGATCGACCCCGCACTTGTACTATACAAAAGTTTTAAGAGTGGGTTAATAACAATTTGGGGCACCGATAATATACTTTCGGTGAAACAACCGATCATAGTACACGCCATGTAGGTGTACTACACGGCATGTTTCATTTATCCGGGGACCGGGGTCATGTCTTCTGGCTGTGTTTGTGTACTCGGACCCCATGTCCATATAATCTAGTACACGGCGTGTTGTCCCACATAGGATGCCACTTGGCTCGCCTCACAAAAAAAAGATAGTACACAGTGTGTCAGGGGGGAGTACACGTCATGTAATCCTTATATTTTCCCAAACCCTAGCACTACCATTGAGGGAGGCTACACTTAGTGTGCTCTTTGTTGAACATGGCTTGTAGTCATGATTTTTCTAGAAACTACAATTTCTCTCGATTCTTCATCCATTCTCTAAATCTAGTTAAACTGCTTTATATTCTACCATGTTTCCTTCCAAAATCATTGGATCTAGATACGAATCATGCTCATCGGTCCTAATTCGCTTGTAATCAGTCACCGGAATGAATAAGGGTTTCATTCTTCATTCATCATGTTGATGCGCCTTTGATCTTTGTCGGATGGGTATGAAATCTATGGATTGTAGATACTTTCATCGTGTTGTTCTCAGATCCATTCCTTGCTCATGATTCTATCATCATTCCATAATTTTACTTCTAATCGAAGTGCCCAGTCGAGCTCAGGTTTCCCAGAAATTTTCAAACTGGTATTCAATGGAATTCCTCAGTGATAAACACGAAGAAAAGTGGGAAGAAGGCACCAAAAACCAAGGTTTGGATCGTTGGTCAAGTTTTCTTGTACAGTAGATCGTAATTGGGTAATCTAGGTTAGAAACAACTAATTAATGATTGAAATCATTATTTGGGCTCATATAAGGTTTGACAACAAAGGAGCAGATCAAAGGATGACTATCGATCCACTCAAACATTTAATCAAAGGCATAGAATCACAAAATATGAGTTTTAATTGTATTGGATTGATCATTGTTGATGAAGAATGTGTTTTCTAATGAAATAGGTGGTTATATTGCAGTCACCATGTCTTGATCCGTCTAGAATTATAGGTCCATCATCATTCTTCATTTTTCATTCACCAATGGGAATGAGAGGAGAGTAAGAATGATTGTTGGAAAAAATAGGATTATGAGACCAAATCCTCATAATCAAGAATTTATATCCTTTAATTAGGTTTATGGTATTTTTAGTAATTAAATAAATTAATTATTTTAATCACTTAAACATCCCCCCAACGAGTGAGGGGTCTGGACGTCTTGTGCCGACTCATTTTATGTCGCATATAGGGAAAACACCATATTCCAGACCCAACTGTGGTCTCAAATTTCTGATCTGATCAACCATTTAAGATTTATCCCATTTTCTTTAATTAATCACTTGTGCATAATATAAAATATATTTAATATTTTTATAAAATTATTTTTAGGTACACTGGGCCTCAGAATCGTACACTGTCTTAGTTCCTAACTCTGGAATAATATTTAGAAATATTTCAAATTCTTATAAGACAAAAACTAGGTCCCTATATCATTCTCTCCTTCAATATATTTGTCCCTAAAAAGTGAAACTAAACAAACAAATTGGGGTAGTGAGCCCATATCTAGATATCCCACTCCCATGAACTCTTTTCCTATTTTTTTGCTGCCATAACATGTGAACCATAGGTATGGCCTTTTCTCACAAGGTCCACTCTTGTCAGTCCTCGACTGCCACCAGGTGATCTGAAAAGTTGGCTCCATCCTCGATTCTATCTCACCCTAGTTGATGAAGTTCCTAGGTTCATTCACATATCTCCTCAACTATGACATGTGGAAAACACTGTGCACCCTCTCTAACTATAGGGGTAAGGTGAGGTGGTAGGAAACCTAACCAATCCTATACATGATCTCAAACGGCTCGATGAACCTTGGGGATAGGTTACTTCCCTAGCCAAACCTATGTATTCCACGCCACAGGATGACTCTCCAGAAGACCTGGTCTCCCTGATCGAACTCCAAGGGACTATGATGGCAATCTGTTTAGGAGTTCTATCTACTCTAGGCCATCTTTATCCATTCACAGATGACCTGCACCTTCTTTATCGTTGCATGCACCAACTTTGGGCCCACAAGAGACAACTCTCCACTCACTGTCCAGCACAATGGTGACCTGCAGGGTCTCCCATATAGGACCTCAAAATGTTTCATGCCAATGGTGGAGTGGTAGATGTTTTTGTACACAAACTCCACTAAGGGTAGTTGATCCTCCCATCTCTGGCTGAAATCCAAAACACATGCTCTCAGCATATCCTCTAACACCTGGATAGTATGCTCGGTCAACCCATGTTTCTAGGGGTGAAAGGTTGTACTCATCCTCCATTGTGTCCTGAATTCCTCCTTTAGGTCACTTCACAATCATGACATAAACTGAGAATCACGATCTGATACAATAGTCAAGGTTACCCCATGAAGGTGGATGATCTCTCATACATACAGCTTCCCCAAACTCTCCACTGAACTCTACTCCCTGATGTAAAGGAAGTACGCTGACTTTGTGAGTTGATCTACTATCACCAAAATGGAATCATATCCCTTCGTTGTGCATGAAATCCCTATGAAAAAATCCATGGATATATCATCTCATTTCCACTCTAGGATATCAAGTGGTTGTAACAAACCTATCGGGACCTGGTGCTTAGCCTTCACCTACTGATAGGTAAGGAATCATGATACAAACTTGGCTACAATTCATCTCATGTTTGACCACAAAAACTATCGCTGAAGATCCCTATACATCTTCCCCACACTGGGATGTACAGCTAGGGGTGAAGAATGGAACTCCCATATCACTTCCTCCCACATCGCAACTAGAACCATTGTTCACCCCTAGAACAAGATCTCGTGATTCCCTCCTTCAAAATATTCATCGGATGCGTCACCTATGGATATCTAATCATGCAGAACCTCACAGTCAATGTATCCCTTCTGAGACTCTTTCACATGCTCAAGGATCATAGGAGTCAACACCATTTACTATAGGAAAACTGTACCATCCTTCTTCATCTAGGTCAGCTGTAGAGAAGCTAACTGTTCTGATGCTTCCCATGCTAGGAAAGACTGGGAATTCCTGCTAAGGTTATCTACTAAAACATTTCCCTTCCCTAGAGTATAGAATATCTTGAATTGTTAGTCCTACAGGAACTCCAACCAGTGCCATTTCCTTAGGTTTAGGTCTATCAGAGTGAAGACGTAACTAAGACTTTAGTGGTCTGAGTAAACCATAAAGCGCTCTCCCAAAAGGTAGTTCCTCCACATACTCAAAGATAATACTACCTATACTAGCTCTAGATCATGAGTCACATAGTTCTTCTCATGGGGTCTCAACTTCCTTGACCCATATGTGATGACCAACTGTCGTTTCATTATCATGAAACTGAGCCTAGATCCTGAGGCATTGCAATACACCATGAACTAAACTCCTTCCTCTAGTAGCATCAAAACAAGAGCGGCCATCAACCTCTGCCTCAATAGCTCAAAGGCCTTCTGGTACTTCTCATACCAGGTAAAATATTTCTCTTTCGCATCAAAGTGGTCAATGGGGCTGTGATCCTGGAGAGTTATTCCACAAATATCATGTAGTACCCCACTAAGCCAAGAAAGCTCTACACCTCTAACACATTCTTATGTGGATCCCAAGCAATCACTACTTTGATATTTTTTGGTTCCATGGATAAAAACTGGTCAAAAAATGAAATTTCCTAAAAAGTGAACCTACTGTATCCATAACTAGCATTTCAAGAGTTTTCCATAAAGTTGGTGCTCTCAAAGTAGATCAAGGACCTTCCTCAAGTGTTATGCATGTTCCTCCTCTGTCGCAGAGTAGACAACTATGTCATCGATGAAGAAAATGAAAAAATGGTCCAAGTATGGATGGAATATCTTATTCATCAAATCCATGAAAATGGTGGGGGAATTTGCCACAACAAAGGGCGTCAATAAGAACTTGTAGTGTCCATAGCAACATTGAAAATCCATCTTTGGAATATCTGCCTTACGAACCCTTAGTTCATGGTAGCCAGACCTAAGATCGATCTTAGAGAACCATCTCATGACTCCCAACTAATTTAAGAGGTCTTCATTCATTAGAAAGGGGCAATTGTTCTTTATTGTGGCCTGATTCAGGTGACGATAATCCAAGAAAAGTTGTAAGCTCCCACCTGCATTCTTTAGAAACAAAAATAGAGCCACCCAGGGGGATACACTGGGTTGGATAAAACCTTTCTCACTAAGGTACTCTAACTAAAACCTTAGCTCCCAGAGCTAATTGGGTTCTATCTGATATGCTGTAGAAGATATCGGGGAATTCACTAGCTTAAATTCAATGAAAACTCCAACTCCCAATAGTCCCGGAACATCTTCCGGAAAGACATCAATATAATCCTCCAGAATAAAATGGATCCAGATTCCTGAAGATTCTACTACACCAAGGTTTATACTCTCTATATAATGGGTAATGGGATGTAACCTCTTGCTCACAGCACCCACTCTTCCTGCTACGAGGTCTCTCTCACCTAAAAAGGAGAACCTCGTCCCAACAGCACATAGGTATCTAACTAATATGCAGTGACATTAAATCTAGGCTCAAACCATGGAATTAAAATTCATTCCCAAGATGACGTCGTAGGGTTCCATTGTGGAAATCGGTAGGTACCACATGAACCTATATCATCCAAGCGATAGCTCACACTGTTGACAGATGAAAGATATGGAGGAAGTGTTCCCTGTAGGAACCTCAAGTCATATCTATTGTGCAAGCATATCCATTGGGGGATCTATCTCCCAAATAAAGATTTAAGAGATAAAAGAGTGGATAGCACTTGTGTATACTAATACTAAGTCAAGAGTAAAGTGAACACAGATCGTACCTAAAATCATCTCGTATTTCATCAGGTTATAGACGTTCAAAGCCTACAGTTGTCTGTGGCCTAGGCCTCCAGCTCCCTAAGCCTGATGTGGGTCGTTTGGTGGTGATGGTGGGAGAACCTTATACCATTGTCCCCCACCTACCGATCCTCCTGATCCTCTTCTAGATCCACCTCCCTGAAGACCACCATGTCCTTGCCTGGGAGATCCCAGATCACAGTGCTCCCTTTTCCATGGTGGTCTATCTACTACCTACTTGGGATGCTCAATACTCCTAGTTGGGAAGTCCTAGGCCATGTGACCTCACCCTTAAAAATTTTAGCATTGAACCTCTCCGGGTTTCCCTAATTCTCTGAGGTTCCCCTAAACTGGGCGACTACACCCCAGAGTCTGCTCACATAAGGGTCTCTTGTTCTGAGATCTCTTACACCTGCCTACTGCTAAAGATGACTCAGCCCTATCATTCCTACCTCCATCTCCATTTATCTAGCATCCCTTTTCCATAAATCTCTCTATCATAAGTGACCTCTCCAGCACCCTAACATAGGTGGGGATGCACAAGGGCACTGCGCTGACTCAGATATCTCTATGGAGTTCATGCTTGATCTTTCGTGCTTAGAAGTAACCTTCTCTGATCATGTTAAGAGAGTAGTGTGTAAGATTTGTGAACCTCTTTTCATACTCTGCCACTGTCATCCCTCTCTACTAAAGCTCCAAAATCTCTTATGTTTGAATAGAGAGAAAGCATGAGGGGCAGTAATCCTCACGAAATGGCTTCTAAAAGTCGCCCCATGAGTGAATCAATTCATCACGTATCTGTGTAACTAAGCTAAACCAATGCCCATCTACTCCGTGGAAAATACTGGATACTACTGGTCCACCTAGAGGAAGGGGATCACACGATGGGACTTGAAGTAAGTCCTCATCACTCATAGGGTAATCATCATGAACCAGAGCTAGTATCCTGGATGGCTGTCATCGTGGAGTCATCCTGAAAATTATCAAGGAGTACAGCGTTCAGATGAGAATATATATGTCAACAAAGGAATAGGGAGATGACTCAATAAATACATCCAAAGTCTCAACCCTATATGATTCTTGTACCATTGTTCCCAACAACAAATTTCTTAGGGTTTAGAGTTGAAAAGTAGGTAATCAAGGTCCTGGTGAATGGATATGTTGGTCACCCATACCATAACTGGACTCCCTAGCTTGAGATCTACTCTTGAGACACTTCGATATTGTTTCCCTAAATCCCAATCAATTCCTTTTTAGGTAATGTCTGAACAAAGTCCCAAGGAATGAACCATCTATGATACCACTCTATCAAGACCCGACCCAAGCTAAGGCTCGAGCCACAACTACCCCAAGTTGGCCTCTATAGTACATGAGTTGGCGATAAGCGCCAAAGGCACAACAAACTTGGGGAGGCCTTTTCCTAGGAAACTGTACACATGCACACAACCAACTCAAAGTACAGAGGGAAAGTAGAAAATGGTGCAACTGTTGTAAATTAAAGTAAACATGCATAAACCTCTAGACATTGAAAGGTACAATAGTGAATGATGAAACGAAAAGGGGGAAAACACATGCCCAAACCAAAATCTTGTCCCAACCTAAAGACTACTAGAAAAGAGTATCTATTGAGATATCCCAGCTTCTATATCCCAACTATGACCATCATATGTGGTCCATGTAGCACATATCCCTATGCTCCTTTGTAGTCATGATCGACCTATCTGCCATCTGAAAAAGCACGACACGTGTTGGAAAAATCCCATGTAGTGGTGAGTATATACATACCTAGTAGAACAATTCAAAAAGGTGAAGGGGAGAAGTAAGAGATAAACTTGAAGAGAAGTAGTAAATAGAACAAGGTACAGTAAAAGAGAACAGAAAGAGTGCATCTCAACCCAACAAGAGTGTGAATGTAGGCTCATCCAAACACAAGGAGCACAAAATGGTTAGGAGGTGAACCCCCTATTGGGTCTTCACTATCTATATCTATATAGTAGACTCATCCAACCATGAGAAGCTAGATATAGAAATCACATGGCATACCTTGCACATCTTTTCCTCTCTTGGAAGGAGAGTAAACAAGACCCAAGGATTGGGTACTATATTGGGATATATATATATATATATACTCAGTCAAAGATGCTCAAACAAGAGAGTAAGGGGATCTCCATCTCACAGCTCAGCCCAAGAAGATGAGTATCCAACAGTTCCAAGGTAGAATCATTTATAATTACCATCACCTCAAGCATATTCCCAGGAGTCTCAAGTCAAATGGACTCAAATCAACACACCTTGATACTATCCACTTTGGGTAGCATTAACTCACCCTCAAGGTTTTAGGTCACATCACAAGAATGCATCTTAGTGGGGAAAGAACCTCTCTATCTCATGAGTCCTTTGATAATTCAAATCAAGCCTCGCCACTATGATAGATAATCGAGGGTCTTCTCTGGAAGGTCTTCAGGGAATACACTACCCATCCCAACTAGAGGGTCATCCCAAAAGGTCATATGGGACTAACTACCCAGCCCTACTGGAGGGTCATCCCGAAAGGTCATCGAGGACTACACTACCCAACTTAGCTGGAGGGTCAGCCCAGAAGGTCATGAGAGACTACACTACCCTGCCCTGCTGGAGGGTCATCCCAGAAGTTCGTCGGGGACTACACTACCCATATCCTACTAGAGGGTCAGTCCGAAAGTTCTTTAGGGTCTACACTACCCAGCCCAGCTGGAGGGTCATCTTAGAAGGTCATCAGGGACTACACTATCCAATCCTGTTGGGGGGTCATCCTAGAAGGTTGTCGAGGAATAAACTACCCAGATCCTTTTGGAGGGTCATCTAGGAAGGTCATCAGGGACTACACTACCCAGATCCTACTGGAGGGTCAACCCGAAAGTTCATCAGGGACTACACTACCTAGATCCTACTAGAGGGTCAGCCTAAAAGGTTGTTCTGGTAATATTGTCTGATCGCTGCTGTCATCGAGTGTTGTCTCTGGATGTACCAAACTCAAAAACATACACATCATATCTTGAAAGCCTCTTATAAGGGAAGCATCATGTTATAAATGGAAAAACTCAAGATAGGCATGTCATGGGATGAAATCCAAGTTCAAAAGAAAAACATATAGAGGATTTAAGATTGATCGCGGGAGCTCAAACAGTACAAAACATGTGAGGGGGACCACGTGGTGTGTGGCCCTTCTTCCCTGCTTAGACGTGTCTATGGAAAAACTCGAGTCCCATCTCATGTATTATTTCACACCGTGTAGGTGGACTATACAGCGTGTTCCATTTATCTAGAGACTGGGGGCATATCTGTGTACTCGGACCCCATGTCCACGTACTCTGGCACACTACGTGTTAGCCCACACAGGATGTTGCCTGTGTGGCCAACCCATATTCATGTGCTCGGCACATGGAATGTTCCTATCCTTGTGTTCCTTCACATGGATCACCTCACATGGAAAGGTAGTACATGGCATGTCAAAGGGAGTACTCACCGTTTCATCCTTATCTTTTCCCAAACCCTAGCGACGCCACTGAGGGAGGCTACACGTCATGTGTTCTTCGTCAAACACAGTGTGTAGTCACGGTTTTTTCAGAAACTTCAGTTTCTCCTGAATCTTCATCCACACTCCAAATATGGTCAAACCAATTCAAATCCCACCGCGTTTCCTTTCAAAATCTTCAGATCTAGCCGCGAATCATGATCGTTGATCATCATTTGTTGAGAATCGGTTGCCGAAATGAATGAGGGTTTCATTATTCATTATTTGCGCTGATGTGCCTTCAATATTCATAATATGGGTATGAAACCTAAATATTTTTTATCCTTTCATCATGCCATTTCAAGATCCATTCCTCGCTCGTGATTCCATCGTCGTTCTACAATTTCGCTCTGAATCTGGGCGCCCGATCGAGCTCAGGTCTCCCGAAAATTGTCAAACCGGGATTCAGTGGAATTTATAGGTGGTTGATGGTATTAATTTATTCATAACATTTTATTAACTCTATTTATATGTTTTATATGAAAATTTCATGCTTGGTGTGACATGTCTTTGTTTTAATATTAAATATAATTTTTGAGCATTATTTGAATTAATCCAGATTCAAGTCAGTTTAATGTTTTAATCATAACTCCCATTATACAGATTAAAATTGTGTGATTCTTATTTTTTATGACTTATTATTCAATTTTAAACATATCATTATAAATAATAATTGCCTAATTAGGCCATTTGAAGGGTCATATGATCCACACAAGAAAGCTGAGAGAATCTATAAAGAAATTGGATCAGCCATGATGATTGAATTTATGGGATCAATACAGAATTCCAAATCATTTTATTCTCCACAAAAATTTGGGGTATAATAAAATACATCTTGGATAAAAAATTCAAGACCCAATCCACGAAAAATGGGCACAACTGAAGTTTGGAATCCCAACCCACTATTCTGCCCTAGAATTAAAATCAGCACACCATTATTAATTTTTCTCTTCATATAGACATCCATTAGATCTGATATTTTGTATTGTGAAATAGACTATATATTAGGAAGAATTTTTAGAATAAAGTTTTTGTATTTTAGGGCATCTTCTTATACAAAAATCCATTCATATTTCAGCCTTTAAAAAGTGGTGATAAAAATAGAAATCTGCACATTGTTTTGTAAAAAAGACATAACTTTGGATGTTTAATTCCAATGGATGAAACATTTGCATAATATATAGATAACATAAATATATACTACTTTTAATAAGATTATATCTTGATATTTATCTATCTGGTTGGACAAATTTGTGATCCAAGTGGAAGGGTAGATTTGGAATGCAAACAGTCCACCACCTTGGGCTATAAATGCATCCTTCTATTCTCCTTGCATGGGGTTGGTATTTCAGAAGAGAGGAAGATAAATTAGCACAATCAAAGCCTTTAAAAAGTCTTGGTAGGACCTTTCAAACTCAAGTTTTAAATTGATATGCCCTTACTCCTCTCTTTGTTTTCATGTTCTCTTTCGTTCGTTTTCCTTTCTGATTTTGTAAGTGATTTCTTGTACTTTTCTTTCAATATTAATGAATGTTTTTTCATAATATCTTATTATCATAAAACTTATGTAGTTTAATTTTAATTTTTTAAAATATTTTAAATCAAGTTGAAAACTATTCTCTTCTTTCACTTTCTCATTCAATCAAAAGCGTGTTTTTACCTATGTTCATATTTCGTGTGTGTGTGTTCGGGCACCGCTCTTTTCTTGTCCCGTTATTTTTATTTTATTTTTAACCAATCACCATAAAAATATAAAACAGATTATTAACCAACTAAATGGATGAGTAAATCTCCCATTTGGGTTATTCATAATTTGGGGATATTAAGTGATTTAGAGCCTTTGCTCGATGCATATTCTTTAAATTAACATTGTTTATGTTGAACTTAAAATGTCATATATTAATGAAATGATTTTTTTAACAAGTGGCTTCCATGGATTATTGTAACTAAAAATACACTCGCATAAACATGTTATAATTTATATTAGAACCCTAAGTTATGTTAAGGCTTGGATTAAATCCTTAACACTTGGGAATTCTGATCAAAGTCATCTTATGAATTTTCTGTTAATTTAATTCAATATAAAGAAAAGCTCAATGATATCATAATCTTAAATCACAAATAATGAACTCACCCCAATCTTTATAAAATTTTTAAATAAATCAGTCATTTTATTTTATCTCTGCAAACAAACCCCCCAATAAAATTACAATAAATTAAAAATAATTGACTATTAAAAAGTATCATCATCGAGGATCCGACCCGAGTGTACCTGTGCACATTAGTAAATCACTAGAACCTTGAATAGTCGATATGATATAATAAGTCATGCTTTAAATGGTTTTTTTTCCTAGGTATGGTACTATTTTTCATCGATGGTTTTTTATTTTTGAAAAAAAATAAGTAAAAATTTAAACAAAGAAAAATCTGGAAAAAAACACAAAGAAAAACCCATCTTCTCATAAAAATCATAAATGTAATAAACCACAAAGAAAACCACATTTAATCATCCTTCCCAAAAATCATTAAATTTTGTGTATCCTACCAAACAATCCGTCAGATTTTTTTGACCTGGAAGTCAATTGAAATCTTTTCTGACACAGAAGGGATATTAGGGATAATCAAAACACTCTAGAACCAATCATTGTCCAACCAATTGTTCTAGATATGGACAATCCTAGGGAACAAACCCTTAAATAACACACTTCCCATGATATTAATTACCAACCCCTTGGTATTCAATATCCAAATTTTGAGGCTGATTTCAAACTCAAATAGGGTTTGATTCATCTTCTACATCATTTCCACGGGCTAGATGGTGAGGATACTCATCTTCACCTCAAAGAGTTCCAAGTGGTGGGATCTACCATGAAGCCTCAAGGGGTTTCTAAAGAAAAAATCAAACTTCAAGCATTCCATTTTTCTCTAGATTAATCCACCATGTCATGGCTTTACTACCTCCCTCCTGGTTCCATAACCATATGGAATGACATGAAGCGACTCTTCTTAGGGAAATTCTTTCATGCTTCGTGTACTGCTTCAATCTAAAAGGAAATAAGTGGTATCTGTCAATTATTTAATGAATCACTCCATGAGTATTGGGAGAGGTTAAAAAATCTTGTGGAAACCATCCCACACCACCAAATCCATTACCAACTCTTTATCTAATACATCTATGAGGGGTTATTGGCTATGGAGAGAACTCTCATTGATACTGCAAGTGATGGTGATCTTTTTGAAAAAACTCCAGTAGTTACATGAGATCTCATAATCAATATGGATGAAACATGTAGCAATTCCATACTCAAGCACATGCTCAAGTAAAACAAGTCCAAGAGAATCAATTCATATATCCAAACAAGATAACTGAGCAGATGAGTGAACTTATAGGTCTTGTGAGAAAACTAACGGTGGCTACCAAAGTCCCAACCTCATATTCTCTACAATCTCTGTTCCTTAGACCTATCAATAATTGTGGAATATATAGATCACCATCTAATCTAACTGACACATGTCCAAAACTTTAATAGGATCCATTTGATTGAACCAGACCGATAGATCTTAATGCAGCATATCTTTAGAGGAACACCAACCCTCAAAAATCATGTTAGTTCATTAGAAACTTCAACCAACCCCACCCTGAGACCTTATATTCTACCATTATCTAAGTCTTGAGGTATGTTAATACCATTTATCATCCCTCTCAGTTCCCTCTTCAAAATACAAACCAATTTCAATATGGTCAGGTGGTGGTAACTTCCAACAACCTTGTCCTTTTATTCCTCGACCTCAATGAATCAATCCTACTCTTGCTCCTCCTATATTCCACTATCCTAGTGAGCCTTCTCAATTCCCATCCCAATACAAGAACTTTTCCAAGAACCAATATCAAGGTAATACTAATGCAGGACATGCCTCTTCTTCCAAGGAACCATAGGAAAGCGTTGTGGAGGATCTTTCCACATTCACCGGTTCTAGCCTTAAAAACATTAAAATCTAAATTAGTTAACTTGCATCCCACCATAGCCAGTAGAAATCATCCAATTCTTCCCAACTCCCATCTCAACTGTTACCCAACCCCAAGGGTAATGTAAGTGAAATTTCACTTAGATCGGGAAAACAAATTTCCAAGCCTCATGATGAATCCTCAAATAAACATTTGGCTATTGATCTTGAAAATGAAAAGAACAAAAATAAAAAAAATGAACCTAACGCAACTCCCCCACCTCCTTATATCCCTCTAAGGAACCCAATTCCTTTTCCTCAAGACATTTCTAATCCAAGTAAATCCTTTTAACCATATCCTAAAATTCTCAACATGTTTAGACGTGTTGAAGTCAACATTACCCTCTTATATTCCATCAAACAAATTCCTAAGTATGGAAAGTTTCTTAAGGAATTGTGCACTCCTAAGAGACAACTTAGGACCATTGAGAATGTTTCAATACAATAGTCCATACCCATGAAGTGAAAAGATCCTAGGGCCTTTACAGTTATATTCCAGATAGGAAGTTCAAACATCGATGATGCACTCATAGACCTAGGAGCCTTGATAAATGTATGCCTAAATACATCTTCTCCAAACTTGGTCTAGATCCCTTGCACCCAATGAGTGTTGTCATTTAGTTATTCAATCGAATCACAGCCATTCTTAAGGGAATAATTGAGTATTTCCTTGTCTGAGTTAATGATCTTATCTTCCTGGACAATTTTTATGTCCTTAACATGGAAGGTGAGACGAACTCTTCTTGATATCCCCTAATTATAGGAAGATCATTCCTCCTAAGATCATAAACTAATATTGATGTAAGTGCGGGTATCCTATCCATGGAATTTGGTGACCAACCAGTCAAGTTCAATATCTTTTAGGCCATGCGATACCCATCAGAGGATCACTCTGTATTCTCAATCCATGCTTTTGAGGACACTTTTGAGAGTAAATTGATCCCCATTCCATCATGTTCATCATGTTCTAATGAGAGAGGAGCTGGTGATATTTGTATCATGATTAACCAAGTCATAAATGGGGAAGTTTATTTTGACCTCTCATTCATAGAATCCATCAATCTAGAGGATCTTAAAAACTCTCTTGAATCCCATATCAACTATGATCTATGTTGTTCTACCTTGGATAGTATTGATGAAAATGAATCGAAAACAAATAAAAGCCTATCCTCCCTTCCTGATTTGTCTATCCTATAAATTAAAGATGAGATTGATCTTAAACCTCTTCCTACACACCTGAAATATGCATTCCTTTTCCCTGATCACTCTTATCCTATCATTCTCTCTTCCACACTTACTAATCCTGAGGAGTCCAAACTTATTCAGGTGTTAGAGGAAAACAAAAGGCCTTAGGTTGTAACTAAGATGACATACTAGGAATTAACCCCACCCTTAGCATGCATCACATCCATCTTGTGGAATCATCCAAACCAATCAGACAACCACAAAGAAGACTCAATCCACTCATCCTTGAGGTAGTTAGGGAAGAGATTACCAAGCTTCTCCAAGCTGGTATTATCTACCCAATTTCTGATACTGAATGGGTTAGTTCAATTCAAGTGGTACCTAAGAAGGGTGGGATAACTGTTGTCACAAATGAACATGGGGATATAGTCACAAATCATGTGAAAAAAATGGTGTGTATGCATCAATTATCATAAATTCAATGCTGAAACATGAAAATATCACTACCCTCTTCCTTTACTTGATCAAATGCTGGAACAATTAGCCAAAAGTCACATTATTTATTACTTGATCGATACACCAGCTACTTCCAAATCCCAATATCAACTCATGGCCAAGAAAAGACTATTTTCATGTGCCCATTTGGAACATTTGCATATAGGAGAATGCTTTTTGGCTATTTCAATGCTCATGCTACATTCTAGAGGATTATGATGAGTATCTTTTATGAATTCATTGAGCATTGTATGGAGGTATTCATGGATGACTTTACCATTTATGGCGATTCTTCTGAATTCTTCTCGCATTCACTCTCTCTAGTCTTCAAAAGTCTGTCAAATGTAACCTTGTGTTGAATTATGAAAAATGTCACTTCATGGTTACTAATTGGATTTTTCTAGGGCACATAATTTCACAATATAGTATTCAATTCAATCCTGCCAAAATTGAGGTGATCCAATATCTTCCAGAACCCACAATAGTTTGACACATTTGTTCATTCCTTGGTCATGCCAGCAATTCATTCATAACCTCGGTATAATTTCCCTAGCACTCACTCGGCTACTCCAAAATTGCAACACCCCAAAAATTCATAGTATGTTATCTCTTAAAAGTAATTTAATAACTTGCGCTACACGCAACAACGAGTTTGAGCGCACCACGATTTACCAAACTAGCCATTCAAAAAGAAGTTATGAATAGTATTAACAACATTTTGAATTTTATATATATTCTATATAATTTTAAAATCCATATTATGTGTTTCTTAGACTTAATATAAGAACAAATTTATTTTTTCAGATAAACAAAGTATTTTTCAAAAAAATGCAATTTTACCGCCTTTTAATGGCGAACCATTTTTTTAAAACCAATATTTGACACTTTTATATATTAAATTTAATGAAATTAAATTCTTATTTAGAATCGGGACATAAAAATTTAGTTTGGATAAATTTTTGGTACTTTTCTGATAACTTTCATATTTTGATGAATAGTGAAAAATACTATGTTTTAATTGCAAATAACTTTTTTAATCAAAATAATTTATAGTGATAAATTATGAATTTGAATGGTTTGGAAGTATAATTAGATTATATTTTTATCATTTAATACAATTTAGGTCATTATAAGTAATTTCACATTTAAATTTGACATAAACACATGTCAATCTTTTGATAGTTTTTACTTTTTAAAAAACCTGCTTTTTGGTTTTGACAATGGGAATTAAATTTAAATTAATAAATGAAACTTATATGTTTTGAATTTGGTAAAATAGACATAATTTTTTAATTTTTAATATTAAAATTATCTTAGGGTAAATTTTTGGTATTTTTTTGAGAACTTTTAATTTTTTGATGAATAGTGAAAAACATTGCGTTATTATTTAAAACTGACTTTTTATTTAAATAATTATTTATTTAAATTTATTTTTTTAAGTAAAAATAGATATATAATACCTATATAAGATCAATTTAATTCATTGTAGTCATTTTATAATAAAATTAGATGTATAAAATTCTATTGAACTTTTTAACCTCTTTTACCCACCTTCTAGGCGCGTTAGCAAACTTGCATAAAACTTAATTTTACCGCTTTTGTGAGTTGAATTTCAAAAATACAAGAGACGCATTTGAAATCAGTAGGTAAAATTTGGTTCAATAAGATGAAAATAATTTTTGGTGAATAGTAACTTTTGACTTATATTTACCACGGTTAAAAGTAAATAGGGTGATTGAGGGTAAAAATGATATTATATTACCCTAAAACATGTCCTAATTCTATTTGATAAGTCTAATTCTACCAAAAAAATACTTAGAAATAAAATATTACCCCCTTTGGTCCACTTGGATAAGATTAGGACATTTATTATTATTTTATTTAAAAAAGAGTTAAAAGAGTTAAATTCAAAGTTTAATAGCTAAACTAGTTTTAATATAGGGTTATACATAATATAAATTCGAATATAAATATTCCTTATAAAGATAACAAAATTTCATACATAATGGTATTTTATTTATAATTTTTAGAAATTAAATAATTTAATTTATTTATGACACAATGATGATGCAGTAATTACCTTATTAATAAAAGATTAAAATAATTGATATTATAAATATCCAAATAAATTTAATTTTAGACTTTTGATAAATTAAACTAATTTTATAGGTTAATATGACATTTTAGGGTTGATTAAATTTTTTTTCGAAATAATCATGCTATTATGATTTTCACAAAAACCAAATACTAAATTGTGTCAAAATTGTTATAATTGAGCTTTTAAAACAAATATTATATTATTAATTGATATAATATTCCTAAAAATATAAGGTTCATGCAAAGGAATTAAGATAAGGTTATATAATAATGAACCACATGGGGTTCTCTTGGCTTGTTATAGTAATATTATTAACCATATAATATAAAAATACAAAGTGACGTGGTACATGTCAAACTATTTAACTAAGAGTTAAATCTAAAATATATGGTTAATATGATGACCTAAACCTTTCTAAAACCTATTGGTTGAGAGGTTTTCGACCCATCCCAACCTTAGCCTCTAAATAATTCATTTTTTAGCAGTTAGAAACCGAAAATGATTTTATTATAAAATAATATTTCACGCTTTTCCTAAAATGACCATCACCTCTCTTATAAAAGGGCACTTCCCATTCTCTTAATTTCACACCTTAAAATCCTTTTTTATTGGCCAAACCCTACCCAAATATCCTCCCAACTTTTCTCCCTTCATCCCAGATGACTTACTTTGTTCAGAAATCCAACCTAAGGATCCCTTTTGATCAAATAAAAAAGAAGAACCCGAAGAAGAGGTAAATATTTCATCACCTCTTTGAAGTTTTTCTCTTCATCCACTTTCTCATTCTTTGTAGTTTCCATTCTAAGATAATAACTCCAGTATATTCCATATACTATGATGTTATTATAAAAATGTTACAACCATTTTCATTACTCTATCCATCCTATAAATGACAAAGTCACCATAGGTGCGTACGTACGGATTACCGTCTCCACATCGTGATGTAGTTTGTTATTCAAACACTTCATTATTTGGATGGGCATAATAATGAGTATAAATAATGTAAATAATAAATATAACATGTTAATTATTCTGTATATATGATATAACATTCAATTACATATTATTTCACCATCAATATAATGATATTGTCGCTCGTGCGTACGTACGGATTACCGTCTCCACGGCGCGATGAGATTCATTTCCACGTTCACCATTCAACGATGATTATAAAAATATATATCATTAATAAATATTTAATATATGACATAATAATTCTAATTGATATATATATATATATACTTACATATATCTTATTTAATTAGTTTTGTTCAATATGATATGAAAACGGAAACAGCGTTTATGCATACGTACGGTCTACCGTCTCCATAAATGGTGTTTTCCATTTTATATATATGTCTATTATACATATTTATATTCTAAATATATATTATATATAAATCATGTTTTATATTTTTTAAGTATTTAAATCATGATCTAAGTGATACAATCAAGAGTAACAAGTTAAAACACGTATGATAAAGAAAGCGATTATTACTCGAAATGTTAATTTAACATGGAAATTATTATTAAATGAATAGAATAAAGTCATAAATGAATCATGTATGATATCATAAATATTAATATGGTTATGTTATAATTTAATAACATACTACGGTCTTTATATAGGAGGTTAAACATACCCTTGACTAAAGGAAAGTACAAGTTAAGGGTTAATTTCACAATCTCTTTATTATCTGAGGTTGTTTTTACGTAAGTATCTACTGGGACATATTTATTATCCATGTTCATGTTTCATAAAATATTTTTCAAAGGGAATTTTAAGGGAATTTTTTATTAAAACATCATTTTAAATATTTTAAATATTTATTATTCAAAATCATTCTCATTAATGTCTATGTTTTCAAAATGGTTTTTAAGAATTTATTTATATGGACATGAATGTTTTTAAAATGTTAATTACTTTAAAAAGTTTCAAAGTGGTATGGGACACTTGGATTCAATAATGTATTTAAATTTCTTCCTTTTTAAATTTTGTGACCTTTAAATGTTTTCATGAAAAAGGGATATTTCTCTCAAAGAGTTTTACAAATCATTTTCATCTATGTCAACATCCTTTGATGGATTTTTAAACCTGTTTGAAGTTGATTTATTATGATAAAAATCTTCCATATTATATTGAAGGTTTTTTTATATGTTTGACTGTAGATTTTTTATTTTTATACCATTTATTGTTTATGGATAAATTATTTACATTTTGTATGCTAGTTTTAATACAAATGTTTATGTTATGTTTAAACCTTTTTCATATGAGGAATGCATTGGACTTAGTAAGTGACAGGTGGAGCCCACTATAGCTCCTCAATGCATCGGTAGGTCTCATGAGACAAACTAGTTTCTTAGCACAAGTCCTTGACAAAATATTATTTGTAGTCTTCGCACAAGGCCTTGACTATGTGGTTATGAAAACTGGCATTATGCATTCCATCATTATGAAAGTGGCTATTGATATTTCATGTGATTATTCGACTATTAGAATATCCATGTGAATAATTAAATGGAATTATTTAATTGTATCTTTTCCATATTATGCTAAAGTTTAAGTTTAAAAGGCTTTTGTTTTAGTCTTATACATTTCCCTAAATGTTTATGCTTATTTATGAAAGTTTCTGCCATATTGTTATCCTTACTGAGCATCTGAGATCACCCCTTTCTATGTTTTATTTTCCCAGGATTCTAAGAAGTGTATTATGATTGATAAGCAGGTTTAAGCTAGGGATTAATGGTTTCCTCAAAGTATCATTGATGTTTTCTTTTATTTTCTAATGTGTAATGTAACATTCATGTATGTAATCTATTTTCCAAGACTGCTAAACTGATCAGTCTTTCGGGACTTGATTCCTTGTAATCATGCCAATGTATAAAAATATTGCACCGACTATGGGTAACTGGGGTCGGGGAGTTACAGTTGGTATCAAAGGAAGTTTAGCAATAACCATGGAAATAGATTTAGATAAACTCTGATTATAGAACATTACCCTAATATAGACTTTGAAAATTAGTATAGAAGGACTTCCTAGAATTTTGGTTATTTAGAGATTTTTTGTATTTCCAAGCAATACATCCCTGTCTAGATATGAGCAGGTAGTGGCGGCTCTGGCACAGATGTACCTAGGAGTGAAAAATATGACTAGGAGTTTTGGGCTTGGCCCGGGGTATCCTGGTACATGACAATGGGCCTTGCTGCACTCTTGGTTATGATACTCCCAGGGGATATGCTTAGTATAATTCTCATTTTCATTACAAGCCATTATGAAGGATTTAGAAGTAAATACATCCTCAAAGAAAACATTTTATGATTATAGATTATATGCATAATCTTTTCAATTTATGTTAGTTATTTTACAAGTTTGGAATTATGCATTATGATTCATAAACTAACCTAGTGTATGTAATTTTTTAGAAATGGCGTCTAGTATAAGGAATGATAATTACAGCAATACGCATGATCGAAAGATTAAGAAGGATCATGTATTTCATGGTATTAATCCAACATTTAAAATGGAAATAGTCTCCCACATATTCTCATCATATGAAGAAATAGTATCATGTGTTAATAAGATAAGTAAATAATTCTTTGTGTCCTATGGCTTTGAAGGGAAGATAGAGAAGAAAAGTATGGGAGAGTGAAAGGTAGATAAATGGAAGAGGGGAAAAAGGATTTTCCCATATGTGATAACTGTGGAAAGAATCACCATGGTAAATTCTTGAAGGGAATGGGAGTTTGTTATAAGTGTGGAGAAAAAGGACACCAAGTACGTGATTACAAGGGTAAGAAAAAGGTTTCAAATGTACAATGCTTCATCAGCAAGGAGTTGGGACACTACGTGAATTAATGTCCAAATCATCATAGTATACCTCAAATGATGTTATTGGATAATAATCAAGTTATGATAATACTGAAGATGAAGACGAATGATTAAGAGTTATTATGTTGTTATTAAATTATTGTGCCATTTGAGTATTGTATTATTGATGTACATATTATAAGAATTATAGATTATATAAAAACTATACTGCAGTACTATTTCACTAAGGACTTGAGATTGTATGGAACTAAGAAAAGTGACTCAATTTCAGGTTAAATTTTTGGAAAATATGTGTTTGAGAGAAATATAAACCTTAATATGGTTCTGATACTGAGGTAGTGTTTTTTGAATAAGATATGATTTATTTGGATAAATTATATTAGATATTTTTGACTACCTTGAAACAGATTAATGATTTTTATATTCAATCATTATTGTATATTACAACATTTTTTGATATAAAGAGTATATCCAGTATTCTATAAGGAATAAGGAAACATGAATGTAATAAATAATGTTTTATGGTAATTCAGGGTGTTACCTTGTTTTAAAAGAATACATGATGAAGGTATTCACATGTTATTACATGGAAAAAAATATCTTCATTGTGTTTAAATTCCTTATAAATTTTGGACTATGAGTTTGGAAAGAAGTATTTTGGATAAGTATAAAGGTTGGAATGGATTAATTTTGACATTGGATATTATTCTTAAGGTTAAATCATTTCTTAATATTATTTTTGGATTGTTATAAAAAGGACAACTCGAAGGTCGGGTGACAACCCGTCGTGTCAAGTAAGACTGCGAGACTTGAACCCACAACCGAAGGGCGACAAGGGTGCATCACCTACCATTGGCCTACTTGATGTCCTAGTTTGTATAATTTAGTTTTTTTTTAAATATTCTGACAAATGAATTATAAATTAATTATTTTTAGAACCCTATATGATTAGGATAAATAGAATATTTTTGAATTATTATTTTTTGGAGTGAAAGATGAGTTTGTGGTAGGCATAAGTTAAAGGATGAAACTCTACTTGTCAGGTATATATTTTTTCCTCTTATTCTATGAATGAATTAATTATTAAAATTTAGGGAAGTTTTCTTAAAACCAAAAATGTATTATCCTGATACCTTATGTTTTGTTGAACTGATGATATTTTAAATCATCATAGATTGATGGATTTGAGGCTCTCAATTGTACACTTATTTATGATTTATGACCTCAATCACTCCCTATAAATATTTACATTTTTCCTAAAATTATGTGTCTCTAATTTCCACCAATGTTCTCCAAATCGAGATCATAATTTGGTGGTGACTTTTTTCCCTTTCCCTCTTATTAAGAATAATTTTATTGAACCAATTTTCGATGTAGGTTTTCCACAAAGGTATTTTTCAATTTTTATCCTTTTATTATTGATGAAAAATTTCAAATTGAGAGGATGAAAATTATTTAAGGAGGGGAGAATGTAATACCCCAAGATTTCATAGTATGCTATCTCTTCAAAGTAATTCAAAAACTTGTGCTACACGCAACAACGAGTTCGAGCGCACCACGACTTACCAAACTAGCCATTCAAAAAGCAGTTATGAATAGTATTAACTAAATTTTGAATTTTATATATATTATATATAATTTTAACATCTATATTATGTGTTTCTTAGACATAATATAAGAACAAATTCATTTTTTTAGATAAAAAAAGTATTTTTCAAAAAATGCAATTTTACCGCCTTTTAATGGCGAACCCTTTTTTTTAAATCAATATTTGACACTTTTATATATATTCAATTTAAAGAAATTAAATTCTTCTTTATAATTCGGACATAAAAATTTAGTTTCAATAAATTTTTGGTACTTTTCTGATAACTTTCATATTATGACGAATAGTGAAAAATACTATGTTTTAATTGAAAATAACTTTCTTAAGAGAAATAATTTATAGTGATAAATTATGAATTTGAATGGTTTAGAAATATAATTAGATTATATTTTTATCATTTAATACAATTTAGTTAATTATAAGTAATTTTACATTTAAATTTGACATAAAAACATGTCAATCTTTTGATAGTTTTTACTTTTTTTAAAACCCGCTTTTTGGTTTTGACAACGGGAATTAATTTTAAATTAATAAATGAAACTTCTATGTTTTAAATTTGGTAAAATATACTTTATTTTTTAATTCATAATATCAAAATTATCTTACGGTTAATTTTTGGTATTTTTCTGAAAACTTTCAATTTTTGATGAATAGTGAAAAACACTGTGTTATTATTTAAAACTGATTTTGTATTTAAATAATTTTTTATTTAAATTTATTTTAAGTCAAAATATATATATAATACCTATATAATTTTAACTTAATTCATTGTATTCATTTTATAAAAAAATTAAATGTATAAAATTCTATTGAACTTTTTAACCTCTTTTACTCATCTTCTAGGCACGTTAGCAAATTTGCATAAAACTTAATTTTACCGCTTCTGTGAGTTGAACTTAAAAAATCCAAGATACACAATTGAAATCAGTAAATAAAATTTGGTTTAATAATATTAAAATAATTTTTGGTGAATAGTAACTTTTGACTTTTATTTACCATAGTTAAAAGTAAATAGGGTGATTAAGGGTAAAAATGATATTATAATTACCCTAACACATATCCTAATTCTATTGGATAAATATAATTCAAACAAAAGTAAACTTAGGAATAAAATATGACCCATGTTTGGTCCACTTGGATAAGATTAGGACATTTATTATTATTTAATTTAAAGAAGAGTTAAAAGAGTTAAATTCGAAGTTTAATAACCAAACCATTTTTAATATATGGTTATACATAAGATAAATTCGAATATAAATATTAATTATAAAGATAAAAAAATTTAATACATAATGGTATTTTATTTATATTTTTTAGAAATTAAATAATTTATTTTATTTATGACACAATGATGATGTGGTAATTACCTTATTAATGAAAGATTAAAATAATTGATATTATAAACATCTAAATAAATGTAATTTGAGAATTTTGATGAATTCCAATAATTTTCAAGGTTAATATGACATGTTATACTTTATTAAATAATTTTTTTTCTAAGTAATCATGTTGTTATTATTTTCACAATAACCAAATACTAAATAGTGTCAAAATTGACATAATTGAGATTTTAAAACAAATATTATATTATTAATTGTTATAATATTCCTAAAAATATAATGTTCATCCAAAGGAATTATATAAGGTTATATATATTAATAATTAACCACATCGGGTTCGTTTGGATTGTTATAGTAACATTAATTAACCATATAAAATAAAAATACAAAGAGACGTGGTAAATGTCAAACTATTTAACTAAGAGTTAAATCTAAAATATATGGTTAATATGATGGCCTAAACCTATATAAAACCTATTGATTGAGAAATTTTCAACTCATCCCCACCTTAACCTCTAAATAATTCATTTTTGAGCTGTTAGAAATTGAAAATGATTTTATTATAATATAATATTTTAAGATTTTCCTAAAGTGACCCTCACCTCTCTTATAAAAGGGAACTTTTCTTTTTCTTAATTTCACACCTCCAAATACTTTTGGCTCAGCCATCCCCTACCCAAATATCCTCCCAAATATCCACCCTTCATCCTAGAGTCCTTCCTTTGGTCAAAAAACCAACCTAATGAGCCCTTTGGATTAAATAAAAAGGAAGAACCCGAAGAAGAGGTAAATATTACATCACCTCTTTCAAGTTCTTTTCTTATTCCACTTCCTCTTTCTTTGTAGTTTCCATTCTAAGATAATAAATCCAATATATTCTATATACTTTGATGTTATTATAAAAATTTTATAACCATTTTCATTACTATATCCATCCTATAAATGACAAAGTCGCCATATATGTGTATGTATGGATTACCATTTCCATGTCGTGGTGTAGTTTGTTATTCAAACACTTCATTATTTGGATGGGTATAATAATGAGTATAATTGATGTAAATAATAAATATAACATGTTAATTATTCTCTATATATGATATACCATCCAATTACATACGATTTCATCATCAATATAATGATATTATCGCTTGTGTGTACGTACGGATTACCGTCTCCACGACGCGATGAGATTCATTTCCACGTTCACCATTCAATGATGATTATAAAAATATATATAATTAATAAGTATGTAATATATGAAATAATAATACTACTTAATATACATATATATATATATATACTTACATATATCTTATTCACTTAGTTCCGTTCAATACGATATGAAAACGAAAACAGCGTTTATGCGTACGTACGGCCTACCGTCTTCATAAACGGTGTTTTCCATTTCATATATATTTATATTATAAAAATTTATATTCTAAATATATATGAAATATAAATTATGTTTTATATTCTGGAATTATTTAAATCGTGATCTAAGTGATACAATCAAGAGTGGCAAGTTAAAACACATACGATAAAGAAAGCGATTATTACTCAAAATGTTAATTTAACATGGGAATTATTATTAAATGGATAGTATAAAGTCATAAATTAATCATGTATTATATCATAAATATTAATATGGTTCTGGTATAATTTAATAACATACTACGGTATTTATACAGGAGGATAAACATACCCTCGACTAAAGGAAAGTACAAGGTAAGGGTTAATTTCACAATCTCTTTATTATCCAAGGTTGTTTTTACGTAAGTATCTACTGGGAAATATTTATTATCCATGTCCATGTTTCATAAAATAGTTTTCAAAGGGATTATTTTAAGGTACTTTTTTACTAAAACATCATTTTAAATGTTTTAAATATTTATTCTTCTAAATCATTCTCATTAATGACCATGTTTTCAAAATGTTTTTTAAGGATTTATTTATATGGACATGAATGTTTTTAAAATGTTAATTAATTTACAAATTTTCAAAGTGGTATGAGACACTTGGATTCAAAAATGTCTTTAAATTTATTCCAATCTAAATTGTGTGACTTTTAAATGTTTTCATGAAAAGGGGATATTTATCTCAAATAATTTTAAAAATCATTTTCATCTATGTCAACATCCTTTGATAGATTTTTAAACTTGTTTGAGGTTGATTTATTATGATACAAATCTTCCATATTGTATTGAAGGTTTTGTGATATGTTTGACTTTGTATGTGTTATTTTTATACCATTCATGGTTTGTGGATAAAGTATTGACATTTCGTATGCTAGTTTTAATACAAATGTTTATATTATGGTTAAACCTTTTCATATAAGGAATGCATTGGACTTAGTAATCCCACTATAGCTCCTCGATGCATCAGTAGGTCTCATGAGAGAAAATAGTGTCTTGGTAAAACTCCTTGACAAAATCTTATTGGTAGTCTTGGCACAAGGCCTTGACTATGTGGTTATGAAGTCTGGAATTATGCATTCCATCATAAAGAAAGTGGCTATTGATATTTCATGTGATTATTCAACTAGTAGAATATCCATATGAATAAGTAAATTGAATTATTTGATTTTATATTTTCCATATTATGATTAAGTTTAAGTTTAAAAGGCTTTCGTTTTAATCATATACATTTCCTTAAATGTTTATGCTTATTTATAAAAGTTTCCTCTATATTTTTATCCTTACTGAGCATCTGAGCTCACCCCTTTCTATGTTTTATTTTCCCAGGATTCCAAGAAGTGTATTATGATTGATAATAAAGGTTAATATATGGAATTAATGGTGTTCTCAAAGGATAATTGATGTTGTGTTTTATTTTATAATGTGTAATGTAGCGTTCATGTATGTAATCTATTTTCCAAGACTACTAAACTGGTCGATCTTTCAGGAATTGATTCCTTGTAATCATGTCAATGTATTAAAATAATGCACCCACTCTGGGTAACTGGGGTCGAGGCGTTACAGTTCATATCAGAGGAAGTTTAGCGATAACCTTGGAAATAGATTTAGATAAACTCTGATTAGAGAACATTACCCTAAGATAGACTTTGAGGATTAGTATAGAAGAACTTCCTAGAATTTTGGTAATGTATAGATTTTGTGTATTTTCCAATACATACATCCTTTTCTGGATATGAGCAATTAGAGGTGGCTCTGGCACAGATGTACCTAGGAGTGAAAACTGTGATAAGGAGTTTCGGGCTTGACCTGAGGTATCCTGGTACACAACAACGGGTCTTGTTGCACTCTTGGTTATGACACTCCCAGGGGATATGTTTAGGATAACTCACATTTTTATTACAAGCCATTATGAAGGATTTAGGAGTAAATACTTCCTCAAAGAAAACAATTTATGATTATATATTATATGAATAATATTTTCAATTTACGTTAGATATTTTACAAGTTTGGAATTATGTATTACGATTCATAAACTAACCTAGTGTATGCCATTATTTAGAAATGGTGCCTAGTAGAAGGAATGATAATTCTAGTAATACGTATGATCGAATGATTAAGAAGGATCATATCTTTCATGGTATTAATCTAACATTTAAAATGGAAATAGTCTCCCACATATTCTCATCATATGAAAAAATAGTACCATGAGTTAATAAGATAAGTAAATAATTCTCTAATTCATATGGCTTTAAAGGGAAGAAAGAGAAGAAAAGGATGGAAGAGAGAAATGTGGATAAAGGTAAGAGGGGAAAGAAGGGTTTTTCATATTTGATAATTGTGGAAAGAATAACCATGGTAAATGCATGAAGGGAATGGGAGTTTGTTATAAGTGTGGAGAAAAAAGGACACCAATTACGTGATTTAAAGGGTCAGAAAAAGGTTTCAAATGTACAATGATTCATCTGAAAGGAGTTGGGACACTATGTGAATCAATGTCCAAGTCGTCATAGTATACCCCAAATGATGCTATTGGATAATAATCAAGTTATGATACTACCAAAGATGAAGAAGAATGATTAAGAGTTCTTATGTTGTTATTAAAGTATTGTTACATTTGAGTATTGTATTTATGATGTACATGTTATAAGAATTATAGAGTATATAAGAATTGTATTGCAATACAATTTCATTACGGACTTGAGATTGTGTGGAACCAAGAAAAGTGTCACAATGGCAGGTTAATTTTTTTGTAAAATATATGCTTGAGAGAAAGATAAACCTTAATATGGTTTTGATACTGAGGTAGTGATTTTGGAATAATATATGATTGATTTGGATAAATCATATTAGATATTCTTGACTACCTTGAAACTGATTAATGATTTGTATATTCAATCATTGTTGGAGTTTACAATATTTTTTAATATAAGGAGTATATCCAGTATTTTATAAGGAATAAGGGAGCATGAATGTAATCAATAAGGTTTTATGGTAATTCAGGGTGTTACCGTGTTTTAAAAGAATACATGATGAAGGTATTCATGTGTTATTACGTGGCAGAAAAGATCTTCATTGTGTTTACATTCCTTATAAATTTTGGACTATGAGTTTGGACAGAAGTATTTTGGATAACTATAAAGGTTGTAATGAATTAAGTTTAACATTGGATATTATTCTTAAGGTTAAATCATTTCTCAAGATTATATTTGTATTGTTATAAAAAGGACAACCTGGAGGTCGGGCAACAACCCATCGTGTCCAGCAAGGCCACGAGACTTGAACCCGCAACCGAAGGGAGACAAGGGTGCATCACCTACCACTGGCCTACTTGATGTCCTGGTTTGTATAATTTAATTTTTTTTAAATAGTCTTACAAATGGATTATAAATTAATTATTTTTGGAACCCTATAATATTAGGATAAATATAATATTTTTGAATTCTATTATCTTTTGGAGTGAAAGATGAGTTTGTGCTAGGAATTAGTTAAAGGATGAAGCTCTACTTTTCAGGTATATTTTTTCCTCTTATTCTATGAATTAATTGATTATTAAAATTTAGGGAAGTGTTCTCAAAACCAAAAATGTGTTATCTTAATACCTTATGTTTTGTTGAACTGATGATATTTTAAATCATCATAGATTGATGGCTTTGAGGCTCTCAATTGTACACTTGTTTGTGATTGATGACCTCAATCACTCCATATAAATATTTTCATTTTTCCTAAAATTATGTGTCTCTAATTTCCACCAATTTTCTCCTAATCGGGATCATAATTTGGTGGTCACTTTTTCGTTTCCTTTTCCCTCTTATTAAGACTAATTTTTATTAAACCAATTTCCGATGTGGGTTTTCCACAATGGTATTTTTCAATTTTTATCCTTTTATTTTAGAAGAAAATTTTCAAATTGCGAGGAAGAAATTTATTGAAGGAGATAAAAATGTAACACCCTAAGATTTTATAGTATGTTATCTCTTTAAGGTAATTCAATAACTTGCACTACACGCAACAACGAGTTCGAGCGCACCACGACTTACCAAACTATCCATTCAAAAAGAAGTTATGAATAGTATTAACTACATTTTGAATTTTATATATATTCTATATAATTTTAACATCCATATTATGTGATTATTAGACATAATATAAGAACAAATTCATTTTCTCGGATAAAAGAAGTATTTTTTCAAAAAATGCAATTTTACCGCCTTTTAATGGCGAACCCTTTTTTTAAAACCAATATTTGACAATTTTATATATTCAATATAATGAAATTAAATTCTTATTTAGAAGTGGGACATAAAAATTTAGTTTGGATAAATTTTTGGTACTTTTCTGATAACTTTCATATTTTGACGAATAGTGAAAAATGATATGTTTTAATTGAAAAAAACTTTTTTAATCGAAATAATTTATAGTGATAAATTATGAATTTTAATGGTTTGGAAGTATAATTAGATTATATTTCTATAATTTAATAAAATGTATCTCATTATAATTAATTTCACATTTTAATTTGACATAAACACATGTCAATCTTTTGATTGTTTTTACTTTTCAAAAAACCTGATTTTTGGTTTTGACAACAGGGATTAATTTTAAATTAATAAATGAAACTTCTATGTTTCTAATTTGGTAAAATATACTTAATTTTTTAATTCATAATATCAAAATTATCTTAGGGTGAATGTTTGGTATTTTTCTGAAAACTTTCAATTTTTGATGAATAGTGAAAAACATTGTGTTATTATTTAAAATGACTTTTTATTTAAAAAAATTATTTATTTAAATTTATTTTAAGTAAAAATAGATATATAATACCTATATAAGTTCAATTTAATTCATTATAGTCATTTTATAATTAAATTATTTGTATAAAATTCTATTGAACTTTTTAACCTCTTTTACCCACCTTCTAGGCACGTTAGCAAATTTGCATAAAACTTTATTTTATCGCTTCTGTGAGTTGAATTTAAAAAATTCAAGAGACACGGTTGACATAAGTAAGTAAATTGTGGTTCAATAAGATGAAAATAATTTTTTGTGAATAGTAACTTTTAACTTTTATTTACCATGGTTAAAAGTAAATATGGTGATTAAGGGTAAAATGATATTATAATTTCTCTAACACATGTCTTAATTCTATTGGATAAGTATAATTATACCAAAAACAACCTTAGGAATAAAATATGACCCCATTTGGTCTACTTGGATAAGATTAGGACATTTATTAGTATTTTATTTAAAGAAGTGTTAAAAGAGTTAAATTCAAAGTTTAATAACTAAACCATTTTTAATATAGGCTTATACATTAGATAAATTAGACTATAAATATTCATTAGAAATATAAAATAAATTCCTACATAATGGGATTTTATTTATAATTTCTAGATGTTAAATGATTTAATTTATTTATGACACAATGATGATGCAGTAATTACCTTATTAATGAAAGATTAAAATAATTGATATTATAAATATCCAAATAAATTTAATTTGAAACTTTTGATGAATTCCACTAATTTTCTAGGTTAATATGACATGTTAGGTTTGATTATTTTTTTTTTTGAAGTAATCATGCTTTTATGATTTTCACAAAAACCAAATACTAAATAGTTTCAAAATTGACATAATTGAGCTTTTAAAACAAATATTATATTATTAATTGATATAATATTCCTAAAAATATAAGGTTTAGACAAAAAACTTAGATAAGGTTATATATATTAATAATGAACCACATGGGGTTCCCTTGGCTTTTTATAGTAAGATTATTAACCATATAATAGAGGCCTTCCTTTGGTCAGAAAGCCAACTTAAGGAGCCCTTTGGATCAAATAAAATGGAAGAACCTGAAGAAGAGGTAAATATTTCATCACCTCTTTCAAGTTCTTTTCTTCTTCCACTTACTCTTTCTTTGTATTTTCCATTATAAGATAATAACTCCAGTATATTCTATATACTATGATGTTTTTATAAAAATTGTACAACCATTTTCATTACTCTATATATCCTATAAATGAAAAAGTCACCATACGTGCGTACGTACAGATTACCGTCTCCACGTCGTGGTGTAGTTTGTTATTCAAACACTTCATTATTTAGATGGGTATAATAATGAGTATAACTAATTTAAATAATAAATATAACATGTTAATGATTTTGTATATATGATATACCATCCAATTACATATGATTTCACCATCAATATAATGATATTGTCGCTCATGCCTATGTACGGATTACCATCTGCACGATGCGGTGAGATTCATTTCCACGTTCATCATTCAAAGATGATTATAAAAATATAAATCATTAATAAGTGTGTAATATTTGACATAATAATGATACTGGATGTGTGTGTGTGTGTGTGTGTGTACTTACATATATCTTATTTACTTAGTTCTATTCAACACGATATGAAAACGGAAACAGTATTTATGCGTACGTACGACCTACCGTCTCCCTAAACGGTGTTTTACATTTCATATATATGTCTATTATACATATTTATATTCTAAATATATATGATATATAAATTATGTTTTATATTCTGGAAGTATTTAAATCATGATCTAAGTGATACAATCAAGAGTAACAAGTTAAAACATGTACGATAAAGAAAGCGATTATTACTCGAAATATTAATTTAACATGGAAATTATTATTAAATGGGTAGTATAATGTCATAAATGAATCATGTATGATATCATAAATATTAATATGGTTTTGGTATAATTTAATAACATACTACGGTCTTTATATAGGAGGTTAAACGTACCCTCGACTAAAGGAAAGTACAAGGTAAGGGTTAATTTCACAATCTCTTTATTATCCGAGGTTGTTTTTACATAAGTATCTACTGAGACATATTTATTATCCATGTCCATTTTTCGTAAAATATTTTTCAAATGGATTATTTTTAGGGACTTTTTTACTAAAACATCATTTTAAATGTTTTAAATATTTATTCTTCTTAATCATTCTCATTAATATCCATGTTTTCAAAATGGTTTTTAAGCATTTATTTATATGGACATGAATGTTTTTAAAATGTTATTTCCTTCTTAAAAGTTTCAAAGTGGTATGGGATGCTTTGATTCAAAAATGTCTTTAAATGTCTTCCTTTCTAAACTGTGTGACTTCTAAATTTTTTTCATGAAAAAGTGATATTTCTATCAAAGAGTTTTACAAATCATTTTCATCTATGTCAACATAATTTAATGGATTTTTAAAATTGTTTGAAGTTGATTTATTTTGATAAAAATATTCCATATTGTATTGAATTTTTTGTGATATGTTTGACTGTGGATATGTTATTTTTATACAATTCAGGGTTTATGGATAAGGTATTGACATTTCGTATGCTAGTTTTAATACAAATGTTTATGTTATGTTTAAAACTTTTCATATGAGGAATGCATTGGACTTAGTAAGTGATGGGTGGAGCCCACTATAAATCCTCGATGCATCGGTAGGTCTCATGAGACAAAATAGTGTCTTAGAACAAGGCCTTGACAAAATCTTATTTGTAGTCTTGGCACAAGGCCTTGACTATGTGGTTATGAAGTTTTGAATTATGCATTCCATCATTATGAAAGTGGCTATTGATATTTCATGTGATTATTCAACTAGTAGAATATCCATGTGAATAATTAAATGGCATTATTTGATTTTATCTTTTCCATATTATGCTAAAGTTTAAGCTAATAAGGCTTTTGTTTTAGTTTTATACATTGCCTTAAATGTTTATGCTTATTTATGAAAGTTTCCACTATATTGTTATCATTACTGAGCATCTGAGCTCACCCTTTTCTATGTTTTATTTTCCCAGGATTCCAAGAACTGTATTATTATTGATAATACGGGTTAAGATAGGGGATTAATGGCATTCTCAAAGGATCATTGATGTTGTGTTTTATTTTCTAATGTGTAATGTAACGTTCATGTATGTAATATATTTTTCAAGACTGATAAACTGATCAGTCTTTCAGGACTTTATTCCTTGTAATCATGGCAATGTATTAAAATAATGCACCAAATCTAGGTAACTAGGGTTGAGGTGTTACAAAAATGATGTTGAATTCCATTTAGATGAGGCTTGAATAGATCCTTCATTGAACTAAAAAATGTTCTTGCAACTTCCCAAATAGTCCAACCCCTACATTGGTCCTTACCCTTTGAATTGATGTGTGATGCTTCTGATAGGTCCATTGGAGATGTTCTTGGTCAAAGAAGAGAAAAAAATCCTCATGGATTCTATTATGCCTCAAAAACATTGGATAAAACTCAATCTCACTGCACTATGACTGAAAATGAACTTTTAGTAGTGGTTTTTGCCTTAGATAAATTTCATACTTATCTCTTAGGTTCCAAAATCATCATCTTCACAGACCATTAGACTATGAAATTCTTACTCAAGAAAATTTATTTCAAACCAAGGATAATAATATGGATCTTGATGCTCCAATAGTTTAACAATGTGATTAAAGATAGAGCTGGAAAAGAAAACCCTATGGCTGATCACCTGAGTAGAATTTATAATTATTCTCATTCTAAAAAAATTGATCCTAGATTTCCAATCAAGAACCTCTCATCTATCACTCCAAAGTTACCATGGTATGCCCCAATTGTAAACTACTTGTTTGCTGGTGTTTTTCTTGAATTTTTTTTAAAAGAACAAAAACTGAAGATGAAAAGTGATTCAAATTTCTATTTTTTAGAAGATAATAAACTTTTTAAAAATAGGAATAAATGGTAATTAGAAGATGTGTCGATGAAGATGAACATTCCTCCATCTTGGAATTTTGTCACTCAATTCCTGGTGGTGGCCATTTTCGACCACAAAGGACCTCCTAAAAGATCCTAGACTCTGGATTCTTTTGGCCTTAACTATTCAAGGACTCACATGAATGATATAAATCATGTCCCACTTTCCAAAAGTTTGGAAAATTTTATAAAAGAAATTAAATTCACCAAAAGCCTTTAATTTTTTGTGAGATCTTCAATTTTTGGGGCATCGGTTTCATGGGACCATTTAACCCTTACAATGGATTTTCATATATTCTTCTTGCAGCTGATTATGTTTCTATGTGGGTTGAGTCCAAACCCACTAGAAATGATGATTCACATACTGTTAGTGAGTTCTTAAGAAACCATATCTTCCACCAGTTTGGAATACCACATGCCTTGATAAGTGACTTAGGAACTCATTTTTGTAATTAGACCATGGTGTATATTCTGAAAAATAATGGGGTTGTACATAAAACTTTAAATTCATATCACCCCCAAACAAATGGCATGGATTAAATTTCTAATAGATAAGTGAATAGATTACTTGAGAGAATTGTAAACCCCACCCGAAAATACTAGCCTAAAAGACTTGCTCAAGAACTTTGGGCTTATCAAACTGCCTATAAAACACCCACCGGGATGTCTCTATTTAGGCTAGTTTTCAGTAAAGCGTGTCATTTACCAGTTGAAATCCAACATAAGTAATTTTAGGATGATAAAACTTGTAATTTTGATTGTGAAAAATATGGTGAATAAAGATTGTTACAGTTGACTGAATTGGAGAATCATTGACTTGATTCATATGACTTAAAAGTTAATTTTTTATTAAAAGAGGGTTGTAAGACCCACTCGAATACAAAGAAAGCCTCAAGGCGGTCTAAAATGGTGAAGGCTAAGGGAATACCATTGAAAATAACTTTTACATTCAATGGTAGAGAACCCAAACTATCAAAGATGATAAGAGTGTCATTAAGATTCCCAACGTGAATAAGAGTATCTACTGAAAAATTTTCTTCTCTACAAATATGCCTCAACAAATGGCCACCATTAGTATCAAATGAGAAACTTCTAGAGAGGTAAGACAACTCCCAAGGAGTTTCATATTTCCCATGAATAATTCTAACCAAAACCTCAGAGTCTAACTCAATTTCCATCACCTGAAGGCCAAACCCTTTACACAACTTGAGACCAATATGAAGCACCCTGACTTCCGTACCCAACAAACAGCCCGATCTATAAAAAGAACTAAACCCAAACCAAATATAACCCACTGAGTCTCTAAGAATCCCCCCACCTCTCATATTTCCATTCTAAAAATATCCATCCACATTGATCTTCAGGCCATTCAGAGGGGCCCCCACCTAATCCAAGACTTAATTCATATGATAATTACAATCATTACAAAAAAAGGAAAAGGTACTCTACGACAAACACATCCTAAAAAAGGTATTTCGTGAAGGTGAAAAGGTAATTATATTTAATTCTTGATTTTTAATTCACCCAGTTAAGCTTAATTATTGTTGGTAAGTTCATTTTATTGTTACTAATGTTTACCCATTTGGTGCAGTGCAAGTCCAAGACTCCACTTCCAAAAAGAAATCCACAGCTAATGGAAATCGGTTAAAGCATCACCATGAGAGGACACATAGCTCAGGAACCATATAAACTTCCATTATAACCCCTACTTATACAGTTGAACCACCACTGGATGGAGATAGTGATGCACTAAATCCAAACCAGGGGTACCTATTTTCCTTTAACTCTCTCTCTTTATCTCTCTATATCTCTCCCTCTCTTTCTATCTTTCCCACTTTCTTCTTCTTCCTCTCTCTTTAATTTTTTTACCACTTCCTTCATAAAATAATTTTTTTCTTTCTATTTTGTGTGGTTATTTATTTTTAAAAACACTAAAAAAATCTAAAAAAACTAAAAAATGGAAGAAAAAAAATAGAGTCATACTTACCCACCATTCACTTTTGAAATTTTGTCCAATCATTTTGGGGAGTCAAAAAGACATGTTTTCATCTCAAAAAATTTGTATTTTCATCATGAATTTGGATAAAGAATTTTGTTTCTAGAATAATTAATTTTGAATGCTCAATTATAGATTTGGAAAATTATTCTTCCCCAACTATGAGGAAAAACATTAGATTTTATTCCAAGGTCACCTAAGACCATATTTTCATTTTGTGCATTTTTCACCCTCAATTTTGAGTATTTAGTTTTTTTCCTTCAAGTTGAATTTCATAGTTTTGTGTCCTTGAATATGATAGAGTCATTTTCTAAACCACGTGATAATCATAATAGCCAAATAGCCTCACAATAACCTTACATTAATCCTTCTTTTTAAATTCCATTTGAGCCTATGAAAACTGTTTCTTTGATACCCATGTTAAAATCCCAATACCTTGTCCCACCCAAAATATACATGGAATTACATTGCATAATTTATTGAAATTTAATTTTAGTGGGCATGGATTTCATTTTGGGTTTCATTTCCTTAATTTTCAATGTGTTTTCATATGCTTGAAGACACTAGTCTATTTTAGTGTGGGGGAAAGGATGTCATTCAGTGAGTTTTAGGGAATAGACTTTCATTTATGTAATTTTGTAAATGTTATTGACAAGTGTTAAATTTCTTTTTAAAAAAATCAAGAAAAAAAAAAGAAAAAAATGGGTTGTGTCTTGGGAAGGTCAACAATCACTCTTACTCAATCTTTGATATTGTTATAACTATTATAATTAATGTTGTGAGGAGATCAAACATGGGTTGGGAGATGAGTGTGAGATCTGTTTTAAGTTCAAATTTATAAAAAAAAGAACAATTATGTAATTGGGAGAAGTTTTGTGTTTTGTAAATATTTCATCTTATAATCCCCCTTCAAATTTTCTTCCTATTTTGTGTCTTTATTCACACAGTAATTCCCTTTTAAATATGTGTTTCTATTTCCTTCCATGTTTCATTTCAAAAAAATTGTTCATTATTTTACCCATTCTGATGTTTTACCCATATTTTCCTCTCTATTGGACATTAAATTCCTATCATCCCATATCCATAGAAAAATACCTTCAAAATACCTCTTGATTCTTGTGAAATTTAGGATAGGTAGTTCAAGATGATAGCTCTTTCAAACTTTAAGATTTTCACTTTTAGTTAGTGAATGAGTGAACCTCCATAAATAATTTTTTATCATATTGAGAGGAGTAATTATTTAGTGCCTACCTTTTTCATTTATAATTTGAGCATGAAAAATTAATTGTTTTTAGAATATTGTTTCTGTAATAATTTGTGGTGGAATTAAATATGGATGAGTGAAATGGTCTAAACCTCCCCTAATTGGGGAAAAAATTAATATTTGTTGGCAAGTAAGAATAATTTAGTTATGTTTTTATATTTTTTGTACATGTGGACATGCACATGACTAATTTTAGGGGAATTTATGTTATTAATTTATTCATAACTTTTTATTTACTCCCTTTACTAGTTTTCTATGAAAAGTGCATGCTTGGTGTGACATATTCATGCTTTAATATTAAATATAATTTTTGAGCCTTATTTGAATCAATCCAGATTCAAGTCAGTTTAATTTTTTAATCATAAATGGAATCTTAATGATATAAATTGTGTGATTATTGTTTTTTAGTACTTAGTATTCAATTTACAACATATCATTATAAGAAATCCTTGTCCAATTTGGCCATTTGAAGGGTCATATGATCCACACAAGAAGGCCCAAATAATCTATAAAGAAACTAGATTATCCATAAAGATTGAATTTTTGGGATCCATTAAGAATTAAAAATCATTTTATTTTCCACAAAAATTAGGGATCCAACAAAATTCATCTTGGATAAAAATTTTATGTCCCAAAACCATGAAAAAGGGGCCCAACTGAAGTTTGGAAGTCCATCCCACCATTCTGCCTGAGAATTGAAATCAGCACACCATTATTGATTTTTCTTCTAATATAGACATCCATTAAATATAATATTTTTTGTTTTTAAATATAAGATAGAGGTTCACGACTTTTTAGAAGAAAATGTTCATATTTTATGGCATTTTCATATTCAAAAATCCATTCACATTTCAGCATTCTAAAAAGTGGTGATAAAAATAGACAGTTGCACATTATTTAGTAAAAATTCCATAACTTTGGATATATAATTCCAATGGCCACAAAATGTTCAGATTAGATAGAGAAAATCAATATGTACAACTTTTAAGAAGATTATATCATTAGATTCAGTTGTCTAGTTGGAAAAATTGGCGACCCAAGTGGATGGGCATATTTGGAATGCAAACATTCCACCACCTTGGGCTATTAATGCATCCCCATATTCTCCTTGCATAGGGTTAGAATTTAAAAATAGAGGAATATAAATTATAATAACAAAAGCATTTCCAAAGTTCTAAGAGGACCTAACAAACTCAAGTTTTAACTTGATATACCCTTACTCCTCTCTTTTTTTTCATGTTCTCTTTCGTTTGTTTTCCTTTTTGATTTATTAAGTGTTTTTTGTACTATTGTTTCAATATTAATGAAAGTTTATTCATAATATCTTATTCTCATCAACCTTATGTATTTTAATGTTAATTTTCTTAAAATATTTTAAATCAAGTTGAAAATCATTTTATTCTTTCACTTTCTCATTCAATCAAAAGTGTGTTTTACCTCTATTCATATTTCATGTGTGTGTGTTCGGCGCACCACTATTTTCTTGTCCCATTATTTTTATTTTATTTTTAACCCATCACCATGTCATGACCCATCCCCTGGGGCCCATTTCATAACTACCCCAATCCCACCTCCCAAATTCCAGGGGATGGCAACCAGTGTCGAAGGCATTATCCTGAAAGTGGGAGGCATTAGTCGAGTACCTGTACACACACACACTCACAACCCCGGCCCACAATGCTGAAAAGAAAAACATGCATGCCACTTAGACAACCACTGAGTGTAGAAAAGTAGAATCTGAAAGTAAAGGGGTCATAATATAATCCCAAAAAAGACAATCTAAAAAAAAGAAAGTAAAAAGGTCTCTGTAGATCTATCTGTAGAAAACCCTACCTTAAGGTTAGGTGTAGAGTAGCTGATAGAAGCCACAGGAGTGCGAATCGCCTGCCTGATCTCACCGGGCACCACCTAGTCCTAGATCAAAAAGGCCTTTGTAAAAACTTCAATCATATGCACAAGACATGACATGTGCAGGCGAAGCCTGTACAGGGGTGAATAACACGATACTAAGTAGGAACCCCTAACCACAAAGAAATATCACAAAAGAAAAATTGCACACGAAGCAATGGAAAGCTCACACAGGTATAACCTAAAGTATAGAAATCAATATTATTAGTTGTGACGATGGATCATTTTTACTATTGAGGGAATCATTCCCGATGAGTCACTGAGGTCTTCTCATCTGCCGATCCATTGAGGTCCACTCAGTTACTACTCGTCTACTGGGCCACTGAGGTTCGCTCGACTGCTGCTCATTTGTCAGGCCACTGAGGTCCGCTCGACTACTCGTCTGGCAGACCACTGAGGTCCGCTCAGCTACTTGTCTGTCAGGACACTGAGGTTTGCTCATCTACTTGTCTATCAGGCCACTAAGTTCTGTTCAGCTACCCACTGAGATCTACTTGTCACTTCCTTCTCGTCACAAAAAGCCATAGTATTTCCGCTCGTAGCACGCTTGATTCCAGGAGAATCTACTCCTCAATCCATAAATCATATATCAATATCAATGAAAACTGACTTTGATTATTTTAAAAGTACTACCTCATCATGAGGGTCCCAATTCTGCTAACATATCATCAATCGAACACACAGTTTGGAAGTTATGGACGTTTTAGTAAAAGGGGGCCGGTGGGGTTCGGGTCTAGTCCGACCTGATCAGACTGGACCGGGGTCCACCAACATGACCCAGATCTAACCCATTCCACTAGTTCTATCCTGGACTAGTTGGGTCCGGCCTGGAGTGGCTGGGTTGGGCCCGGACCGGCTGGGTCTGGCCCAAACTGTCTGGGTCCGACCTGGACCGGCTAGGTCATGGGTTCGACCTACTCGACCACAAATCTGGCCAACTGGGGAAGCATGGCCCGCCTTCTTTTACCTGGCCCGATGTGAGTGGTCCATATTTTCTTGTCCATATGTGGTGGTGGTTGTCGTCTTTGCTCCCAATCAATGCGGAGGGTTCACCGCGTGACCGCCCCATGGGTCACCGTGGGGCCCTCTGGTCATGGTCCCACTAGACCCTAGGCCTCCTGTCGCGTGATGCAGCTTGATTACATGCCTACCAGAGACCCCACCATCATCTATTGTTAGTGGACCTCATCCTCTACCCCACGTCTGATGCCGTGCGGACCTCAACCACTGCGGAACACCGCTGGAGCACGCCACCTCCCGCATGTAGTCGTTGTCGTTTACCACTGTCGGGTCCTTCCACAGGCCACCGAACTTTCTCCGGTGATCTGTTATACAATCTATGAATGATTTTGGGGTCCTCAAGTCATCTTCATCCCTATTACAGTTTCAAAGTAGTCTTTTCATCGATCCAGGGGTTCGGTCATGAAGAACATAAGAACGCCCACAATGGAGGGATCCAACCTTGTTCATGTCGGCCCAATTCCTCCATGTTAAAATAAAAGGGAGAAGATTAACACTAAGTTTATATACCTTAGATCCCATGATAAATAATTCCACCCTCTGAGAACAAACAACCCATGGATCAACCTATTAGTGGGTTGATCTGTGTTCATTGTTTTAGAAAGAAATAATGAGAAACAATTTTACAAAGAATAAACCCCTACCTCGAGGTTGGATCATTCATTAGTGAAGAGAACACCATTTTCATTCATCATTTCTTGATTCATAGCCCACCATTGTCGTTGGAGATCCTTTGAAGTATGGAATAATGGGGGGAGAGTGGTTCTCATCATTGTAGGTGATTTGTCGATCGTCGCTCGCCAACATCAAATCTCTAAGTTCAGAGCAACTCAATTGTGTCAATGATCCCATATTCAATTAACCCATTAAATATGGAAAACATGTTTCAGTGTTTCTGTTATGCTGTGTTGTAGTGTCGTTACACTATTTCATTTATGAAACGGTGTTTTTGTTACACTACAATGAAATTCAAAATTTAAATAAAATAAACTAAAATTTTATTTTATTTTATTTTCCTTAAGAAAATTATTTTATTAAATTCTCTTAAAAAGTCTGAAAATAAACTTTTTCCATTGACCCACACCATTCAAGGTTGGGTCCTTTATTGGATAATGTCATCATTATGGATTCAACGGTGCCCTCGTATTTTTAATCTGGGAACCCATTCAGAAGTTTCCAAAACCACTCATGTGTGCTATTTTAAATAAACTTAAAAAAAAAATTGAACAATTGTTCCAGGATCACCAGGCCACAGAATCAGGTTTCTTCTAATCTCCTGGTCTTGAAATAATCCCATATAATTTTAAAAATATTACATGGAATTATGGGACATTACATTACCCCCAAATTTATGGATTTATGCCCTTGTAATCCAAAACAAGGGCTAAACAAACAAATGGGGGTACTGAGTATGGATATGAGCCTCCTTATCCCAAGTTCTCTCATGAAGATTCTCATACTGCCATCGAAGGTGCACCATAGGAATCGACTATCTACAAAGGATCTGATTCTATCGATCCTCAATCTATAATGGGAACTCTGCAAACGTTTCCCCATCGTCGATGTCCAACTTGCCACAGTCAATGATGTGCGGCGGATCATGAACGTACCTCCTCAGTTACAATGCGTGGAAGACATTATGCACCTGGTGCATCTATAGGGTGAGATATAGGCACTACATCACATCTCCAACTCTGCTCAAAATCTAAAAATGGCTGATGAATCTCAAATATAGCTTGTTGCCCCAGCCAAATCTCTACAAACCCCGTCGAGTTGAGACCTGAAGGAACACATTGTCTCCCCCCTTGAACTCCAAGGGATTCTATCTCCTATCAGCATAAGATTTTGGGCTACTCTGTGTAGTCCTCATCCACTCCTGGATGACCTGCACCTTCTTGGTGGTATCCCATACCAACTTTGGACCCATGAGTGCTGACTCCCCTAGGTCTGTCTAGCATAACAGTAATCTACATGGTCGCCCGTAAAGCGCCTTGAATAGTGTCATACTAATGGTGGAGTGGTATCTATTGTTGTACATGAACTCCACTAGTGGTAGGTGATCCTCCCAAATGCTCCTAAAGTCTAATATACAAGCATGAATCATGTCCTCTATGACCCAGATAGTCCTCTCTGTCTGACCATCCATTTGGGGATGAAAAGTCATGCTCAAATGAAGCTAAGTCCCGAACTCCTCCTACAATCCCTTCCACAACTGGGATATAAAGCACATATCTCAATCTGAGACTATCATCGATGGGGCCCCATGAAGTCAAACTATCTCCTGCACATAGAAGCATCCCAAGCCCTCTACTGAACTGTGCTCCTAGATGGGTAGGAAGTGGGCTGACTTCATGAGCCGGTCAACAATCACCCAGATGGTATCATGACCCCTGGTTGTACGGGGTAAACCCATCATTAAGTCCATAAAGATACCATCCCACTTCCACTCCAGCACCTCAAGTGGCTGATTCAAACCTAAAAAAACCTGATGCTCCACCTTCACTTGCTGACAAGTGAGGCACTATGAAACGAACTATGCCACTGCCTTCTTCATCCCCAGCCACAAGTATTGATGTTGGAGATCCTGGTATATATTCTCTAATCCTATATTTACCTCTAAAGGGGAAGTGTAAAACTCCTTCAGAACCTCATCACATGATTCCACTGGCACAACAGTGCATCCTCTAAAAAGGATGACATGCTCCCCACCTATCGAATATCCATCAGGAGCTTGTCTTGAGGATAACTGAGCATGTTGGGCCTTGAAATAAACATACACAAGTTATGCCTCCCTAATTCACCATAATAGTGGGGGATTGATATTCATCAACTGAAGATAAGCTTCTCTTTCATCATCCATAAAGGATATCTGAATCGTAGCTGACTGCTCTGACACCTCACTCAGTAACTGCAAACTAGATCTCCTATTGAGCGCATCCGCTACCACGTTCTATTTCCCAAGAGTATAGACTATCTTTAATTCATATTCCTAAAGGAACTATATCCATAATTGTTTACTTAAGTTCAAGCCCTTCTGGGAGAAGATATACCTGAGGGTTTTTTATTCGGAGTGGACGGTTAACTGCTCACCCATCAAGTAGTGTTTCCACATCTTCAAAGAAAAGACCACTACTGCTAGATCTAGGTCATGGGTCACGTAGTTTTTCTCATGATTCCTTATCTTCCATGAACTATAAGAAATAAATACTTTCTTCTACATCAAGACACAACCCAATTCGGTCCATTATGCATCACAGAAAACTATATACCCAACATCCTCCTCTGGTAGTCTCAAGATGGGGGCACTCGTCAGTCTCTGCCTCAATTCCTGGAAACTCTCCTGGCACTTCTCCATCCACACAAAGGGATTTCCCTTCCATGTCAAAGATGATAAGGGTGATGTTTCCCTAGAACAGTTGAGAATGAACCTCTGATAGTACCCATCCAAACCCAAGAAACTTCGTACCTCAATCACGCTCCTGGGTGGCTCCCAAGCAAGCGTTGTTTCTATCTTTGTTGGATCCACACTACAACTCTAGTCTTTGAAATGATGTGTCCCATGAAGTGGACCTCATGAATCTAGAACAGAAACTTTGAGAACTTCCCATAAATCCGGTGCTCTCAGAGTGTATCCAGGACTATCCGTAGGTGTGTAGTGTGCTTCTCCTCGGACACCGAGTACACAAGGATGTCATAAATGAAGACCATGACAAAATGGTCAAGGTAAGCCAGGAAGATCCTATTCATGAGTCCAATGAACATTTTTGGGGCATTGTTCATGCTGAAATCCATCACAAAGAACTCATAGTGTCCATATAGACATCTAAATGTTTTCTTCGATACATCCTCATCCCGTACACAAAGATGATGATAACCTGATTTGAGATATATGTTCAAGAACAATCTTACCCCCTTTATCTAATTGAATAGGTCACCAATCCTCGTAATTGGATACTTGTTCTTCATGTTCACCTAGTTTAGGTGTCAAAAGTCCAAGCACAACCTCAAACTTCCTTCTTCCTTCTTGGAAAATAAAACTAGGGTTTCCCACAGTGAAACGTTGGGTCTCACAAAGACCTTCTCCTCCAAATTCTCCAATTGTACCCTCAACTCTTGAAGCTCCAAGTGAGCCATCTGATATTCTGGTGTGGATATTGATGTTTTATTGGGGTATAGATCAAATCATAAGTCTACCTCTCTATAAGGAGTAATCCCGGAACATCCTTAGGAAATATGTATTCGTACTCATCCACCACTATAGGAAAGTGAGTAATCTTCTCATCCACTGCACTGAGGGTAAGGCTAGCCAACTGGTGATTGATCAATTGCACCCTCCTCTGAAAAGGTCCATCCAGTGTTACAATTTATCCCTTATCATCAGTGAAGGAAAACTTTGTTCCATCCTCACAGACACAATGCACTCTTAACTTAAGACAGTCGATCTGAGCATGAGATGTGGATAACTATTTCATACCCAAGATGACATCGTAAGTTCTTGACACTGCTACTAGGAGATCCCAACCAATTATCTCACCTCCTAGAGTAAGCTCAAATTTCCAACACTAGTGTTTAAACATTGAATACCCTCCCGTAGGAGTCTCTAACCGTAACAATCGAGCAAACGGATCCACCAGAATCTCTGAGCTCCGAACAAGGTCTCTGGCAAGGAAAAAGTGACTGGAACCTATGTCTATAATAAATACAACTAAGGTTAAGAATTCATAGATCCTACCTCTAATAATCTCTATAGAATCATGTCCATAGTCCTCCATCTCCCATAGTTGGCATCTTCCTTGTCCACCAGCTCTCGGAGCCCGTTGTGGACCACCTGGGGGTGGTGGTGGTAGCACATCAAACCTCTATCCACGAAATGATACTCTTATGCCTCCCCTTCCATGTCTTCCACCCTACAGACCACCTAAGTTGAACTTATTCCTCTACCCCGGCAGTCCCTCGACTATCTTTCAATCGTCTGTGCGGCGAGTCAGGCAATCATGAGCCATGTGCCCCTACCCTCCGCATGAGTAGCACACTCTACCCCTCTAATGAATCCCCCTCCCTGGGGATCTTATACCACCGATACTGAATCATGGGGACATCCCCCAAAATTCCTAGCCCACTTGGGCTCCCGTTTCTATTTCCTTCTACCCACAGCTGAAGACACTGTCGTCGGGGGTCTGCTTGTAGCTCCTTCTACTGGCGCATGCTCCGCCATGAAGCTCTCCATGAGTAGGGCTTAATTTCGCACCCCAGCCTGATTAGGGATGCTAAGTGATACCATGAATGCCCTAATCTCCTATCATAGTCCCTACTCAAAGGATTGAGCCCTGAAGAATGGGTCTCACACCATGTTTGTGGATTAGATAGAAAGCTCAGTAAATCTCTCTAAGTACTCCGCTACTGTCATGCCACCATGTTATAGGTAGAGTAGCTTTTGTATTTTCACTGAGTGAAATGTCACTAGAAATAAATCCTTTCTAAAGAGGTGCCCAAAGTCTATCTAGTTGAGGGTCACCTTGTCATGTGTCTAGATCTTCAACCTCAACCATCTCCTCGTCAGGCCCTAAAGAAGGCTCATGGATAAGATCGTCATTTGGTCAAGAGGCATCCTCACCAGATGAAAGACTCGCATAACCGCCTTGATCCAATCCCCTGCCACCTGGGATTCAGTATCACCCCTAAACCTAGGAGGTCTCTACCTATGGAACTCGTGTAAGGAACTGAGCCTATGTGCGTCATCTACCGATAGCACCGGTAGCAACTGCTGACCAATGGGTGGTGGAAACGCCGGTGCACCTCCCAGTGGGTCCATCTCTAGTACTAGCCCATATACTGATGCCTCATCGTTGGTAATACCATCCTCGTGGTCATGCACTAAAATCCTCATTGTCTACCTGCATGGGGGCATCCTGAAACAGATCAAGATGAACCATGGTCAGTAGGTTATACCGGGTGAGCTGACTCAATAAGGACATGAGGAAACACTCAAATTCATATATGATGCATGAAACTAGTGGTTTCATGTACCGAGTTGAAAAGAAGAATTCAGGGTCCTGTTGTATGAATACGTCGGCCGTCGCACCAACATTGGACTCCCCAATCCTGAAATTTGAACTTGATACATTTAACAATGTTTCCACAAAACAAAACCATAGACTCTCGGTTTTTAAGGTAGGACTGACCACCTCAAATACCAATTTTTCATAACCTTTCCTCTGAGGCCTATGCCAAGACTACCCCAGGCCCACCTCCTGAAGGCCAGGGGCTAGCGACTAGTGCTGAAGGCATTATCCGAGTACCTGTACACACACACACTCATAACCCCAACCTACAATGCTGAAAAGGAAAACACACGTGCCACTAAGACAACCATTAAGTGTAAAATAGTACAAGATGAAAATAAAGGGGCTACAATACAATCCCAACAAAGACAAGATAAAAATAAGAAATTACAAAGGTCTTTATAGATCCATCTTTAGAAAACCCTACCTGAAGGGTAGGTGTAGAGTAGCTGTCGGAATCCATAGAAGTGCGACTCTCTCGTCTGATCTCACCAGGCACTGCCTAGTCCTAGACCACTAAGGTCTCCATCAAAGTTTTGATCATCTTCATAAGGCACGACACATGTGGGCGAAGCCCGTGCAGGGGTGAGTAACACAATACTCAGAAGGGACCCCAAACCAAAAAGAAAGACCACAAAGGAAAAGTGCACACGAAGCAATGGATAGATCACACAGGTATAACCTAAAATATAGAAAGAAAGATTATTAGTCGTAAAGTTGGATCATTTTGTACTACTAAGGGACTCATTCCCAATGAGTCATTGAGGTATGCTCATCTGTCGGGCCACTGAGGTCCACTCGGCTACTGCTTGTCTGTCGGCCCACTGAGTTCCCCTTGGCTACTACTCATCTTTCAGGCCACTGAGTTCCGTCACCTACTACTCGTCTATCAGGCCAATGAGGTCTACTATGCTACTCGTTTGTTGGGACACTGAGGTCTGCTCGGATACTCATCTTCGAGACCACTAAGTTCTGCTTGGCTACTCGTCGGTCGGGCCACTAATGTCTACTTGGATACTCGTCTGTTGGGCCACTAAGGTCTACTAGGATACTCATCTTCCCAGACACTAAGGTCCACTTGGCTACTCGTCTGTCAAGCCACTTAGTCCTGCTTAGCTACCCATTGAGGTCCACTCATCACTTCCTTCTCATCACAACCAGCCGCATGATTTTAGCTCGTGGTGCACTTGATTCCAGGAGAATCTAATCTTCAAGACATCAGTCATATCTCAATATCCATTAAAACTCACTTGGATTATTTCAAAAGGACCGACTCATCATTAGGGTCTCAACTCCACAAAAGTCTTGGCAATTAGATGCACAATTTTGATGTTATGGACATTTTAGTAAAAAGATACTGGTGGGGTCTGGGTCCTGTCCGACCCGACCGAACCAACCTGACCCAACCCGACCCGGGGTCCACCAACCTAACCCAGATCTGGCTCAGTCCACTAGGTCTAGCTCAGACTGGTGGGGTCACAGGTCTGGACCACCTTCTCCCACCCGGCCCGCTGTGAGTAGGCCGACTTGTCTTGCCTGGACACGGTAACGGTCACCATGTCTACTCTCAGTCAAAGTGGTGGGTTTGTTGTGTGACCACCCTGCGGATCACCATGAGGCCCTCCTACCATGGTCTCACTAGATCGTAACCCTTCATTCGTTTGATGTGGCTCAGTACCACGTCCGTCAGAGACCCCACCACCGGCTATTGTCGACATCTCTCATTCGCTACCCCGTGGGGACCTCCACCTCCATGGAACATTGCCTTTTGCATGTATCCACCACCGCGTGTCGCCAGAAGTGGCATTTGCGGGTCCTTCTGTAGCCACAGAACTTACTCCGGTGGTCCGATCTCCGATTCATGAACACTTTCGGGGTTCTTGGGTCATCGTCGTCCCAGCTACAATTTCAAAGTAGCATTGTCATTGATCTGAGGGTTCGGTCATAAAGAACACAACAACGGACACAATGGAGGGATCCAACCTTGTTTGTGTCGGCCCAAATCCTTTTCATTAGAATAAAAGGGAGAATATTAACACTAAGTTTATATCCCTTCAAACCCATGATAAACAATTCCACCTGATAAAAAAACAACCCATGAATCAACATGTTAGTGGGTTGATCTGCGTTCATTGTTTTAGAAAGAATGAATGGGAAACAATTTCACAAAGAACAAACCCCTACCTCAAGTTTGGATCATTTTTTGGTGAAGAACGCACTACTTTTGTTCATTGTTCCTTGATTCGCAGCCCGTCTGTAACGTCCTGGTTCCAGAATCCACCCAGAGGTTCCCTATACTCGGTTGGTCACATAGCCTCAAGCGCATTTATCCGAATGCTAGAGGCTTCTTACTAGGAGTGAGGGCCTTGGGTGTGATAGTGGGGAAACTATGCCATCATTGTCAGAGTACACAGCGGATGAGAAACAATATACAATAAAGAAAGTAGTAATAATCCATACAAAATCAATCAGTAGAGGAATATAAGTAAGAAACAACTGAAGCACATATATATAAATGATGCATGATACATATATCTATGAAAATAGCCAAATAGATCAAAATTCAAGAATACAAACAGTACTAAAGCCAAGTACAAAATAAACAACTAAACAGCTTCTCAACATCGCAAGCCCAAGCTTGGTCTTATGCTCTCCAGCTCCACAACAAGTCAAGTACCTGAAGTTGAAGGGGGATTGCCCTTGTCAATACTTACAGTAATATAATCTATTTGGGCTCAAAATCATGGCCCAAATAGGGTCTCAGACTAAATCCCAGTAGGCAACCACCTGAAGATATGTGCCTAATAGTCAGTGAATATATAGTAGGTAAAAGTACAGAAATCAATAAACAGGAAAATACTCAGTAATAAACAATCCACAGTTCCAATATCAAGGAACAGCTAACAAGTATCTAAACACAAACAGTTAAACCTCTGGGAAGTACTCAAATCCATCCCCTCTAGTCCTACCTAACAAGTACCAACAATCCTCTGGGTAGTACACTCAGCCTAATCCCTCTGGTTTGGTCATACGAAAATTATAAGACTCTCTGAGGAAGCTCACTCGGTCAATTCCCCTTATAGTCTAAGGTAGTTAGGGAATCTCTAAGGAAGCACACAAGTTCAATTCCACTTATATCCCCAAGGTCAAGAGACTCTCTGAGGAAGCTCACTTGGTCAATTCCTCTTATAGCCTCAGGTCGTTCATAGACTCTCTGAGGAAGCTCACCCGGTCAATTCCCCTTATAGCCTGGAGTGGTTCAAGGTAATTCAAGTAAACAAAGACTCTCTGAGGAAGCTCACTTGGCCTATGCTCTTATAATATATAAAGCTCAATGACTCCCTGAGGAATCTCACTCAGTCTATCCCCCTATAGTCTATAATGTCTAAAGACTCTATGAGGAAGCTCACTCGGTCTATCCTTTTATAGTCTGTAACACCAGGTTCTCACGGCCCCGTGTAATTCAACGCATAGTAATGCTATAAGGCCAAAGTAAACCTACAGAACTACTTGGATAACCAGTCTATAGAATCTCACACATGTCAGAAAACAACACTCCATCCTACGACCACAAGGCATAGAAAACAGGTCAACAGCCAATAGGCTAAATAAGACCCAAACGGTCGTAAACAGAACAAGGAATGATCAGAACATCCAAGTCATAGAAATCAATCCAATTCATATCCAAATTACTTCTACACGGGCATGCAATCATGGAAGGAAAACAAAAGGGGTAAAACGGTAAACACGCAATACCTCGTTCAAGGGTATTGGTGGAATTTGCACATAATACTCAAATACATCGAACAGAAAGGCACAAACCACCTACCTCGGGGTTAGGATATCAATATACTTGAACCACAAAGCTTGAATCTCCTTGGAACATTGTAGATCTAAGAAAACGTTCAAAATGTTCAACCCACGATAACTTGGAAAAGAAGATGAATTGGAAAACAAGGCTCAATCAGAAGAGATAAATCAAAGATGTGATTCCAATGAAATCAACGGTGCTATAATCGGAGGACGGACGGAGGATTGAGGGCTCATCGAAGATCCGCAGATGCTTAGCACTCGCGGATGAACAAAACCTAGAAGGAGTGGTTTCTATCCGTCAGACGCGACCCCGGTGCGTTTAATGAAAAAAAAATTACACAACATCTAATTTTAGAGTACACATAATGTACTCACCTTTTCCATACTCTGCTTTAAGTGGCCTCAACGTCACCCCACATGACCATGTGTGTGGCCAGAACATGTCCAGCACATAGCCTTCTGTGGAAAATAAGTACACGGCGTGTACTTAAAAATTTTCCAGAAACTCCTCTTTTCTCAAAAACTCTAGAAAAAGAAAAAAAACTACCTGAAAAGAAGATTTGGGTTCTTACAAACTTCCCCCCTTAAAGAAATTCATCCCTGAATTTCCCTAGCACGACGTAGAAGAAGAAACCTCAAACAACTCTGGCCACTGTGATCGTATTTCGGCCTCCCTCTCCCAAGTCTCATATTGTACCCTACCATGATGCCATATCACCCATACCAGAGGAACAGACTGGCCATGGAGAACCTTTGTACTACGATCAAAAATCTAGATAGGATGCTCCTCAAAAGATGCATCCACCTCCAACTCGACTTCCTCAGGGTGGAAAGCATGATACGGGTCTGAAAAGTAATGTCAGAGTTGAGAAACGTGGAAAGTGTTGTGCATATCCCGGTACCTTTGAGGTAACTGTAATTGATAGGCAATCGGCCCAACTATCTCCAACACCTCAAATGGCCCGACATACCTCGGCGAAAGCTTACCCTGTATCCTAATCCTCTTGTGTCCCAACCTCGGTGTGACACGAAGAAAAACTTGATCCCTGACCTCGAACTCTAGAGGTCATCTCCGCTGATTAGAATAAGACTTCTATCGAGACTGTGATGTAGTCATCCTCTTTCGAATAAACTCTATCTACTCTGTGGTCTCCTGGATAAGGCGAGGTCCCAAAAAAGGTGTGTCTCCTGCCTCCAGCCAACATAAGGGTGATCAGCATGGCCTACCGTACAAATCCTCATAAGGTGCCATCTGAATAGTTTCTTGAAAACTATTATTGTAGGAAAACTCCACCAGAGGTATATGATTCTCCCAAGAACCTCCAAAATCCAAAATTCATGCTCGGAGAATGTCCTCAAGCACCTGAATCATACACTCGGACTGGCCATCTGTCTGGGGATGGTATGTTGTACTCAAAAGTACATGTGTACCCAAAGCCTTATGAATCCCTTGCCAGACTCGATAAGTAAAATGTGCATCCCTGTCTGATACAATAGAGTGCGGAACTCCATGCAGATGTACAATCTCTCAGATGTACATTCTTCCCAACTCATCAACACTGAAGGCCTCCTTGATCAGCAAGAAGTGAGAAAACTTCGTAATCCTATCAATGACAACCCATACTGCATCGTTCCCTCAAGGAGACCTCAGAAATCCTGTCATGAGATCCATCGCAACATCGTTCCACTTCCACTCGAGAATGGGTAACTGCTGTAAAAGCCATGCTGGTCACTGATGCTCCGCCTTCACCTGCTGACAATTGGAACACCACATGACAAACCCAACAACTTCTATCTTCATACTTGGCCACCAATACTGAAGGTGCAGATCATGATATATCTTGGTGACGCCAGGATGAACTTCCCAAACTGAGGAATGAAAGTCCTGCATCATCTCCTCGCGTATATCTGTTGGCACCCATATGCATCCCTGGAAATGAAAGATTTCATCCTCACCTATGGTCCACCCAGAAATAGGTTCCTCTCCTAACACACTTTCCCATAGGACTAGGACTTCAGAATTTGATAGCTTTTTCATTTGTACTCGATCAAAAAGAGTAGAGGTAACAGCTAAAGAATATATAAAAGTCTGCCCCTATCTATCGTGCACCTTCAAATGCATCTCAGAGAATAGAGCCATAAGTTGCCACTCATTATTGGCCTCCTGAACTGCATGTATCTGAGTCCTCCTACTCAATGCATCAGCCACAGCATTGTATTTTTCAGACGTGTTGGCAAGCTCAAAATCAAAGGACTGTAGGTACTCGACCCACCTCCGCTATCTCAAATTCAGATCACGGTGAGTGAAAATGTAATTGAGAATTTTTTGGTCATTGAAAAACACAAAATGATCTCCCAACAAATAGTGTCTCCAACAGCGTAAGGCATGAACAACAGCTGTCAACTCTAGGTCATGCATCAGGTAATTCCTCTCATGTGGCCTCAGTTGCTGAGACCCATACGCAACAACTCCATCTCCCTGCATAAGCACAGCTCCCAGCCCGATACCTGGAGCATCACAATAAACAGTATAGATCTTGCATGGCTCTGGAAAGACTAGTATTGGTGCTGAATTCAACCTTTATTTCAGCTCCTGAAAGGGTGACTCACAAGAATCTGACCACAAGAACTTTTCACCCTTCTTAGTCAGATCTGTCAACAGTGCTGTTAAGCATGAAAAGTCCTTAATAAAGCATCTGTATTATCCAACCAACCCTAGAAAACTTTTCACCTCAAATAAGTTCTTCGGTTGCTCCCAGGAAACTATTTCCCTCACTTTCTCTGGGTCTACTGATACTCCTGTATTTGAGATAACATGACCCAAGAAGTGAATTTGGTCTATCCAAAAGTGGAACTTTGAGAGCTTAGCATATAACTAATTCTCCCTCAGTGTACTTAAAATGATCTCAAAATAGTTAGCATGATCGTGTCGAGTGTGAGAGTACACCAAGATATCATCCATGAAAACCACCACAAAGGAATCCAAGTAAGGATGGAACACTCGGTTCATCAGTGCCATGAAAACTACAGGCACATTTGTTAGACCGAACAACATAACTAAGTACTCGTATAGAACATACCTTCTCCCAAAGGCTATGAGAGGTATATCAAATAGTCTAACATGCAACTGATGATAATTGGACCTCAATTCAATCTTCGAGAACACCCGGGATCCTCAAAGATAATCAAAGAGGTCATCAATCCTAGCCAAGAGATATCGGTTCTTGACCGTTAACTGGTTCAACTTCCGATAGTCCACACAAAGCCTGAGGGCAACATCTGTCTTCTTCATGAATAGGATAGGCGAACCCTAAGGAGAAGTACTGAGTCGGATGAAACCCTTGGCCTGCAACTCTTCCAACTATTTCTTGAGCTCCTGCAACTTTGGTGTAGCCATTCTATAAGGAGGAATGGACACCAGTTCCACCCCTAGCACAAGCTCAATATAAAATTCTACCTCACGCTCTAGAGGAAAACCTAAAAATTCCTCTAAAAATATATCCCTGAAATGATCCACCACTGGAGTAAATTCCAACTGTGAAGTCTCATGATCATCTAGATATAGACTAGAAATCTGGGCTGTAACTCCTCCTAACCCAAGATGCTCTGGACCTACTTTGCTCGCCTGGACATCCCACTCACCCTTATGAAGAAAAGATCCACCCTCTGGTGATATGAAACTCACCCTATGGTGATAACAGTCGACAACTGCCTGAAAGGGAACTAACCAGTCCATCCCTAGAATGACATCATAGCCTGTCATCTCTAGGACATACAGGTCCCATAGAAAGTGACACCCACCAACCTCTAGAGGGAACTCCTTGCACTGATGTACACTAATTGTCCTAGTCCCCAACGGTGTGTTTAGTGTCAAGATATTGGCAGAATAAAAGATGTAGAGACTAAGAATCTCCACAATAGAGATAGATATAAAGCTATGAGAAGCCCATGTATCGAAAAGAGCTGAAGATAAAACTGAGGCTACTAAGATCGTACCTTGAACTATAGAGGGGTCGGGATCCTGCTTCTGATGGGTCTACTCCACTGCAAAGGTCTGGCCTGCTCCATGGCCCTGTGATCCTACCTGACCACTCTGAGCTGATCCACTCTGTTGTCACTGGTATCTTGGTGACTGACCACCACGGATGCGACCTCCACCTCGGCCCAAACAGCCGGAAGAACTCCAATTCCCAGACTGGTGAGAAAATGTTGATGCTTCTCCTGAATGTGGGGTCATAGAAGAACCCCTGCCACCAGATGCAGGTGAGAAGATCTGATAGAAACGCTGAAGATGGACCATCTTGCCGCAATATCGGCACTCCATCGGGTCTCTCTAGCACTGATTCCTAGTATGCCCGCTCCTCCTGCATTGGTAACATACTACCTGGCTTCCTAAAGATACATCACACCTACTTTGATCTCCTCGACCAGACTCCCTACGGCGCTTCCTACTATCAGTAGGAGGAAAACTAACTCTGGATGTCGAACCGCCCGGGCTCACTGCTCCAGAATCCCTCAGATTGCACTTAGTGATCAGTGCCTAGTTGACGATGGAAGATATCGAAGTCAACCTGAAGATGTTTGCATGTTACCGAATTTCGTGCCTCAGACCATCCTTGAACTTCCGTGCAAGGAACAGATCGTCACCTCCTGGAATACTCATGAAACGCTGTAGTTCAGTAAAGCGATATGAGTACTCCATAACAGAAAGAGTACCCTACTCCACACTCATAAACTCCCAGGCTCGATTGGCCCTCAAGGTCTCTTAGTATAATTAATTATAGAATATGTGATGAAAATCATCCCAAGTCATACTCTGCTAGCGTCCTGACTGTGAGATCACCTCCCACCACCTCTTGGTGGAGTCTCGGAGCATATAAGTAGCGATATTCACCCTCTTCTCTAGAGGTATCTCCAGATGCTCGAAGATTGACAGTGTGGCCTCTATCCATGATTCTACAGCCTAGGGTCCTCCATACCCTGAGAAAGTAGAAGGATGCAGCTTCTGAAAAACCTGCTTCAATTCCTCCATCGACGGGGCAGGAGACGACGCTCCCTAAAAATCCTACATCATCCTTATAAATCCTTCCTTGAACTGTGCATCAGCACCTATGCCAGTTATAAAGATTGGTGCTAAGTCTGGAACAACAGGAGGATTTAATGGAAGTCCCTAATCAGCCATATTCGGTGTCTGATCACTGTCTGGCAACTGGCGTATAGCCGAAGGACGTCTCGGTGGTATAATTCTGAATGTTCAAATGCACACCATAGATCATAATTATTAAGGACTGAAAACATAAGAGTAAAAGAAGGGAATAGGAGAAATAAACATTCAAGTTTTACAAAACATGACTACACAGCGTGTATAAACACTACACGGCGTGTTCTTTTAATCCATTCACAGGGGCATGTACTTCTGCCACAATCGGTCGTGTAACACCCCAAACACACGGCGTGTTCTCTAAACACACAGCGTGTACTTGAACTCTATTCTCCTACTTGAGTCTCCTTAAATGGATAACCCACACGGTCCTCTTAATCCTAGACTACACGGTGTGTTCACAAAGGAAACGGTATGAAATAGAAAAGTTTCAACGACCCGTGTTGTTAGTGACACGGCCTGTGTACCCAGGTTACACTACACAACGTGTTCCAAACAAACACGGCATGTACCAAGGAAGGATAACACTGACCCGTGTTGTTCATTACACGGTCGGCTACACGGTTCACTCTACATGGCGTATACTTGAACGATTTCCCCAACCCATGATGTTCATGATACGACTAGGTACCTAGGTCAGACTACACGTCATGTGAAATCAGGACACAGTGTGTATAGTTGAAGTCTCATCTATCTGTGTTGTTAGTCACACGGGTAGACACGCGGTCACTACAACACAGCATGTACATACCGTACACGGTGTGCTTACAAGATTTTTCACAAACCCATGTCCCTACCCACACATCCAGTGACACGGTTTAAAACTACACGGCATGTATTCATAAAGTACATGCCATGTATTCTGGGTTTTTTCTGGACAGTAGCCTCAGAAACTGCTCCAGATCCCAAAAAAACACTGAAACGAACATTGAAGGTGCCAAATTTCTATCCGTGAGGGCCCATACTCCCCGTGAATCAAAGTTTGTAATCTTATACAAGTTATAACAAGGAAACAAAGCAATGATACACCAAATTATAGTTCATGAGGGACCATAAAACCTCCATAACAAAAGTTTGGCATTCACCCAAACAAAGCACTACACAACAATGCCCTATCAAATAATAGGTATCTTTATCAAAGCATCTATCACAACAGCATGCATATTCTACACAACATCTATCACAACAACATGAAATCGCTAATTCACCCTAAATGACATAAAAAAATGCATGACATGTGATTTCTAGTGTCACGACCCGTCCTCAGGGCCCGTGTCGTGACTACCCCAAGCCCGCCTTCCATAGGCTAGGGGCTGGCGACTAGCACCAAGGCGTAAATCCCAGTAAAGGGAAGGCATTTCCATTGTAAAGTAAACAAGCACCACAGAGTAAGCAAGCAGAAAAAGTAAACACTAAGTAAAAACTGGTACAACAGTAAGTGCGGAAAGTAAGTGGGCCAGAATACAAACCCAAACTGAAAGTAAAGTACAACTCGAAAGGGGAAAACATAAACTGAAAGGTAAAGCCACAACGTCGAGCCGTCCACTGGAAGTCCCACTTGAAGGGTGGGTACAGAAAGCCTCCACTGCTCCTCGGGTCCAGCCGACCGCTCTGAGTACGTCCCGCCCAGTGGTCCACCTCCAGGTACTGTCCTGCTCCGCAAGCCTCCACCACGATCAGCGTTGTCCGTCATCTAGAACCAACACAACGTAGTGCAGGCATAGCCCGTGCAGGGGTGAGTATAAGCTACTCAGTAGGGACCCCGAGACCCCTGAAGGTCTCCCAAAATCCAAAAAGGATAAACCACAAAGGAAAGATACAATCACGAAGTAACATCCGACACGGCTCAGGTATATGCCCATACATATACCTAAGTCATCAATTCTCACTCAGCTCCAACATCCGAGCTCGAGTACAACCCAGTCCACACAGGAAAGCAAAATGTAAATCCACACAGGATAGCACAACATAATCCACAAAGTAGAGTAACAGGATTCATCTCACACAGGTATACTTCTTCAAATGACGATAGAGATGATCACTGATCCATCTAAGTCGTCGGATCCACAAAGGATCGATAGGTACTAACCCCCACAATGACCCACAAAGTATCTGACCCACAAAGGATCGATAGGTAACTAACCCCCGCAAAGACCCACACAAGATCGGGCCCACACAGGACCTGTAGGCGCTGGCCCACACAGGACCGCTGAGCGCTAACCCACACAGGATCGGACCCACACAGGATCGGTAGCACTGACCCACAAAGGATCGCTGAGTGCTGTAGTCGTCGCTGTCGAATCCACTGAGGATCTCTGTACAGTCGTCGTCGTCATAGTAGTAGTCGCAGCCAGCTCTAGGGTTCCCGCACACAGCAAGCTCGTTCGGGAGGGTTCGCTCCACGAGCCGAGAGGCTGATACATCAACTGACACATATTCTAGAGTTGATTTATCCAAAAGTTCTGTATCATCAATAGGAACTCAACGTCGCAGACGGCGCGTCAATCGGACGCTCGGTCTGAGAGTTATTGGCTTTTTCGTCCCAGGGGCCCGATTGGTTTTTAAGGAAAAACCAACACGACTGTACTCCACCTACATCCAAACCTCGGGCGGAGTAAGCCAAAATATCCTTCTCACTTAGAGGAAAACAACAAAGTCGACGACACGTCAATCGGACGTCCGGAGCTCAAGGTATGAGCGTTTTCGCTCCAAGGGCCCGGTTGGTTTCGTGTACGAACCAACCCGGTCGAACCCAAAGTATTCCAAAACCTTGAGTGTAATATACCGAAATGACCATCTCGATCCAAGGATCACATCACCGCTGACAGCGCGTCATTCGTAGGCTCGTAGCTCAAGTTATGAGCAAAAGACCGAAAAGGTCCGGAAACGGGGGGTCTGGGCCCGGACCGACCCGGCCCGTCTCAGCTCGGCCGAGCGGCCAAGCGGAGGAACCGCGGGGTGCGCTGCCCCCACGGGATGAGGTGCCGCGGCCCCGCCTGGGGCCGCGCTTGGTCAGCGGACGCGGCTTTGCCGCGTCCCGTGTGTCGCCGGACCCGCGCGGTCGCGGGTCTAGTCGGCCACCGCCTCCGGCCACTGGCACCGCCGCACCGGCGACCCGCGCCGCCGGTGGATTCCGCGGGCCACCGGAGTTTCTCCGGTGGTCCGATTCCACTTCCGTCTGCGCCGTGGCTCCTTTTGGGTCCCATTCTTCACTGTCAGGCCCTCAAATCGCCATTGCAGCTCCGTTGGTCATCGTCCACCGTTTCGTGCACCAAAAACAAAAAAGTGAGGTGGGTTCAGACTTGTTCTTTAGTCTGCACCCATCGTGTTAGCGGTTTTAAAAAAAACATAAATTACAACAATTGATAAACCACGTCCCCCAATAATAATGATCCGCGAACCAATTTGTTAATTTGGTTGGTTCGTGTTCCTACCTTGGAGGAAAACAACATGGTAAAAACATTTTCAAAACAACCCCTACCTCACCGTCGTCGTCGAGCATGCGTTCTTCGCGGAATTGATCGTCGCGGAAGAAGAGGATTGTCACGTCGCGGAAGGGCATCGCGTCGTCGTGGTATACGGCGTCGCGTCGGTGATCTCTGAGGGGTAAAGGAAACACACTGATTTAATTTACACGAATTAAATCCATGTCAAGTATAAAATCCAAAAAGGAATATAAAAGATTCGTAAACTCCTACCTCAACCGGATATTCGAAGATTTGTCGCGGAAGAAGGAACGTCGCAGAAGAACGTCGCAGGAGGAGAATCGTTGGCGTCGCGGAACACGGCGTCGCGTCGTCGATCTCTGAGGGTTCGGCGTTCTTCGTCGCCTTTCGTCGAAGGCCAGCGTTCTTCGCTTTCTTCACGTTCTTTGCATTCTTCGCGTTCTTCGCGTTCTTCGCGAAGGAGGTTGAAGGACTTAAGGTTCTGTCAAATCCTATCAATGAACAACACACAAGAAGAAGAATGTTGGTCTTATTTTATTACATGCCAACAAACGAAAAAACTAAGTTAAGTAACAACCCATTAATTCATAGAATTAATCCAATGAATAAAACCGCCCAATTAAAAGGAGCGTTTAATAGATTAAGAAATGCCCCAGTTGACCTTCAATTAATAGGGGTTTTCACGGGTGCGTTACTTAGCGGAAAAGAAACGGTGGGGCTCATGTGTGCCCCACCTCACAAATATCATACCAAGAGGGTAGGATATTTTTGGGTTCCACCCTATCCACTTCAACTCAGCTTAAGCAGCTAAAAGTGGCTTTTATGCGGCTTTAAGTGAAATAAAATAAAGTTGTCGTACCACATTATTTTATTTCTTAACTTAAAGCCCAAAAATTAAAAACCACACCCGAGCAAACGCAACTCTGGAAGAGGAATTTCTAAGCAAATAACGGCGCTGTGATTCCATCGATGCCCTTGGAATTCGATTCCGAGCACCGGTTCAAAAGTTAGAAAAACCCGCTCGTTTGTTCACTGAACGTACCCGAGCCAAACTTCGGAAAATGATTCCGGGCACAGCGGGCCTCAGAATCACGTGCCGTTAGAAACTGGGTTCTTGTAAAATTTCAAAGAAAATTAAGAAAAAAATTTCCTTGAAATTTACGGGTCTTTACATCACTCCCACCTCAGGGCTTTACGTCCCCGTAAAGATACATCATAAGCTAGGGAAACAAATGTGGGTATTGAGCACGCATCTGAGCCTCCCGCTCCCAAGTGCTCTCATGGAGGTTCTCGTGCTTCCACCTGATGCGCACTAGAGGAATCGACCGTCCGCGTAGGACCCACTCCTGTCGATCCTCGATCTCCACCGGGACCTCTACAAAAGTCTCCCCATCATCAATGTATAGCTCTCCATGGTCAATGATATGCGTCGGGTCATGCACGTATCTTCTCAGCTGAGATATGTGGAAGACGTCGTGCACCCGGTGCAACTGAGGTGGTAGAGCCAGGCGATAAGCCACCTCGCCAATCCTGCTGAGGACATGGAATGGTCCGATGAAGTGTGGAGACAACTTTCCGCCTCAGCCAAATCTCCATAATCCACGTCGAGGTGAGACACGCAAGAAGAAGTGGTCGCCATCCTCGAACTCTATTGGCCTCTGCCTCCTGTCAGCATAATACTTCTGCCGGCTCTGAGCTATCCTCATCCACTCCTGGATGACCTGGACCTTCTCTGTCGTGGCTCGGACCATCTCTGGTCCCACAAGTGCTGACTCCCCAGGGTCTGTCCAGCATAAAGGAGATCTGCAAGGTATGTCGTACAACGCCTCGTATGGTTCCATCCCGATGGTGGAGTGGTAGCTGTTGTTGTACGCGAACTCCACCAAGGGTAGGTGGTCCTCCCAGCTGCGACCAAAGTCGAGGACACATGCTCGGATCATGTCCTCGAGAGTCTGAATGGTCCTCTCCGTCTGACCATCCGTCTGAGGGTGAAAGGCGATGCTCAGACGTAGCTGCGTCCCGAACGCCTCCTGCAACCCCTTCCAAAGATGGGAATTAAAGCGAGCATCTCGATCAGAGATGATAGATGATGGCACACCGTGAAGCCATACAATCTCCTGAACGTAGAGATGCCCCAAGCTCTCTACTAAGCCCTGCTCCCAGATGGGTAATAAGTGAGCCGACTTGGTGAGTCGGCCAACAATCACCCAGATGGAGTCGTGACCTCTGGAAGTGCGTGGAATTCCAGTCACGAATTCCATAGATATCCCGTCCCACATCCACTCCGGGACCTCCAAGGGCTGTACCAAGCCTGCTGGTACCTGATGCTTTGCCTTCACCTACTGGAAGGTGAGGCATCAAGAAATGAACTCTGCCACAGCCTTTTTCATGCCTGGCCACCAGTGTTGTCGTCTGAGATCCTGGTACATCTTTTCCACTCCAGGATGTACCGCTAAGGGAGAAGTGTGAAACTCTCTCAACACTTCCTCCAGTAAAGCGACTGGTACCAAGGTACGTCCTCTGAAAAGGATGTCGTGCTCTGCTCCAAAGGAGAAGCCATCAGGTGCCTGTCCTGAGGATAACTGCGCACGCCACATCTCACAGTCTGCGTCCCCACGTTGTGCCTCTCTGACCCTCTGTAGTAGTGGAGGAGTGACTGTGAGAGACTGAAGGAAGGCTGCTCTATCTCTATCCACGAAGGATATCTACAAAGCGGCTAGCTTCTTTGTCGCCTCCTCAAGTAGCTGAATGCCCGACCTCCTGTTGAGAGCATCGGCTACCACGTTCCCCTTACCAGGAGTATAGACTATCTCAAAGTCATAGTTCTGGAGGAACTCGAGCCATCGTCACTGTCTCAAGTTCAGGTCCTTCTGTGAGAAAATGTACCTGAGACTCTGATGGTCAGAAAAGACTGTAAAGCGCTCACCCATCAGGTAGTGTCGCCATGTCTTCAGGGCGAAGACCACTACTGCTAACTCCAGGTCATGGGTAGCGTAGTTCTGATCATGCGGCCTAAACTGACGTGATCCATAGGCGATCACTTCCCGCTCCTACATCAAGACACATCCGAGTCCGGTCCCTGATGCATCGCAGTAGACTACGTACCCTACTCCCTCCTCAGGCAACCTCAAGATAGGTGCGCTGGTCAATCTCTGTCTCAGCTCCTGGAAGCTCTGCTGACATCTGTCTGACCACACAAAGGGTCTCCCCTTCTTCGTCAAAGCTGAGAGTGGTGCCGCAACTCTGGAGAAATCTGGCACAAATCTCCGATAGTATCTAGCTAGTCCCAAGAAACTCCGCACCTCCGTCACGCTCTTGGGTGGCTCCCAAGCTAGCACTACCTCTATCTTCACAGGATCCACTGTAACTCCCACCTCAGAGATGACGTGCCCCAAGAATTGGACCTCATGTATCCAGAACTGACACTTCGAGAGCTTTCCATAAATCTGGTGCTCTCGGAGTGTGTCTAGTACAACACGCAAGTGGTAGGTGTGCTCCTCCTCAGTCGTCGAGTAAATCAAAATGTCGTCGATGAATACTACGACAAATCGATTGAGGTATGGCTGAAAGATCCTGTTAATGAGGCCCATGAACACTGCTGGAGCATTGGTTACGCCGAATGGAATAACCAAGAACTCATAGTGTCCATACCGACATCTGAAGGTCGTCTTCTGCACGTCCTCTTCCCGAACTCTAAGCTGATGATAGCCTGACCTGAGGTCTATCTTCGAGAACTACCGTGATCCCTTGATCTGATCAAAGAGGTCATCAATCCTTGGTAGCGGATACTTATTCCTCACTGTCACCTGGTTCAGGCGACGATAGTCAACACAAAGTCGCAAGCTCTCGTCCGCCTTCTTGGCGAACAATATCAGGGAAGCCCAGGGTGAAACACTGGGTCGGATGAATCCCTTTCCCTGCAAGTCCTCCAACTGTACCCGTAGCTCTCGAAGCTCAGCAGGGGCTATCCGATATGCTGGAGTTGATATCGGGGTTGTCCCGGGGTATAGTTCAATATGAAAGTCTACCTATCTGTGAGGAGGTAGCCCTAGAACGTCATCAGGAAAGACGTCCGCGTACTGATCCACCACTGCAGGAAAACTAGGACTCCGCACGTCAACTGCTCCTAGGATGAGGCTAGCCAACTGATGAGTAATGGGTTGTCCTCTCCTCTGCGGAAGTCCATCCTGTGCTACGAATGCTCCCTTCTCGTCGGTGAAGGTGAACTTGCTCCCGTCGGTACGTACACATCTCACCTTGCGCCTAATACAGTCAATCTGTGCATGGACTGTAGATAACCAATCCATGCCCAAGATGACGTCGTAAGGCCTCGAAGCTGCTACAAGAAGATCCCAGCCAAAGCTCTCACCTCCTAGAGTAAGCTCACACTTCCGGAACCAGTGCGTAATCATCGAGTCTGCTCCCGTAGGAGTCTCTAGCCGTAAGGATCGAGCCAACGGCTCTGTCGGAATCTCCAAGCTCCGAACAAGGGTAGCGGCTATGAAAGAGTGACTTGCTCCTGTGTCTATAAGAACTGCAGCAAGGGTGGAATAGACATAGATCGTACCTCGAATCATCTCAGGTGCGCCATGGTCGTAGGCCTCCACTGCCTGGAGCTGTGCCTGTCTCTGCCCGCCAGCTCCCTATGGTCGGGGTGGACATCCTGGTGGTGGTGGTGGTAGAGCCTCAAAGCGTCGCCCACCACCTGCTGCTCGGCCAGCTCCTCTGCCTCATCCGCCTCCTCCCTGCGGACCGCCACGGTCAACCCTCTGCCTCTGCCTGAGTGGCCCCTCAACTGTCTGCTGTTCCTCGGCACGGTGGGTCGGGCAGTCACGAGCCATGTGGCCCTGCCCGCCGCATGTGTAGCACTGCCTGCCTCTCGAAAGACTGTCTTCACGTTGTGTGCCCCGCACTGCTGAGCCAGTGTCCTGAGGTCGTCTGCGTGAGGGTTTGGTTTTCCGGGACCCCTGAGTTATCCGTCGATTGCCTGTTGCGGAAGACTCTGCTACGTGTCGTCCCGCGGTAGGTCTCGCTGCTGGAGAAGTCTCAGCAAGAAAGCTCTCGATCAAAAGGGCTCGCTTCAGTACTCCTGCCTGAGTCAGAATGCTAAGGGAGATCAGTGATGCCCTGATCTCATGTCTCAATCCCTGCTCAAAGGTCCGGGCCCGGAATAATGGGTCCCGTACCATGTCAGTCGAGTAGCGCGAGAGATCGGTAAATCTCGCCGAGTACTAGGCGACCGTCAAGCTGCCCTGCCGCAGCTGAAGAAGCTCCTGGATGCGCACCGCACGGAGGGTGGCCGGGACGAACTCTGAGCGGAAGAGGCCCTCAAAGTCTGTCCAGAGGAGAGATTCCTCATCATGCACCTGGAGCATCAAGCTCCACCATCGGCCCACTGCTGCGTGCAGTAGGCTCGCTGTGAGGATCACCATGAGGTCTGCTGGTGTCCTCACTAGCCTGAAAACTCGTACCACTGCCTCCAGCCAGTCCTTGGCTGCCTGGGGGTCCGTCTCCTCGTGGAACCTGGGCGGTCGTTGGCGCTAAAACTCATGCAGTGCACTAAGGCGACGTGCATCGTCAGCGGCTAGGGCTGGAAGAATCGGTGGCTCGGCGGGTAGAGGTACCGTCGGTGCCTCTGCTGTCAAAGGGCCCTATACCGAGGCCTCGTCGCTCGGCGGGCTGTCGTCACGTACAACTCTCGGAACCCTAGCTAGCCGCCGTCGTGGGGCCATCCTGAAAAGAAAAAGGTGTTCCACGGTCAGAACAGTATACTTGGTGAGCTGATACAAGCAATCACAAAGAAAACTTGAAACACACATGCAATCAATGTTTTCGTGCATTAAGTCGGAAATCAGAAGTCAGGGTCCTGGTGTACGAATACGTCGGCCGCCACACCAACACCAGGCTCCCTAGACTGATGACCACACTCAATACGCTTAACACTATTGTTTCACATAGAAGAAAGATCAGAGTCTGCGGTAGAACCGAACTCCTCTGATGCCAATTTGTCACGGCCCGTCCTCGGGGCCCGTGTCGTGACTACCCCAAGCCCGCCTTCCATAGGCCAGGGGCTGGCGACTAGCACCAAGGCGTAAATCCCGGTAAAGGGAAGGCATTGCCTTTGTAAAGTAAACAAGCACCACAGAGTAAGCAAGCGAAAAAAGTAAACACTAAGTAAAAACTGGTACAACAGTAAGTGCGGAAAGTAAGTAGGCCAGAATACAAACCCAAACTGAAAGTAAAGTACAACTCGAAAGGGAAAAACAGCAACTGAAAGGTAAATCCGCAACGTCGAGTCGTCCACTGGAAGTCCCACCTGAAGGGTGGGTACATAAATCCCCCACTGCTCCTCGGGTCCAGCCGACCGCTCCGAGTACGTCCCGCCCAGTGGTCCACCTCCAAGTACCATCCTGCTCTGCAAGCCTCCACCACGATCAGTGTTGTCCATCATCTGCAACCAACACAACGTAGTGCGGGCATAGCCCGTGTAGGGGTGAGTATAAGCTACTCAGTAGGGACCCCGAGACCCCCAAAGGTCTCCCAAAATCCACAAATGATAAACCACAAAGGAAAGATACAATCACGAAGTAACATATGACACGGCTTAGGTATATGCCCATACATATACCTAAGTCATCAATTCTCACTCGGATCCAACATCTGAGCTCGAGTACAACCCAATCCACACAGGAAAGCAAAACGTAAATCCACACAGGATAGCACAACACAATCCACAAAGGAGAGTAACCGGATCCAGCTCACACGGGTATACTTCTTCAAATGACGATAGATATGATCACTGATCCATTTAAGTCATCGAACCCACAAAGGATCGATAGGTACTAACCCCCGCAATGACCCACAAAGGATCTGACCCACAAAGGATCGATAGGTAACTAACCCCCGCAAAGACCCACACAGGATCGGGCCCACACAGGACCTGTAGGCGCTGGCCCGCACAGGATTGCTGAGCGCTAACCCACACAGGATCGGACCCACACAGGATCGGTAGCACTGACCCACAAAGGATCGCTGAGTGCTATAGTCGTCGCCGTCGAATCCACTGAGGATCTCTGTACAGTCGTCGTCGTCGTCACAGTAGTAGTCGTAGCCAGCTCTAGGGTTCACGCACACAGCAAGCTCGTTCGGGAGGGTCTGCTCCACGAGCCGAGAGGCTGATACATCAACTGACACATAGTCCAGAGTTAATGTATCCAAAAGTTCCGTATCGTTAACAGGAACTCAACGTCGCAGACGGCGCGTCATTCGGACGCCCGGTCTGAGAGTTATTGGCTTTTTCGTCCCAAGGGCCCTGTTGGTTTTTAAGACAAAACCAACCCGACCGTACTCCACCTACGTCCAAACCTTGGGTGGAGTAAGACAAAAGATCCGTCTCACTTAGAAGAAAACAACAAAGTCGACGGCACGTCAATCGGACGTCTGAAGCTCAAGGTATGAGCGTTTCCGCTCTGAGGGCCCGGTTGGTTTCGTGTACGAACCAACCCGGCTGAACCCAAAGTATTCTGAAACCTTGAGTGTGATATACCGAAATGACTGTCTCGATCCAAGGATCGCACCGCCGCTAACGGCGCGTCGTTCGGAGGCCCGTAGCTCAAGTTATGATGAAAAGACCTAAAAGGTCCGGAAACGAGGGGGTCTGGGCCCGGACCGACCCGGCCCGACCCCCCCTGGGTCGGCCCGAACCGGGTCCACCCGACCCGGGTCTAGGTCCGACCCGGTTGGGCGCGACCCGTCCCGGCCTGGGCGCGACCCGGCCCGGCTCGGCTCGGCCGAGCGGCCGAGCGGAGGAACCGCGGGGCGCGCTGCCCCTATGGGATGAGGTGTCGCGGCCCCGTGTGGGGCCGCGCTTGGTCAGTGGACGCGGCTTTGCCGCGTCCTGTGTTTTGCCGGACCCGCGCGGTCGCGGGTCTGGTCGGCTGCCACCGGTGGATTCTGCGGGTCACCGGAGTTGCTCTGGTGGTCTGATTCCACTTCTGTCTGCGCCGTGGCTCCTCCCGGGTCCCATTCTTCACTGCCAGGCCCTCAAATCGCCATTGCGGCCCCGTTTGTCATCGTCTTCCGAATCGCACACCAAGAACAAAAAAGTGAGGTGGGTTCGGACTTGTTTGTTAGTCCGCACCCATCGCGTTATCGGTTTTAAAAAAAAACATAAATTCAAGCAATTGATAAACCACGTCCCACAATAATAATGATCCGCGAACCAACTTGTTAATTTGGTTGGTTCGCGTTCCTGCCTTGGAGGAAAACAACATGGTAAAAACATTTTCAAAACGACCCCTAACTCGCCGTCGTCGTCGAGCGTGCGTTCTTCATGGAATTGATCGTCAAGGAAGAAGAGGATCGTCGCGTCGCGGAAGGGCGTCACATCGTCGCAGTATACGGCGTCGAGTCGGCGATCTCCGAGGGGTAAAGAAAACACACAGATTTAATTTACACGAATTAAATCCATGTCAAGTATAAATTCCACAAAGGGATTTAAAAGATTCGTAAACTCCTACCTTAACTGGATATTTGAAGATTTGTCGCGGAAGAAGGAATGTCGCAGAAGAACGTCGCAGGAGTAGAATCGTTGGCGTCGCGAAACACGGCGTCGCGTCGTCAATCTCTGAGGGTTCGGTGTTCTTCATCGCCTTTCGTCGAAGGCCGGCGTTCTTCGCGTTCTTCGTTTTCTTCGCGTTCTTCCCGTTATTCTCGTTCTTCGCGTTCTTCGCGTTCTTCGCGTTCTTCGCGAAGGAGGTTGAAGGACTTAAGGTTCTGTCAAATCCTCTCAACGAACAACACACAAAAAGAAGAATGTTGGTCTTATTTTATTACATGCCAACAAACGAAAAAACTAAGTTAAGTAACGACCCATTAATTTATATAATTAATTCAATGAATAAAACCGCCCAATTAAAAGGAGCGTTTAATAGATTAAGAAACGCCCCAGTTGACCTTCAATTAATAGGGGTTTTCGCGGGTGCGTTACTTAGCGGAAAAGAAACAGTGGGGCTCGTGCGGGCCCCACCTCACAAATATCCTACCAAGAGGGTAGGATATTTTTGGGTCCACCCTATTCACTTCAACTCAGCTTAAGCAGCTTAAAGTGGCTTTTAAGCAGCTTTAAGTGAAATAAAATATAGTTGTCGTACCACATTATTTTATTTCTTAACTTAAAGCCCAAAAATTAAAAACCACACTCGAGAAAACGCAACTCCGGAAGAGGCATTTCTAAGCAAATACTGGCGTTGTGATTCCATCAGTGCCCTCGAAATTCGATTCCGAGCACCAGTTAAAAAGTTAGAAAAACCCACTCGTTCGTTCACTAAACGTACCCGAGCCAAACTTTGGAAAATGATTCCGGGCACACTGGGCCTCGGAATAACGTGCCGTCAGAAACTGCGTTCTTGTAAAATTCCAAAGAAAATTAAGAAAAAAATTCCTTTAAATTTATGGGTCTTTACATATAGCAAGTTCTTATATGATGCATGAGATGTAATACCCTCATATCATCAGGTTGAGACAGAAATAGAACCCCAATAATATCAACAGTAACAGTACAAAACATGTGAGTCACCCATCGGTGAAAATCAGATCAACCGTAAACTTGCAAAATGACAAGAAATTACAATAAACAAGGTAGATTGGATTTTCCCTGTACACGGTTTACCTACTCCCAGGCATAGCTTATTACCAAGTACCTATTCCGTCCTATCCCTGGCCATAGGCTCCAAACAGTAAGTCAAGAGAAAAGAATTCCTCTGATACAACTTTATAACATCCTGGTTCCGGAAACCACCCAGAGGTGCCCCGTACCCGGTTGGTCACATGGCCTCAAGCACATTTCCTCAAATGTTAGACGTTGCTGACTAGCAGTGAGGGCCTTGGGTGTGACAGTGGGGAAACTATGACCTCATTTGGTAGAGTACACAGTGGATGAGAAACAATATACAATAGCGGAAGCAGTAATAATCCATACAAAAGCAATCAGTGGAAGACTAGAAGTAAGAAACAACTGAAGCACATATATATAAATGATACATGATACATATGTCTAAGAAAATAACCAAACAGATCAAAATGCTAGAATACAAACAGTACTAAATCCAAGTATAAAAGAAACAGCTAAACAGCTCCTCAGCATCGCAAGCCCAAGCTTGGTCCCATGCTCTCCAGCTTCATAGCAAGTCAAGTACCTGAAGTTGAAGGGTGCTTTCCCTTGTCTATACCTATAGAAATATAATCTGTTTGGGCCCAAAAGCATGGCCCAAATAGGGTGTGTGACTAAATCTCAGTAGGAAACCACCTGAATATCTGTGCCTAACAGTCAGTGAATATATGGCAGGTAAAAGTACAGAAATCAGTAAATAGAAAAATACTCAGCAGTAAACAATCCACAGTTCCAATATCAAGGAATAGCTAACAAGCAGCTAAACACAAACAGGTAACCCTCTAGGAATTACTTATAGCCATCCCCTCTAGTCCTACCTAAAAAGTACCAATAACCCTCTGGGCAGTACACTCAGCCTAACCCCTCTAGTTTGGTCATATGAAAATTATAAGACTCTCTGAGGAAGCTCACTCGGTCAATTCCCCTTATAGTCTAAGGTAGTCGGGCACTCTATGAGGAATCACACAAGGTCAATTCCCCTTATAGCCCCAAGTTCAAGAGACTCTCTGAGGAAGCTCACTCGGTAAATTCCTCTTATAGCCCCAGGTCATTCACAGACTCTCTGAAGAATCTCACCCGGTCAATTCCCCTTATAGCCTAGAGTGGTTCAAGGTAATTCAAGTAAACAAAGACTCTCTGAGGAAGCTCACTCGGTCTATCCCCTTATAGTCTATAAATCTGAAAGACTCTCTAAGGAAGCTCACTCGGTCCATCCCCCTATAGTCTATAATGTCCAAAGACTCTATGAGGAAGCTTACTCGGTCTATCCTCTTATAGTCTATAACACCAGGTTCTCACGGCCCTGTGTAAGTCAATTCATAGTAATGATATAAGTCCAAAGTAAAACTATATAACTACTTGGCTAAATAGTCTACATCATCTCATGCATGTCAGAAAACAACACTCCATCCTATGACCACAAGGCATGGAAAATAGGTAAACGTCCAATAGGCTGAACATGAACCAAATGGTCGTAAACAGAACAAGGCATGAGCAGAACATCCAAGGCATAGCAACTAATCCAATTCATATCCAAATTACTTCTACACAGTCATACAAGCAAGGAAAGAAAACAACAGGGGTAAAACGGTAAACACGCAATACCCCGTTCAAGGGTATTGGTGGAATTTACACATAATAATCAAATACTTCAAATAGAAAGGCACAAACCACCTACCTCAGGGTTAGGACATCAATATACTTGAACCACGAAGCTTGAATCTCCTTGGAACATCGTAGATCTAAGAAAACGTCCAGAACTTTCAACCCATGATAACTTGGATAAGAAGAGTAATTGGAAAACAAGGCTCAAGCAGAAGAGAGAACTCACTGATGCGATTCCAACGCAATCAACAATGCTCGAATCGGAGGATGGACGGAGGATCGAGGGCTCGTCGAAGATCCGCAGATGCTTAGAACTCTCAGATGAAAGAAACCTAGGAGTGGTTTTTGTCCATTAGACGTGACCCTGGTGCGTTTAATGAAAAAAAAAGTACATGACATGTACTTTTGGAGTATACGGCGTCTACTTTCCTTTTTCGTACTCTGCTTTAAGCGGCCTCCATGTCACCCCACACAACCGTGTGTGTGGCCAGAACATGACTAGCACATGACCTCTTGCGGCAACGAAGTACATGGCGTGTACTCATAAAGTAAGTGGTGTGTACTTCAAAAATTTCCAGAAACCCATCTTTTCTCAAAAACTCCAGAAAAAGGAAAAACATACCTTAAAAGAAGATTTGGGTTCTTACACCATCGTTTTTGTTTGTGATCCTTTTAAGGATGGAATAATGGAGGGAGAATAGTGCTCTTCGTCACGAGTGATTCTTCGATCATCACTCGCCAATTTCAAATCTTTATGTTCAGATCAACTTGATTGCGCCAACAACCCCATATTCGATTAACCCATTAAATTGGGAAAACACGTTTTAGCATTTTTGTTACGCTACATTGCAGCTGTGTTACACTATTTCATTTATGAAATAGTGTTTCTGTTATACTGAAATGAAATTCAAAGTTCAAATAAAATAAACTAAAAGTTTTCTTTATTTTATTTTCCTTATGAATTTTTTTTATTAAATTCTCTTAAAAAGTATGAGAATAAACTTTTTCTTTCAACCTGGGTTGGTTGAGGTTATGTCCATTCTTGGGTAATGTCGTTGTTCTGGATGCAATGGTGCCCTCAGATTTTTATTTTGGGTGCCCATTTAGAATTTTCTAAAACCACTCATGTGTGATATTTTAAATAAACCTAAAAAAGTTTGAACAATTGTTCCAATCTCACTGGGCCACAAAATCAGGTGTCATCTGAGTGTCGGGTCTTCAAATAATCCCATATAATTTTAAAAAAAATTACATGGAATTATGGGACATTACACACCATAAAAATTACAACCAGATTATTAACCACCTAAATGGATGAGTAAATATCTCATTGGGGTGAGTCATAATTTATGTATATTAAGTGATTGAAGCCTTTGATCGATGAATATTCTTTAAATTAACATTGCGTATGTTGAACTTAAAATGTCATGGATTAATGACATGATTTGTTTAATGAGTGGCTTCTATCGATTATTGGAACAACAAATACACTGTCTTAAACATGTTCTAATATAGATGTGAACCCTAAGTTATGTTAAGGATTGGATTAAAGCCTTAACACTTGGGAATTCCAATCAAAGTCATCTTGTGAATTGGGTCTTAATTTAATGCAATATAAAGATAATCTCAATGGTATCATAATCTTAAATCTCTAATAATGATCTCACCCCAATATTTATCAAATTGTTAAATCAATATACATCAATAAATCATATCATTTTAGCTCTGCAAAAAAAACCCAACCAAATTACAATCCATTAAAAACAATTGACTATAAAAAAGTATCATCACTGAGGTTTCGAACCGAGTGCCACTATACACATTAGCAGAGCACCGAATGTAACGCCTTGAACCCAGTTACCTAGAGTCGGTTCATTATTACATAACATTGTCATAATCATAAAAGATCAAGTCTCGAAATACCGATTAGTTTAGTAGCCTTGGAAACACTAGATACATTCATAAGTCTTATATTACATGATAAAGTGAAAAACTACAACAACATAGTCTCCATAGTCCACACTCATATTCCCTAAGACTATCCCTGCAGGTCAGTCATAAAATACTTCTTCACATCCTGGGAAAAATAAAACATAGAAAGGGGTGAGCTTAGATGCTCAGTAAGGATAACAATATAGCAGAAACTTTCATAAATAAGAATAAACTTTTAAGGCAATGTATAACTAAAACAAAAGCATTTTAAACTTAAAATTAAGTATAATATGGAAAAAATAAAATGAAATAATGTCATTTACTTATTCACATGGATATTCTACTAGTCTAATAATCACATGCAATATCAATAACCACTTTCATAATGATAGAATGCATAATGTCAGACTATCATAACCACATAGTCACGACCTTATGCCAAGACTAAAAATAAGATTTTGTCAAGGCCTTGTGCCAAGACACTAGTTTATCTCATGAGACCAACTAATGCATCGAGGAGCTATAGCGGGCTCCACCCATCACTTACTAAGTACAATGCATTCCCCATATGAACAGGTTTAAACATAAAATAAACATTCGTATTAAAACTAGCATACGAAATGTCAATAATTTCTCCATAAACCATGAATGGTATAAAAATAACACATCCATAGTCAAAAATATCACAAAACCTTCAATACAATATGAAAGTTTTGTATCATAATAAATCAACTTCAAATAATCTTAAAATCCATCAAAGGATGTTGACATAGATGAAATCAAAACTATTTGAGAGAAATATCTCTTTTTTGAAATCATTTAAAAGTCACATAATTATAAAAGAAAAAATTTACATTGAAAATATTCTTATAAGATTTTAAGGGAAGCTTCGACGATTTTATAACGGTGGAAAATAGCCGCACCCACCTTATAAGTTAAAAAAAGACATTCTTACCTTAATTTTGTCGAAAAGGTTAAAAAGGACCTTGTTTGGAAAATGACGGAAAGATTCCTTTATAAACATATTATAAAAGTCAAAAAAGGGTATAAATGACTTTAACCCATAGTCTATAAAATATTAATAATGTTTTGAAATATATTTTTAAGAAACATGGATGTGGATGATAAAGAGGTCCCAATAGATAATTACGTATAAACAATCTCGGATAATGAAGAGATTGTGAAATAAACCCTTACCTTGTACTTTTCCTTGGTTGAGGGTAGGTTAACCTCCTGTATAATAGTTAAATCATTGTTATTAAAATATAAAAGAATCATATACATAAATATTATATCATATATTATCTTCTAATATTGCTTTCTTAATAATATTTTAGTATTATCGTCATTTCGAGTGTTCATTTACTCATTTTCTTTTATATGTTTTGTTACATAAGCCGTGTTTGTTATGGATAGGTTGTATATTATTCATATCCAAAATGATATCAAGTCCTTAAACATTATTTTTATTCATCAAATGAAAATTATTCTTGAATGGATACGATGGAGAATGAATCTCATCTCGTTCGTGGAGACGGTAATCTGTACGTACGCACGAGCGACAATATCATTATTTTGATATTAAAATAACATATAATTGGATGGTATATCATATATAAATAATCATTATCATTTTATATTTATTATTTACATCAGTTACACATCATTATTATATCCATCCAAATAATAATGAATTGAATAATAATTACACTACGACGTGGAGATGGTAAGTCGTACGTACGCACGTATGGTGAAATGTCATTCAAAGGATGGATAGAATAATGAATTTGATTTTAAAATATTTATAATAACATCCTAGTATATATAATAAACTGGGTTTATTATTTTAGAATGGAAACAACAAAGAAAAAGGGAAGTGGAAGAAGAAAGGAACTTGAAAGATGTGATGAAATATTTACCTATTCTTCAGGTTCTTCCTTTTTATTTGATCAAAAGGGCTCCTTAGGTTGGATTTATGACTAAATTAAGGCCTCAAGGATTAAGGGAGTACAGTTTAGAGGGTATTTGGTTAGGTTATGACCGATAAAAAAGGATTTTAATGTGTGAATTAGAGAGAAGGGGGAGTGCCCTTTTATAAGTGGAGTGAGAGGCACCTTAGGAAAAGTTAGAAATATTATTTTATAATAAAATAATTTTCAGTTTCTAATGGATCAAAAGTAGATTATTTAAAGTATAAGGTGGGTATGGGTCGAAAACCACTCAAAACATAGGTTTTATATAGGTTTGGGTCACTATATTAACCTTATCTTTTAGATTTAACTCTTAGTTAAATAGTTTGACATTTACCATGTTTCTTTGTATTTTTATATTATATGGTTAATAAAATTACTATAAACTTTCAAGAGAACCCAAAGTGGTTCATTAATAATACACCTATCATTATATAAATCATTTGTATGAACCTTATATATTTAGGAATAGAATATCTATTAATAATATAATATTTGTTTTAAAAACTCTTTTATGTCAATTTTGACACCATTTGGTATTTTGTTTTTTCTAAAGTCATAACAGTATTATTACTTCGAATAAAATTCATCTAACCAACCCTAATATGTCATATTATCCTATATAATTATTTTAATTCATAAAAAGTCTCAAATTACATTTATTTGGATATTTATAATGTCAATTATTTTAATATTTCATTAATTAGGTAATTACTGCATCATCATTGTGTCATAAATAATTTAAAATATTTAATGTATAAAAAATATAAATAAAATATAATTATTTAGGAAATCCTTTTATATTTCTAATGAATATTTATAGTTGAATTTATCTTATGTATAACCCTATATTAAAAATGTTTCAGTTATTAAACTTTGATTTTAACTCTTTTAACTCTTCTTTGAATTAAATAATAATAAATATCCTAATCTAATCCAAGTGGACTAAATAGGTTCATATTTTATTCCTAAGGTTTTTTTGGTCGAATTATACTTATCCAATAAAATTAGGACATGTGTTAGGGTAATAATAATATCATTTTTACCCTTAATTACCCTATTTACTTTTAACCGTGGTAAATAAAAGTAAAAAGTTACTAATCACCAAAAATTATTTTCATCTTATTGAACCACATTTTACTTACTAATATCAACCGTTTCTCTAAATTTTTTGAAATTCCACTCACATAAGTGGTAAAATTAAGTTTTATGTGAATTTGCAAATTCTCCTAGGAGGTGGGTAAAAGACGGTGAAAAGTTCAATAAAATGTTTATATATATAAAATTATTATAAACTGACTCCAATTAATTAAATTGAACTTATATAGGTATTATGTATCTATTTTTACCTAAAATAAATTTAAAAAAATAAATAATTTTTTAAATAAAAATTCAGTTTTAAACTATAACTCAATGTTTTTCACTATTCATCAAAAATTGAATGTTTTCAGAAAAATACCAAAATTTCTCCCTAAGATAATTTTGATATTCTGAATTCAAAAATTAATTCTATTTTACCAAATTAAAAACATAGAATATTAATTTATTAATTTAAAATTAATTCTCGTTGTCAAAACCAAAAAGCGTGTTTTTAAGAAATAATAACTAACAAAAGATTGATACTTGTTTATGTTAAATTTCAAAGTGAAATTACTGACAATGACCATAATTGGATTAAATGGTGAAAATATAATCTAATTATAATTCCAAACCATTAAAATTTATAATTTATCACTATAAAATATTTTGATTAAAAAAAATTCAGTTAAAATATTGTATTTTTAACTATTCACCCAAATATGAAAGTTATCAGAAAAACCCCAAAAATTTATTGAAACTAAATTCTTATGTCCCAATTCTAAAGAATAAGTTTATTTTGTCAAATTGAATATATAAAAGTTTCAAATATTGGATTTAAAAATGGTTCGCTATTAAAAGGCGGTAAAATTTCATTTTTTTGAAAAATACTTCTTTTATCTGAAAAAAATGAATTTGTTCTTACATTATGTCTAAGAAACTCATAATATAGATTCTAAAATTATAAGGATTATATAAAGTTCAAAATTCAGTTAATACTATTCATAACTGCTTTTGAACGACTAGTTTGGTAAGTCATGGTGTGCTTGAACTCAGTGTTGTGTGTTGTGAAATTTATTGAATTACATTGAAGAAATAACGTACTATGAAATCTTGGGGTGTTAAATTCTTCCCTACTTAAATAAATTGTCTCCTCGCAATTTTAAATTGTTCTTCGAAAATAAAATGTTAAAAATAGAAAATACCTTTGTGGGAAAACCCACATTGGAAATTTGGTTAATAAAATTTAGTCTTAATAAGAGGAAAAGGGGAATGAAAAAGTCACCAACAAATTATGATCTTGATTAGGAGAACATTGTTGGTAATTAGGGACACATAATTGGAGGAAAAACGTAAATATTTATAGAGAGTGATTGAGGTCATCAGTCACAAACAATTGTAGAATTGAGGGCCTCAAAGCCATCAATCTATGATGATTTAAAATATCATTGTTTCAACAAAACATAAGGTATTAGGATAACACATTTTTAGTTTTAATATCCCTTACCTAAAGTTTAAGAATTAACTTCTTCATAGAATAAGAGAAGAAAAAAATATATATATACTTGACAATTAGAGTTCCATCCTTTATCTAATTTCTACCACAAACTCATCTTTCACTCTAAAAGATAATAGAACATAAAAAAATCTATTTATCCTATTCTTATAGGGTTCCAAAAAAATGAATTTATAATTCATCTACCAAAGGTTTTAAAAAACCACATTATTAAATCTAGGACATCATGTGGGCCAGTGGTAGGTGATACACCCTTGTCGCCCTTCGGTTGTGGGTTCAAGTTTTGCGGCCTTGCCGGATGCGACGGGTAGCAGCCCGACCTCCGGGTTGTCCTTTTTATGGCAATCCAAAAATAATCTCAAACTATAATTATTCAAAATACTTCTGTCTAAACTCACGGTCCAAAATTTATAAGGAAGGTAAACACAATGAAGATCCTTTTTTCCATGTAATAACATGTGAACACCTTCATCATGTATTATTTTAAAACATGGTAACACCCAAAATTACCATAAAAACATATTGATTACATTCATGCTCCCTTATTATTTATATAATACTAGATATATTCCTTATATCCAAAAATATTGAATATTCCAACAATGTTGAAATAAAAAAACTATTAATCAGTTCCAAGGAAGTCAAGAATATCCAATATAATTTATCCAAATCAACCATCTATTATTCCAAAATCATTACCTCATAATCAGGAACATATTAAGGATTTTGTTTCCTTCAACCATGTATTTTCCTAAAATTTAACCTACTATTGAGTCACTTTTTTTTGGTTCCACATAATCTCATGTCCTTAATCAAATAGTACTGCAGTACAATCCTTATATACTCTATAATTCTTATAACATGTACATCATTAATAAAATACTCAAAATACACAATACTTTAATAACAACATAAAAAATCTAATCATTCCTCTTCATCTTCGGTAGTATCATAACTTTATTATTATCCAATTGCAGAATTTGGGGTATACTCTGATGATTTGGACATTGATTCACGTAGTGTCCCAACTTCTTGCAGATGAATCACTTTACATTTGAAACGTTTTTCTTACCCTTTCAATCACATATGTGGTTTCCTTTTTCTCCACACTTATAACAAACTCCCATTCCCTTAAAGCATTTACCAAGGTGATTCTTTCTATAGTTATCACATATGGGAAAATATTTCTTTTCCCTCTTCCCTTTATCCATATTTCTCTCTTCCATCCTTTTCTTCTCTTGCTTCCCTTTAAAGCCATAGGACTCAGAGAATTCTTTACTTATCTTACTAACACATGATACTATTTCTTCATATGTTTAGAATACATGGGAGACTATTTCCATTATAAATGTTGGCTTAACACCATCAAAGATATGATCCTTCTTACTCTTTGGATCATACGTATTGCTGGAGTTTATATTCCTTCTACTGGGTGTCATTTCTATACAATGGCATACACAAGGTCAGTTTATGATTTGTAATGAATAATTCTAAACTTGTAAAATACCTAATGTAAATTGAACCGTTTATGGATATAATCCATAATCATAAAAAAAAATTTCTTTTATAAAGTATATACTTATAAAACCTTCATAATGGTTTGTAAAGAAAATGAGAATTATCCTAAGAATATCCCCCGGGATTTTCGTAACCAAGAGTGCAGCAAAGCCCATTTTCGTGCACCAGTTTCCGTTTGAGTCTAGCTCAAAGCGGTGTTTTCGGGTTTTACCCCTAGGTAAATCTGGGCCAGAGCAACCTCTACTAGCTTATATCTATATAGGGATGTATTGATTGGAAAACTCACAAAATCTCTACAATACCAAAATTCTAGTAAGTTCTTCTATACTAATCCTCAAAGTCTATCTTAGGGTAATGTGCTATAATCAGAGTTTATCTAAATCTAGATTCCAAGGTTTGTACTAAACTTCCTATGATACCAACTGTAACGCCCCGACCCCAGTTACCCAGAGTCGGTTCATTATTACATAACATTAGCATGATCATAAAAGATCAATTCTCGAAAAACTTATTAGTTTAGTATCCTTGGAAACACTAGATACATTCATAAATCTTACATTACATGATAAAGTGAAAAACTAAAACAACATAGTATCCATAGTCCACACTCATATCCCCTCAGAATATCCATGTAGGTCAGTCATAAAATACTTCTTCACATCCTGGGAAAAATAAAACATATAAAAGGGTGATCTCAGATGCTCAGTAAGGATAACAATATAGCGGAAACTTTTATAAATAAGCATAAACTTTTACGGCAATGTATAACTAAAACAAAAGCCTTTTAAACTTGAACTTCAGTATAATACGGAAAAAATAAAATGAAATAATTTCATTTACTTATTCGCATGGATATTCTACTAGTTGAATAATCACATGCAATATCAATAACCACTTTCATAATGATAGAATGCATAATTCCAGACTATCATAACCACATAGCCAAGGCTTTGTGCCAAGACTACAAATAAGATTTTTTCAAGGCCCTGTGCCAAGACACTAGTTTGTCTCATGAGACCTACCGATGCATTAAGGATCTATAGTGGGCTCCACTCATCACTTACTAAGTCCAATTCATTCCTCATATGAACAGGTTTAAACATAACATAAACATTCAAATTAAAACTAGCATATGAAATGTCAATAATTTCTCCATAAACCATTAATGGTATAAAAATAACACATCCACAGTCAAACATATCACAAAACCTTCAATACAATATGGAAGTTTTGTATCATAATAAATCAACTTCAAATAAGCTTAAAATCCATCAAAGGATGTTGACATAGATGAAATCAAAACTATTTGAGAGAAATATATCTTTTTTGAAATCATTTAAAAGTCAAATAATTATAAAAGAAAACATTTAATTTGAAAATATTCTTCTAATCTTGTAATTTAATCTTTGACTATTTTATAGCGGTGGAAAATAGCTGCACCTGCCGTATAAGTTAAAAAAAGACATTCTTACCTTAATTTTGTCGAAAAGGTTAAAAAGGACCTTGTTTGGAAAACGATGGAAAGATTCCTTTATAAACATCTTATAAAATTCAAACAAGGGTATAAATGACTTTAACCCATATTCTATAAAATAGTAATAATGTTTTGAAATACATTTTTAAGAAACATGGATGTGGATGATAAAGAGGTCCCAGTAGATAATTACGTATAAACAATCTTGGATAATGAAGAGATTGTGAAATAAACCTTTACCTTGTACTTTTCCTTGGTCGAGAGTAGGTTAACCTCCTATATAATAGTTAAATAATTTTTATTAAATTATAAAATAATCATATACATAAATATGATATCATATATGATATTCTAATATTGCTTTGTTAAAAATATTTTAGTATTATCATTGTTTCGGGTGTTCACTTACTCGTTTTCTTTTATATGTTTTGTTACATAAGTCATGTTTGTTATGGATAGGTTTTATATTATTCATATCCAGAATGATATCAAGTCCTTAAAAATTATTTTTAATCATCAAATGAAAATTAGCCTTGAATGGATACGATGGGGAATGAATCTCATCGCGTTCGTGGAGACGGTAATCCGTACGTACGCACGAGCAAAAATATCATTCTTTTGATATTAAAATAATATATAATTGGATGGTATATCATATATACAAAATAATTATCATGTTATATTTATTATTTACATTAGTTACACATCATTATTATACCCATCCAAATAATAATGTATTGAATAACAATTACACCACGACGTGGAGATGGTAAGCCGTACGTACGCACGTTTGGTGACATGTCATTCAAAGGATGGATAGAATAATGAATTTGGTTGTAACATATTTATAATAACATCCTAGTGTATATATGATATTGGAGTTTTTATTTTAGAATGAAAACAACAAATAAAAGGGAAGAGGAAGAAGAAATGAACTTGAAAGAGGTGATGAAATATTTACCTCTTCTTCAGGTTCTTCCTTTTGATTTGATCAAAAGGGATCCTTTGGTTGGCTTTATGACTAAATTAAGGCCTATAGGATGAAGGGAGGATAGTTGAAAGGGTATTTGGGCAGGGTATGGCCGATCCAAAAGGCTTTTAAGGTGTTAATTAGATAGAAGGGGGAGTGCCCTTTTATAAGAGGAGTGAGGGGCACCTTAAAAAAAGCTAGAAATATTATTTTATAATAAAATAATTTTCAGTTTCTAATGGATAAAAAGTGTATTATTTAAAGTTTAAGATGGGTATGATTCTAAAACCACTCAACAAATCTGTTTTATATAGGTTTGGGTCACTATATTAACCTTATCTTTAAGATTTAATGCTTAGTTAAATAGTTTGACATTCACCATGTCTCTTTGTATTTTTATATTATATGGTTAATAAAATTACTATAAACTTCCAAGAAAACCCCAAGTGGTTCATTAATAATACACCTATCATTATATAAGTCATTTGGCTAAACCTTATATTTTTATTAATATAATATCAATTAATAATATAATATTTGTTTTAAAAACTCTTTTATGTCAATTTTGACACTATTTGGTATTTTGTATTTGATAAATTCATAACATCATTATTACTTCTAATAAAATTAATCTAACCAACCCTAATATGTCATATTATCCTATATAATTATTGGAATTCATAAAAAGTCTCAAATTACATTTATTTGGATATTTATAATGTAAATTATTTTAATATTTCATTAATTAGGTAATTATTGCATCATCATTATGTCATAAATAATTTAAAATATTTAGTGTCTAAAAAATATAAATAAAATACCATTATGTAATAAATCCTTTTATATTTATAATTAATGTTTATAGTCAAATTTATCTTATATATAACCCTATATTAAAAATGTTTTAGTTGTTAAACTTTGATTTTAAATCTTTTAACTCTTCTTTGAATTAAATAATAATAAATGTCCTAATCTAATCCAAGTGGACCAAAGAGGTTCATATTTTATTCCTAAGGTTGTTTTTTTCAAATTATACTTATCCAATATAATTAGGACATGTGTTAGGGTAATAATAATATCATTTTTACCCTTAATTACCCTATTTACTTTTAACTGTGGTAAATAAAAGTAAAAAAGTTATTATTCACCAAAAATTATTTTCATCTTATAGAACCACATTTTACTTACTGATATCATCTGAGTCTCTCGGATTTTTGAAATTCCACTCATAGAAGCGGTAAAATTAAGTTTTATGTGAATTTGCAAATTCTCCTAGGAGGTGGGTAAAAGACGGTGAAAAGTTAAATAAAATTTTTATATATCTAGAATTATTATAAACTGACTCTAATTAACTACATTGAACTTATATAGGTATTATGTATCTATTTTGACCTAAAATAAATTTAAATAAAATAAATAATTATTTAAATAAAAATTCGGTTTTAAACTATAACTCAGTGTTTTTCACTATTCCTCAAAAATTGAATGTTGTCAGAAAAATACCAAAATTTAACCCTAAGATAATTTTAATATTATGAATTTAAAAATTAAGTCTATTTTACCAAATTAAAAACATAGAAGATGCATTTATTAAATTAAAATTAATTCTCGTTGTCAAAACCAAAAAGCGTGTTTTTAAGAAATAATAACTAACAAAAGATTGATACTTGTTTATGTTCAATTTCAAAGTGAAATTACTTACAATGACCGTCATTGGATTAAATTGTAAAAATATAATCTAATTATAATTCCAAACCATTAAAATGTATAATTCAACACTATAAAATATTTTGATTAAAAAAGTTGTTTTCAGTTAAAATATAGTATTTTTCACTATTCACCCAAATATGAAAGTTATCAGAAAAACACCAAAAATTTATTGAAACTAAATTCTTATGTACTGATTCTAAATAATAAGTTTATTTTGTCAAATTGAATATATAAAAGTTTCAAATATTGGATTTAAAAACGGTTCGCCATTAAAAGGCAGTATAATTGAATTTTTTGAAAAATACTACTTTTATCTGAAAAATGAATTTGTTCTTAAATTATGTCTAAGAAACTCATAATATGGATTCTAAAATTATAAGTATTATATAAAGTTCAAAATTCAGTTAATACTATTCATAACTACTTTTGAACGGTTAGTTTGGTAAGTCATGGTGCGCTTGAACTTAGTGTTGTGTGTAGTGAAAGTTATTAAATTACATTGAAGAAATAACTTACTATTAAATCTTGGGGTGTTGCATTCTTCCCTACATAAATAAATTGTATCCTTGCAATTTGAAATTGTTCTTCGAAAATAAAAGGTTGAAAATAGAAAATACCTTTGTGGGAAAACCCACATCGAAAATTTGGTTAATAAAATTTAGTCTTAATAAGAGGAAAAGGGGAATGAAAAATTCACCACCAAATTATGATCTCTATTAGAAGAACATTTTTTGAAATTAGGGACACATAATTGGAGGGAAAACGTTAATATTTATAGGGAGTGATTGAGGTTATCAGTCACAAACAATTGTAGAATCGAGGGCCTCAAAGCCATCAATCTATAATGATTTAAAATATCATCGTTTCAACAAAACATAAGGTATTGGGATAACGCATTTTTTGTTTTAAGATCCCTTACCTAAAGTTTAAGAATTAATTTCTTCATATAATAAAAGAATAAAATATATATATATATATATACATGACAAGTATAGTTCCATATTTTAACTAATTTCTACCACAAACTCATCTTTCACTCTAAAAGATAATAGAGCTTAAAAAAATCTATTTATCATATTTGTATAGGGTTCCAAAAAAATGAATTTATAATTCATCTACCAAAACTTTTAAAAAAACTACATTATTCAATCTAGGACATCACGTGGGCTAGTGGTAGGTGATACACCCTTATCGCCCTTCGGTTGTGGGTTTAAGTCTCGCGGCCTTGCCGGATGCGACGGGTTGCCACCCGACCTCTGGGTTGTCCTTTTTATGGAAATCCATAAATAATCTCAAACTAGAATTATTCAAAATACTTCTATCCAAACTCACAGTCCAAAATTTATAAGGAAGGTAAACACAATGAAGATCCTTTTTGCCACGTAATAACATGTGAACACCTTCATGTATTATTTTAAAACATGGTAACACCCAAAATTACCATAAAACCATATTTATTACATTCATGATCTTTTATCCTTTATATAATACTATATATATTCTTTATATCCAAAAATATTGAATATTCCAACAATGATGAAATAAACAAACTATTAATCAGTTCGAAGGAATTCAAGAATATCCAATGTAATTTATCCAAATCAACCATCTCTTATTCCAAAATCATTACCTCATTATCAGGACCATATTAAGGATTTCATTTCCTTCAACCATGTATTTTCCAAAAATTTAACCTACTATTGAGTCACTTTTTTTGGTTCCACACAATCTCAAGTCCTTAATGAAATAGTACTACAGTACAATCCTTATATACTCTATAATTCTTATAACATGTACATCATTAATACAGTACTCAAATAACACAATACTTTAATAACAACATAATAAATCTAATCATTCCTCTTCATCTTCGGTAGTATCATAACTTTACTATTATCCAATAGCAGTATTTGGGGTATACTCTGATGATTTGGACATTGATTCGCATAGTGTCCCAACTCCTTGCAGATGAAGCATTATACATTTGAAACTTTTTTCTTATCCTTTCAATCACATACTTGGTGCCCTTTTCTCCACACTTATAACAAACTCACATTCCCTTAAATCATTTACCAAGGTGATTCTTTCTATAGTTATCATATATGGGAAAATCCTTCTTTTCCCTCTTCCCTTTATCCATCTTTCTCTCTTCCATCCTTTTCTTCTCTTGTTTCCCTTCAAAGTCATAGGACTCAGAAAATTCTTTACTTATCTTATTAAGAAATGATATTATTTCTTCATATGTTGATAATACATGGGAGACTATTTCCCTTCTAAATGTTGGCTTAACACTATGAAAGATATTATCCTTCTTACTATTTGGATCATACGTATTGTTGGAGTTTGTATTCCTTCTACTGGGCATCATTTCTATACAATGGCATACACTAGGTCAGTTTATGATTTCGAATGAATAATTCCAAACATATAAAATACCTAATGTAAATTGAATAGTTTAGGGATATAATCCATAATCATAAAAAATGTTTTCTTTGAGGAATTATATACTTATAAACTCTTCATAATGGTTTGTAAAGAAAATGAGAATTATCCTAAGAATATCCCCCGGGAGTTTTGTAACCAAGAGTGCAGTAAAGCCCGTTTTTGTGCACCATTTTCTGTTCAAGTCTAGCTCAAAGCGGTAATTCGGGTTTTACCCCTAGGTACATCTGTGTCAGAGCCACCACTACCTGCTCGTATCCAGATAGGGATGTATTGCATGTAAATCTCACAAAATCTCTACAATACCAAAATTCTAGGAAGTTCTTCTATACTAATCCTCAAAGTCTATCTTAGGGTAATGTGCTCTAATCAGAGTTTATCAAAATCTAGATTCCAAGGTTTGTACTAAACTTCCTCTGATACCAACTGTAACGCCCCGACCCTAGTTACCCAGAGTCAGTGCATTATTACATAACATTGGCATGATCATAAAAGATCAAGTCTCGAAAGACTGATTAGTTTAGTAACCTTGGAAACACTAGATACATTCATAAGTCTTACATTACATGATAAAGTGAAAAACTACAAAAAAATAGTCTCCATATTCCACACTCATATCCCCTCATACTACCCCTGCGGGTCAGTCATAAAATACTTTTCATATCCTGGGGAAAATAAAACATAGAAAGGGGTGAGCTCAGATGCTCAGTAAGGATAACAATATAGTGGAAACTTTCATAAATGAGCATAAACTTTTAAGGCAATGTATAACTAAAACAAAAGCCTTTTAAACTTGAACTTCAGAATAATATGGAAAAAATAAAATGAAATAATTTCATTTACTTATTCACATGGATATTCTACTTGTCGAATAATCACATGCAATATCAATAACCACTTTCATAATGATGGAATGCATAATGTTAGACTATCATAACCACATAGTCAAGGCCTTGTGCCAAGACTACAAATAAGATTTTATCAAGGCCTTGTGCCAAGAAACTAGTTTGTCTCATGAGACCTATCGATTCATTGAGGAGCTATAACGGGCTTCACCCGTCACTTACTAAGTTCAATGCATTTCTCATATGAACAGGTTTAAACATAACATAAACATTTGTATTAAAACTAGCATACGAAATGTCAATACTTTCTCCATAAACCATGAATGGTATAAAAATAACACATCCACAGTCAAACATATCACAAAACCTTCAATACAATATGGAGGTTTTGTATCATAATAAATCAACTTCAAATAAGCTTAAAATCCCTCAAAGGATGTTGACATAGATAAAATCAAAACTATTTGAGAGAAATATCTCTGTTTTGAAATCATTTAAAAGTCACATAATTATAAAAGAAAACATTTAATTTGAAAATATTATTATAAGATTTTAAGGGAATCTTTGATGATTTTATAACAGTGGAAAATAGCCGCACCCGCCGTATAAGTTAAAAAAAGACATTCTTACCTTAATTTTGTCGAAAAGGTTAAAAAGGACCTTGTTTGGAAAACGACAGAAGGATTCCTGTATAATCATATTGTAAAAGTCAACAAGGGTATAAATTATTTTAACCCATAGTCTATAAAATAGTAAGAATGTTTTGAAATAAATTTTTAAGAAACATGGATGTGGATGATAAAGAGGTCTCAGTAGATAATTACATATAAACAATCTCGGATAATGAAGAGATTGTGAAATAAACCCTTACCTTGTACTTTTTCATGGTCGAGGATAGGTTAACCTCCTGTATAATAGTTAAATCATTTTTATTAAATTATAAAATAATCATATACATAAATATGATATCATATATGATCTTCTAATATTTCTTTGTTAATAATATTTTAGTATTATCGTCGTTTCGGGTGTTCACTTACTCATTTTATTTTATATGGTTTGTTACATAAGTCATGTTTGTTATGGATATGTTGTATATTATTCATATCCATAATGATATCAAGTCCTTAAACATTATTTTTAATCATCAAATGAAAATTATTCTTGAATGGATACGATGGGGAATGAATCTCATCGCGTTCATAGAGACGGTAATCTGTACGTACGCACGAGTGACAATATCATTCTTTTTATATTAAAATAATATATAATTGGATGGTATATCATATATACAGAATCACTATCATTTTATATTTATTATTTACATTAGTTACACATCATTATTATACCCATCCAAATAATAATGTATTGAATAACAATTACACCACGACGTGGAGATGGTAAGCCGTACGTACGCATGTATGGTAACATGTCATTCAAAGGATGGATAGAATAATGAATTTGGTTGTAACGTATTTATAATAACATCCCAGTATATAGAAGATACTGGAGTTTTTATTTTAGAATGGAAACAACAAATAAAATGGAAGTGGAAGAAGAAAGGAACTTGAAAGAGGTGATGAAATATTTACCTCGTCTTCGGGTTCTTCCTTTTGATTTGATCAAAAGGGCTCCTTAGGTTGGATTTCTGACTAATGTAAGGCCTATAGGAGGAATGGAGGACAATTGATATGGTATTTGGGTAGGGTATGGCCAAGACAAATGGCTTTTAAGGTGTGAATTAGATATAAGGGTGAGTGCCCTTTTATAAGAGGAGTGAGGGGCACCTTAGGAAAAGCTAGAAATATTATTTTATAATAAAATAATTTTCGGTTTATAATGGCTCAAAAGTAGATTATTTAAAGTCTAAGGTGGGTATGGGTCTAAAACCACTCAACCAATAGGTTTTAGATAGGTTTGGGTCACTATATTAACCTTATCTTTTAGATTTAACTCTTAGTTAAATAGTTTGACATTTACCATGTCTCTTTGTATTTTTATATTATATGGTTAATAAAATTACTATAAACTTCCAAGAGAACCCCAATTGGTTCATTAATAACACAACTATCATTATATAAGTCATTTGGATAAAACTTAGATTTCTAGGAATATAATATCAATTAATAATATAATATTTGTTTTAAAGACTCTTTTATGTCAATTTTGACACTATTTGGTATTTTGTTTTTGATAAATTCATAAAAGCGTTATTACTTAGAATAAAATTCATATAACCATCCCTAATATTTCATATTATCCTATATAATTATTTTAATTCATAAAAAGTCTCAAATTACATTTATTTGGATATTTATAATGTCAATTATTTTAAAATTTCATTAATTAGGTAATTACTGCATCATCGTTGTGTCATAAATAATTTAAAATATTTAATGTATAAAAAATATAAATAAAATACCATTATGTAGGAAATTGTTTTAGATTTCTAATGAATATTTATAGTTGAATTTATCTTATGTATAACCCTATATTAAAAATGTTTTAGTTTTTAAATTTTGATTTTAACTCTTTTAACTCTTCTTTGAATTAAATAATAATAAATGTCCTAATCTAATCAAAGTAGACCAAAGAGGTTCATATTTTATTCCTAAGGTTGTTTTTGGTCGAATTATACTTATCCAATAGAATTAGGACATGTGTTATGGTAATAATAATATCTTTTTTACCCTTAATTACCCTATTTAATTTTAACTATGGTAAATAAAAGTAAAAAGTTATTATTCACTAAAAATTATTTTCATCTTATTGAACCATATTTTACTTACTGATATCAACTGTGTCTCTCGGATTTTTGAAATTCCACTCACATAAGCGGTAAAATTAAGTTTTATGGGAATTTGCAAATTCTCCTAAGGGGTGGGTAAAAGACGGTGAAAAGTTCAATAAAATTTATATATATATAAACTTATTATAAACTGACTCCAATGAATTACATTGAACTTATATAGGTATTATGTATCTATTTTGACCTAAAATAAATTTAAATAAAATAAATAATTATTTAAATAAAAATTCGGTTTTAAACTATAACTGAATGTTTTTCACTATTCATCAAAAATTGAATGTTGTCAGAAAAATACCAAAATTTCACCCTAAGATAATTTTGATATTCTGAATTCAAAAATTAAGACTATTTTACCAAATTCAAAACATAGAAGATTCATTTATTAATTTAAAATTAATTCTCGTTGTCAAAACCAAAAGGCGTGTTTTTAGGAAATAATAACTAACAAAAGATTGATATTTGTTTATGTTCAATTTCAAAGTGAAATTACTTACATTGACCATCATTGGATTAAATGGTAAAAATATAATCTAATTATAATTCCAAACCATTAAAATGTATAATTCAACACTATAAAATATTTTGATTAAAAAAGTTGTTTTCAGTAAAAATATAGTATTTTTCACTATTCACCCAAATATGAAAGTTATCAGAAAAACACAAAAAATTTATTGAAACTAAATTATTATGTCATGATTATAAAGAATAAGTTTATTTTGTCAAATAGAATATATAAAAGTTTCAAATATTGGATTTAAAAACGGTTCTCCATTAAAAGGTGGTAAAATTGCATTTTTTGAAAAATACTTCTTTTATCTGAAAAAATTGAATTTTTTCTTACGTTATGTCTAAGAAACTCATAATATGGATTCTAAAATTATAAGGATTATATAAAGTTCAAAATACAATTAATACTATTCATAACTGCTTTTGAACGGCTAGTTTGGTAAGTCATGGTGTGTTTGAACTCGGTGTTGTGTGTAGTGCAAGTTATTGAATTACATTGAAGAAATAACGTACTATGAAATCTTAGGGTGCTACATCGAAACCTTGAACTGTCGATAGGAGACAATTAGCCATGCTTAAGTGATAAACCTGAAGGAAAGTGGGAGGAAGGCACCAAAAACCAAGGTTTGGATCATTGGTCAAGCGTTCTTGGCCAACCGATCGTAATTGGGAAAACCGGGTTAGAAACAACCAATTAACGAATGAAAACTGGTACTTAGGCTCATGCAAGGTTTGGAATCAAATGCACGAATTGAAGGATGATTGTCGATCCGCTTAAACATTTAATCAAAGGCATAGAATCACCAAAGATGAGTCATACCTAGATTGGATTGATCGTAGTTGACGAAGAACGTGTTCACCGACGAAGGAGGTGGATCCATTACGGTCACTGCATCTTGATCTATCTAGAATCAGAGGTTTGTCATCGTTCTTTGTTTGTCATTCACCAATGGGAAGGAGATGAGAGGAAGAGTGATTGTTGGAAAAAATAGGATTACAAGGCCAACTACTCATAATCAAGAATTTATATCCTTTAATTAGGTCAATGGGATTTTAAGTAATTAAATAAATTAATTCATTTAATCACTTAAATATCCCACCAGTGAGTGAGAGGTATGGATGTCCCGCATTGACTCATTTTATGTTGTGCCTAGGGAAAACACCGTGTTCCGGACCCAACTGTGGTCTTGGATTTCCGATCCAATCAACCATTTAAGAGTTATCCCGTTTTCATTAATTAACCATGTGTGTGTAATATAAAATATTTTTAATATTTTTATAAAATTAATTTTGGGCACATCGGGCTTCGAAATCGCACGTCGTTTCAGCGCCTAGCTCTGGAATAATATTTAAAAATATTTCAAAGTCTTATAAGGCAAAAAACAAGTATATACATGGATGATCCTCAGGCCATTCCTAGGTCGTAGTATACCTTTACCATGACTAAGGGAAACATTCAAAATGAAAAACCAACGATCCATACCTTGCTCAAAATTCAGGTCGTTATAGTGGGTTTGGGGGTGTTATAATAGGTATCAGGTGAGGTTTTAGATAACTTTATAGATTATGAGGTTTTCAAGTGAGGTTAGCTTGAGAGTTGAGGATACTATCAGGAGTTTATAAGTTTTTGATTGATCACAAATTCAATGAGATAAACACCTCTTCTGTGGTTTTAAGTGATTAGATTTTAAAGTGATTAATGATATCTTGAGTGAGGTTTTTATTTTGTTGAGTTATATGTAACTCTTAGGTTAAATGTGAGATATTATTTTAGAAGAATATTGATGTGGAAATATTTTTATACTAATTTTCCACGTCATTTTTGTTGGTCAGAGTATGACACTCAAGAGGGGGGTGAATTGAGTTCCTTTAAAAACTTTTGTTAAAAAGTTTATTTAAAAGATTCCCCCAAGTTAAAATAAGACTGTCTAGTTAACCAATGTAGTAAAATTATAATAGCTTGGCTATTCAAATAGTTTCTCAAAAGATTGATTAATTCTCAGTTATAACAATATGAGATATTGATACAACTTTTGAAACTACTCTAATAAGGCAAAACAATTATAACTACTATCTAAGACTAACTATCAAAGTAAAATTTAGTTTCATGAAATATAAGTTAAAACAGAGAAAGTCTAAATTGAAAAACATAGCGGATATAAAACAAGAAGTTTAGTATCAAGCAGAGACTTAGTCCTCTCCACTTGGTGATCACCCGCCACCAAGCAATCTATAAAGATAAAGATTTTGATCCACACCCTGGATTGGGGTTAATAACAGTACACTAGACTGTCCAGGTCACAAGACATCTACCACAGTTCTACGTGGGAACAAAAATACAAACAAGTCACACATGACCTCTTCCACAGTTCTGTGTGGGATAAACAACTGTAGGAAGATAGTTTTTTCAGGATATCTAGTATCCTCCAGTTTAGTGCAGGAGACAGTGTGTGTTTTTCAGACAGACACACACACTGCTCGTGAATGTAATAAAAAGTACACTACAGAGCAATAAAGATTAGATAAAGTTTGGAGGGCTCTGTGTGTTATGCAGTTCATCTCTGGACTCTTGGATGTAGCTGATGTGAAGCTCGATTCCTATTCTGGAAACAGACACTAAAACAGAGTGTCGTGAAGCATTGTGTTCTGTCTTCCAGGAAGATGAGATGTTCTTCTACTTCAGTTTTGTTGGATGCTGCAGAGATGATGGAACTTTGATGAACATCAGTTCTCTGGTTCACAACAATCAGGAATGAAGAGTTCCTCATGTTTTCTTCCTTTCAGTATGCTGCTCGTATAGGTTTGATGTCGTGTGAACTCGTATCTACTTGTGTATGTGTCCACGCATCTGTATATCTTTCATGCACTCTTCTTTATATATATATATATATATATATATATCTTATTGCAGCCTGACAATATGCATGTTTTAAGGTAGATGATGTACCCCGTACTTCTGACATCCTCATTTAAGATGTCTGCAAAAAGGCATTAAATTAATCAGTAGCATTAAAACACTCAAAATATGACCATTAGAAGTAATTTTAAATAAAAGAAATTTTAAACAGACTATCAGTGAGTCATCTGTCGGTACCTCCTTCTGTCGGTGACTCATTCCATCGGTATGTCATTCTGCCGGTTTTTCCATGCGTCAGTGACTCATTTGAACTGGTGTTGAGTCCTTGCATCGGTAGCACCATGCATTGGTGACTCATTTGAACTGGCGATGAGTCCTTGCGTCGGTAGCACCATGCATCGATGACTCATTTGAACTGACATTGAGTCCTTGCATCGGTTGGTCATGTGCGTCGGTAGGTCATTTGCGTCGGTAGGTCATCTGCATCGGTAGGTCTTTTACGTTGGTAGGTCATCTATCGGTAGTTCATCTATCGGTGACTCAGTTGAACTGTCGGTATGTCATCTATTAAGTATGTCATACATAGAAAATATTTATGTTTGGACTAGCTTACAACATAAATATTAACTGAATGTGTTAAACGTATATATGAACATAATTATACCTATGGAAAGTTAAACAAACATGATTGAAAGGATTAGGTATGACTAATAAGTTTTGTCATGATTTGTGATTATTAAAACCATTTATACTAGAGAGGGTGACCAACAGTCTCTTATGGGCCAACAATTTCTTTAATTTCATTTTGTTTTAATTGTCAATTTTTTTTATGTTAAATAATTTACTTTTTTTTTTCAGTTGTTGTCAAATTATTTAAACGAAAAATATAGTTTTAAAATATGGGTTTACATGTTTAATTACAGTTTTTCCCATTTTTAATTTTTTTAATGAATTATTATTATTGCAAAACATTTTTTAAAATTAGGGACGACATTTCTTTTATTGTTTCATTAATTTTTTTCATTTTCTATTCGTCCTTTTAAAATATTGATTTTAAGTCGTTAAATTTAATCTTTTGGTTTAATTTATTTATTATTTTAAATATTTTTTATTGAAAATAATAAATTTATATGTGTTTTCTTTTAAAATTTAATAACCAGCTTGTGTGTTTTTGAAATCTGTTTTTAATTTACAAATTTTCCTTTTTTGTTTTTTTTTGGGAGAGTAATTCCATGTATCCGATTTTTATCCATATATCAATGTAGCCGAATTCAGCATTCATTATGCAGATTCATTTTCTCTCATAGTAGAAATTAAGACAACCCGAGCCGAGGAAGAGACCAGAGAATTCTGGAAAAGCTTGAAGACGATCTTGATGTGGGATTCCAAGGCCGAGTCACCACGAATATTGAAGATGACCGACTCTGCGACTGATATCTCGTCCGATCTAGCCGTTGGTGGAAGAATGATCGACAGAGGCTGAGCGATGATGAATCTGAAGAGAAGAATCTGATTCGTAGAGAATCCCAAAGCTGGATCACACTAAAGATAATTAAGCTGAGGCTGAAGAAGAAGACCTAAGCCAAGGCTCCGAAGCTCTCAAAATGACGAGATTTCATCCGCGGCCAGAGTTGCAAATCACTGATGTTACCATTTCTGAGATTGAAGAAGGTGCTGACCAACCCTAATTCTGACTGTTTTGGAGAATCCATCGCCATTGACGACGGTACTATATTCCAAACTCTTGCTTCATCCGCATCTGATTTTTTACATCTTTTCCAAGATAGATGTATTCATTGTATGTTCAATCGGGCCGATGCAATGATAGAGAAATTTGGGTCTCAATCGGAGTTTGGGTCCGCCATTGCATGTGTTCGATTGGGGAAGAAGACAGAACCTCGTGTTCGTGATTTCCTTGATTTTGAGGAAATGTTTGATTCCATGCCATCTATTCATAGGAATGTCTATGAAGGGATCCCAAATTTTGTTGAGCATCTACATGCAGAATTTGAGTGATATTGTTTGATGGGTTGAGCATGCTGGATGGCTAAGCTTGATCCAGGTCATACATGTTGTTGAAAATCTATTTTCATGACCTCTTTTGATGAATCAATACAAATCGAGTGAAATTGAGGAATTTATCATGCTTGGTGTTGAACAGGTTGAAGTCGATGAATTCGGTTGATAATTGAGGACTTATGATGTTAGTGTTGAATAGAATGTGAAATTACCAAATCAATTTTGATGAATAATACCTTTTTTAGAAAAGATCGAGAACAAAATTTTGGTGCATTGAGAAATTGATCAAAAAAGGAATTTAGTAAGATTTTGACAGACAAACATCGGAAGCAGAGCACGGGCAAAATAACCAGAAGATATTCTAGAAAGCTCAAAGAGAATCTTTTACTTATCATGTCGATGGAGATAGAGATGAAGATCGAAGGCTTTTCATGTTCCACATACATGAATAGCTGAGTATTTTTGTGGTTATACCTAGCGGTTTCAATTGGTGAACCGTTTCCAAGTCTCTTTCTTTCAAACTATAACATCCTTCCAGATTTATGGTCATTAAATAACTGACTAATGTTTTATGATTACATTTCTCGTCATTTTGTTCTCTTCTTCCCTCTTCCCTTTTATGACAATAACATTTCCAATGTGTTGATGATCAAGTGCAGAATGTTAACTCAGTCAAGTTAAGTCTTTGAGGTTGACTCTCACTCTTTCGAGAAGAATTGAGAGCACAATGAAAGCTCGATCGTCTCTTAGTGCTCGACGATTATGCAATGCTCTGAGCGGCTCTTATCAAAAGGTGATTGATAATTAAGATCTTTGTTTTTTATCACTATTTTCCAAAAAATTATGTAGATTGAGTTTTTTAATTTTTTTTGTTAGGTGGAATTTATAGAATGAAATTAAAGCAATGAAGAACGATTGAACAATAAAAATTACTAGGGAAGACCACTATTTCATTTCTGGTCTTTCACCACCTCTACCACATGATTAATTGTTTGCTGCTATTTTCAATTTCTTTAGGCTTTAAAATTACAATATTTTCTTTCCAGTAATATTTCCCACCTTTTTAAAACATATAAAAAATGAAACCATGACAGAATAACTCCTAAAGAGAAACCTCGTTGGGAGACAACCTTGAGTGCTGCTAGTAGTTAGGTTATAAACTTGTAGAAATATTAAAAACAACACAAAAACATGAAATTCAATTGGATCTATTCTTGGGGAGGATGCCTAAGAGCTTCACAATAATAATTAAAAAAATTATAATTATTTAAAAAAATTTAAACTAACAATAAGAACAAATGGAATCAGCCCTACCCATGGACGATATAGTTCTATAGTTTTCCTATAACAATATGATGTTTTTCCAGACATTAGATGAAAATGAATTCAAAAAGGCCATGGAAGTGATTAAATATGATTTAAATCCACGAATCTTTGAAGCTTCGTCAAAGAACTACACGAGTTTTCACAATTTATTCCTTGAGTTCAATGTATGATAGCATCTCAATTCAACTTTTTTTAAGAATAAATCCATGAGGTTGGGGTTGAACATAATGAACATTCGCTTCCCAATGTGTTTAATTTTCTTAAGGATATGGATAAAGAACAAGGCCATCCAACTGATTATCTTGAAGAGGATTCTGACATTTTTGACTAATTTTGTTTTGATCTTTCTCATTCTAAATTAATAACTAAATCCCTCTATTGTATCACTATTGAAACAATGTCCCCTTTACAGGCCCTAGAAGAGAATGATGCATCTGTTGAAGATGATACTTATTGTAACGACCCAAACTTTTGAATAATTTTTGTTTCCTAAAATTGTGTGTTATTTTATTTTCTACTCAACAAAACTATATCATTTAATTAATGAAGTGAGTATAATTAAAATAAGATCACTGAGTTTCGACTGTTATATGAGCGTTGGTCAATATGACTGTTGGAAACTAAACTCTTAACGTTATGATTATTGTTTATAAATATAAGTGATCTTGGTTAATTAATACAGAAAGATGAGTCAATGACTTCATTCAGTAGACTCGGGCCATACGAAGCCCATCAATCGGAGCTGGGGAAGTAGGTTGCGTCACTAGGCTTTGCTTTGGACCAAGTTCAAGCTGAGCTTCAACATTTGAAGCTTGAACGGAATCGCCTAAGAGAGAAGTTCAAGCTGATAGAAATCACCACTCGGGCAATGTTGTCCGAGCCGCCTCAAGATTTTATCACCATATCACACCTTACACTTAGATTCTATGCAGGTGTTATAAGGGATTCTGTAACGAGACCTTAGTTACGTCGTGTAATCCTTTTGTATAAATAAAATGTTATTTCTTATTATGTTAAATTTGTGGATTTCAAATGTTAAAATAAATATATGATGAATTTATAGAAGTTTCATATTATTGGTGAATTTTGGAAAAAAGGTATTTTAAAATATTTTTTGTATACATTAAATAATTAATAATGTGAAATGATTTAAAAAAATGGTCTTTTACAATTGTGATCAGTAAGAAACTTAGAGTATAATAAGATCAACATAATTTTTGATGAATGGTGTTTTCTTGATGAATAGTATGCGATGAATAGTGTTATTTTGATGAATAGTAAAAAAATATATTATTATTATATAACTTTTTTTTGTGAAATGTTTTTAAAAAATCCGCCATACATGGTTGTAATAAGGGTGAAAAATGTGGTTAAATAAGATCAAAATATTTTTTTGATGAATAGTAACATAACCTTATGAATAGTGAAGAATAGTAATGAATAGTAAATTGACCAAAAAAAATATAAACTTCATCAATGAATGTATAAATACAATTTAGAAATCTTAAAAAACGACTTAATGATTTTGTTTTTAAGAACCTTTTTTAAAACGTCACGATTTTGATATGAAACCCATTTCTTTTATTCTATTTGAGTTATTTATGAAATGTATGATTATGATCTATGTGGGTCACATGAAAATAAAGACATATTAAGGGTGCACCCTGATAACGCTCCAATGTATTAGGTAAAAAATTTAATCTCTAGAGATGACAAGTTTTACGATACTTTAGTAAATAACTTTGATATTTTTTTATGACACCTTGGGGATATACCTTGGTGATATGTTCATGAATGTCTAAATTAAATGTTGTAGTCACATTTTCAAGTTATGTTTCAAGTTATTATTATGATATGAATCTTTATCTCCATGATCTATTGATATTGCTCAAGTTCACATGTAAACTGTTTCACTTGCTTTCCTTACTGGGTCTCCTGCTCACCCTTTTCTTTGATATATGTATCTAGGTTATGAGATACAATAATTGTACTTAGGATGAACTTATGATGAAGCTTTGCAAGTGGATTAGAAGAATGTTTTATATTGTTTTCATGTATGTTGTTCCTGATTTCCAAGACACTAGACTTTAAAGATCATATGTTTGTAAAATGTAATGAAAAGTTATGTAATAAAAAGGTGGGATGCCATACTTATTATGGAGAATAGAAGGAGAATATGTATTTATAACTAGAGACAGTCTCTTTAAAACGACATTTGGAGTAAGAAATAGAAGACAAGACTGTCCAATTTAAAGTCAAGATTTTTTTTCTACCAAATGAGGGTGTCCTTAGAAGACATGGAGAAACTAGTGGACACCTATCTTCCTAGAGAAGAAGAACAAGGGGCCGCATATAAAATTTTTCTAGCACAAACTAACCATTTCTACCAAAACACAAGGGGGCTAGTTACACCATATTATTTCCAAGGGGACATCAACATAAGATTGATTCAAAACAACTGTGAGAAAGAGAAGATGTCGTGGTTCTAACCAGGCAAGTATCACCCAACAATGATGGGGGAAAAATAATAGGCTGTAATGTTGTGGATAGTATAAAATATAGCACCCCTTAGGGGATTTTAACCATTATTTCTCTAATCTTTACTACACTTTATAATTACTTTTAGTTTTATATTTTTAATTTCAATAAACAATTAACATCGACATGTCTATCTTGTAGAAAATAAAGTGGATAGTAGCTGAGTTCAAACCTTTCCAAGGCTATCCATAGGCTATTGGATTCATTTTTCACTATGAGAATTTTCTTAGTCCTCTCTATAATTTCTAGAAAGGAAACTTTACAATTATCAATGATCCAGTGAAGTGAAAATCTGATGAAACTCGATTCATGCCCATTACTTTATAAACTCTGGTTACTCTTTACATGTGTTGGAATTTCCTAAATCTAATGTATATCTACTTTCAACATTAGGAGCTTGGAGCAGATTAACTAGAGGGACTTTGTCGAAGTGAAGAAGTGGGAGCATTTAAGCGAATTCAAAGGGGAAATGATTCTTATTTAGGGAAGAAGTTAGTGTTGGTCTCCTCATGTACTAATCATGTTTTAATGATCACAAATCCTATTCAACCTAGTTAAATCTTGTAAATTATATCAAATCATGTGTATTATTGTTTAAAGTATTCTCATGCTTTAAGAGGATCCATTCAAGATCTTAATTGCTCTACATTCAGTTTAATTACTTTATACTATCCTTGATTTACTTTTATAATACCTTATTTGACAAATGATTAAGTCTAATCCATTCTATGATCATCATTGCTTAAGTCTGAATACAGTTATTTTGAAAAGTCTGAGACACTGTGAGTCTGCCAGTGGTTATGTCTTTCTGGCAAAGTAAATCAGACACTGTGAAGCAAACACCGTGAACAAGCAGACACCGTGAACAAGCAGACACCGTGAACAAGAAAACACTGTGAACAAACAGACACCGTGACATCCAGACATCGTGACATCCAGACACCGTGAACAAGACACCGTGAAGAAGACACCGAGAACAAGACACCGTGACCGCGAGACACCGTGACCGCGAGATACCATGACATTCAGACACCGTGACCAATCGAGACACCGTGTGAAGGAGACACCGTTTCCATGACATATTGTGACACCGTTTCCTAATATATTTTGTCGTAATGCAATTTAATCTCTAATGATCATATTTGAAGATTTTAATGCACTGACATAATTAATGTTTCTTTGTAGACATATCATCGGACAGTACGAGGTACAATGTGCAGAATATATGCAACTTGTCAGCTCCAACACATGCACTCCAAGATAAAAGAGTTGTGCGACTCAGAAACAAAAAGACGGAAAAACCGGTAGAAAAAATACGATACAAACGAACAAGCTGGTGGGCGTGAGAGATAACAGAATACATTTTTTCAAATTGGCTGATGCAACCCGATTTAGCTGAAGAACACACGAAGCATACTTGAATCCCGAGAATATCTTCGCGCTGTGAAACACCACGAAGAACACAAGCCGAATTTGTCTGTCTTATGACACTCTGTTTTCCAGACGAGGACACGAGTTCTGCATCTGCTTCATCTCAGAAGTCCAGAGCTACAAAGATCAACACTCAGAGCACTTCTAAACCTATCTCAATATTATTGCTCTGTTGTGTATCTTTTATTAACTTTCAAGCAGTGTGTGTTTCTGTGTAATAACACACTCTGTCTCCTACATCAAACTGAAGGATACATGATATCCTTACTCAAACATTCTTTTACTCTTGTGTATACCCAATGATAAGTGTGGAAGAGGTCCCTGTGTGGCTTGGTAGTTTGTACCCACGAACAACTGTGGAAGAGGTCCTTGTGTGACCTGGACAGTCCTGTGTACTGTTGTTAACTCCGATCCAGGGTGTGAATCAAAGTTTATTTATATAAACTGCTTGATGGCAGGTGATCACCAAGTGGAGTGGATTAGGTCTCGTCTTGAGACTGAACCACTTGTTTCATATCCGCTGTGCTGCTTAATTTAGTTTTCTCTGTTTTACTGCTTTTCTATATAACTCAGAAATCACTAAATTCACTTTGATAGTTGATCTTGGAAATAAGTTATAATTGCTTTGTCTTAGTAAAATAGTTTCAAAAGTAATATTAATAACTATTAAGATTACTGAGAATTAATCAATCTTCTAAGAAGTTATTTAAACATTCAAACTCTTATAACAGTATAATCTTGATTAACTGGGCTGTATCTAATTTTTAGAGAAATACTTTTTACAGAAATTTTTATAGTTACTCAATTCACCCCTCCCCTCTTGAGTAATCTACTCTGACCAACATTTGGTATCAGAGGTTGTTTATTAGAACTCTGTTTAATCTTATTCAACTGTGATTGTAGTTGTACTTTAAAGATCTGTAAATTTCTGTTAATTCTAAATTTCTAGCTCTTTAAACCTATTATGTTATTATGGATAATAGATTGGAAGGTGCTGCAACCAACATATCACCATTCTATAATGGAACCAATTATGCTCAATGGAAAATTAAAATGAAAATGCATTTAGAAAGTATGAGTTTTGAAATTTGGTCTTCCATTATAGATGAATATAAGATTCCTACTACTGATAGAATCACATGGGATGAACCTACCAAAACTGCCTACGATAACAATTGAAAAGCTATAAATGCTCTATACTGCTCCTTAAGAGATGAGAAATTCAATAGAATTTCTGCTTGTAAAACTGCCCATGAAATTTGGGATACCCTGTCTGTCTCACATGAATGAGCATCTAGTGTAAAAGAAATGAGCCTTAATACTTATACTATCAAATATGATAATTTTAAAATGAAACCTGATGAGCCTATTTCTGACATGTATCTTAGGTTCAATGAGATTGTCAACACAATGATCTCACTTGGAAGAGAAGTCACTGCCAAGGAACAAATCATGAGAATCCTTAGATGTATACCCGATAGATGGAGGGGAACCTCTGTCTCTATTAGATAATCATGCGACATCAGCAGGCTACCTGTAAAAGAACTCATTGGGAAACTAATGATGTACGAAGAAGAACTGAAAGTCAACAAGGAAGAGGAGGATGAACCAAAGAGGAAATCTGTTGCATTCAAGACCACCACCTCTAAACACAAAGATAAAGGGAAACTGTAAGCTTCTGTAGAAAGCTCCACCAGTAAACAATCATCATCTGACAGTGATGAGGAGATGACTCAATTAGCCAGAAGATTTAAAAATTTTTACAAGAAGAACTTTTTCAGAAAACCTAACTTCAAGGGAAAATATGACCAACAAGGAAATTGGAAGAAGGACTGGAAACGAAGTGACAAGGATGATGAAATTGTCTGCTATGAATGTAAGCGCAAAGGACATATCAAGACAGACTATCCAAAGCTCAAGTACAAAAAGAAATATGAGGACAATGACAGTAAGTATAAAAAGGCCATGAAAGCAACATGGAGTGTTTCTGAGGACAGTTCAAGCGACTCAGAAACATCACATGATGAATAGGCAAACAAAGCCAATATGTGTTTTATGACAAACACATCTGAGGTAATACTAGATTCTTCTGTACGTGATTCATACTATTCTGGAGATGAGAGTGACTCTGAGAACATGACTAATGAAGAAATGTTTGAATACTGTAACATGCTTGAAGAAACATGCAATGAACTAAAAGACAAATATAAATCATTAAAAAACAACATGCTCTCACTGTGACTGTCAAATCTGAACTCACAACTGAAAGAGAAAAATGCTCAACTGCTCAAAGAAAACAACGAATTAAAAATGTCAAATGAGCAATTGAAGAATGACCTTGAAAATTTTACCAATGGGAAGAATACCCTTAATCAAATGCTAGGAAAACATATTTCCCCTAAATACAACACTGACATTGGTTATCAACCTGACAAAAGAAATCTTGGTAGAACAAATTTTGTTTCAAGATCTCGGACATATAGTTTTACTCCCAGTTCTGGACACAAATCAACTAATTCAATTCATGATACATATTCTACTGTTTCATGTTTTTCTGGACCGAATAGAGTTTATTTTTCAAATACTTTACTCAATGCTTATAGGAAACCTATGAGGCAAATATGAGTTCCCAAAGCACTTATTACTAATATTACTGGACCCAAACAAGTATGAGTACCAAAATCTATTTTTGCTTAATCTTTTTGTAGGAAAGATGCTTAAAGAGTTCCTGTAAAAGTCTATGGTACTTGGACAGCGGATGTTCAAGGCACATGATAGGAGACTACTCATGCTTCAAGAACCTAATCAAAATAGATGGAGGACATGTCACATTTGGTGACAATGCCAAAGGAAAGATAATTGGTCTCGGCCAAATCGGTAACTCTAACTCAGTTTTAATTTTTAAAGTACTATTTGTTGATGGATTGAAATATAATTTGCTTAGTATCTCACAATTATGTGATGATGGATTTCATGTTAGATTTGAAAATGATTCTTGCAATGTCTTTAATTCTAAAGATGAATTAGTATTTTCTGCTTTAAGAAATGAAAATGTTTACTCTGTTAACATAGATTCCTTAGTTTCTCAAAATGCTTTAGGTTTAAGTGTATTTCATAAAGAGTCTTGGCTCTGGCATAGGAGACTAGGACACTGTAATGTTCACTCCCTTAGAAAGCTAACTAGAAAAAGCTTAGTTAAAGACTTACCCAAACTTGAGTTTCCAAATGACAAAGTGTGTAATCCACGTCAAAAGGGAAAACAACACAAAGTTTCCTTCAAACCAAAGAAAGAAGTGTCAACTTCTTAACCTCTCGAATTGGTTCACATGGATTTATTTGGACCATCTAGAGTTTCTAGCTTAAATGGGAAGCACTACGTTTATATTCTTGTAGATGACTTTTCTAGATATACTTGGACTTTCTTTCTGGCTCACAAAAGTGAAAACTGCTCTTATTTTACTAAATATGCCAAGTTTGTAGAAAATATTAGTGAACTTAGAATCAAATTCTTAAGAAGTGATCATAGCCGTGAGTTTGAAAATCAAGAGTTTGAATCATTTTGCTCACAAAATGGTTATAGTCACAATTTCTCTGCCCCTAGAACACCTCAACAAAATGGAGTTGTAGAAAGAAGAAATAGAACCCTGCAAGAGATAGCTAGAACAATGCTTAGTGAATATGACCTACCTATTTATTTTTGGGCTGAAGCTGTCAATACAGTATGCTACATAATCAATAGAGTGTTGATTAGACCCATTCTTAAGAGGACTCCTTATGAGTTATGGAACAATAGAAAACCCAAAGTTAACTACTTCAAAGTTTTTGGCTGTAAAATCTATATTCTTAATACTAATGACAATCTTAACAAATTTGCATCCAAGAGTGATGAAAGTATTTTCATAGGATATTCCATGTCTAGTAAATCCTATAGAGTGTTCAATAAAAGAACTAAATGTGTGGAAGAATCTATCCACGTCAAATTTGATGAAACAGATCCACATGAGCCTAAAACCTCTCTAGAAAACATGAAGGATGATGTATCAAATCTGAACATCAATTCAAAATCCTCAAACACTTCTGCGAAAGAATCTGTGAAAACTTCCAATTCTAGAAATTCCCTAGAATCAAGTCACAATGAACCTGGACCTGTCGATGAACCTAAAATCACTAGTCCCTCCTTTTCTAGAACTGTTAGAACTCTTAAGAACCATCCTTTAGATGCTATTGTAGGAGACCTAGACAAAAGAACACAAACTAGAGCTTCTCTTAGAAATCATGTTGAACATCAAGTCTTCTTGTCACAACTTGAACCTAAAAACATTAATGATGCTATCAATGATGAATTTTGGGTGATGGTTATGCAAGAAGAACTTAATCAGTTTGAAAGGAACAAAGTTTGAAAACTTTTTGAAAGACCTAAGGACACATTCACCATAGACACTAAATGGGTGTTTAGAAATAAGGTAGATGAAGCTGGTAACATAGTTAGAAACAAGGTTAGATTAGTTGCACAAGGCTATAGTCAAGAAGAAGGAATTGACTATGATGAGACTTTTGCACCAGTAGCTAGACTTGAAGCCATCAGAATCCTACTTGCTTATGCCGCACATCTGAATTTCAAACTATATCAAATGGATGTTAAAAGTGCATTCTTAAATGGGTATATAGTTGAGGATGTTTTTGTTGAACAACCCCTTGGATTTACAAACCCTCACTTTCCGAATCATATTTTTAAATTATCCAAAACTTTATATGGTTTAAAACAAGCTCGAAGAGCCTGGTATGATAGGCTGAGTACTTTTCTTATTTTCAAAGGTTTTACGAAAGGAATAACTGATCCTACCCTTTTTATAAAATGAATTTCTAATGATGTTTTAGTTGTTCAAATTTATGTAGATGACATTATTTTTGGATCTTCAAAAAATTCTTTATGTGTTGATTTTTCTAAAATGTTGCAAAATGAATTTGAAATGAGTTTAATGGGTGAACTAAAATTCTTTCTTGGATTTCAAATCTTTCAAAATAATGATGGTATTATTTTAACTCAAAGTAAATATACTAGATATCTTCTAAAATGTTTTGGATTGGATAACACTAAAAGTAGTAACACTCCCATGAGTACCACTTGTAAGTTGGATCTTGATGAAGATGAAAAATATGTTGATCAAACCACTTATAGAGGAATGATTGGAAGTTTACTCTACTTGACTGTTAGTCGACCTGACATTATGTTTAGTGTGTGTGTGTGTGCTCGTTTTCAAGCAAATCCTAAGAAATCTCATTTAAATGATGTAAAGAGAATTTTCAAATACCTCAAGCATACACCCAATCTAGGATTGTTCTATCCTAGAGGACAATCATTTGAATTAGTGAGTTATTCTGATGCAGACTTCGGTGGCTGTAAGTTATATAGAAAAAACACCTCTGGAACATGTCACTTTTTAGGCCAATCACTAGTATCATGGTGTAGTAAGAAACAAAATTCTGTTGCATTATCTACCGCAGAAGCTGAATACTTAGCTGCTGGCAATTGTTGTGCACAAATTTTGTGGATGAAACATACATTACTAGATTATGGATATCAATTCAGGCATGTACCTATAAACTGTGACAACACAAGTGCTATTAACATCTCGAAAAACCTCGTTTCACATTCTAGGACCAACATATTGATGTAAGGCATCACTTTTTGAAAGATCATTATCAAAAAGGTGATATCACTTTGGAATTCATTGGTACTGAATATCATATTGCTGATATATTCACCAAACCATTAAATTCTGAGAGAGTAGACTATATCATACATGAATTAGGCATGATAAATCTTAAGTAAATGTCTTACTGTTTTATATCTTACTGTTTCATGATTACGGTCTCACGGTTAGTGCTTCATGACTACTGTCTGACAGTTACTGTCTCACCGTAAAGTTCATGTTCACTGTCTTATCGTAAAGTTCATGTTTACTGTCTCACCGTAACGCTCAGTTTCTACCTCACCGTAAAATTTCATTCTATGTCTCACCGTAAAGACCCGATATGATCTCACCTTAAAGATTCTTTATGATTTTTATATTTGAATTAAAAACCATATCGCGGTAATTATCCTTTTCACTTTTTTTTTGTTTTCCCGCACTTTTACTTTTGCGACGTTTGGTATTTCTAAATGATAAAATAAAGAAAGTATCATTTGTCCTTCACGCGAGCTTTCTTCCATTCACTCATTCGTAACCTCTCTTCAAACCTACAACCCTTCTCTCTCCCTCTCTCTCGAACCTTTTGTAGATGCCCAGGAGGAAACGCCCTTCATCGTCGAATCCTGAGAAACGTAGCGCAAAGAAGAAGAAGATTGCACCTAAGCTAGAACCTGAAGGACCTCTAAACCCAAATCTGGTAAACCGAGTTGTCGTACCTAAGAAAGAGGTTTTCCCCAAATGGCTTTTGTCAAGTAAGTCCCTGGTTCTGAAAGTTTTAAGAGAGCATGGTTGGATAGAACGGTTTTCAAAGGAAGATAGACCTATCTATCCTAAGTTAGTGACTTAGTTTTATCAATATGTTCAGTTCTCCTTTGAGTTTGAGGATGAATATGTCGTGAGAAGCTGGATCAATGGGCAGAAATGCTCATTCTCTTCGAGTTTATGGGCTGCATGCCTTAGGATATGTCACGACCCGACCCATACCAGGGCTCGAACCGCAACTACCCCAAGCCCGCCTCCTTAGGCCAGGGGCTGACGACTAGCACTGAAGGCACAACAAACTCAGGGAGGCCTTTGCCTAAGAACCTGTACAAACACACACAACTAACTCAATGCAAAAGTGCAGAGAAAAAGAAGAAAGCAAGGTTCCACACTACTATAAAAAGGGAATCAAACAAAAATGCATCGACCTCTAACAGTACAAGTACAAGAAAAGTAAAGCTGAAAGGGAAAGGGGCAAAAATACACACCCAACTAGAAAAAAATACCACAACCCAGCAACAAGTGAAAAAGTAAAATAGCTGGAAGAGTCCCACTCCTGAATCCCAAGCTATGACCACCGCACGCGGTCCAAACACCTCGTATCCCGAAGCTCCTCTGATGTCACGATCAACCTGTTCGTCGTCTGCAAGGGCACACCAAATGCGGGCAAAGTCCAAGCAGGGGTGAGTATAAAAATACTCAGTAGGATGCCCCGAAGGCTTAAGGGAGCAGCAATAGAGGTACTGAAGATGAGAGCAGTAAGAGAGAACGGGGTACAACAAGAGTGAACAAAAAGAGTACAACTCCACCCAATAATAGATATGATCGCTCAAAGAAACCCAAACGATAGAGTAAGGGGATCTTCATTTCACAGCTCACACCAGGTATATGCCCATACATATACCCAGGGAAACCAGATATACTTGTAACTCAGACCCATAGTCTAGAGACAAGTCACACAACCACATACCCACGCTAGGGATCCAGTTCGAAGATTTCCACGAAGTACTCGTTCCGGAAGAACACACTCCACGAGTCTGATAGCTCTGATGACGTCTGTCCGAGAAGTACTGTTCGTCGGGAAACGTCACGAGAGGTAGTTACACTCATTACGGGAGACACACTCCTGAGTGAGAAGATCACGATAGATAGAAGCATTCATTACAGGAGACACACTCATGACTGGGAAAGATCACGATACACAGATGAGGATCACTGCCAGGGCCATGACGGATACCGCGACTCATCTGGATTCACCAACTAGGTGATTCACCAGCTAGGTAGAGGATCAATGCCCGATAGAGTTGGTCACGTCGATGCCTGACTCTACCTAGGGTCAGGAATGGATAGAGGATCTCGCTCCGGGCCTCTCGGAGGGATGCTGACTCTATCACAGAAAGTCCTACTGAAAGGATCATACTCTTGTAGAAGGAAACGATGTCTGACCTTCAGGGAAACGAGAATAAGGGGCACTAACCCAAACGAAAGATGTCCAAGATACGGTGGGCAAGAAGATCAAGCCATGTACTGAAAAGTACACGACATGTAGAAAGGTTACACGTCGTGTCCGCTGACCCTGGGTACTACCCGTGTACAACGGCCCGTGTCACAAGGCTGGTCATGTAAAACACAACTACACAACATGTATAAAGGATCACCCATCGTGTCAAAGTATCGGGGGTCCGCCCCGTGTACGTTGGCCATGTGCCCGTACACGGTCTCATCCCATGTACTCCAACCCGTGTAATCGATACACAGGGTGACCCATGCAACCGGCCTGGTCTGGCCATGTGGTGGAGTACAGACTCCAAGGATAGGAAAACCATCTCAGAGGAAAACGAACCCGCACTCATGAGGTGGGGAGTCCCGTCTCTACTGGAGCAGAAGAGTAAGGAATACTCGCGCCTTGAGTCATCAATGGAGTAGTCATCCTAGCTCTCACTAAAAGAAACATCCTGGTTCTGCTCCTCAGGTTATCGGTCATACCTCAACCGCCACGAAGTTCCACAAGGAAGTAACCCGAATGACCGCCATGTTATAAGGGTTCCAACTCGACAGACAGTGCGTCAATCGGGCGCTCAGTCTGTAAGTTATAGGCATTTTAGTGCCGAGGGACAGGTTGGATTCGTGTTCAATCCAATCAAGCCGTACTTCAAACGACACCGGTTAACCAAACCGGTCACACCGTTGCGATCCATACGAAAAAACACACGAGATAGACTACCCATTTGTCCAAAACGGATATCCGGTGAAAAAGTTGCATTTCATCGCAACACGCGCGAACCGGGCCTCGTAGGGCCCACGCCTTGACCTCAACTTAAATATCCATAATTGGTCTTGAAACATCCGTCTTAATTTCAGGGTCGCAACGTCGTAGACGATTCGTCATTCCGACATCGTATGAGGGAGATATGTTGGATACAAGATCCCGAAATAATAATAATATTATTATCATTGGGTGTTTCGTGGACCCGAGCCACGAACTAGAATTTAGTATCCAACATTAGATTTGAATCGACCGTATTAATGACAGGGTCACATCGCCGCTGACTGCAAGTCAATTGGACGTCGCACGCAAGAGTTATAGCAGGTCAAAGATTTAATAATAATATTAAATCTATTATTTTCCGAGCGCTTCGGGTAATCGATCCAAAAACCCGAAAAAGACATCCAATATTGGACTCAAAATGTCCGTCCCGGAATCTGGGTCGCACTGCCGCAAACGGTTCGTGAAACCGAGGTCGCACGAAGGAGTTGCAGACAAAAAAGTGTTTTTTATCAAAATTAATAATAACAATATTTTATTATTATTATTAATCAATTATTTATTTATTTTTCACAACTCCAAAATCAATCATGATTTGGAGTCTTCTTGCGCGCCGGAATCAAACACTCCCTCCTTTTTCATTTATTTCTCTTTTAATTTTATTCCCATTAATATCTTATAATCATCATTATAATATAATAATAATGATAAAAAATAACCCCCTCAATCCCACGCCACCACCAAAAGTGGCGCCTCTCCATGATTGATTTCTTTTTTCCCCCTTTTATTATTTCTCAATTTTTGTTATACCATTCTCTCAAATCTATTTCATTATTTCACGTTCCCCAATTTCAAGTTTCCTTCTCCTCCAAATAACTCATTCCCCAAATCACGCCCCCTCAACCCAGAAAAATTTTTAGCCATCGAGGAAACCCAACCCGCCAAGGGTCTTGCGCACCCGCCGCCTCCGGGCACCTGCACCTCCCGTCCTCTCGATCTTATCGTCGGACCGTCGCCTTGAACCGCCAGAACCCTCGTCGGACCCGTGCCATGGGATCCTTCTGCGCGTCATACTGGCTTCGATTTAAATTGAAAAAAAAGACGAATGTGGTTCGGTGATTCTCGGGTTGAGATCTCCGCGTCCGTAAGTTGCGCTCAATGAAGCATTGAGTTCTTGGCGCGCTTAATAATTTTGCGATGAAGAACATGCGAAGAATGCGCGGATAACGAATAATGAAAGATCATGGTCTAAGTGCGGATCGATAGCCGTGTTAGTTTGACCATCATTTTTGAGAATCAAGAACATGGAAAATTGGATATTAAATATTTATCATGCTTCAAGAATCTCAAATCCAAGATAAACAAGAATAAAATTAATTCTATCAATTGTTTATCGATCCACGAATTAATTTATTTAATTTGCGTTCATCATGAGAAATTAAACCGAGGTAAGGAATCCACAAAGATAAATCCTATCTCAAGTTTGGATCGATCGTTGGTGAAGATCGCGTTCATCAAGATCCGCTCGGTGTTGACGAGGATCGCACTTGCACAACGATGAGAAGAAGATGTTGCGTTCGTCGCTCTTCAATTCGCTTGGATCCGATGCTTTGTTGTTCTTCATCCGTCGTTCATCAACGAGGAGAGGAGGAGAGGAGAGGAAGGGAGGGTTTACTGTCGTTGGACAAAATGAATTATGAGGCCAACCCCCTCTAAACAAAGAATTTATAACCTCTCGCTAGGTTAAAAGAAATAAATTAAATAACTAAATAAACAATTATTTAATTATTTAATTATTCTCTCGTGATAACGTATATGCCAAACACCCGATGCGGACAGAGGTTATACCTTTCTTAGGGTAAAACCTACATTCTGAGCTCATCGGTGGTCTCATATTTTTCACCCGAGTCCCTGTTCTAGAGATATTTAGGTTTGAACTATTAAATGAATAAATTAATTATTTAATTTATCCATTTAATACACCGCCAACGAGGGAGGGGTCCGAACATCCCGCGCCGACTTATTTTATGTCGCTCCTAGGGGAAACACTGCATTCCGGACCCAACCGTGGTCTCAGATTTCTGATCCGATCAACCGTTTAAGAGATATCCTGTTTTCTTTAGTTAACTGCGCGTGCGTAATATAAAAACATTTAACATTTTTATAAAATTAATTTCGGGTACACCGGGCCTTGGAATTGCACACCGTCTCAGCCCCCAGCTCTGGAAATATTCTTATAAATATTTCAAAGTCTTATTAGACCAAAACCCGGGTCTCTACATTATTCCCTCCTTCAATCTTTTCGTCCTCGAAAAGCAAAACCAGGGAAACCACTCAAGATACTGAGCCCACACTTAGCTCTCCCGCTCCTAAGGAAGCCTGTACATTTCATTGCTGCCAAGGAATATGGACCAAAGGGGTGCTCCACCCTTATAAGGCTTTCTTCAGTTGATGACGTGTGTAGGAACACACACACATCTCCTAAGTTGCGACACGCGTAAGGCGTCGTATACCCACTCCAACTATTTGGGATAAGGTAAGGCGGTATGCAACCTTTCCATCTCCTTGAACAGTCTCAAACGACCTGATAGAACTCGGGGGAAAGTTTGTCTCCTCGACCGAACCTCTACATCACATGTCACAACTTGAATCACTGTTTGTCACTAAGAAAAAGTATCATGATTCCCTCCTTCAGAATATCCATATGGTGAAACACATAAGGATATCTGGTCACACAGGATTTCACAGTCGATGAATCGCAACCAAGACTCCTTTACACGTTCGAGAAGCGAAGGAGTCAACACCGTCGACTGAAGAAAAGTTGTACCCTCATGTTCCACTAGGGTCGGCTGTAGGGAAGTTAACTGCTCTGAAACTTCCTGCACCAGGTGAGTCTGGGACTTCCTGCACTTCTCGCTAAGGGAGTTTGCTACATAACCACACCTTGACTGCACAAGTCCGCAAGATTCTTCAACTGTGCTTTCGCTGCGCTGCCTGGGTCCCATATGACCACGTGCCTGCGACTGGTCATGATAAGATCTCCTACGTTGAGATCTCGTCGTCTGGCGTCTTCTAGCTACAGTAGACGTGTCAGTTCTGTTACGCTCACTATCACAACCAGCTGTATGGCGCGACAAGAAGCTCTATACCATTAGTGCTTACTCCAGCACCTCAACATAGGTGGGGATGAACAAGAGCACTATGATAGCGTAGATCTCTCTACAGAGTCCCTGCTCAAACGTCTGTTCTCGGAAACTACCGTTATAGACTAGTGGACCACCAACTCTAGCCAAACCTCTACTGTCTGAGGGTCTGACTTACTGCGGAACCTCAGTGGTCTCTGGTGTTGAAACTCACGAAGTGTGCTCAACCTACACACATCCTCAGACTGCTTAGCTGGGGTTGTCTTCTTCTCAACAGGTAGGGGTGTTGTTACATGCCCACCTAGAGAAAGGGGCTCGCATGATGGGTCCTGAACTAAGCTCTCGTCGCTCACAGAACCGTCACCACGAACCGTAGTTAGTATCATGGATGACTGTCATCGCGGAGACATCCTGAATGTTATCAAGGAGTACCGCGATCGAATGAGCATATATATATATATCAACAACGATGGGGAGCTGACTCAAGAAGGATAGTCAAAGACTCAATCCTATATGATGCATGTACCAATGTTCCCTGCAACAGGTGTCTCAGGGTGCCGAGTCGTCAAACGGGTAATCAGGGTCCTGGTGAATGGATACGTCGGCCGCCCGCACCATCACTGGACTCCCTGGCCTGAGAGCCGCTCTCGAGACAGATCGAAATTGTTGCCCTAAACCCAACCAAGACCATTTTAGGGAAACGGCCGAACAACGTCCCAAGGGTCGAACCACCTCTGATACCACTCTGTCACGACCCGACCCATACCAGGGCTCGAACCGCAACTACCCCAAGCCCGCCTCCTTAGGCTAGGGGCTGACGACTAGCGTCGAAGGCACAACAAACTCGGGGAGGCCTTTGCCTAAGAACCTGTACACACACACGCAGCTAGCTCAATGCAAAAGTGCAGAGAAAAAGAAGAAAGCAAGGTTCCACACTACTATAAAAAGGGAACCAAACAAAAATGCATCAACCTCTAATAGTACAAGTACAAGAAAAGTAAAGCTGAAAGGGAAAGGGGAAAAAATACACACCTAACTAGAAAAAAATGCCACAACCCGGCAACAGGTGAAAAAATAAAATAGCTGGAAGAGTCCCACTCCTGAATCCCAAGCTGCGACCACCCCACGCGGTCCAAGCACCCAGTATCCCGAAGCTTCTCCGATGTCACGATCAACCTGTTCGTTGTCTGGAAGGGCACGCCAAATGCGGGCAAAGTCCAAGCAGGGGTGAGTATAAAAATACTCAGTAGGATGCCCCGAAGGCTCAAGGGAGCAACAATAGAGGTACTGAAGAGGAGAGCAGTAAGAGAGAACAATGTACAATAAGAGTGAACAAAAAGAGTACAACTCCACCCAATACTAGATATGATCGCTCAAAGAAACACAAACGATAGAGTAAGGGGATCTTCATTTCACAGCTCACACCAGGTATATGCCCATACATATACCCAGGGCAACCAGATATACCTGTAACTCAGACCCGTAGTCTAGAGACAAGTCACACAACCACATACCCGCGCTAGGGATCCAGTTCGAAGATTTCCATGAAGTACTCGTTCTGGGAGAACACAGTCCACGAGTCTGATAGCTCTGATGACGTCCGTCCGAGAAGTACTATTCGTCGGGAAACGTCACGAGAGGTAGTTACACTCATTACGAGAGACACACTCCTGAGTGGGAAGATCACGATAGATTGAAGCACTCATTACGGGAGACACACTCCTGACTGGGAAAGATCACGATACATATATGAGGATTACTGCCAGGGCCATGGCGGATACCGCGACTCATCCGGATTCACCAGCTAGGTGATTCACCAGCTAGGTAGAGGATCAACGCCCGATAGAATTGGTCACGTCGATGCCTGACTCTACCTAGGGTCAGGAATGGATAGAGGATCTCGCTCCGGGCCTCTCGGAGGGATGCCGACTCTATCACAGAAAGTCCTGCTGAAGGGATCATACTCTTGTAGCAGGAAACAATGTCTGAACTTCAGGGGAACGAGAATAAGGGGCACTAACCCAAACGAAAGATGTCCAAGATACGGTGGGCAAGAAGATCAAGCCATGTACTGAAAAGTAAACAACGTGTAGAAAGGTTACACGTCGTGTCCTCTGACCCCGGGTACTACCCGTGTACAACGGCCCGTGTCACAAGGCTGGTCGTGTAAAACGCAACTACACAACATGTATAAAGGATCACCCATCGTGTCAAAGTATCGGGGGTCCGCTCCGTGTACGCTGGCCATGTGCCCGTACACGGTCTCAACCCATGTACTCCAACCCGTGTAATCGATACACAGGGTGACCCATGCAACCGGCCTGGTCTGACCATGTGGTGGGGTACGAACTCCAAGGATAGGAAAAGCATCTCAGAGGAAAACAAACCTGCACTCATGAGGCGGGGAGTCCCGTCTCTACTGGAGCAGAGGAGTAAGGAATACTCGCGCCTTGAGTCATCAAGGGAGTAGTCATCCTAGCTCTCACTAAAAGAAACATCCCGGTTCTGCTCCTCAGGTTATCGGTCATACCTCAACCGCCACGAAGTTCCACAAGGAAGTAACCTGAAGGATTGCCATGTTATAAGGGTTCCAACTCGACAGACGGTGCGTCAATCAGACACCCAGTCTGTAAGTTATAAGCATTTTAGTGCCAAGGGCCCGGTTGGATTCGTGTTCGATCCAACCCAGCCGTACTTCAAACGACACCGGTTAACCAAACCGGTCACACCGTTGCGATCCATATGAAAAAACACACGAGATGGACTACCCATTTGTCCAAAACGGATAGCGGGTGAAAAAGTTTCATTTCTCCGTAACACGTGCGAACCAGGCCTCATGGGGCCCATGCCTCAACCTCAACTTAAATATCCATAATTGGTCTTGAAACATCCGTCTTAATTTCAGGGTCGCAACGTCACAGACAGTTCGTCATTCCGACACCGTATGAGGGAGATATGTTGGATACAAGATCCCGAAATAATAATAATATTATTATCATTGGGTGTTTCGTGGACCTGAGCCACAAACCAGAATTTAGTATCTAACATTAGATTTGAATCGACCGTGTTAATGACAGGGTCACATCGCCGCTGACGGCAAGTCAATTGGACGTCGCATGCAAGAGTTATAACATGTCGAAGATTTAATAATAATATTAAATCTATTATTTTCCGAGCGCTTCGGGTACCCGATCCAAAAACCCGAAAACGACATCCAATATTGGACTCGGAATGTCCGTCTCGGAATCTGGCTCGTACTGCCGCAAACGGTTCGTGAAACCGAGGTCACACAAAGGAGTTGCGGACAAAAAGTTGTTTTATCATCAAAATTAATAATAACAATATTTTATTATTATTATTAATCAATTATTTATTTATTTTTCACAACTCCAAAATCAATCATGATTTGGAGTCTTCTTGCGCTGGAATCAAACTCCCTCTTTTTTCATTTATTTCTCTTTTAATTTTATTCCCATTAATATCTTATAATCATCATTATAATATAATAATAATGATAAAAAAAAACCTCATCAATCCCACGCCACCACCAAAATTGGTGCCTCTCCATGATTGATTTCTTTTTTTCCCCTTTTATTATTTCTCAATTTTTGTTATACCATTCTCTCTCCAATCTATCTCATTATTTCACGTTCCCCCAATTTCAAGTTTCCTTCTCCTCCAAATAACTCATTCCCCAAATCACGCCCCCTCAACCCAAAAAAAATTTCAGCCGCTGAGGAAACCCAACCCGCCAAGGGTCTTGCGCACCCTCCGCCTTCGGGCACCTGCGCCTCCCGTCCTCTCGATCTTATCGCCGGACCGCCGCCTTGAACTGCTAGAACCCTCGTCGGACCCGCGCCATGGGATCCTTCTGCGCGTCATACCGACTTCGATTTAAATCGGAAAAAAAGACGAATGTGGTTCGGTGATTCTCGGGTCGAGATCTCCGTGTTCGTAAGTCGCACTCAACGAAGCATTGAGTTCTTGACGCACTTAATAATTTTGCAATGAAGAACATGCGGAGAATGCGTGGACAACGAATAATGAAAGATCACGGTCTAAGTGCGGATCGATAGCCGTGTTAGTTTGACCATCATTTTTGAGAATCAAGAACATGAGAAATTGGAAATTAAATATTTATCATTCTTCAAGAATCTCAAATCCAAGATAAACAAGAATAAAATTAATTCAATCAATTGTTTATCGATCCACGAATTAATTTATTTAATTCGCGTTCATCATGAGAAATTAAACCGAGGTAAGGAATCCACAAAGATAAATCCTACCTCAAGTTTGGATCGATCGTTGGTGAAGATTGCGTTCATCAAGATCCGCTCGGTGTTGACTATGATCGCACTTGCACAACGATGAGAAGAAGATGTTGCGTTCGTCGCTCTTCGATTCACTTGGATCCGAGGCTTCGTTGTTCTTCGTCCGTCGTTCATCAACAGGGAGAGGAGGAGAGGAGAGGAAGGGAGGGTTTACCGTCGTTGGCCAAAATGAATTATGAGGCCAACCCCCTCTAAACAAAGAATTTATAACCTCTCGCTAGGTTAAAAGAAATAAATTAAATAACTAAATAAACAATTATTTAATTATTTAATTATTCTCTCGTGATGGCGCATATGCCAAACACCCGATGCGGACAAAGGTTATACCTTTCTTAGTATAAAACCTACATTCTGAGCTCATCGGTGGTCTCAGATTTTTCATCTGAGTCCCTGTTCTAGAGATATTTAGGTTCGAGCTATTAAATGAATAAATTAATTATTTAATTTATCCATTTAATACACCGCCAACGAGCGAGGGGTCTGAACATCCCGCGCCGACTTAAATTATGTCGCTCCTAGGGGAAACACTGCGTTCCGGACCCAACCGTGGTCTCAGATTTCTGATCCGATCAATCGTTTAAGAGATATTCTGTTTTCTTTAGTTAACTGCGTGTGCGTAGTATAAAAACACTTAACATTTTTATAAAATTAATTCCGGGCACACCGGGCCTCAGAATTGCACGCTGTCTCAGCCCCCAGCTCTGGAAATATTCTTATAAATATTTCAAAGTTTTATTAGGCCAAAAACCGGGTCTCTACAGGATACCCCATGAAGGAATCTGTGAGGATTATCAGAGAGGACCTCCACCTTCAACCGAATTCTTTGATCTGGAAGATGCTTTGAAAGCCTTAACTGGAAATGGCACCTAGAGGAGAGTCATTGCTGCTGAACTAGATGGAGAATCAAGACTTCTGTTCAAGTTTATTCAGAATATGGTTAACCCAAGAAAAGGTGATTTTGCTGTACTGAAATATCAGGATGCGTTTCTGATCCACCTTATGAAAAACATGCATAAGATCAACCTTTGCAAGTATATCATTCACCATGTATATGAACTGATCAAAGCCACATCCAAGTCAACCTCCCTGTTTTACTCTCGGCTTATCTCAGCCATGCTTCATGCCAATGGTATGGCTGGACTTAATGAGGAAGTTATAAAGAGTACTGCCTTTCAAAATTCACTATCAAGAGGATGAAGATAAATTGTAACCCTTGGAAAAAGGCATGGGTAGAAGACAATGATAGACTTTATGAAAAAATCAATCCTGTGGAACATCCCTCAAGACCAAGAGACTTTTCTGATCCTGGTTTGGAACCAGATGAGGTTGTTGAGTACTCTGAAGAAGAGGAAGAAGAGGCTGCTGTGCCCCCCAGAGAAATTGTTTCTGTTATGGAAGACAATACTCCTATCCCTCTTGTGGTAAGTGAAAAAGAAGTCCCTGCACCTACAGAAGTTGTTAATCTGGAAGCTCAACTCGAGGCTGAAACAATATCTGTTGTCCAATAAATCGAGAAGAATGCTGTAAAAGAACCTATAGTGGAAGAGCTACTTGTTATGCAAGGAGCTGACCTTGAGGAACTCCCACTGGAACAATCTATTCCTGAGATAATCCCTTTAGCTGAGGAAAGGATGGAGCTGGCTTTTCAGCTGGCTAAGAAGGAAATGAGGGAAGAACTACGAGATGAATTTGTGGAAATGGATCAAGATCCTGAACCTCTCAGTCCTGAGAAGGATGCAACTGTTGAGGGGGAGCAACCCCCAAATCTGGAATCTACTGAAGAACCAAACCCGATAGTTCCAAGTTATGTAGACACTCGATATAAGTTCCCCAGTTTCTATGATGTGGATGACTCTCAGTAAGTTTCAGTAAAAGGCCTTGACCTTTCTACTATGTTCCAACTGAAATATGTCTCCAATCTTGCTCTTGAGAAGGAACCTGAAACCGTATCAATCCCTGTTTCTGAACCTTCATCAGTGCAACCATCCTTTGTGAGTAAGGACGATCTAAAGGAATTTGGTGCTACCCTTTTGTCTGGTGTTGAAAAGGTTCTGAATTCCCAACCTACTCTTATGACACATCTAAGTGAGAAAGATGCCTCATTATTGTTGGAGAAAGTTATTTGGCAAATTCAACCCAAAATGCTTCATGAGATCCAGTAAGTAAGAGTTGAGAACAGGGTGCTTAGTGATGAAGTGAAGACCCTAAGAGGTATGATTGAAGACATGCAGAAAGAGATGCATTCGAGATCAGAGATTATTTCTCATCATGTGGAACCTGTTGTTCCTAAAACCCCACATAATGCTGTCTCTGAGATTCAACCACACTTAGCTTCCTTAGCTGAAAAGGTCGCTGAAAGGAACAAACAAATTGTGAAAGAAATGCGAGAGCTTGTGGTTAATCTAAACAAACTCACTGATAAGTATACATGATGTCTTCAGAAAGCACTGAATCAACTGAAATCTCTCACCACCGCTGTCAATGCTTTTAAAGCCTCTAGTCAATCCTCTCAAACCTCTTTAGACAGTGACCTACTCAGAACATTGGTCAAAGAAGAGCTTCAGACTATACTTAATGGCTTCAATAAAGATTCTCTACATGAAGTTATTAAGAACAGTGATAGAGTTCTTGACCTGGTCCAAATCCATTCTAAAATTGTTAATGATGCTCAGCAAGAGATTGCCAAAAAAGTGGACTTCTATTTCAACCGAATCTTCTCCAAGACTGATATGGCAAATCATTTCAAGTATCTTGTGGAAAATATGAGGATTCCCCTTGTTACTCAAGCTTTCAAGACCCAAGTCCAAAAGCTCACAGAGTTTACTCGATTGCTGGAAAAGTTTATAGAGAAAAAGGATGATTTTGAGAAATCCATGCAGTATGGTGGAGAGATCATTGCGAATTTTATCAAGCTTCTTAGGCCTTACCTTCATGTATAGAGTACATCCATTGTTGCTCATGCGACTGCACCTCTAAGACCTAGTTTGCCTACTTTCACTTCTGCCCTAGCCTCCACTACTATGTCTGTCAGCCAAGCCCTGAGTCCGACCAGGCCTGTGATCCTTGATCAACACCTACCTCAATCTTCTACTACTCCTACTCTGACTCCATCTGTTTTTGAAGGCCTTCCTTTACCTTCTCTATCGACCAGATCACTCCCTTCTTCTACCTCCACTTCAGCTCCTATGACTTCCTCTTCTGCTGCTGATAAAGGAAAATAGAAGACCAGTCAGTGAAGAAGGACAATGTTTACTCCTTTTTGATAGGAATGATGTTGCTTTTGTTTTTCTCCTTTTCTGTTTGTATTGGATCTTGTTTTCTTTAATGAAATGTGCACTTTTCATGACTTCTCTTATTCTATCTTTTTGATAATCCCAAAAGGGGGATAAATCTCTATATGTTAGATATTTATCTCTATATCTATAGTTGAATCAAATATACACTTTAAATCTACATGATTTGTGATCATCAAAAAGGGGGAGATTGTTGGACTCCTCATGTACTAATCATGTTTTAATGATCACAAATCATATTCAACCTGGTTAAATCCTGTAAATTATATCAACTCATGTGTATTATTGTTTAAAGTATTCTCATGCTTTAAGAAGATCCATTTAAGATCTTAATTGCTCTACATTCAGTTTAATTACTTTATACTATCCTTGATTTAATTTTATAATACCTTCTTTGACAAATGATTAAGTCTAATCCATTCTATGATCATCATTACTTAAGTCTGAATACAGTTATTTTGAAAAGTCTGAGACACTGTGAGTCTGCCAGTGGTTATGTCTTTCTGGCAAAGTAAATCAGACACTGTGGAGCAGACACCGTGAACAAGCAGACCCCGTGAAACAGCAGACACCGTGACATCCAGACACCGTGACATCCAGACACCGTGAACAAGACACCGTAAACAAGACACCGTGAATAAGACACCGTGAACAAGACACTGTGACCGCGAGACACCATGACCACGAGACACCATGACATTCAGACACCGTGACCAATCCAGACACCGTGTGAAGGAGACACCATTTCTATGACATACTGTGACACCGTTTCTTAATATATTTTGTCGTAATGCAATTTAATCTCTAACAGTCATATTTGAAGATTTTAATGCATTGACATAATTAATGTTTCTTTGTAGACATATCATCAGACAGTACGAGGTGTAGAATACATGCAACCTGTCGGCTCCAACACATGCACTCCAAGATAAAAGAGTTGTGCGGCCCAGAAACAAAAAGGCAGAAAAACTGGTAAGAAAAATACGATAAAAACGAACAAGATAGTGGGCGTGAGAGATAAGAGAATACATTTTTTCGAATTGGCTGATGCAACACGATTTTGCTGAAGAACACATGAAGCATACTTAAATCCTGAGAGCATCTTCGCGCTGTGAAACACCATGAAGAGCACAAGCCGAATCTTTCTGTCTTGTGACACCGTTTTCCAGACGAGGACTCGAGTTCTGAATCTTCATCTCAGAAGTCCAGAGCTGCAAAGACCAACACTCAGATCACTTCTAAACCTATCTCAATATTACTGCTCTGTTGTATATCTTTTATTAACTTTCGAGCAGTGTGTGTTTCTGTGTAATAACACACTCTGTCTCCTACATCAAACTGAAGGATACAAGATATCCTTACTCAAACATTCTTTTACTCTTGTGTATACCCACTGATAAGTGTGGAAGAGGTCCCTGTGTGTCCTGGTAGTTTGTACCCACAAAGAACTGTGGAAGAGGTCCTTGTGTGACCTAGACAGTCTTGTGTACTGTTGTTAACCCCGATCCAGGGTGTGGATCAAAGTTTATTTATATAAACTGCTTGGTGGTATGTGATCACCAAATGGAGTGGATTAGGTCTCGGCTTGTGACTGAACCACTTGTTTCATATCCGCTGTGCTACTTAATTTAGTTTTCTCTATTTTACTGCTTTTCTATATAACTCAGAAATCACTAAATTCACTTTGATAGTTAATCTTAAAAAGAAGTTATAATTGCTTTGTCTTAGTAAAATAACTTCAAAAGTAATATTAATAACTATTAAGATTACTGAGAACTAATCAATCTTCTAAGAAGATATTTAAACAGTCAAACTCTTATAACAGTATAACCTTGATTAACTGGGATGTATCTATTTTTTGGGGAAATACTTTTTACAGAAATTTTTATAGTTACTCAATTCACCCCTCCCTTCTTGAGTAATCTACTCCGACCAACAGTTAGTTATAAATTCTTCTTATATTCATTCCTATAAAATCTTCTTGTTTTGATACTATTTTCATGTTTGATAATTTATGAACATTTTAATATTTTCTTTCCTGTCTTAGTTCTCCCCTTTTATTTATTTTTTAAAATAAAATCATGATAGAAGAACTACTAAAGGGGAACCTTGTTGGGATTCAAGCTCGGGTACAACTATACTACAGTTGGTGGGTTATAAACTTGATGAAAGGTTACAAACGGTATGGAAACCCACTCTTTAATTGGAATAATAGAATATAAAAATCTATTTTTTGATAATGATGCCATGGACTTAATTTTTTTAGAAAAAATATGACCTGGAAGTGTTTTTTCATAAAAAAATCATTGTTGAAAGAAGCTGGTTACTACTATTTAATTGGTCAAACTTTTATTTCTTATTAGTGCCGTGTCACGCTAAATATTACTTGTACTATTGGAAATCATTTTTCAAACGTATTTTAATGTTCTATAATATAAAAATATTATTTTTGAGCAGAATAATTAAATTGGTAACCAGTAGGAATCATTTTTGCATGTTGTGAGTTGATAATTGTTTGTGTTGTGTGGTAAAATAATTTGAACTTTCTTATAACCCTTCAGGCATCATTCTAATATTCTAAATTGATTAGTCTTTTTGAACCATAAATTGAAATTACATGTTTCTTCAGCATGGATTCAACATTGGGGAAAATGATGAGTTTTAGTGTGGGGGAAATGGTCTTTCAATATGCTAAACTATACCACAGTGCGGTTCAAATTAGAAAGCCCCCAAAATTTGTCCAATTTGATTTTTTTTCAAGTTTCAATTAATCATTTTCATTGGTTTTCAAAAATTTAATGGTTTAATGTTGATTTACACTAGGAAGAGGTCAATTCTCTATTAACCCTTGGATTTAGTTGGGTAAAATATTTTCCATTTCCCACTTAAAAAGTAGTTGACTTTGGTAATAAATTGGATTAATGTTATTCAATTTTTATTTCCTTTTAATTCATTGATCTTGATTTAATCTCATATAATGTGAATTCAAATAAATTATGAAAGGAAAATAATAATCCTTATTGAACACATTATTTTTATTCTTTACTCTTTAAAATGAGTTGTTTATTTTATCATGTTAATTATTATGTTTTCTCATAAAAAAAGTGTATAATTATTATGGTTCCTAATTATGTTAGTATGTTCTATTGAAGGTAAATAGAATTTTGGATTTTCAGTTAAATGAAAATTGAAGTGGGATTAATCTATTTTCAAATATTTAAGGCCAATCATTTTTGTAAAATAAGAATTTGATTTTGCACAAAAAATATTTAATTTTATTAAGGGTAAAATTACTCACTACTTGGTAATAATTTGTAGGGGAAAATAATTTTGAAAACTAACTTTTTGTTTCCATACAAGATTTCAAACTTGAGATTCATTTTTATTCCACAAATATTCAGTCATTGTTTTTTTGAGGATAATAAATAATAATGTCTCTGGGAATTTGATGTTCCAATGTTTTGATACTGATTTTCCACATCACTTCATTAATTTATTTGTGTTTTAATTGTCGTTTTTTTAAATTTAATAAATTTCCTTCGCTAAATTGTTGTCAAATTATTTAAAATCATATTATTTTTTTAAAATACGTGGTTAGTTTATTTTTAGTTTCTCGTGTTTGTGTAAAGATTAATGAATTATTATTATTAACCTTTAATTTCATTTTTATTTTATTGTTTAAATTATTGTTGGTTAACTTCTAATATTTTATTAATTTATTTCATTTTATATTATTTCATTTAAAATTATAATTTTATTTCTTTAAATTTAATCTTTTTATTTAAATAATTTATTCTTTCTTTCATTTGTTTATAAAAAATAAACAATTTATCATTGTTTTTATTTTAATTTCATTACATGTTTTTGTGTTTTGAATTCCTAATTTAATTTATATTTTTCTTTTTTATTTAATTTTCAAAGGGTAATTCAATGTATCTGATTTTTATCTAGAAGCCTGCGCACATAATTTTTTTTCTACATATCCAATTATGGTAGTAGCATTCATGTATCCATTTATTAATGTAAAGTTATGTTGCCAATTTTCTACATATATGAATTTTCCCACACTATAATTTCAAATACTGCAGCCACACAATCAAATTTTCCAATAGCTACATTATCAAATTCTGAGATGCTTGTATCCTAAAGTCTAGAGATAGCCATGTGTCCATTAATTCAGGAACATGAATATCCATGTACCCGATTTTCCCTACAACAAATGAATATGACTAGCTAATGAAGGGTGACTGAACCTTCCAAGATAAGACTAAAGATGATCCTGTGAATCCAGTGAACCAATGCATCCATCAGGGATTCAAGGCTGAGTCGTCGCAAATGTTGAAGATGATTGGAACCATGACCAATATCTCATATAAGCTCGTAGTTGGTAGAAGATGGGGCCACATGAGTTCAATAAATTAGTAGCTGATATCGAGTTCCACACCACTATAATTGGATCTCCCTAAAATGATCCTAGATGAGGCCGTGATTGAGAAGAAGAGGAAGCCTCCCTGAGTTAAAATGATTGGTTGAAAACATGAAGAAGAATCAATGGATCTTGAGCGATGATGAATTTGAAGAGAATAATACGATTCATAGAGATGCCTGAAGCCGTATGATCTTGAAGAAAGTTAATCTAAGGCCAAAGAAGAATACCTAATTTGATGCTCTGAAGATCTCAAAATAATGATATTTTATCCATGACCAGAGCTTTGAATAGCTTAGGTTTCCATTTCTAAGGTCAAATTGAGTGTGAACCAAGCCTAAATCTTATTGTTCTTGAGCATCCATCCGCATTGATGACCATACTATAGTCTAAACTCATGGATAATCTACGTTTAATTATTTAAATCTATTCCAAAAAAGATTTTTTTGTTTTATGTTCAATAGTACCAATACAAGACTGTAGAAATTTAGGCCTCGATCGAAGCTTGTGGTCAAAGCCCATAGATGATGGTTGCCTTTCCAATGTCGAAGAAATCATGTTATTGAGATTCCCTGTTATTGTAGTTGTTAAATTGGTAAAAAATACATGGCTAAAGTTGGGTTTTTGTAGTGGAAAACACAAATATAGAAGAAGATGTTGATCATTGGATGTGAATACAGATGAAAAATAACAACAGTAGGAAATTGAGTTTATTTCTTCTCTCGGATTGGTCTTATAACCCTCACATGACACATCTATTTATAAGAATACAACAAGGCACCAAAAAATGGAAAACATATAAAATTAAAATTCTACATATTTGGTGTAGTAGGTGTCGCCCAAGTCTCTGTAGCCACACACATCAAACAACACAAGATCGAAATCTCCAAGCCTCATTTGTAGAAGTGAATGGTAGGTACCATACAATGAAAAATAGATTTATCATTCAACATCCCCCTTAAACTATTTTTCTCATGATCCATGAATTTTCATCTTATTCAGGTGGTTGACCAACAAGTGCGGTGAATTTACCACAACCAATTCCTTCCTTTTGCTTGTAGCCTTTGGTTTCATCGATGGGATTGATTTTATCATCTATCACTTTCTTCCAAATTTCATCAGTTTTGGATTCCTCAAAGCTCACTGGATTGGATGTCGTAGAGAGTCAATACAAATTTACATACTCCTCAATCAGTTCCATTCTCTCATATACATCCTCAAGGCTTCAAACAATTTGGGGACGTATATGAGAAATTTCTTATTCAATGTCTTCTGATATAGGATTATGTGCTAATGACATCATTGGTTTTTCAATTACTCATTCTACCATTGGTACTTCTTCAATGATTTCTTCATCTTCAAGAGCGAGTCTTACCTCTCTTGAATCATCATATTCTTTCCATTTTCATGTCTCCTTTTCATCAAAGATAACATCTCTTATAAATATAATCTTATTGGTGAGAGGATTAAACAAAAGATATCCAATTACTCAGTCTCTGTATCCTATAAGGACATACTTTATACCTTTTTCATCAAGCTTTGTTTGTTTTGGCTCTAGGATCCTAACATTGGAAATGAAACCGAAAACCCTAAGACAACTTACACTTGGCTTCTGAGTACACCAAGCTTCACGTGGAATATTGGATTCATGATTTTTAGTTTTGAATCTATTGGGTATATACACAATGAAAAAGGATTCTTCAGTCCAGAATATCATGGGAACTCCTTTATCTTTCATCACGATTCTTTTTATGTTGAGAATAGTGCATTTTTTTCTTTTGGCTACTCCATTGTGTTGGGGTGTGTAAGCCGGTGTCCGCTAGTGCTGAATTCCATGTCGCATGAGGTACTCTTGAAAAACATCAAATGTGTAGTCCCCACCTCGATCATATAGTAATGATTGTATACGATGCTTGCTTTGATTTTCCATAAGAACCTTGGATTCTTTGATGATGCCAAACACTTCCAACTTTATCTTGAGAAAATATATCCATGTTTTCTTGCTATAATCATTAATAAGTTCCATAAAATACCTTCTTTTTTTCATTTGATTTTGGATTCAATTTCCCCCACACATCAGTGTGTACTAACTCCAGTTGCGCAACAACTTTCTAGTTTGACTTTATTACAAAGCTATTTCTTTTTTTCTTAGAACAAAACTTTTACATATTTGATTAGGGCATCAAATGATAAGAACCCCATTCACAATCTTCCTACTTTCTAATACTCTTAAAATTTCAATGTTTAAATGCCCGAACTTGAGATTTCATTGCCAATATTTATCATCTAGTACCATCACCAAACACCGTGATACATCTAGTTGGATCATAAGTGGAAATTGGTACTTTTGTGACCAACCTCCCTTTATCATAAAAAAATGCCATTTTTTTATTTTGTAGAATTATATGAAATCATTTTTCCACCAACTACTTGACACTCAAGATGTTGGTCTTTATGTCAAGTACATAGTATAAATTAGATATGAAATCATTATTTAAATCTTTTACTTGATCATAATATATCCTCTTACACAGAAAGATATTATTAAGAGATCACCAAATGAAATCTCTCCTCGAACCCACACATAAAGGTTTGTAAACAAATGTTTGTGCCCTGTCACATGGTTTCTTGCTCCAGAGTTTGGATACCATATACCTTGATTTTATGTTAATGTTTGTTCCATAAACACATTGGAATTGACAAAAAAATCTCCTTCTTCGATAATATGTGCCTCCTTAGTATAATTCTCCATGGGTTTCATACCCCAACATCCATTGTTATAATGTCTATGTATTTGAAAATTATAGCATTGAACATTTCCTTTGTCTGGTTCGAAATTTTTGAATCCTCATCCTCTTCCCCATACTCATTATCATAAAGTATAGTTTTTATATCCATGACCTCCTTGATTTTCAATTCTTCCACAATGCCCTCCTTTTGTTAGATCAAATTCTTATCCATGGAATCCCCTACCTCGGCTTCTTCAAAATGTCCCCTTGCTCCTTTTTAGAGTTATTGAGATATAACTTTGATTGCAAGGCATGCTTCACTCCATTGGTATCACTCCAGCAGTTCATCTTATGTTTGTGGGCTTGTAGAGACCCCACAAGTTCTTCAACTGTGACCATATCCAAGTCTTTCTTGGGAAATGGCTATGCAATCAAATTTTGGATACAGGGATCACAAAATTTTCTCACATTCACACATGTTAGCAATATTTTCTCAATTTCATTGTAATAGGTTCACCACAACCATTACATGAGTATGATACTCATTAAAGGTTTTAGAGGCTTTAATAAAAAAGAATTCAAACTCACCTCGTAAGGATTGAAGTCATATACACTTCACTTTATTGGCGCCTTTGAAATCTTTACAAATGTTTTCCCAGATCTCCTTTGAAGATTTCGATGAAGTGACCATCTCAAACATGTCTTCATCAAGTCCATGATAGATGATGGATTTGACCTTACAGTTCTACTTCTATTCAGCCTGAAGAGTGACCTTTTGAGCATCCGGAAGGTAAGATTCTACTACTTTGGATTCCAACTCCATCTATCTATCCTCCACGATGTCCATGACATCTAGGGTGCTCAAGAGCGCTCAAATTTAGATGCACCAATTGTCATAATTGTTCTTCTTTGGCTTCGATATCATATCTTTTCAAATTGCAATTTCCATGGAGGCAAATTATTTTTTTTGGGAAAAAAAAATATGTTGATATCCGAAAGCGTTGAATAATTTTTTTCAGAGTTGTAGAAATTTTTTTGAATTGAAAATTGATATATTTTTTAATTGCAGAGACAATTTTTTTTGTGTATTGTGGGCTGCAACATTTTTTTAAGCATAGACTTTGAAATTTTTGTTTTAATAAAAATCAATGGAGGAAATTTTCTTGTTTTATAGAATGTAAGATTGGAATCTGAGTGGATGATGGAAACGAGGTGCCTTTTTTTGAATGGTGTGATGACATAGAGGTAAATATAGGACAAATGATATTTTCTTTTTTTTTTATGGGGGAAAATTGTCGGAGAGGCTCGATGATTGAGATGAGAGGGGGGAGACAATCCCCTCAAAATGAGGAGACATGGGGAATAAAAAACAAAAGGTTTAAATCACCTTTTGGAAAATGAATCACGAATTTTAACAATTTGGAAATCAAAATAAAATTTTGAATAAAAACAAAGATGACAGCAAAATGGGCTTCAAATACCTGAGAAACTATTCATCATCTTCTTTGTTTTGTATTATACTAATGCACGTCCAACAGAACTCTCACACAACTAATGGAAACACCTTAAAATCTATGATACCACTGAAGGAGTATTTTTAATTAGTAAACATAGATGTAGATGCAGATGAAGATCACTAGAGGTGATTGTAGAAGAAAAAGAATAACAGTACAAAACCATGTCTATTTCTTTTCTCAGATTGATCTTACAACCCACACACCACAAATATATTTATAAGAATAAAATCACACACCAAAAAAATAGTAAAAAATATTGTAATAAAAGTCTACAAATTTAGTGTAGTAGGTGTCATCCAAGTCTCCAAATCCGCACACACCAGGCATCCCAAGATTGAATTCTCCAATCCTCTATTACAGTAGTGGATGGTAGGTCCCATCTAAAGAAAAATAGGTTTATCTTTCAATAGAGGCTTCATGTTCATGATTTCCCTTATTGTGAGGACATGTTTGATTGCACACCATCTGTTCGATGTAATATATATGAAGGGATTCTAGTTTTTTCTTGAGTTGCTACATGGAAAATTTTAGTGATATGTGAACTTTATTTTTGGGGTTGGACATGCTAGTTTATGAATCCTGAACCAGGTGCTCATGCATGTTATTGTTGAAAATCTATTTCCATGATCTCTTCTAATGAAATATGATAGATCGAGTGGCATTGAGGAATTTACTGTTCCCGATACTGAACATGGAGAATAAATTGATGAATTTGATCAATGATGTGTTGGATCAATGGTGATCTATTTGTAGGTCGTTGATGACCATATGGATGAGTTTTGAATTGACTGGTTTGATGATGATAATAATAATAATAATAATAATAATAATAATACTGATTATTATTATTATTATTATTTCAAATATCAGTTGTGGCCAACTGGGAATGGTTTCTTTGTCTGCTAGTGAAATTAAATGCATGTGCATGTGAATGTGTTTCTCAAGAGATGCTGAAATCCAACAGATGTGAACAAATGATAGGGGGAATAAACTCATAGCTTTGTATGGTTATGATGTTAGTGATGACTGACACATGATGTTAGAAAATCACAGTCAGTGGAGAGTAATTTTTAGAGAAGATCAACAAAAAAATTTGGGGACACTTAGTAATTGACTGAAAAATGAATTCAATAAGATTTGTATAAATAGACATTAGGAGAAGAGCACAAAAAGTAGAACTAGGAGATCTTATGGAGGGATAGAAGAAGATATATTACCTATCATGTTGATCGATATAGAGATGAAGATCGAAGGATTTTCATATTCCTTGAACATGAGTGGCTAAGTATTTTAGTGGCGGTGCGTAGTGGTTTCAACAAGTGAATATTTTACAAGACAATCTTTCTGCATCCAAATTATAATTTCCCACCATATTTATGATTTTTAAATAATTGATCGATGTTTTATGACTATATTTCTTATCATTCTATTTTATTCTTCTCTCTTCCATCCTTTGACTAGAACATTGTTGTTTAGTGCGTGATGATCATCAAGTACAAATTTTTAACTCAGTCCAGATAATATTTTGATGAAAAATCACATTTGTTTAAAATTTTCAATTCTCAATTGGGAATTTTGGGCATAATGAAATCTTGATTATATCTTAGTGCTTGAAGATCGTTGAGTGATTTGACTAGATCTTACTGAAAGGAGTTTTATAAATGAAATCATAGTTATTGAACTCAACATTCCAAACATTATGAGATGCACATATTGTGATTTTGATCTATGTGTTGAGGGAACTTGTAGAATGAGAAGCTTATAATGAAATGAAGAATTATTGAACTAGATGAGTCACTAGGGAAGAACACTATTTAATTTCTGATCTTTTAACACTTATCTCACATTGGTGATTGTTTTTTTTGTTGTTTTCGATTTCTGTATACTTTAAAGAAAAGAATATTTTTTTTTTCTAGTCCCAGTTTTCCTCTTTAAAAACATATAAAAATGAGAATTGTGACATGTTAACACCTAAAAGTAATCCTCATTGGGAGGCATCCTCATGTACTAATATATTACAATAGTTTGTTTATAAACACGAATAAAGGTTATAGACGACATGAAAAACCATAAATTCAAATACTATTACATTTTTGGGTATTTAAGATAAATTGAATGAATTAACCTTTGAGGTTAAAAAATTAATTAATTTTGAGGTTATTGAGGTTATTTTGGATATAAGGTTATTTATTTATGAAATGACTAATTTGAACCCTTGGTGCTATTATGGAAATTTTGAAGTAAAATATATTATTTCTTCATATGATGGTTTATACATTTTGGACATTATCTTACCATTTTCTAACCATTCTAATTTAAAATAATATATAAACATATATTTAATATATTTTTGTGCTCTTTTGGATTAGGTGATCCATTATAATTTGATTTTAGTGCTTCAGGTATGAAAAATTCGTCTTGAATAATCATCATTTGGAGAAAAATATGAGATTGTGGTGAGAATTGGTTAAAGAATTAAATTATACTTTTCAAGTAAGTGTATTTCCTTATGATCCTAGTCTAGATGCTAATGGAATTCCTAAAACATTGGAAAATGATCTTGAAATAAAAATTTTATCATATTGCCTTTATTTTTGATGAATCAATGGTCTTTTCTACACCTCACTAATTTATGGTTTTGTAGTCATTGACTTTATCATAATCATTAACTTCTTTGTGATCAATGTTTTCTTTTAACTCTATCATTATTTAGAAATTAATTTTTTTCCATGTAATTATTTTCTCCACCAAATAATGTTCTCCTTTTTAGAAAAATATTTACATTTTACTCTAGATGAACTTCGTATTACACTTTTCCACTTTCAAAATGGAAGTCTTATTAACCCCTTTTTATGATGTGAGTTTTCAACAAAGTTATTTATAATTGTAAAACCCTTCATCATCGAGAACAAAATAAAACTGTGATGAAACAATTTATTTAAGTGGGATAATATAAGAACCCAATATTTTAAAAAAGATAAATGTGTTTGATTGTGTACAAGATACCCGACACCAAGCTTTAACATCCATGAAATATTATAATTTAAATATGACCCTTATAAAAGGGTTATTAAATTGGAGAGTTTAAATAGAAGTATCCTCATTATGAAATTTATATATATATATACATATAATGGTCCTACTAGATAAAAATTTATTGATTAATTCTTATGAAATAAGTACTCAATTTTTTAGTAATGTTATTTTATGCTTTAAAAATAAATTTTCTTCAAAAATGTTTTTTATTTCATTTTATGAGAAAATATTAAAATTAATTTCAATAAGTATTATAATAATAATTTAACAAACTGAAATTCATTTTTGAAATAAAAAAGTAAAAATTATATTAGATTGAATTTTTTAGATTTTTCTCAAAATATTGGGGTTTCAATGAATAGTGAAAAATATTCATTTTTATTGAAAAATGTAAATTATTTTCAGTTATTTTCAAAGGTTCATTCTATTTTTGATTAGAATTAAATTTTCATTATGTAATTTTTTAAAAAAATATTCCAATAAATTTTACTTGATTCAATATTATACTTGAATTTTGTATAAAAACATTTTTATACTTTAAATGACATTTTTCAGTAAAAATGATTTTCGACGTGTTTTGGAGGTTTAGTTTTAATAAATTCTGCCAATTATGTGAATTTAATTTTATAAAATGGATAAAATATATGGAATCTAAATTATTAATATCAGGTAAAAAGTTAATTTTTTTTATCATAATGGATATTAAAAATATTAATCATATTCTACCATGGTTAATGTTAAAATATGTTTATAAGTGTGTTAAGTTGAAGAGATAAGGGTTAAACTAACATAAAAACTTGTATAAAACCAATTATTTGGCCATATTTTGACCCTATAAAAAATTATATTCATAAATAATCAGATTGGATCCATTTTTATTTATAAATAAACTAATATATTTTAATCTTTTTAATGATTCAAAATTTTTCATCTCCCCCACTTATAAAATGAAACCCCTCTCTTTTATACTTCACCCTTGAAAGGACTTTTGGTTTCACAAATACCTACTAAAATAACTTTCTAAAATCTCTATCCACTTTCAATAGACACTAGTTTGATCATAAAACCAATGAAGGTAGTCTTTAGGTATAAACCTAAAGAGGTTTTCCAAAGAATATGTACAGTTCTTAACCAAGCGTTTTTGTTATATTTCTTCTTCTAACCCCTAAAATTTTTCTTCAACCATGATTAACTAATAAAATTAGCATCTTCTATATAATGAGATGTTATTATGTCAATTCACTAACCTATATCTATATTGTTCATCCATTAAATGGGAAAAGAAACCATCATTCGTGAGTACGACAAACTACCATATCACAAACTAATGTAATCCGTTTTCCCTCAAACCTCTCATTGATGGATATAATGATGGATTTAAAGTATATATATGATACCCATGACATAATAATCATTATATATTAATAATATATCATCTATTTTATTTCCGTTCTATTCATTTTAAAATGATGACGTCATTCATTCAGTCGTGTTGATTACCACCTCCACGAAGTGATGTTATTCATTTTCCATCATGAAATGACATAGATTTTATATAGAATTTTATTTAAAGAGACAATACCATATTTATGATATAATAATTATCATTTAATGAAAAAATGATACTTACCTTCTTTTATTCTTTTTATTTGAAAAATCTAAATGTTACTCATGTGTATGTATAACTTACCATCTTTAAAAGTGTAATGTAATTCACTTTTTAAAACCATATTTCATGGTTAGTTAAAAAATAATAATAAATATATAGAAATTATAATTATGTAATTATTAGTATTATAGATATGATGGAATAATGACCTCTTTGACCATGAATAATATACTGTAGTTGTTTTTCAATTATGAACCGAACATCATCAAATCACATAACATGGAATTCACTATTAATGAAATTAAATACACCATTGAAATAAATAAATAAATGTTTTAATGATAAATTAATAAACCTATAAAATTTTAATGAAAAAAATAATTCCTAAATGTTTATTATATATGATTTAAAGTACATACAATGCATGTCTGGACTTGAGGTAAGGGATTCCATCTCAATTTATCTCAAGTGTGGCATGTTTTAAAGTTATACACCTATTTTATTTTATATTGTGTATATAAAACCCTTTTACATGTTATATCATAAATAATTAATAATATATTTATTAAAAATTCAAATTGTTCCATTCTAAGGGGATTTGAGTTTAAAGTTACTAAGTGGTATGGATTTTCTTAACTCAAGTTTAATTCATTGGGTTATACTTCTACTTCATTGACATTTTTATTCCATGATTTGAGAATTGATCACTAATTTTTTTATTATGTATTTCTATTTGTTTTATGTGTGTTTTACCATGTGAATATAATCACTTCATTGATTAATTATCACTTCAAATTTTATGATCTTTTCATGGGTTGTCTTTGTCTCATTCTCATTATCTTGAGACTTGATTCATACTGTGCACTATAACTTTTTTATATAGTGTACATACTACATCATGATCGGATTTCTATATACTAATTAATTGAATTAAATGGATTTATAGTGCTATATAATAATCTTTCCTTCAATGAATTTTGATTTGAAATTTACTAAAGTGGTAAAGGCTTTATGTTACAATCTCAATTATTTTTTAGATTGTTTATGTTCAATATACAATTGGAAAATAAAATGATATTATTTTATTAAACAAAATATATTTTTTCTCCTATATTTAGGAAAGTGTTTTCCTTGATTAATCCCTATTTCCTCCCTTATTGATGAATGAAAAATCAATAAATTTTCTTGTAACCGATACCAACCTCACATCTTCTTTTAGATTGAGAATCATTCCCTTTGAAATACCTATTTTCTATAATTCTTTTAATTATGTTCTTTCTTGAAACATTATTTTTTTCATAAAGTTATATTACATGATAAATTACTTTATTTCAAAAAAATTTAAAAGTAAATATCTTAACGTTTTCTGCATGGTTCAATGTTGACTGTATTTATAAATGTTTGAAAAGAATGTCAATTTTTAACATTTATGAAATGAATGGATTTTTTCACCATCATGACTAATATTTTCATTGAATCTTACATTAATAATTTCCATGGTTCTTTTACAAGATATTTTTTACCTAATATTCCTATATTTTTTAGTTTTTAAATGTGATTTACAGTTTGGAAGGGGTACTTTCCTCAAGAATGTTTTTAATGATCTTTTTAGAGTATTTTTATTCATCAATGAAAACAACCCTAGATTTTTCTTATGATACACATGAGATATATTGTGATGATACCATACTTATTCTTTCTTTATATGGATTATGATTGTTTCAAAGTTGATTTCATGGAACCCATTTATTTTCTATGAGTAAATCAAGCAATGAGAGAATAATGGTTGTTGTTAAGTTGACTAATGCTAACATTCATGTATTATGATTAAGATATGGTTCTTGGAATTTTTTTATGATGATGGTGAGCTTGATATAACTCATGATGAAAGGTGAGTCTAATATATATATAATGAATTAGGAAAAGATAATGAGTTAATTATTTATAGATTCCTCCCAAGAGATTATTGGAATTCATCAGGTAGGTTTCTCTATTTTTAATAATGATTGTAAGAGTGATAGGAAAATGATATTCTAATTTACCAAGAAGTTTATTATGATTCAATCATGTTTTAATAGATCCTTTACTCAATGATTTTTTTTCACATGGCTCATGATTGTTGACTTAAATGAATATTGTATTAAATTAATATTTCATACCATGTTTTATATTTTATGATCTAGGTTTTGATGGGAATGAATTTTCTTATGTTATGCTCATACAATTTTCTTATGTCATCATACCATTTTTCACATATTAGGCTCATTGATGACATACGCTTATTAATGCCTATGTTTACCATTCTGGATCATTTGATATCACCCATCTTATGATTCCTTTTGCATAGGTTTTGAAGAAAGGTTTCATGTATGTCATGCTTAATGAGAATACTAGATTTAAAAAGCTTAGTTGGATATGATGTATATTTTTAATAAGTTATTTATTTATCCAAGTGGTTTTGCAAGAGTTTGTACAAATTAACTTGAAAATAAAAAATGAATGGTACTTGGGTATGCATGTGATCTAATATTTTAGTTTTATGTTATATGTTTTTATGGGTTAAATTTGTGCTCTGTTTGTCAATATCAAATCCAAAAATATAGAGATTATATTTTGGCACTGGATATGGATGTGTGGGTTAGGGAAAATTATAACATAGAAGATGAAAAAAAGATCAATAATGGAGGGAAGGAATATAGGATAGTTTTTAGGAAGTTATTGTTTGGTCAAGGGAGATCAATTTTGTTAAATAAGTATGGGAATGAAATTTCAATTATAATTAGTGGGTGGGATACACATGGAATTACATAAATAATTTAAACAATGTAAATTCATTTTCATGTTAATATGGAACCAAATGGAAAATAATTATAAGTTATGATAACATAAGGTCAAAATATCATCATAAAACAAAATATTTATAAGTTTAAGTTATATTTTTACTCTTATCTCTTAGTTTAACCCTAAGAAAACTTGATTTAACAGTAACAAAAGGAAAAATATTCTACTATTTTGTTCATTAATTTTCACCAAGAAAGAAATACGAATATTTAAAAAGCTTATACATGATGATTTAAAATATTGAATCCATTTGATTAATTTCAATTTCTCTAATCAATAGAAATTTATTTTAAAATATATGAATAAAACACAACAAAAAAATATTTTTTTTTGAAAAAAATGCATTTTAACCACAAAAAGTGTTTACATTCCTTCATTACCTAGTAAAAACTAATAGAAAAATGTTAAAATAATATTCTGAATATATGTTTTATAAATTTCCTTAAAATCATTAATCAAAAGTGATTTATTTAATTGTTCATGTTAAAAACACATTTCACAAATTAAAATAGTTTTCTAAAAGATAACCTTTTTTACCTTAAAATGATTTTATCTTCATTATTAACCATTAAATAACTAATGGATGGAGGATTATTAAAAAATTATCATGAAATAATTCTAAATGATTATAAATATAAAAATTAATTATTCGTAAAAAAATATAATTCATTGAAAAATAAGTCTTTTAATCATGATATGATTTTAGTAAAAATTTATTGATTATTTATTATGAATTAATAAATCATCTGAATTAAGGAAAAAATTTATATATATAGATATTTATATTTTATAGTTTTGTTAATCATGTTCATTCATACCCATCCAGTGGCTAGGTTATAATGGTTATAATATATCACAGCTCATTTAGACATGAGGTTTCATGTAAATAAAGCTATCAAATACTTCAAATTTATTTTAAAGATATATATATATATATATAATCTCAAGGTTTCACATTCTACCCCGTTATACGAATTTATCCCTCAAAATTCCATCACTATAATACAAACAACTAAGGATACTTCTACATCATCATATCCCAAATTTCCTATATAGATTCCTCAAATTAATGGTGATGCCACAAAATATTGACTAGAAGAGTGGTCTTATTTTAAAGAACTTTCTCTATATGATCCATATTCTCCCTCGATTCATCCTCATATGAATGATCTTTTTTAGAGGTATATCCTTTTAGTTCAGTTTATTTGAAATACTAGTTATGTACATTTTTCAAAATACATACAGGGAACACATCATGAATTTGAAAGAGGTTAGGTGGAAGTGAAAAGTGGAAAGCTACCATCCATACTCAATTAAGAATCTTAAAGGGAAAATATACCTTTTCCTGAGCGTTTCATTCATTCTAAATCTCACCAACTTTTCATATAGAGAAATTCACTATAATTAATTCTTAATAACATTGAAATCTAGATCTCACCAATGATTGTCAGGATAACTATTCTATAGAATCCGAGATTCCTTGATGTGATGCTGAATAGATCTAACTTTCTATACCAATTTCTCAGCTAGTGTTGATCCTAATATTTCTTTCCAAATTCATAAAAGCATGCTAGAGTTTTGATATTCTTTCTATAAAGGGATTCATAAGGATCCACCTGAATACTAGAGTGACATATATTGTTATAAAATTATTTGATAAGAGGAAGGTGTTCATATCAACTACCTTGAAATATAAAGAACAAGATCTTAACATATCATTTATGGTTTTTATACTTCTCTCATACTAACTATCTATCTGAAGATGGTGGAAAATACAAAAAAAAATTTCGGTATCTAGATTTTGTTGAATAATTCTTGAAATCATTTGGGCAAACCTTGGATCTCGATCAGATACCATAAAATTTTATACTACCTTCAAATTTACCACTTCCTTAATGTATATCTAGGAAAAATTAACAAGGGAGGAATCTTTTTTGATATAAATGAAATGTGATGACATTGTAAAGTGATAGACTACAACCCAAATAACATTATTCCCTTCAGATATCTTGGGTATTCCTATGATGAAATATATGGTTAAGTTTATCTATTTCCATAATGGAATGAGAAATGGTTGTAACATCCCATTATACTTATGCCAATCAACTTTAACTTGTTAGCATACCATGAACCAAGACATGCACTATAAAATATCATTATTCATATTTTCCCACTATTAATTTTCTATAAGGTCTCTATATATCTTCATAAACATAGGATTAATAGGGAATAGTGAGATATAACCTTCATAAAAAAACTCTTTCCTCAATTCATGTATTAGTGGAAAACATACATAGTTCCTATAGCTTATCATTCCATCATAATCATAGTTGGACTCGAGATTTTTTGACACCTTCTTCTATAGTTCTATATCCTCATTATGTACTTCCTTAATCCTCACATGGATGGATGGTTTAATATTTATTAGATTAATATATATATATATATATTATCCCAATTCCTCATGATTTCAGGATATATATTTGGAAAATCTATAATTTTTGGATCTCTTATGATCCTCATCATTGATAGACTACCAGGGTCTTTTTGTCTCAAATAAAAAACCACCTAGTTTTCATTCAAAGGCTGGTAATGTATTGACCAGTAATAATTTTTAATCAACCCCAAAATATCCTTTGAAACATATTCTACTCTATCTATAATAATATATACAACACAAATCTTTGATCTATATATATGTCAAACTTTTATTTATAAAGATAATTCCTCTATATCATCAATGAAAAAATCACCATTGCTAACTCCAAGTCATGCATTAGGTAATTTTTCTCATTATCCATTAATTTATTAGAGGCATAATCTACCACTATTTCATTTTATATAACAAAAAATCCCAATCCCTTCTTCTATGCATTACTATAGATAAAGAACCCTTAATAACATGGTGAGTGGATTAGACATCCATGATATATTCTTTACAAAGAATTGATAATATCCATCCAATATAAGAGAACTTTGGATCTCAGTCACAATAGTTGGTTTGGTCTAATGTTTAGTGACATTATTTTTAAAAGAATCAACTGATATACCCTCTCTTATGATCACATATCATAATAATGACACATTTTATAATTAGAGTTCAAAATTTCTAAATTTGGAATATTTTTTCATCTTCCTCAGGGTATTAAATATAATTATCATGTAACATTTGTGATCTTACATTCTCTTAGAGTTTATAAGAATAACATCTGTAAAGAAAACCAAAAATTGATTGATGTAATATGTAATAATTATATTCATTAAATCCATGAAGATGTCATGGGAATTAGCAATTCAAAATGGAATCACTAAAAATTCATAGTGTACATAACTCATACAAAATGATGTCTTATTTATGTATTAACTTTTGATAATCAATTAATAGTATCCAAAATGATGTTCAATATTTTAGAATTATTGATCTCCTCATAATTGATCAAATAAATCACAAATAAATAGAAGAGAATAATTATTCATCATTGTGTCCATGTAATATTCCTAATTATCATTGAAGAGTCACATTGACCCAAATTTATTCTTAAAAAAATGAATAAGTGCCCCCATGGTGAAACACTTGGTTGAATGAATCCCTTATCAAGATTCTATTGGAGTTGTTTCATTAATTCCAGCAACAAAATGAGTGCCATTCTATATGGAGTCATTGAAATAGGTGTAACACTTGGTTTGAGGTCTATTGAGAACTGAGATTCATGATTTAGTGGATGATTAAGGGATACATATAAAAATACATTTTAATATTCTTGAATAATAGGCATATTTTTAATTTTGAGTTTCTCCATAACCACATGAGATAAATATCAGTCCTGAATTGGTAGTAAAACCAATATAGTGGAATAAATTTCCAGCAAAAGTTCATGTTCATACTCACACCTATCGATGATCATTGGTTGATTCGGAATATCAAATTTTATTTATGTATTATAGAAATTTATAAGGGATTTTTGAAGAGATAACTAATAAATTCTCAGAATCACATCAAATTCCACTAAATTAAGAATAATAAAATTTTCATTGGGAATATTCTAATAAAAATTAACATGACATACCCAAATCTATATTATAGGAATTGTGATCCTTAACCATCATGACATACTTTAGAGATAAACATAATACATGAACTTACTTAGCATAGTATTTAGCTATTAAAATCAAGAATTGACTAAGATAATGAAAAACTTCCCCACACATAAGACATCAAACTATTAGTGGCACCTTAGGATGAACTTCAACTCCCTCCATCGAACTCTTCATTTTTCCTAAATAATTAATTATTTTTCCCCATATTTTTTCACACATAAAAAAAATTCTTTTTTCCTTTGAGATATTTCCTTAGGTCATTATTCCCATATTATTAACATTTATAAAGTTGAATATTCTTATCTATAATGTATTCATCACTTGAACTTTCCTAAAACTCAATTTTTATCTTTTTTGGTTTGTTTATAAAATTACTTATGTTTAGATTTTTTTTCATATTTATAGATAACTGATTAGGGATAATCACAAGGTTTCACATTCCTTATCCCATAACATTCAATTTCTCACAAGGAAAATCAATGCATTTTCTATTGCATTCAGTGTAAACATGACTTCTCATAGTTACAACAATTCACTAAAACCAAAATATGTACTGTGATCAACAATAATAATACCAAGTAATCAAATAATCATGAAAATTCATACATAGGATGTCTATATCATGAAACCTTATTTTAAATCTAAGGCACCTTAGCTTTATCATAGGCCATCCAATGTAATTTTCTATTTAATTCCTTCATAATGGTTCATTAAAAAAATTTTAATTGAACTAACCATATCATCGGTAGTGTCTATCTATATGTGTAGTCTTATTCCCCCTTATATTATGTTGATGATGATTACATTAAAACCCAATCACCCCATCTAATTTTTTTACCCCTATGTTCATTTGTTCCATGATCGCATCACCTCTCTAGTATCCCGACGTTTATGTATTTTTTAGGAAAACCAGATTCATTTCTATACCATAACATAGGATTTTCTCCTATACATAGTCTCATACTAAGGTATATCTTTAATTTTTTCTAATAATAATATCCAATAGTAACTAAAACCTTATTTTATAGCAACTAAGGTGACACAAACATTAAATATATAAATATTATATTATTTTTGAAAAATATTCAATACAACTCATAAAAATACACCCAAGAACCATAATGGTTTAATGTCTTTAGAGACCAGATACATAAATATCTTATTTCATGAAATATCATCATCATCTCTCACCAAGTTCTTCTTCCATTATACACTTCTTATACATACACTACTTAATAATGGGTGATCTTAGATGCTCATTAAATTTAAACTTAAGAGATATCAATCAAATGATCAAATGTAAGCACATCATGTGTGTCAGGGTACGAGAACATGAGCTTAAAATTTGAAAATCATACTAAACAATTCATAAATCATAATCATGGAATAAGTATTTGGTAGTCCATAAGACATAAATTATAGAATAATAAAAGACTATGATCAATGAGATAATATCATAAACATAAGTTTATTTCATAGAATGTGGAATAAAAATTGTGACCCAATCATAATCATATAATTAATATATCAAGGATAACCACTAAGTATTTACTCATACGTTAGGCTTAGGATAACCACTCATGTAGCTTCTACGAGCATGGGCTAAACACCTATGAACCCTATTTTGGGTTTTGGATAACAACCCATACACCCTTTTATCTCATAAAAATTTATTCATTATCCAATAAATTGAAGGGATAGAAATGATCCTCCCATAAAATAATAATAAACCATTCATATGTATACCACAAGATCATGAAAAAATTTATGATTTATTTATAGATTAACCCATTGAAAAGAGAGTGGGATTAATAATTTTTTAATTATGAAAATCAATAACCTTGATGTGAATGAATAAGGATGGTATCATTGGATTATATCCTATGTGAAGAAGAATTTACATTATTGGATGTTTTTATAGATAAAATAGCTTTTAAAAGATCGCATGAACATATCTTGAGTAAAATACCCATTTCATTTTTAAATAAATTATTTAAAATAAAAAAATTTCTAGAATCATAGGGATTTTTTAATTGAATAAAATTATGGATACTTGTAAAGTAAGTTTTATACCCAAGATTAGTCATGATGGTGGTATAATTTTCATGTTCAATAAACACTAAAAAATGATTTTGTTAACACCTTAGGTAAAAAAGTAACTCATTATGAAAACAAAAAAACACTATTAAACCTTTTTATACAAAGCCAAACAAGGATTAAATTAATAAAATAAATCATTTTAGAATATTAAAAACATTCTTCAAATTTTTTAAATAAAATACAGTCATGGAGTAAAAATATTCTTAGACGAAGCAAGAAATAATCCCAGTTTTCCTTAAAAATATTATTTCAGTATAATGAGTATATAGAAAGTTTAAAATTAAAGTAAAACATATAATATCAATAAATAAAATGAGGATAAAAAGATACACAATATTTATGATATATAGATCATATAATTTCATCATTATAAATCTTGGTATAAACAATCCTGGTAAATAGATAGACTGTAACATAAATTCCTTACAGTAAAGTCATAGTTGTTTAGAGATGTTTATATAATTTTTGTTTCTATTTAAACCTATTATTTTACTATTTTTAATTTTATTAAATTATTAAGTAAGGGTTTAGGTGTTTATGGGGCTTTTTTAGATCCCAGAGTTCTAATTTTTGGTGGAGAAGATTGAGGTGCATGGTTGGCACATGGTTAGTAGTTATTGTATATCTCAAAAATGTGACCCATATAAGGAGGATCACAGTTTGGAAAACCATATAGGGGAGGTTTCATGACCATGTGAAATGGTGCACTCTTGTTGTAGATTTGAAACCTTCAGTTTGTACATGTTTTTTTGAACCATGCTCCAATCATGTTAGGGGGTACGACTTTGGACATTGAGAATGCATAGGTTGGGAATGATTTGTTAAAATTCACATCTAGTCGTGTGATGGGGTATGCAAAGTTGAAAGTTGGGGTGAAATTTTGCTATAGGGTTTGGCCATTCATGTGGATAAACCTTGAACCCTTTTAACGTGAGTAAAATTACATTTTCTCCCATTGGTTTATTAATAGCACCTCCTCCTTTTTCTTCTCCCATACATGGAGTACATCCTCCACCTCCATTGAGAGATTCTACTTTCCCCTCAAGATATACTTTGAGCCTTCTCTCTAGTATAACATCCGATTTAATCATAATTTGTCAAGTTTTATAGCCATCTATATTATCTTCAATCAACTTTATTTCATTATTCATTTCTTTCACTATATGGAATTTTAAATCCTTGTGAGATAATATGCCATATTTTTCAAGTCTTTTGTCTATTTCACTAATTTCTAACATTATATCCCGTATTAGTGGACTATTCTTAATGAAGTGTATACTAATTATCACAAGTAGGAGGTATATATTTTTTCCCTAAAATATTTTGGTTTTATAGTATGCCTAGTCTTACCACACACCAGTATTTCTATACATATCTCCTTAAATGTGGAAGTAAAAAAATAAAATGCTAATTCCTAAAGATGTTAGTCCATGAAAACTAACACTACCATCATATGTTTTTTTACATAAAAGTGAGCCACCAATTAAAGTCTATTTCTATTTTTTCCATGATTAAATGGAATTAAAAGAAATTTTTTATGTTATTTTCATGAATTTTGAAATGGTAATTGCTTCACTTATATTCTTTAGTTTTTAGAGGTCTACACCCTTAATACAAGCCACCCATTAGGATATGATGAATTAAAATGTTTATAAACACTGTGTATTAATGAATATTTAAACCAAACTCATAAGAGTATTCAATTTTTCATCATAGATGAGTCATTTAAATCGAATTATATGAAAAAGTATTAAACCATGATTGTCCCTTTTTCTTAGTTTTTGTAATTAAACCAAATTATAAAGAGTGTTAGGATTATACCTTATAACTGAAATTGGTAAATTTGATAAATGTATAGTGACTGGTATAACCATTTCACCTAAACCATCCTTAATTATAAAGAGTGATTGTTCCTATCATTATGATTGTGGATAGTTAATTATTATCATGGGACATGAATATCTATATTATTGATCGGGAAAGAGGCATACATGTCTCTATACTCACACACTTCACATTTGTTTATAATGTTGGACATGGGGATCCTTCTTCTTAGAAAAGTGATTGGACATTGTGTTTCCTCCCCATTATATGTATTATTGGACATGACATTATTTCTCCTTAGATAGGATGTAGGATATTGCGACCCAAATCATTATGTTAGTTGCAACATAATGACCTAAGCACCACATGGAAAGAAAAAATATGTCTCCTAATATGACTAGAACTGAGATCATCTATAATGTATTTCTTGGGTTTGGATATAACCCCTTTGGGTGACATGCCAAGGGTATGACCCTTTGGACTTATACTTGAATCCCAGTCAAACATGATATGGAACCTTGTAGTTCCATAAATTGATTATTTTACATGTACATATCAACTATATTACACACTATTAGACTTTATAATACAGAAATTCATACGTATATAGTACTATGATGTCATTTGTTTCAGATACATTTCAGAACAAGACAAAGTAGGTATCATCAGCTAGGTGTCACATGAGGAATTCAAACCAAGATGATTTAATTATTTTCTATCCGTATTCATTATAAATGAAAAATTATTAATATATAATCATAAACTAGATAGTTCTAGACACCATTAGTGGTGACCTACTGATTTTATCTCACACCATGTCCAAGATACTAATTGGGACCCAAATAGACATTATAGATGTATATAGCACCCCAAGATTTTGTGATTTTTTTCAAATAAATTTAATCTTTTCAATATTTTGGGTTACATGCAACATCAATTTTAGTTTTTTTACTCACAAAAATAAGTTTAATTTGAGTTACACACAACAATAAGCTTAAATAAAATATGAAATACTATTAAAATATCATTATTTTTCATGATATTTATCAACTTGCCATTGTAATGGAGGGTTTTAATTGAATGAACTAAATTATAAAAATATTTGATGAATTAATTGGTGAGAAATTAATTATAAATGAAAATAAAAACCCTTTTAAAAAATGGTGCTCCTTTTTTGAAAAAATATTTGTATGTAAGAAAATGTGTCTTATGTAAATAAATTATAGAAATCACTTTTAATGAATCATTTTAAGTAAATTTATATATTATACATTCAATAACATTTTAAAATTCAACTTTTGTTTCTTTTATACAAGAGATAAAAATAAATACACTCTTATACTTAAAAACAATAATTTTCTATTAAACAATTTTAGCACATTTTGTGAATTTATTTTAAAATTAATTTATTCCACTTTTATAAAATTTATTTTAAAAAATAAAATTAATTATTTAAATATGAATATAAAAATAATCTTAGGGTGGAGGTTTGATTATTTTCTAAGATGATAAAATTTTCTATGTATAATGGAAATTACAGGATTTTATTAAAAACTTTCATTTGTTTTAAATCCTTTAAAAACATAAAAATTCGTTTAATATGTTTTTAAAAGAAATATTTGTTCAATTATACATCTATTAATCAAACCTAGGTTATTTAAATAATTTTAAATTTGATTTTTTTAAAAACTTTATAAATTGTTTAATATTTTTCTTTGAAAATCCACTTTTTCATCACATCAGTGAGATTAATTTTAAATTTAAATTTTACACTTATGTGAAGGAAAATTTGAAAAATGGATTAAATATTTGGAATAATAATATTTTATATTATCAAATAATTTCAAATTAAATTTTGACCATATTGAATAGTAAAAATGTTAAAAATTATTTACAACTATTAAGCTAAAAATGGGTTTATCAGGAGGTTAAACTTAAATGACAAGGATTAAAAATGACCCAAAAAAGTCCAAAACCCATTATATTTTCATATTAAGACCTTATATATTCTATTATTGATAATGGTATTTTTATGAGACTTGCAACACATTAAAAATGTGGGTAAACCTTTTTTATTTAAAAAATGAAAAGTGTGCCACTAACCTTACCTATAAAAGGCCACCCCTATCCTCTTCACACAATTAAAAAAATGATTTGATCAGCCATTACCTACCCAAATAAAATCCTTACTTACATAATCTCATCCTAGAAGCCTTATGTTGGTTATAAATCCAACCTATGAATACTATTAGTGCAAACTAAAAAAAGTTGTCCAATGAAGAGGTTACACTCCTAACCGAGCTTCTAATTTTATTTATTCCTCCTCCTAATTAAATTATTAATTAACCATAATTATACAATAAAAACAGTGTATTACATATAATTATATGCTTTTATGTTAATTTCATGACCTACAACCATCTTCTCTTCCATCAAATGGGATAAAAAAGTATCATTCATGTGTATGAAGGACTACCACCTCACAAACCGATGTTATTCATTTTCCATCGCCACCTCTCACAATTAAATATAATTATGAATTTAATGTTTCTAAATTCTATTTATGATATTATTATACTTTTTTAATTATAATATCACATCTACCTAATTATCTCTAAAAAATGGGAAAAACAACATCACTCGTGTATATGGAGGACTACCGCCTCTCGAATTGATGTGATGTGTTTTTAATTTATGATTTTATTAGATAGTAATAAGGATATATGAAATTAATATATATGATATTTTTATAATAATTATAATTCTTTATTTTCATATCAAATATACCTTCTTACTTTCTATTCAGTGGTGGTATGATGACATCATTCATGTGTAAGGCAGACTATTGCCTCGTGAAGCGATGTGATTTGTTCTTCACATATGTTCTACATGAAAGGTAATAATTAAAGTTTTAATATGTGATATATATAACATAAAAATTATTCTATAATATTAATAAAATATTTACCTTTCTTTAATTTCATCCGTAAAAAATGGAAATAACATTTATGCCTATGTATAACTTACCGTCACCATGAACGATGTATTTCATTTTCTATCTCTAAATTTTATGTATTATGATAAATAAATATATATTTAATATATATTATATTTATATAATGGATAAAATTCGAGAGATTATTGAACCCTGGTCAAAGTAAGAGGTCTAAAAAATAACAAAACAAAACATACATGAAAACAAAGTGGTTATTATCTGAAACCTGATTTTAACAAAGAATTGTTAATAAATGGGAAATAATAGGTCATAAGTAAATAAAATATGGTATGATATATATATAATTATGGTTATTTAATATATGTATAATAAAATTATATTTATTATACATTAGGTTATAACGTGTACACTAGAAGTCGATACATAAGGAGAGGGATTCCCGACTCACTTTATAATTCCATGAGACACATGCCTTATTCACCACATATTTATATAATATAGTTTATATAATAACCATGATTGAATTTTATACTTATTCACATAAAAATTATTTGGATATAAATATCCATTTTAGGATATCTCTTTCATGGGTTCTATAGTTATAATGTTACCAAAGCGTTAAGGGGTTTTTTGCCTCAATTTTCCTTTTTTGAGACATATGTTATGTTATGAACCTATATTCTTTTATGAGGTGTATATAAAACAAATTTCCATTTAATATCATGAATATATTTATTCTCATAATTTCTTATGTTTGATTTACTTTTATTCTTTCATAGTACTTACAATTCAATGTTACCAAAGTTGTAAGGGTTTTACGATACAATCTCCTCTTTTATCAGGATTGTTTGTGATTATGCTTACAAAGATAAAATATTATGACATATATCTCAATAAAATCATTAATGTTCTTCTCCTATGGTAATTATATGATAATAAATTTATTACTTCATTTTCCAATCTATATGTACTCAAGATTTCAAAATACTGTTTTTAATAAAAAACATATTTATTTATCTCTTTGGTCGAAAACTAGTTTTTTTCCAAAACTATGTTTACTAAAAATGTTTTTAAAACTCTGAAAATGATTTATTAAAGAAACTTTTACACATTTTTTTTCCTCAGAAACGTTTTTGAAATAAAAATTCATTTTTTCCTAAAAAATTCTCATTGTCTTTTCATAAAAAATGTGAAGGGAATATTTATTTTAAAGTGTAAGGCATAAACAATATTTTCTACCATCATGACCACTAATTTTTTTATATATTCCATTATAATTATTAGATTATATTTAAATAAAATGGATTTCCAATTTTTTTTATAAATTTCTAGTTTTAAAAATTATTTTCAAAGTGGAATGGTTATTTTCTTCAATAAATGTTTTAAATTGTTTTAAAGATTCAGTTATAAGTATCAATGTTTACTTACAAAGAAAAATATCTTCAAAATGTTTAATGAATTTTTAATTTTAATTTTTTTTAAGAAAAGTTATTTTCTTAATGAAATTTTCTAAGTGTCTTTTCAAAATCATTTTCCATCTAAGATTACATCTGTTGATGTTACTTATTCCTTATTGGTATTATGTTCTAAGGATACCATTCTTATTCTTTATCTGGATGGTTTATGTTTATGACAAAATGATATATATGAAACCTATTTCTATTCAATGGGTTATACCGATAGGATATTCATATGAAACCCAGTTCTTTTCACCAGTCATTTTATGATGAAATGGTGAAATGATTATGAAACTTGCCACTTTTTCACAGGTTATGATATGATGAAATGTTTATAAATACCATTTCATTTCATGGGTTATGATATGATGAATGTTTTATGTTATTATTGAAAACATGAATATGATTTTTATTATATAACATGTGGGACCTATGTCTCCCTCTGATAAATTGGGTAAATTTTTATGTTTTATGTGATAAACATGACTATAATAGAGAGTGAATCTAGTTAAGTAAGGGAAGTTTTCCATTATGATGATCTTGGAAGTGAACCTTGACCACTATGGTGGTTTGCAGAGTCAACCCATTAAACTATGATAGAAATTATAGGGATCCTTTAATACTTTAGAAATTATTTCGTATGCTCATGTGTATGTCAAAAATCCACATATTATGTCAATGTTATACTCTCATGGTTCATGTTCTGTGATTTCCTTATGATTCATTTCTTTCGAACTCCCAATATTTATGACATGGATCATGATTTTAATCTTTGATATGATCGGTATGGTTTTCATAATTCACGCACACATTCTCATACCCTTATGCTCATGTTATGTTTGAATATTTTCCCTTGTTTACCCTTAGTGAGCATCATATCTCACCATTTATTTTGTTTCCTTTCCCTAGGTTACAAAGAAAGTTTTTAAGTATATTTTGTCTATGAGGATTATTAAATGGGAATATATTTTTGGGAAACATTTAATATTATTTACTAAATAAGAATATTTTTTTTCTAGTCTCCAAAGGCTCTAAAAAATTACAATCCACAATTGTGTGTTTGTGTAATGTAATAAATAGTCGTTTAAAAAGTTATAATATACATATATGAGAATCCTAGATCACTATAGTTGGTATAGTTGGAAATGACTAGTTATACTTTAAAAACTAGATAGAGAAAAAATAAGTGATATACCTAGGGATATTTTTAAGGATATGACTCAAGAAACATATAAGGATAAGTCAAATGATGAGCCAAATTATAGAAAAATGTCCTTGATTTTTATTAAAGGATAGAGTGAGTGGTGTCCAATAAATTAAATCTTGGTCTAGATACTACAAGTGGATGTTACTCTAGTATATAGGTGGGTAGTGGTAATAACTTCGAAATTGGTTTATTGAGATAGAATCAATAATCACATGGTATAAAAAATGAGCCTTGCTGCACACTTGGTTTGAAACTCCCATGGGATGTACTTTGGAAATTCACAAAAATCTTTATGAACCACATTAAAAGATTTAAATATATGATGAATATTAATGAACTATGCTATAAAAAAAGTATCAATGATTACAAATTAAGTTTAAGAAATTATACATGCTATATTGATTTTCTTGATTATGGGGTTTCCTACTATGAATATTATTACTCACACTATGATTTTTGTTTTTAGTCAATGGTAGGAATGAAAAGGAATTGTATTAACATTGAATGTGATAAAAAATGCGTTGATGAGAAACAAAATGTGACGATAAATGGAGTGAAGAAACTCTCAAACAAACCAAATAAGAGAATGATAGAGTTTTTTGAGAGTTCAGGGGGTAGAGACCATAGAGGAATGAATATTTGGTTTCCTATATGTTAGTAATGTGTAAAGGAAAATTCAAAATAACTTATTGAAGGAATGATAATATGTTTATGTATAGAGAATAAGGTCACTAAGCAAGTAATTTCAAATGAAAAATGAAATGTTATGTTAACACAATGGATGATAATAATAGTCTCCCTAAGATATAAATGATGTTTGAATGATTACAATTTGGAATGTTTGGACATCATGGAAATCAATGTCCTAAGGGGAAATAACATGAAGGGAATTAACAAGGATGTACTTGTAATGGTTATATTTCTAACTATAAATAGAATACAAATAAAATATTAAAGGAAATAAGTGTTAATGATTAAGATAAAAAAAATAATATTTAATGGTTTCATAATTAAGTAAAATGATTAGAGTGTTTATGTGTTGTAATTCAAGAATTATGTTATATGAGTCATGAAATATATAATGTATTTTCTATATAAGTTTTTTGTTAAGGATTCTCAAGATTATGTTAAACGGCAGTGATGACCTAGATTCGTTATTTAATGGAAAGGTGGAATTTTATGGAAAAAACATGATTAACATAAGAAAACCCTTAATATTTTCATGATTTTGAGATAATGAGATGACATATTTGAGGAAAGTAAATTAGATATTATTTATTACCTTATAAATGATTAATTATTTGTTGAAAAAGCGTCTTATGAAATAATTTATAGATTTTACAATATATTTTTATTTACAGAATATATCTAATAATCTATGTTTAATTTATAGAATATGGAATAATTTATATTTTCAATAAGGTTTTATAGATATTCAGATTATTTCCATTTTTTAAAATAATACATGATAAACGTATTCATGTGTTTAGTATGTGACAATTAAGAGCCACTTCATGTTTTTATAGGGATTAATGATTTTTTTAAGTTTAGTTAACTTATAAATTTTTAGATTTCAATTTAGGTCAAACATTAAGGATCCTTATGTTTAACTATTCATGAAATTAATTAAGTTGAACTTTGGAATTTTTTGGAAAACATGTGATTTTTTTTATAATAACTATCCAAAGAAGGAATGAATTATCCTTCTTTTATAGAACTTATGTTCTACTAGTGCTTTAGGAAAAAAGAAAATCCTTCTCTTAGAGTAAGATATGAAGTGGAAATTGATAAATTCACAACCAAAGTATGAGATTTATCTTATGAAATGGAATGAAATTAAGTATGTATATCTTCTCATGAAAACATTCAACTTTAAGAGAAGGTTATTGAAATAAAATTTTAAGTATTTACCTTAATTTCTATTAAACTAATAGTATTTTCACCCATCACAAATTTATATCTTTTTGGTCGTTAAATTTAACCATACCATGTCCTCTATTACACTCCATCAGTATTTGGGTGTTAGTTCTCTCTTCTTTCTCCATGTTTTAACTTCCCACCTATGTTATCCTATTTAGAAACCCGAAATGTGTTTTTTCCAGATGACCTTCACACATCAATTTATCTCTTTTCAATTGGATTTTTTATTATCCCTTCATATGATATGAGTTTCCCACAAAGGGATTTTAAATTCTTAAAACCATATTTACCGAAAAGAAGATCAAATTGATATGAAGAAATTTATTTAAGGGGGGTAGTGTGTAACACCCTAAAATTTTCCAAAATGATTTTTTCAAATAAATTTAATCTTTTTGATATTTTTTATTACACACATCACTGATATTAGTTGTAGGAATATTGAACATTATATGCTTTATTCCTTGAAAAATAATCACATAATTAATGGATTTAGTTGGGAGAATGTTGAACATGGAGATGTTAAATACATAAAAATAGTTAGTATTCCTAAGTTTAAGGCTGTGTTAGTCCCATAAAGAGTTATAGAATAGAAACCAAATCAATCTAGACAAGTTCTTGAAGGTCTGATAGGATTTATTAAGATATTGTGAGACATGGATTTATCATAACTAATGCTTATGAGGTATAGTTTATAGATATTGAAACTACCACATATTCAGAGGCTGTTAAGAGTTTCTATATTGAGAAATGGTAAAAATACAATGAATATAAAATAGTCTACATGTAAAATAACCATGCTTGGAACATTGTCAATTAACTTTAATGGGAGATACTCATAGGGTTTAAGTGTGTTTTCCATAAGAAAACTAACATGGATGGTAGATTTTCTACTTATAATATAGGTTTGGTGGTTAAATATTATAATAAAATTCAACTTATTTACTTTGAAAAAACATTTTCACATGTAGAGATGATGAATTACATTGGGATTTTCCTTTCCATAACATATCTTTTTTATTATGAGATAATTTAAATCGATGTCAAAATAGATTTACTTAATGGGAAGTTAGTCAAGGAAATGTATATAATAAAATATGAAGGATTTATAGTGTCAAATAAAATTTAAATGGTATGTATATTTTAAAAGTATATTTATTGAATAAATCAAGAAACTAATATTTTGAATATCTAGTTTTTGATATGATCAAAGAATTTGGTTTCATAATTATTTTTGAATTATTCTTGTGTATTCAAATGTATCAGTGGGTTTGTATTAGTGATTTAGAAATTGTATGTGGGTATCATAATTCTTATCATAACTGACACCACAACAATTCAATATATGAATACATGGTTGGGTAAGTAATTCATGATGAAATACATAGGTGGAAGAACTTATATACAAGGTATTAACATTTATAGAGAACAATTGATGTGGTTTCATGAACTCAGTCAGGATATAATCCTTGGTAATGTTTAGAAGTGCTTTAGTGTGGAGAAATCTAACAAGGTGTCTTTATTGGTGTTTTATGGAATGAATATTAGGAAGATTTAGTATCTTTTTATGGAGTTTAAAATATGGATAAAAATCCATATGTATATACCATAAGTTTTTCCTTTTACACCATATGTTGTGATCAACCAGATATCATTAATTTTCCTATAATTAGCTCTAGTTACCAATCCAATCCTAGTGAGGGAAACTGTAGTATTGTGATGAACAAACATATGTACTTGAGGGGGATTAAAGATATATTCCTGATATTTGTAAGAAAAAAAATATTTTTGTAAAGGGTTACATGAATTAAATTATCCAATTTGATATAGATGATATAAAATACCACACTGGTTTCATGTTTTTACTAAATAATAGAGTTTTTAGTTGGAAAAATTCCAAAAAAGTCCACCATAGTATAATCTAAAACTAAGATGGAGTACATTACATAATCAAATAATGGAAAGGAATATATTTGGATAAGGATATTGATTCCTAAAATGGAGGTGGTTCCTTGAATTAAGGGTTTGATAAAGATTTAATCTTTAAACAATGGAGTTTTTACCAAGGAAAATAAACCCCTATATCACCAAAGATCCAAAAACATACTTCAAAAATAAAAACATGTACAATAGAACATTGAGAGGGGCGATGAAAGGATATTTTGGGTTGTAGTGAATGAAAATATAGTATATCCTTTAATTAAAACATTGATGCAGAATATGCATGAGGTTATGTAGAGTTTCTTGGTATATGAAATATAATATATTTATATAATGGATTCATAATATATTTTATTATTATTATAAAGTCAATCTCTATTTATCATTAATGAATATGTGTTTCAATTTACTTTACATGAATGGTGGAATGATAATATCCCAACAATGGTCGACATTAAGTTAGCCTTAATTGATGATAATCATAGAGTAATATGGGTTTTAAAGATATGTTAATATTAGCTTTATTATTGGAATCATGAGACAATATGTGGTGAATTATTATTTAGACTGACCCGCTAACTATATCCCCTGGAATTTCATATAGTTATCAATGTACTTAGTGATGTATTCCTATAATAAATCCTTATAACATGAGGATTTCAAGATACCTAAAATGAGAACCTTCATAATTTGATTTATTTTTTATATAATTAATTTATGATGAGCTAATTAGGTATTATTTTTGTATATTGCAGATCATATCATCGATTGGAGCATGAAAATGATGGGATATGTCCACTTGTATGATGAGAAAATATATTCATCTATTGTTTGATAATTTTTAGGAAATGAATTTTCATGATTATTTTATCCACATAAAATGTTTTCAGATTCTTGGATGAGGGAATGTGAAGTTCTCATACTCTAGATGAAGGAAATGTGATGTATTCATCGATTATGTTAGTCTTTTCATACCATAACAAATACCTAGGATGGCCTATACTACATTGACATTGTTCCATGTTTATTACTAAATTAGTATAATGTGAAATGAAATTATATAGGTTTAAATAATTTTATATGATACACCGTACAATGGAAATGTTCATATGAAACATGAGTATGGTTGTTTAAGATCACAATGTACCGCTTAGTAGCTAGAGTAACACTAATTCTTTTCTATAGATATATCTTTTACTAAATTTATGAAATATTTATCAGATATTTGTATTTAATTCTACAAATTCCTAGAGAGTCATAGACTTTGGAAATTGGATATGGCATAAAATTTTAACAAAGTATTTGTTGAAAAATATAAAGAGATATCCAAAAGAGTTTTGGATATATTCAAAAATGTTGTGATGTTTTGTATAAATTACTTATGGGATATAAGGGATGGTGGGAGAATGATGAATATGAAATTAAATAGGGTAGAAATATTTTATGAGTTTCAAGAATTTTATATGTTCATATACATGACATTCATATTTCACCTTATAATATAAAAATATCATAAAGATGATTGGGATTCACCTACTTCTTATAGTGTACAGTACAACATAGGATTCTCATTTATCTACATCAAAAATGTCATCCATGAAACTCAACTACCCTATGTTTTATTCATTTATAATTCATTTTGATTTAGTTATGCCTATTTTTTGTATTCATTGAAGTATTTCAACGAAGTATCCAATATGAAGTAATGCTCGGGTGCCATAAGATAACACCTAATGCAGGGGATGGTTGAAACTATTCATTAAACGAAGAGAATCGACGATACATGTATAAATGTTTGAGTTCAATTTTTTTATTCCTAAACATTACATGTAAATCCTTCCAAAGCATTCTCACTTCCTCCCATAGAATAATCCATCCAAATATAAAGGCACTAATACAAACTCAGTATATATAAATCCTTTTATTACAAAGTGTGATCTAAAGTTTAGTGGATTACATATAGAGGTAACAAGAATTGTTTTCTTTTTCAATGATCATTATAAAAACATAATCCATTTAAAATAATATAGAGTCTACTAAAACAATATTATAGGTACACAATTTATTTTTAAACCTTAATAGTTTATCCTTGAAGATATATCATGTTAATACAATTGTTGTTTATATAGTTTAAGGTCATTAGATGATCACCTTAAACCAATCACCTTCATCCAAAAGTAATTTATTTATGAAAATTATTTGGTTATTTCATTTTATGTCATCAATATCCCAAGATATTTATTACTTATTTTATCAAAACATTCAATAATTTTTTCTCATATTACCTAGTCATTTCTACACTGAAAACCACATACATAGTGTCTTTATTTTCATAAAATGAATATATTAATATTTTTCATAGTGAATTTCACTTTAGAATTGGTTTCTATAGGATTGAAGGGATAAACTCATGGTAGGAATACCTTAAAAAGTAACTTATCCACTCTATTGCATCAAATTCTTCTTTATGGTAAATACTAATATTTCCCACTTTTTATTGATATCTCATCAATAAGTTACATTATGTTTTCCACCTATTCCTTTTACAAACTCCTGATGGATGAGTGAAATTCAATACATAATATATCAAGTTAATTGTTTTTATAGTTTTGTGATTCATATCCTTTATGTGACCATATGGGACTTTTTTATCACCCAAAGTGAAAATTATATTTCCTTTATTAGTATCGATTAATTATTTTATAATTACTAGAAATGAAATCGAAATAAATATGGGAACCTATACTTAACCAACAACCAATAATTATTTATTTTATTAAAGGATAAAAAGTTAAATATCATACAAGAGAAAATTACAGGGGCTTGAAAAAAAGTAACCCCAAAGCATCAGCCCGAACAAACTCGATGCCCTCAATAGGAAAAGAACCAAAGCAAGAAAAGAATAAAACCCCATCATCTAAATACGCTTTAGAATCAAGTAAGTATTCTACAGTATTGAACTCATTCCATGTGTGAAAAATGCTTGTTTGATTTTTCAGTAGCTTCTTGCTTCGTCTGATAGAATATTCAATGGACCAAGGAACACGTCCCTTACCTGAAAGGGTGTTGTACACAACTCAAGAATCAGTCTATAACTCTCTAATAGGGATGAATCTCCGATTTCACATCAGAAGGCCTATGAGAAGATCACGAGCTTCTACCTGAAATGAATCACCATTCCTAAAGAAGGCTGAGAAATGTTCCACAATCGAGCCTTTGTTGTCTCGGACCACCTCACCACCTCGCATAGACCCCGAGTAGCAAGAGCTGTCAGAATTCACCTTGATCCTTGAGGAGGGAGATACCCATTTAACCTAGTTCCCTTGAGTAGGGAAATTAGTAGTGTGTGTGGTTGTAAGGACCAACGCCATCACTAATGGATTATTCTCTATATTTTACACAATATGCACAAATCCAAGATTAAACAATTAATGAAGAATAAGAAATTTCTAACCCTAATAAGAATGCCCTAAAAAATTCCTTGCAGGTATTTCATAATACAATAAACATGTTTGAGTGAAAATTATTTTTAATTTGGAATATATAATCCTAGTTTTCAACTCACTTATAGTGGAGTTTTAATTACACTCACTCCCTAAAAAAAATTTTGTTAACAAATTTGTCCAATAAAATAGTGCATGAGATTGAAAATCTCTATGGATGTCTCGTATTTGGAGGGAGTTCCCTTTAAAACACTATTATATTTTACTCATTATGATATATTAATGAGACTATATAAAATTATCATGTTTTATAAGGACTCTTTTTATAATTTTTCATATTCCAACATTAAAGAGACAACTTCTGTGAAAATCATGTGAATATCGATTTGTTTGAAAAGTTAAAATAAATTATTATATTTTCACTCCAACCTTAATTTCCTCATCACTTTCAAGAATTTTAGAGAGGTTATATAAGGTTATTTCTTATTTTAATCATACTTTTTATATTTTCATACTTATTCTATATCCTTTTCTATATTCCCTTTCTCCATGTTTCCTCTTTTTTATACTATTTTTTCCACTTTCTCCTTATTCTTAATTTCATACTTTCCTCTAGATCTTACATAATGTAGAGTTACATATAATTAACCACAAACCTTTTTATTTTCAATTTTTTACCTAATAATATGCAAAGTAATATATCCAATAATGTTTGAGCTTTTGGACCTATGTGATAATCATAGTTTTAATGGGTGGATTACTGATTAAATTTGGAATTCACTTGGTTTAAAATATAATGGTCTTACTTACAAGTGAAGGCATTATGAATGACCATTTAAGATTAGTTATAGGGTTAGGAGGGTTTTGTATATGGAACTGTTGTGAAGGATAATTAGATTTAGGTCTAGGGGAAGGGAATATATGAAATTCCATTTAATTTTATTGTTGTGTTAAAAATATGGAAAATCGTTGGTTTTGTTTGAAAAAATTTCCACCTTGTTATTAGTTTCAACATGGATTTTGTTTTGGATTGGGTTGAGATGGAATCCCTTAATTATATGTATTTTAGTTTAGTTGGGGGACTCTTTTATATCTTACATAATTATAACCCAATGGTTGATTTTCCAATTAATTGACTGAGTATTTTTTGTATTCATGAGTTCCACCATAGAACTCATAAAATTGTAAAATTTGTGCAGGGGATGGTGGTTTTTCCTACTATAGTTGTGGTGGTTCTACCAGAAATTTGATGTCTTCTAGATTCATTGTATGTGAGTCCACTTAGAAAGTAAAGCATGTTATTTTCAACACTATATAGATTAATCTATTCAAAGGAACCCTATCTCTTTTCCAAAAAAGTATAAATTTATTCGATATCAATGGAAAGGTCTTTTGAAACTTTAGGTGTTAAAATCATCAATCCTCTATTGACTAATGCATTGAACACAACACATGTTAGTGGGTATAACCCATAGTAAAAGGTTATAATTTATTTACAAATTTTATGACTGTGTTGTGGTAACATCTTCATATGTTATTGGAATATATCCCATGATTTTAAGTTTAATTATCCATTAATTTTGGAAATTTTATAGATGTACCATTATAACTTCAATGTTCTTTTCAATGAGAATAATTAACCTAGAATATATTTTCTAACTTATCCCAAGTTATAAAGAACCTTCTAGTTGAATCTATAACCATCACATTTCCAAATTTTAGAGTAATAATGGAAACACTCTTAACCTTATGTCATATTAATTTACCCCATTATAGTTGAATGTATCACAAATATCTAGAAAATTGGACAAATAGATATTTTCATCTTCACATTATACTTTATTTTTTGGCTAAATATCAAAACATCATAATGATACATGGTTTAGTATTGATGTTTTTATTGAATAGGAGGATAAAATATTATGTGGAAAACACCATTAATGGATGGAATACAATAGTCAATTGTGGTTCTATATAAGGAATTTGTTTCCTCCTTATGGGAACCCATTAATGAATTTCCATTATAAACAAATAAGGTGATTATGTTCTTATTTTCTAAATCATTAGTGAGAGAAGAGTAAAATCCCAATAATGAGTTTTTTATAGTATTTATTTTAATGAAACAAGAATCCTTAATGAATATTTCAACATCCTTTTCATTCATTAATCATCCAACAAGAAAAAAATAACATATCCTAGTAACATAAAATAGAATAAAAAGTAAAAAAATAAGGTGTGAAAATAATGTGTTAATTCACAACTATTATTATCTATTAACTTCACCATGATCATTATTCTAATGAGTTACCAATTATATAATTTTAGTGTGGTTGATACTTTATTATAACACTAATTTATAGAATTTTCAAACTCTAAGGTCAATTCCATGTGGAATACACATGTTACTTAAGAGTATAGTGTGATTTATTGTTATCCAGAATAAATGACAGAAATAAAGTAGACCCAATAGATTTAAAATAATAATTTAAATGAAATAATAAGAAATTAATAAATTCATAAAAAAGTAATCAATCTCAATAGATGATTCACACAAGATAACCACCAATTTCATTCATGATTTGGTTAAATCAATTGGTTATAAATTAACATATTCCTTATATCCAAATCCATCAATTCTACATAAACAATTATAAATATCTTGATCCATGATTTAAACTAAATTATATACATTAAGTTCAATCTTATAGATAATGTACAAATTCAAGATACCGTCAATATCTCCATTCAATCAATCAATTTGGAGTTCCTCCCCTAATAATTCAATTGATCAAACACATATTAAAAAATAATACGGGGTTAACATTTTCAGTGATTTCTAATTATAATGAATATCTATAAAAAAAATTTCTATTAAAATTTAACGAATATTCCTTCGACTCTTGATACCTCAAACATTAAGAAACTCGCCACTCATTATTTAATGAGGTATTACCATGATTGAATTGATCATCTTAATAATTAAGTGATGGAAACAAAAGAATGTTAATGAAAATATAATAATTTAAGAACATAATAAAACATGCTTGAATTTTTGATCAAATTGACCAATGAAAACATTAATAATGAAAATGGGCATAAAAATATCCAATGAAACTAAGGTAATTTTAAATAATAGAAAACCCCCTTAAGGTTGTCTAATACCCCCAATATATTGACTTTATCATCATTACAATGTTATGTTGCTCACCAGGGTGTGATAAGATAAAAATAAATATATGAACTCCTACCAATTCACCTAGGGAAACTTCATCACATTGAATGATATAACAATATGGTCTGATTCACATATCCACTTCCTTTAAGATCTAAATCTATTTAATATCATGGTGTATCAATCCAAAAACTTGTTCATATTCTTATCTTCCCTCTTTCTTCTTATAATCCTCATTAAATAAAGGGAACTAACTTATGGAATGAATCATAAAGATTTATTTATCTATATTCTTTCATCATATCATGGGTTGGTGATGCCTATAGTGAAATTCATTTTTACCACTCCTCTAAGAGGTATTTAGAATATACATATATTGTAGTGTGGGTACATGAGTCACAATGTAATGAAACAAAAACCATGAATCCTAAAAAAACTCAACCCACATTGTATTTTAATTTCATTGGGGGATTTATTAAAATGCATGAGCACACCTACAACTCATTATAGTTATACCATGGAGCTTCCCCACACCACTAACTCACATATACTCATATGTTTTCATCATGTTTTCATATTATGGGATTATTTCTATCGAGATAGGTTGTTTCCTCATGGTATATATCCTGGATCTCATGCTCAGTTTTTTCCTAGGTGTCTGTGTATGTGAAAAAGAGGGATGGATGGAATTTTTTTTTCATTTTATTTTTACTCATAGGAAATTTATCATGGAATTGAACATGAGGGTTACAACATGATATTAAACTTTTTTTTCATTAAAATACCCTATTATATAATGTTTCAATGTGATGGTCAATATTACAACATGATAGAGTCCACCACATATCAATTCACATTATAATGGTTCATATTGTGGTGTGAGTTCCTTTTATGTATTTAACTTCTGATCAGGACCAACTGATCACATTATAAAATTCAATTTTATGGAATTATTTTTCTAAAATTACTATGAATTCGTTTAATAAAGTCCCAAAATAGTTCATAAGCTCCACCATTTCAAAAATACTTGAAATTATATAAAATTGTGGAATATTAATTCCAATGAGTCATAAAAAACTTGCTAACAACACAAGTAAAATTAAGATTTATCAGGGTGTAATGTGTGAACCATTAAAATTAATAAATAAATAAAATTAAAATAAGTTATTTTAGAAATAGATTATAGACAATGTTTAAGATATAGATAGATTCATTCTATCAGCATTCTAAATATATTTTTTGTAAAATATTACACCTCAATGGAATTTGTAAAGATACAATATCATCCATTCAACTTTGAAATAAATATAATTATTTCACAAAGACACTATCCTATTTTCTATATTTGTACTATTATATACAATCAAGGATTATATATTTTTAACCTAACCTTGAGTACCCATACATCCTTTATCAAGGCATGAAATCTCATGAAACCAAATCTAGGTATTGTACCCCCACTCATATAGAGAAATATGTGAACTAATCCTTTAATAAATACTAAATTCCCTAATATTTTTCTTATTTAATCATGTAGATGAGGAATGTGAAAATTTTATTGAGAATAATACACCACGATAGATAATGGTATAAAGTTTTCACCATCCCCCATAAAACTTCACTCTGAAATCAAACAGAAAGAAAACATAAGAAATATTAAAGGAAATATATATATTTAAATTAAAGAACTATACTATAATTTACCTTATATAAAATAAACATAATTATACATCCATTATAATGAACTATGTATAGGTGAAAAAGAAGATTGAATTATAGAATAAAAGTGTATAAAAAACACGAAATCCTATATTACCTCTAGATAAATTTCTCTGGGTGGGAACCCTTATTCTCTAGCCCCATTTTATGTTTTATATAAATAATAATAATTATTTAAATGGTTGGATTCCTGAAATTATATTCAATTTATTCACTTATATACTTACATACAAAAAGTTAGTTTCTTCATCAACGAGCATCAATGTCATGGAATCATTACCCATAATACTCTAATTTTTATCTCCCATAACATCCACCATGTGTTCTATTTTTAGATACTAGTGCATTATTGTGAAGAAATTAGTATGAGGAATATCATATGGTCCCCTTAGGTCCTTCATGATAATAATGTGGTCACTTTTCTTTATCAACAACCACAATTGATCAACATGTAATATTTTTTTTAAGGTAGTGCCTTAATTGGACATATCATTCACTAGAGAATCAGAATGCATTGGACAGTTTTATGGAGTCTTTTATAGATATCATTGAAACAATGTCTCTCAATTTTAGTGCCTTAGTATCCTTTTTTAATGCAATTTTATTCTAATTCTTATAATTCTCCTAAAAGAGATAATTTGAATATTGGTTATCTTATAATAACTTCATATAATGTATTATGACTCCATAATAGTTGTACATGAAAAATATCAATTAGACCATGAAAATGGAATTGTGATAAATTTAATGGTAAGGATATCAATGAGACAATGATAATTCTATAACACATTCTTAGGGGCTGGCACATGATATATTGGCATTGTGGAACCTTCTTAAGTGATGTATGTGAGTCAATATCATTGATATGGATCACTCCTAATTACCAATGTAAACTATATTGGACACACAATGTTGTCTTATAATTCCATGAAATTTCATTTATAACATTTCTACTTCGCTATTTAATCTTATGCATTAAGGCCCCTTAATTTCTTTAAATAAAAAATATAATAATTTCTCAACCACAAATATTTAATAATAGAACATATATTTTTCAATGAAATTCATCACATTAGTCATAATTAAACAATTAATCTCCCAAAACTAAAATATATATATTTTTTGTATATTATTATCTATCTAAAATAAAAACTCCCAAAACAATGCTAAAAAAATTGAAAAATATTAAATAAATGTTTCATGCATTCATTGTAGCATAATTATAAAATTAAAATTTTAAGAAATATTGTAAGAATAAAAAATCATTAATATATTTCAATATATATATATATATATAATATCATTTTTAATCAAAATAGAATATCAAAATTCTGGGAAATTTTATGAGAAGGTTTATGAAGGAACATTTGTGGGTTATTTTTCAAATGAATGTGGCTATAGGTATTATAATAAGTAGATTCATAAAATTGAATATATTTATGGTTTAAAAAATTTAATAAACCATGGTTAACAATTTAAAATATGATGAATGTGAGAATAAAATCCATGATAAAATTTAAAATGTTGTGAAGGTAAATAAGAAAAATCAGACAATATGTAATCCACTAGTGATAATGATACTAATTGCATTAATAATGATGTATACCTTTCTATTAAATATTCAATGAAAAGTATATAAGGTGAAAGGTAAAGTTGAAACTAAAATATATTATTTTATATATAAAAATTAAATTTTAAATATAAGAATATTGAAATTTGTTGATCAACCATCTTTGATTTATCAAATTGAACCATATTATGTTGGTGATAATATTGAGAATAGTGATTGGGTTAATACTATGAATAAATAATGGAATAAAATTTATAAAAAAATGGTGTTTTTTTCTTATTTCTAAATACATAAATGTTTTTATAACCAATTTTGTATTTATAATTAAATTAAATAATAAATATGATTTATGTTAAATACATTTACTCTAGTATGAGTAGAATATTTGAAAGTTGAATGAATTGATTTTGATGAAGCATTTTATAATTATCCATGTGTTAGGGATATCAATATATTTTTATATATTTCAATCCAAATAAAATATAATGTATATAAAGTTATTTATATATATTTAAAATGTAAGACCAAAGAAAAGGTCTATATCATGCAATGAAATGAAAATTCACTGTGAAATTTCCAAAAACAATATCATGTTAATAGATTCTTCTAATTGTAAAACTGAACTGAACTGAAATTATTATATGACAATATAAAATTTTACTATTATAATATATTAAATAAATTAATGGGTATAAAATGAGTACACTATATTATGAAATGTATAATGAAAACAAGAGAAAAATGGAATAGGGTAGTGGAAGTATCCCATATGAAGCTCATTTGAAAAAGTTTGTGAAATATATAGATTTAATAGGGTTTTAATTTGATAAATAACACAATTAATTTCAATAATTATGGTATGATAAAACTTCTATGTGATAGAATTTCAAATTAATGGAAATTTCTAAGAGACCTATGCTAACAGAATCACCACCCTCGATTTTCACAACAACTTACCATAACTTAGATCTTATGTAAAGATATTATGAGGATATGTAACTTTAAATTAGGATATATAATATATTAACACTTATTTTATTTGTAATATACAGGAAATACAAAAAATAATGGTCAATAATTTTAAATATTATTTTCCTATAAAACCATTTTATTAATAATTTTTTTATTTTTTATTAGTTAACATTTAAAATTATAGAATTTTAATTTAGGAAAATAAAATTAATTTAATATAAAAAATTTAAATATTTTTTAATATGAAGTTTGAGTTTTTTTTAAAAATATTTCTTTTTAGGAGAATAGTGAAAAATATAGTTTTTTTTCAAAAACTATATATTTTATAAAACTAGAAGAAAGAAAAAGTGGTGTATAAAACCTTTTGACTATCCTAATATGTATTTAATAAGTAAAATGATTAATTTTAAAAATATTATATTAAATTTAGAAAACCTAGAATTAATGTTTTAAGTACTTAAGTAATATTTTCCAATAAAATCTATTTTTGATATTTCCATTCAATTAAATAATATTTTTAAAAAAGTTTATTTTGAATTTATTTGAATTCCACATAAAAATTATTTTATTTATAACAATATAATGTATATTATCATATTCTAATACATTTCTAATTTTACCCTTCACATAATTTTTAATTTTAAGAGTACACTTTTTATAAAATTGGGGTTTTATGTGTTACCGTAGCTAATGATAAAACTGAGTTTTATTAAACATATAATTTTTATTAGATAAAATTGATTTAATATTTTGAAGTAATTGGTATAAATTATTTAATTAGGGAAAAAATTTTAGTATTGAAATTAAATTACTTAGGTAAAATTTAGATACCAACGACAAATCAACAAAGGTAAAATTAAGAATTCTAAGTGTAACAAACATAGAAACATGTTTAGAACATTTTTTGAATAAATTATCGATAGATTATTTATTTTATCTATCACCAGTACATTATTACCCTTTTTCGAGACTTCATTACATGTGAAAGATGCTCTCTCTTTATGATAAATTGAAACATTTTCAAAATTTTAATTATCACCGCTTATAAAAGAGGCCTCTCATCAACCTTTATAGAGAAAAAAATGTATTCTATTTACTCTAAAAAATATACCCATTACCCATAATTTATAACTCTATTCCATTTCCATGATCCTATGGTAATAATATATTGTCTTAATACCTCCATTTCCAAGGATTCTTCTAAGGGAGAGCCTATGTCCTCAACACGAGTACATACTTTTCCTAACTTTTTTTTCATACCTTACAAATACAATTTTCAAATTCTTGTATTATGAATTAGTATTATTTGTATAATTAATGTTATTTTACTATAATAATAACTTTTAACCACCATTAACCTTTTTTATTAATAATAATGAAACTAACATTCATACGATGTGTGGACTACCACCTTTATAAAGTGATGACTTTTTTTTTCCCCCAATTCCTTTTTACAGTGGTTATGTAATATCCTATATCAAGATGGATCAATTTTTTTGAAGGAATTTAAATATTTATTAATGGACAGATCAAATATAGAATAAGGACTCGGAATGAAGTTTAGAGAGTTATAATGTCTCAAAAGGGTGCTTTGAGACAAGAATTTATGCTTGGGAGGTATCTTGAGAGTTTTGATGAATGTTGGAGGTGTCGAGTTATGTTTTAAAAGTTTTTGGGTGTTTTCTTGGAAGGGTGAATGTTTTGGTGTGCACTGTTTAAGAGAAACCAAGTAAAACCTTGATTTTTAGAAGGTTTTTAGTCCAATTTGACATGTTCATGATTAGGTTTCATAGTTAGAGCATGGTTTAGGATAAACCATGTGAGGTAAAAGGAGTTACCGTGTAAATATGAGGAGGTTCTAAGGCATGGTGCTTGGGTTGCACATGGGTTCAGAAAAATAGTGCGCCTTGCAGTATAGGGGAGTTAGTAATGACATAATGCATGGTTCAATATTTACCAAACTATCTTGTGAAACCATGAAAAGATGAAAGAGTTGGAGGTGTTCACAGTTGGTACAGGGTTTGGAAAATGATGCATCCAAACTATGAAAGTGGTGGTTATATACCAAACCAACCTCAAGGTTAACACACGGGTTGGAAAACCTTGTGGTCAAATCATGGGGATGATGAAACTTCATTAAAAGGGTTATTTTAACAAAATATTCCCTTGGGATTTTCTACCTCTCCACCCCATTTCTCCCCTATTCTAGGATCATGAACCACGAGGTAACCAAAACCCTTTCTCCTCTTATCTCCATTGATTTTGGGGTGTATTCATGGTGATTTATTGGAGTTTGAGGTGAGTTTTCCTCCTCTGGTGGTTTCCTTTCTTCTTCTTCTTCTTATTCTTCTTGTTTCCCTCTATTTTTTGGGATCTAAAGTTTAGGGATTATTATTTTAGCATGGAGGAATAATCTGTTTCTATTGGGTAATTTTGTTGGCTTGCATATAAGGGAACTCGAGATGAATTTTACACATCTTTTCTAGATGTTTTGTTAAGGTATCTAACTATGATGATTTTTCTGGGTGTTTTCTTAATGTTTTAATTTAATTTGTTGTAATTTTATTATTTTCTCTTAGTAAATTTCATAATAATGGCACTTAGAGTATATTGTGGACCATCCATGAACGTTTCATGGGGTTTTGATAAGATTTAATAAACTAGGTGTGTTTTTTGGCATTATTCCAAGTTGGATTTTGGTTAATTAATTAATCATAATTTTTATAATTATTTAATTATGGTTTCTTGGTGTGAGACTCAAGCCCGGGTGGTGGTGATGTGATCAATTATATGCTAAGAGGTTTGGAAAATTGTTGGATGGGTTTTAGTGAGGCCACTATGTTTTTGAAACATAATGGAAAGTTTCTCTAATGTGGTAGGTGGTCTAAGATCTTTGCCCATAATCTTAATAGTTTTTTTATTTATGTGAAATGTGGTATATGAATTAGATCCCATGTGTTTTATACATTCTCCATTAATATAAATAATTATCATAGGCTTTAAATTAATACCTTAGACCTTCCATGAATCAATTTGGATATGTTAAATGTTATGAGACTAGACCTATGGCCACCCATGGGGTGTGCCACCCTTTGTAAGTGAAATGTTTTATGTGGGGATATTTATGAACAATGAATATGAGGATTTTGAAATGTTTTGAATTGTGTGAAATGGGTTTTGAAATAGTAATGGGTGTCAAAGTGTGAAAGCTCTGTTTTGAAATGATTCTTGTTTTTAAATGGGGTATGGTCCTTAAGGTGATTTTAAACGGGTTTTAAACAAATTTCAAATGTTGATTTGAAATGGGTGTATATTGAAACTTTTTATGGTTTTCATGGAAAATGAAGGTCAAGGAACTTATTGAATTTTCAAGTAGTAATACCCATGTTTTTTTGGGTTGACCACATATTATTTGATAAAAATTTTGTTCTTGTTCTTTATGACATGTAAAAGGGGTTGGATTTTATTAATCTAGGTGTTTATTTAAGTGCCCATTGAGGAAGGGGTAAAGGAACACACCTTAAAAGGTGAATCAATTTCATTGGAAACTCATGATGGTTTCATCCAATTTAACAACACACCAGAGGGGTGGTCTGATTCCTGGTCCTTAACCTCTAATGATATATAAACTGGTCTCATTAGTCATATAGGTAAAGCTATAACACCATCAGTTTTAAGGAATTAATTTTTTTCGAATAAATTAACATCATTTGATGGAATGAATTGCATGATACACTGAGTTAATATTATTTTAAATGAAACACCAAGTTAAGAGTACACTACAAGTAACACATATATTTTATTTCATCACACACAACACCTTTAATAGCTTGCATTACACGAACCACCAAGTTTTACCGAACTACAATATACTATTAATATTAATAAAATATTGTCATAGTTATCACCTAACTATTGGAATGGAAGATATGAATAGGGTTAAAAAAATTATGAAACTATTGTTTACACATGTTTCTAAAATTAATTCTTTGGTGATCAATTAATTATAAATTAAAATAAAAACCACTTGAATATAAGGATGTTTTTTATGAAAAAACTATTTTATGCCCACAAAGGTGTTTTATATTAATAAATTAAATTAATCACTATTAGTGAGATATATTTATGAAATATATATTATAAAATTATAATTTTTTTAAATTAATTCAATAAGTTTTATAGTCATAAAATAAGAAAAAATCCAGTTTTAGGCATAAAAAACTATATTATTCTAAAAGGCAGTTTTACTGCCTTTTAATGGAATAACTATTTTAAAAATAAATTTTGAAACTTTTATATTTTATATTTGAAAAAATAAACTTCATTTTTGAAATATTAATTTCATAATTCACTTTTCGTGATTTTTTGTTATTTTTCTGAGAATTTTTATTTTTTGATGAATAATAAAAAACACTGAATTTAATTGGAAACAACATTTTTATCTAATTTTTTTATATAGTAAAATTATATTTTAAATTGATTTTAAAGTATATTTATATCAAATATAAATATATTAATACAATTTAGGTAATTGGAATAAATTTTACATTGAAACTTGATATAAAAACATTTCGAACTTTTAAACATTTTTCACTTCAAAAAATCATTGTTTCCTCCCATCTAAAAGATTATTTTTAAATTAATTTCTAACACTTATGTGATTGTAATTTTTAAAAATTGATTAAATATTTTGAATCATAATAATTTATAATTTATATTAATTTAAAATTAGTTTTTTACCACAAATATTAGTGAAAGTAATTAAAATTAATTACAACGATTAAGGTAAAACCGAGTTTACTTAACAGTTAAACTTTAATCTTAAGTTGAAAAATAACCTAGAAACATGTAAAAAAATAATTTTATTGAAATATTTCTACCATATCGTACATTTTATTGAAAAATGACCCTTATTGGAGGCACATGATGTAATAAATACTTCTCCATATTGTTTTCTATTTTGTATTTATAAGAATGGCACTCCTCCTCCATTATAAAGGGAAGTCAACCCCCTCGCTTATTCAAAAATCTCAAGAACTTTGGATCATAAAAAAAATTCAAAAATAATCTCAAAACCACCATAATTTTAACCTATAAACCTCACATTGGGTATAAATCCAACCAAGGAAGCACTTTGGTAAAAACTAAAAGGGGTTACCCAAGGAAGAGGAAACATCCTTCAACAAGCTCTTTTATTTTATTCATTTATCCACCCTAATAAATTCTTATTATTAAATTATTATATAATAAAATAAGTATATTAAATATTACGGTATGTTTTTATGTTAATATATTGACCTACACTCACATACACTTCCATAAAATGGGATTCAAAATCATCATTCGTGTGTACGACGGACTACCGCCTTGCGAATCGATGTCGTTCATTATTTCATTAACACTTCTCAAGGTTGGGAATAATGATATAAATAATAATTTTATATTATATTTATGATATTTATTATGTATTTAGTCTTATGGAATTATTATATAACACATAACTTCATGCCTTCCATTTTGTGAGAATACGACACCATTATTTGTGGACGTGTGGACCACCGCCTCCTCAAAGCGATGTGATTTATTCACACATTACATGGAATGTATTAAGGATGAGTTTAATAAAAAACGTGATGTATATTAAATAGTAATTATAATTTTAATATAATACATACACACATATATATATACACATATATTTCATTTACTTTATTTCGTTCAATAGGACAAGAAAATGGAAATAATGTTCATGCGTATGTATGACCTACCATCTACATGAACAATGTATATCATTTTATATTTCTATCATTTTTAGATTATTTTAAATAAATATATAATTAATATATATTATATTTATATAATTTTTACATTATTTAAATAATGAAATCATGATCAAAGAAAAAATAAAAACAAACATATACGAAAAACAAAGCGGTTATTACATGAAACAAAAATTTAATAATAAAAGGGTAATATAAAGTCATAATAAAATAATATATGGTATGATATATAATAATATAGTTCTATTTTTATTTATAATAAAAATATATTTATTATAAATCCGATTTTAACATGTACAAAGAAAGTCAGGACTTAAGGTTAGTTTTTCCTCGTCTCACATTTATTTCTATGAGATATATGTTATATTCACCACTTATTCCTATTATGTGGTGTATATACTGACCTATGAAATGTTATATAATTAATTAAATTTATTTCATGATATTAAATGTTTTAATGTATGTTATTATTTCATGTATATCCTAATTCAAATGTTACTCAAGTAGTAAGGGGATTTTTAGTCCCACTTTTATTTCTGTGAGACTTATACCATATTCACTACATGTTTATTTTTTGTGGTGTATATAATAAAAATTTATGTATTATATGATTATTTTCATTAAATTTATGGGTATTTACATATCCATTTTATGATATCTATTTCATAGGGTTTACGGTTCATAAGTTACCAAATCAGTAAAAAAATTTTGTCTCAGTTTTCCTTTATTGAGATACCTAACATGTTATGAGCCTATATTTTTCTAGAGGTGTATATACTTCCCTTCGAAATATTTTATCATGGATATATTTATTTTAATTATATTATATTCTCCATTTAATGTTATTCTTTCATGGGTATTATGATTCAATGTTACCAAAGTGGTAAGAGTTTATTGCTACAATCTTAAAGTTTATCGAGATTGTTTATGATTATTATTTAATTGATGAAATTTTACAATATATATCTCAAGAATAGACATGATTTTTTTTATCGTTTTTTTATTTTTGATAGCTTCAAGTAATGGTTCCATTTTTATACTCTTTGGTTCTTAATATAATTAATAATGTGGTTTTTATGAAAATCCAATATTATCATTATCTTCGATTGGAAATCTATGTTATCCTAAAATCATGTTTTCTAATTTTTTTTAAAAAATGTTCTAATATTTTATTATGATATTTAAAATTATTTTTTACTCATGATTTACCATTTTATTTTTTTAAAATAATCTTATTGTCATTTTCTAATCGAGGCATTTTTCTAAAAAATTTTACTGTGAAAAAGGAATGTATGGATTTATCCACCATCATTTCCATCATTCATTTATAGATTTATTTATATATTTTCAAGGTTATTTTCAAATAAAAATATTTTCAATTTTTTTATATCTTAAAAACAGTGATGTTCAAAGAAAGGTTATTTTCCTTAAGAACTGTTCCGAGTGATCTTTCAAAATATTTCTCCATCTAAGATGACATCATTTAATATAGTTTATGCTTTACTAGGGATATAATCCAAGGATACCGTTCATATTCTCTCAATGAATGGTTTATGTTTTTATGGAATGATGTTTATTAAACCCATTTATTTTTCACAAGTAAATCATTTTTTATAGTGATTATTATGAAACATGTTTATTTTCCACAGGCTAATCACATTTCAAAGAGATTGACATGAAACTGATTTCTTTTCCATGTATTAATCAAGTTATGAAAGAATAAATTTTGTTACTTGTTTTTATGATGATATGAATGATATTTGAACTTTATTTTTGTTGTGGTTCATGGAAATTTATTATATTATGGTGTGGCCAAGATAATGACAGGTAATCCCATTATAGATTATATGATGGGGTGGTCTAGATAGCACTGGGTAAACCCGTTAAATCTTATACAATGGGGTGGAACATATAGTCCTAGGTAAGCTCGTTACATATTTTATGATGGGGTAGATTAGATAGCATTAGTTATTCCTCTTATAGCTTATATGGTGTGGCGTACTAGATAGAACTAGGTAAGACCATTACAACTTATATGATGGGGTGTCCCAAATAGAATTGAGTAAGCCTATTATTGTAATGGCACAGACCGCTCCGGCCCATTCCTTTGTCGAAAAGAAGGTCATGAAGTGTTCTGGAGGGTAGAATGGACTTTTCCCACACTTTTCAGAATTTTGTGACTACACGCTGTATAGTATGAGTACACGCCATGTACCACCTTTCCGAGTATACCCCGTGTTGAAGTCGTGTCCTTTCTGCGTGAAATAAATAAGTACACGCCGTGTAGCCCATCCTACATACCGTGTAGTTTCTCCCCGCGTATGCGTTACCCTCAAACCATGTGTTGACCAGTCAATGGCCGTGTGCCACGTTGAATTCCATGTTAGAAGCTGCGTGGTGACCGTGTGGAATGGACGAGTACACGCCATGTACTAGGAAGTACACACCGTGTACTTTAGTTTTTCTCGCCTATAAAAGGAGGGGGCCTCTCCTCCTTTTCAGATCATTCCTCACCTCCCCATTCCTTCGAGCAGAGCCCTCCCGAGAGACTCCAAAGATCCTTTCTTCCATAACTTCTTAATCCAAGCTCTAATTTACAATCCGTCAGCGGCCACAAGATCGTAACGACGAGGCGGAACTTCTGATCTTGGATATATTGTTTTCCCTTCGGCCTTTCCTTCCCATATTCCACCCGAGGAGGTTTTTTCGGGTTTTGAAAGAAGTGACAGACGCCGACGGACGTCTTCTAAAGTTTATCTAGGGGAGCGTTGTGATCAGAACCTGTTGAGGTAGGGATCTTACCTTCGTCTCTCTAATTTGTGCATCATGCGGGATGGGTTTCCTCTTGCTTTCACGAGAAATAGTTGAACTAGTTTAATGAAGATTTAAATAACGGGGATGGGAAAGTTGTTATGTTTATCTTTGTTTATCCTATTGTTATGTTGTGAATTGAATAGGCTTATGCCTACTGAAAATCACAGTCGTTGGGGGCCTTTTCTTGTGCAATTAAATGTTTACCTATATTTCTAAACCGTTTTGTGGATGGAAACTTTGTGGAATATGGAAATTGGTTAATCACGTAAAGTTGGCTGATTAAATGAATAGCCGGAACCCTTGTGTGATCACCCCGGCTGAAAAAATGGAATAATGAACATGTGGGTGTTGGTTTGGTTATGTGGTGTGTGAAGGGGTGGGGGGGTGAATCCTGAGTTATTACGAATTGGATGGGTAGCGGGGCTGCGGTAAATGATATTAAAGGGGAAATGATGTGGCATGAGCCTTGTTTTGTGATACAGTTGTGGAGATGTGGTTATAGTGGTAGCAGGGATGGATTAATGGGTTGTGATTTTAAAATAAAGTGGAAAGTTGATAAATGAAATGTGGGGAACGATAAGTAATTAAACTCGAGAACAATCAATGGGGATTGATTGATGATAAAAAGGTTGGTTTTGTGTTTCTTGTGTTCTATCTAACTTGATTTTTGGTTGTCAGGGTTTTTTTCTACGAAACACTTGATCTAGTTTGATAATTACCCAGTAGTTAAGGAACTAATAAACTAATACTGTTGAAACATGAAAACATAAATGGGGTTGGGATTGTTTGTTGTATGCACGCTTCGTAGTAGCAGTGCCAAGGCACGTGCTCAGTTTCTCTGTTTAGAGGCCATAGGTTGGGATGTGTGTTTGGTATACATATATATATATGTATCTTTTTGTTTTGTTGCACCCCACCCATGTTGAGAACCTAGTGCCGAACACTCCCATTTCATGGGATAGGGTGTTTTCCCCTTAGTTACTAGCTCCTTCTTGCTCATTCTCCCATAGGCTGTGATGGCTTGAGGTGACCTTACACCTAAGACTCTTCGGGTAGGTTTCAATTGGTGTGATTTTAGCCCAAGAATCTTCGGGCAGGTTTACTATTCCCAAGAATCTTTGGTATGAGGCCCAGGTGTTTTCGGGTGGGGATGTGATTGTGGTTTCTGAGGACCAGGTGTGTGCGGGCGAGATATGTGGTTTGTGAGGCCCAGGTGTGTGCGGGCGGGATGTGTGGCTTCTGAGGCTCGGGTGTGTGTGGGCAGGAAGAGTGTGGTAGCTTCAGGACGTTCGTCGTTAGAAAGAGCAGCTCACTAGTGGGGGGAAATGGTGCGAGGTACCCAATACTCTTGTTCTTATATACTACTACCTGTTGTTTTGTGTTTTTGGTGAGCATGGATGGTGAGGTTGGGTGGATAGAATTCCTTGCTATATTTTGGTTTCTTCTATTGTTCTCACGGGACATTAGGATGTCTCCCCACCTGTGCATGAGATATTTAGGTTTCCCTACTGAGTATACTTGTATTCTCACCCTACATTTACTTTTAGGTTTCTAGGAGGACTACTAGGGCCATGCGAGACCCTACTAGTCAGGACAATTGGAGTTTTTGCATTTGCTATACTCTTGTTTCTTTTGGTATTTCACTTTTGAGTTTTTCTTGTACTTGTACTTTGTTTCATAATTGTTTAACATGAATGTGGGATTGGTTTGGGTTTATTTTCTTTTAATTTCTCCTTTTTCTTTTGGTTTTTGACTCATCCTTTTTCCCGATCTTAAATAATAAAAAAGGGTAATGCCTCCCATATTTGTGAAAACTCATACCCTTGGTGATAGTCACCACTTCGGGGCCTACTGGAGGCGGGACTCAGGGGTCATTATCTCCCTTTCACCATTGCCATCTCAGAAGGGGTATCTTTGGTGGGATGGGGTTGTGACAGAATGGTATTAGAGGGGATGGTTAAGAGATAGGATGGAGTCTGGAGTTAGACACAGTAAAGATTGCATGGGATGGTAGGGAAACAGTGTTAGGTGATCTTGGTGCGTGACATAGGCCAGGGAAGACCAGCTTGGACATAGGATTTTAGGCCCCCCCGTGATCCGATGCAAGGACCCTGAGCCTACCGAACGACTAGGTGAGACTACATTGATTGCAGGGTAGAGACCCTAGGGAAGGTACATGCATCATCATGTCTGTGTTTTACTTGATTTTTTTGTTCTGGGAATGAATTTGAAATAAAGTGATAAAATTAAATCTTGAGAAATTTCCTTGCTACTTGGGATTAGGTGATCTTTGTTTACCGTACAACTATGGCACCTGGACTTCGTCCTCGAGTGACTCAGGCAGTCAAGGCCCAGCATATTCAGGCGGTTGATCAGTTGAGGATTGACTGAGAGGAGGAAGATGACCAGTGGCAGAAGACTCTCCATTCTTTCCAATGACAAACCCTCAAGAAGTACGAGGGTAGTACTTTGGATATGGAGATGGAGGGGTGACTTGAGGATCTAGGGATCACTTTTACTTTGATCCGTGCTCTAAGGGAGTACTGGTTTCCCCTAGCAGTCAGTCAGCTAAGAGGTGCTGCATGTCAGTGGTGGACGCTCTATCTCAGGGATAGGTCATAGGCAGAGGTTCCATGGGCTGACTTTGAGAAGGAGTTCCGAGAGGAATTCCTTTCTTCCATGATCAAGGCAGAGAAGTGAAAGGAGTTACTCTCCCTCCAGTAGGGGAGTATGTCAGTACGAGAATTGGGGATCAAGTTCAAGGGTCTCCTATGCTTTTCTCCAGATATCTTTTCGGATGAAGAGTCTCGGGCGAGACGTTTGGAGGAGGCGCTTCATCCTTTGCTCCAGTATGCTGTCACTCCCTTCACCCTTCCAACGTACTTGGTAGTACAGAAGAAGGCAGAGGTTGTAGAGAGGATTCACTTGCAGGGAGGTGCACCACGAGAGGGGATCCTGCTGGGTTCTTCGAAGGGGAAGACAGTCAGTAGCAGGTCTCCTGTGACAGGACCTTCCAGATTCAGGCCAGTAGGGAGCAGGCCCCAGCAGTTCCAGTTCATATCTTCGGGTCCTTGTCCCTTTTTTACGAGCCCAAAACCGAAGTGTTTCTATTTCGGAGTTCTCGGGAACATTCATAGTTAGTGCCCGACCCAAGCTCAGTACAATGGAGGTGGGAAGGTTCAGTGCCCGCCTCAGCAGCACCAGTTTCTGGTGAGGCCCTTCCAGTAGTAGCAGGACACTGCTCCTCTGAGGGCAGACTTTGCAGGAGGAGGCCAACTTCAGGGTGCTCCTTAGGGACCTCGACCAAGGTGTGGTCAGGGAGGTGGTTGACATCAGAGAGGCAGAGGAGCTGGGCGTGGATAGTTTCACGCAGCAGATTTGGCAGCTCCGGCAGGACCAGAGGTGGTGTGAGGTATGATTTGTTTGTTCAGAACTCTCATTTATGATTTGTTCAATTCGGGAGCTTCACACTCCTTTGTTGCACCCAGTCTAGCCCATGCTTTGGGTCTAGATGTAGAGAGACTTTTCGTACCCCTGGTGCTGAGTACACCGGTTGGAGGTCAGACCAGTTTATCTTGTGTTTGCAGGGGATGTGGACTGACGTTGGGACCGCATCAATCTAGTGGGGATATTCTTTTGCTATAGATGCAGCCATACGATGTCATCCTAGGCATCGACTGGTTGTTTTCTGTTAGTGCCATTATCGACTGCTTCTGAAGAAGAGTCGTGTTCTCCGACGTGGATGGGCAGCGTGTAACTTTTGTTGGCGAGATGAGCTATCAGGTGGGAAGCTAGCATGTGAAGCCTCTCCTTTCCTTGTTAGGCATTTTATTAGTGGTTTTAGCTGATACAGAGATAATGGATGTTCTAGAGGTTGTTGGGGAGTTCCTTGATGTTTTTCCTGAGGAGGTTGTGACTCTACCCCCCGACATGACGTTGAGTTTGGGATAGACTTATAGCCTAGTGCCCATCCGATTTCGATGGCCCCTTATCGGATGGAACCTTTGGAGTTGCGGGAGTTGCGGATTCAGATTGACAATCTGATGAAGAAGGGTTTTGTTCGACCCAGCGTGTCTCCATGGGGTGCTCCAGTTTTGTTTGTGAAGAAGGAATATGGTGGTCTCAGGGTATGAATAGACTACCGAAGGTTGAATCAGGTAACGGTCAAGAACCGTTACCCCCTTCCAAGGATAGATGATATCTTCGACCCGATGAGGGGAGTAGGTTGGTTTTCTAAGATTGATCTGCGATCTGGATATCATCAGCTGAGGGTAAAGGACAATGACATCTTGAAGACGACTTTCAGGTGCAGGTATGAGAACTTTGAGTTTGTAGTGATGCCATTTGGAGTTACGAATGCACCAGCTGTGTTCATGGGACTTATGAACTTTTTCTTCTGAGAGTTTTTGGACCGGTTCGTCGTTGTGTTTATCGATGACATCCTGATCTACTCAAGATCATAGGAGGAGAACTTTGATCATCTCAGGGCAGTCTTGGAAGTCCTTCGACACCACCATCTTTATGGGAAATTGTCTATGTGTAAGTTCTTGACGCAATAAGTACACTTCCTTGGGAACTTGGTGTCTCAGCATGGAGTCTCAGTGGACCCGTCCAAGGTGGAGGCATTTGTTTCTTGGGCGGCACCCAAGAGCGTGGCAGAAGTTCATAGTTTCCTGGGGTTGGCAGGTTATTATCAGAGGTTCGTTTCAAAATTCTCTCGAGTTTCTGCTCCATTGAAATCTTTGACTAGGAAGGACCATGTCTTCCTATAGAGCGAGCTGTGCCAGAAAGCTTTCGACTACCTGAAGGAGAAGTTGGTCAGTGCTCCAGTACTCAGGTTTCTAGAGGAAGGGTTATTGTATGAGGTGTTTTGTGATGCTTCTGGACTTGGTTTGGGGTGCATACTGATGCATAAGAAGGTTGTGATCTGTTATGGGTCTAGGCAATTGCGCCCTCACGAGCGTAACTATGCCACCCATGACCTAGAGCTTACAGCAGCAGTGTTCGGACTGAAGTTGTGGAGACATTACCTCTTTGGGGAGTGCTTTGTGGTCTTCTCAGATCACAAGATCTTACGCTATATCTTCTCCCAGCGTGACCTGAACTTGCAGTAGCGGAGATGGGTTGAGTTTCTCCAAGACTATGACTTCGAGATCTCTTACACTGAAGGTAAGGGCAACGTTGTGGCTGATGAACTGAGTAGGAAGTCGCATAAGAAAGTGGTTCAGGAATCCGCTGATGCTTGGAAAGTGATGGGAGAGTTGGCTGCCTTGCAGTTGGATGTAAGGGTAGAGGGTGTTAGAGGCTGTTTGTTTCAGATGACGGTGCAGTCCACCTTGTTGCAGCAGGTGGAAGAGTCTTAGTGGGGAGACTCTGAGGCAGAAGTAATGCGGGATCATATCGATCAGGGAAACACTCCAGAAGGATGGTCAGAGGACAGTCGACATTAGATTCTTTTTCATGGAAGGTTGTTTATTCCGAAGGCGATGCGTGAGGGAGTTCTCCGTGAGTTCCATAAATCAGCCTTGGTGGTACATCCGGGAGTTTCAAAAATGTACCGAGGCCTGAGGGAACCGTTTTGGTGGCCCGAGGTGAAACGGGCAGTGGTGGAGTTTGTGGCTAAGTGCATAGTGTGTCAGCAAGTAAAGGCTGAACACCGTGCTCCTAGTGGTTTGTTGCATCCTTTAGATGTCCCCGAATGGAAGTGGGATGACATCTCAATGGACTTAGTCACAGTATTACCCAGAGCTTATGGTGTTTATGATGCTATCTGGGTAGTGGTGGACCGAATGACGAAATCAGCTCACTTCTTAGCAATTAAGGAGTCGGGCCCGATGAGTACCTTAGCATAGAGGTACGTAGACGAGGTGGTGCATTTGCATGGAGTTTCGAAGACTATCGTCTCAGATTGGGATACTCGGTTTACCTTACGAGTTTAGAGGGGGTTACAACATGCTTTTGGCACCCAGCTATGCCTTAGCACTACTTTCCACCCCTAGAACGATGGGCAGATAGAGCAGACTATCCAGACGTTGGAGGACATGCTGTGAGCATGCGTTCTGGATTTCAGAGGATCATGGGTGTGACACTTGCCTTTAGTATAGTTTTCCTACAACAACAACTTCCACTCTACTATTGGAATGGAACCATTTGAGGCTTTGTATGGAAGACCATGTCGTTCACCCATTTGCTGGGAAGAGGTTGGTGAGATAGGTGCTCTTGGGCTAGAGGTAGTACAGAGCACCACAGAGAAAGTCCAGCTTGTGCGTGAGAGGATGAAAGCGGCTCCAGACCAATAGAAGTCTTATGCCGATCGTCAGAGGAGGCCCTTGGAGTTCGAGGTGGGAGATCATGTGTTCTTGAAGGTTTCCCCTCGCGGGGGTAGTAGAGGTTTGGGAAGGGGAGTAAGCTCTCCCCTAGGTTCATCGGACCTTTCGAGGTGCTGAGGCGAGTCGGCGAGGTGGCATATCAGCTGGCCCTGACATCTCAGTTAGAGAAGGTTCATGACTTCTTCTACGTCTCCCATCTTTGTCGATACTTACACAACGACTCTCACATTATCGACTCGAGAGAGTTAGATATGGGGGACGACGCAACCTTCGAGGAATGACCAGTCAGAATCGAGGATCGTGAAGAGAAGGTGCTCCGTGGATGAACCATCGCCTTGGTTTGTGTGTTTTGGAGGCATGGCGGCCTCAAGGAGAGCACTTGGGAGCGGGAGGCTCAGATTCACGGTCAGTACCCAGAGTTTTTTTGACTTGTGTTTTGCTTTTTTCTTCTGAGCTTTGTTTTGATGTTATACTCTGTAACTTTGATATATGGAATACTTGGCTTGTTAGTTGTGAGACATTTTGTTTCCTTGTTCTCCGGAAGTGTGTAAAATGTCCGGATGTGTGGGGAAAGGGAAAAACCTGATCCTTAATCGAGACACATTAATGCGGATTCGATTGAACCCGTGTAGGAGATTCAGTGCTGCCTAAAGTGGCTAATATCTCGACATAGGAGAAGGAATTCCTAACACATATGATTAGGGTTGTTGGTTGGGTTCCTGTTATAACGAGAGACCTAAGAGGTTTCTTGTTGGGTTCCTCTGGGTTGGTTTTTGAATTCTCTGGGACGAGAATGTTTTAAGAGGTATCTTTTGTAATGTCCTGGACCTCTCTGACCCATTCCTTTGTCGAAAACAAGGTCATGAAGTGTTATGGAGGGTAGAATGGACTTTTCCCACACTTTTCAGAATTTTGTGACTACACGCCGTGTAGTAAGAGTACACGCCGTGTACCACCTTACCGAGTATAACCCATGTTAAAGCTGTGTCCTTTACATGTGAAATAAATAAGTACATGACATGTAGCCCATCCTACACACCGTGTAGTTTCTCCCCATGCAGGCATTACCCTCAAACCGTCTGTTGACCAGTCAACGGCTGTGTGCCGCATTGAATGCCATGTTGGAATCCGCGTGGAGACCGTGTGGAATGGCCGAGTAAATGCCATGTACTAGGAATTACACGCCGTGTACTTTAGTTTTTATCACCTATAAAAGGAGGGAGCCTCTCCTCTTTTTCAGATCATTCCTCATCTCCCCATTCCTTCGAGCAGAGCCCTCCCGAGAGACTCCAAATCTCCTTTCTTCCATAACTTCTTCGTCCGAGCTCCGATTAACGATCTGTCAGTGACCACGAGATCGTAACCACGAGGTAGAACTTCTGATCTTGGATCTATTTTTTTTCCCTTTGGACTTTCCTTCCCATATTCCACCCGAGGAGGTTTTCCCGGGTTTTGACAGAAGCGACGGACACTGACGAACGTCTTCTAAAGTTGATTTGGGGGAGCGTTGTGATCATAACCTGTTGAGGTAAGGATCTTACCTTCGTATCTCTAATTTGTGCATCATGCGGGATGGGTGTACTCTTGCTTTCACAAGACATAGTTGAACCAGTTTAATGAAGATAATAACTGGCTTAAAGAATGAGGATGAGAAAGTTGTTATGTTTATCTTTGTTTATTCTATTGTTATGTTGTGAATTGAATATGCTTATGCCTACTGAAAATCAAGGTCATTGGGGGCCTTTGCTTGCACAATTAAATGTTTCCCTATCTTTCTAGACCGTTTTGTGGATGGGAACTTTGTGGAATATAGAAATTAGTTAATCACATAAAGTTGGCTGATTAAATGAATATCCGGAAGCCTTGTGTGATCACCTCGGTTGAACAAAATGGAATAATTAACATGCGGGTGTTGGTTTGGTTACATGGTGTGTAAAAGGGGGGGGGGGGGTGAATCCTTGGTTATTATGAATAGTATGGGAAGCAGGGCTGTGGTAAATGATATTAAAGGAGAAATGATGTGGCACGAGCCTTGTTTTGTGATACGGTTGTGGAGATGTGGTTATAGTGGCAGTAGGGCTGCAGTAATGGGTTGTGATTTTAAAATAAAGTGGAACGTTGATAAATGAATTCTGGGGAACGATAATGAATTAAACATGGGAACAATCAATGGGGATTGATTGATTATAAAAAGGTTGGTTTTGTGTTTCTTGTGTTCTATCTAACTTGATTTGTGGTTGGCAGGGTTTTGTTCTACAAAACGCTTGATCTGGTTTGATAATTGCCCAGTAGTTAAGGAACTAATAAACTAATACTGTTGAAACATGAAAACCTAAATGGGGTTTGGATTTTTTATTGTATGCATGCTTTGTATTAGTAGTGTCAAGGCCCGTGCTCAGTTTCTCTGTTTAGAGGCCATAGGTTGGGCGGTGTGTTTGGTATACATATATATATATATCTATATCTTTGTGTTTTGTCTCACCCCACCCATGTTGAGAACCTAGTTCCGAACACTCCCATTTCATGGGAGAGGGTGTTTTCCCCTTAGTTACTAGCTCCTTCCTGCTCCTTCTTCCATAGGCTATGATGGCTTGAGGCGAACATACACCTAAGACTCTTTGGGTAGGTTTCGATTGGTGTGATTTTAACCCAAGACTCTTCAGGAAGGTTTACTGTTCACAAGAATCTTCAGGATGAGGACCAGGTGTGTTTGGGCGGGGATGTGATTGTGGTTTGTGAGGCCCAGGTGTGTGCGGGTGGGATATGTGGTTTGTGAGGCCCAGGTGTGTGCGGGCGGGATGTGTGGCTTTTGAGGCCCGAGTGTGTGTGGGCAGGAAGAGTGTGGTAGCGTTAGGATGTTCACCATTAGGAAGAGCAGCTAACTAGTGGGGGGAAATGGTGCGGGGTACCCAATACTCTTGTTCTTATATAATACTACCTGTTGTTTTGTGTTTTTGGTGAGCGTGGCTGGTGTGGTTGGATGGATAGAGTTCCTTGCTAGGTTTTGGTTTCTTTTGTTGTTCTCACGGGACATTAGGATGTCTCCCCACCTGTGCATGAGAGCTTTAGGTTTCCCTATTGAGTATACTTGTACGCTCACCCTATGTTTACTTTCAGGTTTCTAGGAGGACTACCAGGGCCATGCGGGACCCTACTAGTCGGGAAAGTTGGAGTTGTTGCAGTTGCTGTACTCTTGTTTCTTTTGGTATTGTACTATTGAGTTTTTCTTGTACTTGTACTTTGTTTCAGAATTGTTTAACATGCATGTGGGATTGGTTTGGGTTTATTTTCTTTTACTTGTTCCTTTTTTCTTTTGGTGTTTGACTCATCCTTTTTCCCGATCTTAAATAATAAAAAAAGTGTAATGCCTCCCATATTTTTGAAACTCATACCCTTGGTGCTAGTCACCACTCCAGGGCCTACTGGAGGCGGGACTCGGGGGTCATTATCTCCCTTTCACCATTGCCAGCTCAAAAGGGGAATCTTTGGTGGGAGGGGGTCGTGATAATTATAGCTTATATGATGGGGTATACCATATAACATCAGGTATGCCCGTTACATCTTATATGATGGGGTGGACTAGATAGTTCTTGGTAAGACGGTTATAGTTTATATGATGAGGTGGCTCAAATAGCCCTGGGTAAGCTCGTTAAAACTTATATGATGGGGTACCCCATATAGTACCAGGTGAGCCTGTTATAGCATACATGATGGGTGAGACCTATATATCCATCCAATGAATTGTGTAAATATTTATATCTCGTGAGATAATGATGGTGAAAAATTTGAATGGCTTGATACACTATGGGATGAATGTGTTAGTTGATCCACTATAAGTAAAGGTCTGTGACAAGGGATGGTGGTGTGTCTCTCCCAGTAGGTGTATCCCACATGAAGTGCAATGAAATGTTTTTTATATAAACCTTGAATTATAGGGAATGATTTTATATCATTATATGTGTGCTAAAAGTTTATGTCATATGCCAATTTTTTCCCCTCATTACTCATGTTCTTTGATTTCCTTACGACTCATGTCTTATGAACTCACAATATTTATTCCACAACTCATGATTATGATCTTTGATATACATGGTATGATCTTTAAATTTCATGCTCATGTTATCAAACTCTTATGTCCAAGTTATTATTACCTATCTCTATTATTTTTATCTATAGTTAGCATATAAGTTCACCCTTTCTTATGTTTCCTTTCCCAAGGTCATGAAGAATGGTTTTAAGTAGGATTAATAAATGGAAAAATCTTTATGGGAAACATTGAAGATCTATCACCAAGTTATAAGAATGTGTTCCAAGTTTCCAAAGACACTAAACTATTATGGTCCTTGGGCATGTAATTTTGTAATATTCTGAATATTCCTCTAAAATGATGTAGTATCTAGGTATGTTAACCCTGGGTCGCTATAGTTGGTATTAAAGGAAAGGTTTAGTAAACTTTTATAAATAAGGGTGAGAAAAACTTAGTGATATCCCTAGGGTTATTTCCAAGGATATGTCTAGGGATGTATCTATAGATAAGTCTAAGGATGAGTGAAAGTTTAGGTAAATGTCATGGAATTTTTGTAAAGGATAGAGAAAGTATCTTCATGGAAATACATCCATGTTGGGATACTATAAGTGGATGTGGATCTGGACCGTATGTACATAGGGGTAACAACTGTGAAAACACCATATTGAGCTACAATAGATCTGTAACTGGTGCACAAAAATAGGCCTTATTGCACAATAGGTTTGAGACACCTGGGGATAAGCTTGGGGAATTAAAAAAATATTTACAAACCATCATGAAGGATTTAAATAGAAGATTATTATGAATAAAATAGGGTAAACCTATGGTGTTATAGATTAAAGAATTAAGTTTCACGATTTAGACATCCTATAAGTGATTTTCATGATTATATGATTTTCAACAATGATAATTGTTGCTCACACTATGATTTATGGTTTTATTCAATGAAGATAATTAGAAGGAACTATGGTAACATTTAATGTTTCAGATGTGTAATTTATGGGCATTATGAAAATTGATGACCCATGTGGAAATATCAGAAAGATAATTAGGGAAGTTGTATGAGTATTGGTTATATATATTAATGTATAGAAACTAAAAATGACATGTGAAAGGTATGGGATGTTATAACAATATTCTTTACATTAAATGTAAGATTCATGATTAAATTGATGTTGAAAAAACTTAAGACATGATTCATATTTAATTTTCTTGGGAAGAGGTATTGAGGAATAATTTGATAAATCCCAAGTAATGGTTTAAGAATAAATTTGGATGATTGAAGTGTATATGTACTATAATTAAAAAATTATGTTATATGAATCCTGAAGTATAAGTTTTCCTTTATGGATTTTCAAAAATTTATTGAGTCGTTTTGATTACTTAGAAAGGAAATTTAATGGAAATGTGATATTTTGATCAATGTATGGTATCCGTTAATTTGTTTCTAATGTTGGGAAAATTTATTTTAGCTTGGATAAATATATTATTGATATAAACAATGTAAATTGAATAATTCTGATTACCATTTAACTGATTATTGATTTTGTTGACAATGTAGTCTATGTTAGCAGGTATGGAGTTTATAATTTTTTTTGAATTTAAGGATTATATCCCATAATCTTTGGAATAATAAATCATGCATGTTTTAAATAATGTTTTATGTCAACTCTTATCATTACCATGTTTCAAGATAATAAATGATAAAGGTATTGAAATATTTCTTATGTGAAAACCAAGAGTTACATTATGTTATATGGGGGATTAATGTTAAGATTATTTTGAGAAATTTAGTGACATTATTTCTAATGTTTTGGATTTTAATTTTTGGAGGGGTTATAAGGTTAAACATTTATGGAATGGTTTAAGTTAAAAATAATTTGAGGTTTTAGTGATTAAATTATTATCTATCCATATGAGTATTTATGTATATTGGATAACCTATGATAACAATTTTGGAATGATGTTAACTAAATATATAGATGGAATTGCTTATCATTCTACCTCACGATCTGTTAATGCTTCTGGAATGAAAAATTAAAATTCATTTCATTGAGTAATATATGAAGTGGAAATAAAAAAAGGCACAACTAGAGGTTGATATTATGAAAATTAAAAGGAATTAAATCAAGTAAGTATATTTCCTTATATTCTTAGATAGTAAAATAATTCCCTAACTAAAGAAAACGATATTGAAAAAGATTTATCCTAATTACTTATTTTATGTTGAATCAATGGTGTCATAAATCATCATATATTTATGGTTTTGAGGCCCTTATCTTTCCATTGATCATTCAATTTCTTGTGATCAATGGACTCAATCACAATCTATAATTATTTACGGTTTTCTTTAACATCCAATCTTCCCTTCACACCTATGTTTACCTATGTGGAAACATATTTATAAGTTACTTTGGGTAACTGTTATTGTTTGGAAAAATTTTAATGGAATTTTTAATATTCATTTTTACGATGTGGGTTCTCATTAAAGGAATAATCATGTATTAAAAACTTGATTAACCAGTTGAATTTCTAGGGAGAAATCCATTTTAAGGGGGGAAGAATGTAATACCCTTAGTTTTTATGAATTAATTTTTTTCTAATAAATTAATATTTTTTATGGATTATATTAAATGCTATAATGAGTAAATATTGTTTCAAATGAAACAAGTTAATCAAGTTCTACATGAAAAAATGAGCTGAGATTTTTTTAGATGCAACACCTTTGATAGAATGTGTTATATGCAAGATTGAGTTTTACTAAACTATTATTAAGATATTGTTACAGTTATTACCAAGCAATTGGAATGGTAGATATGAATAAGATTAATGAAATTATTAAAAAATGGTTTAATTTTTTTTATAAAATTAATTCTTTGGTTATTAATTAATTTCAAAGGAAAATTAAAACTAATTGAAAATAAAGGATGTGTTTTTATGAAAAAACAATATTTATGCTCACAAATGAGTTTTATCTTAATAAATAATATAAATCACTATTAGTGAGTTATAATGATTAAATTTATATATTATAAATTCAAACAAATGTTTTTACATTCATCTAAATTTTTTAATATTCATAAAAAATGAACAAATCCAATTTTATGCATAAAAAGATGTATTATTCTAAAATCCATTTTACCAACTTTTAATGGCATAATTGTTATAAAAATAATTTTGGAAAAATTTATAAATTTTATTTGAAAAAATAATGTTCATTTTTTAATTTTTAATATCAAAATTTTATTTGGATGGTGTTTTGGTATTTTTTTAGATGTTTCATTTTTTATGAAATATGAAAAACACAAAATTTTAATTGAAAAATATATTTTAATATAATTTATTTATAATATAAATTAAATTTTAAATTGGTTTTAAAGTATATTTAGATCAATAAAATACATATTAATACAATTTAGTTTATTGAAATCAATTTCACATTGAATTTGGATTTTAAAAACATTTCAAACTTTTGAACGTTTTCACTTTAAAAACCCGTTGTTTTTTCCTGTCTATGAGATTATGTTTAAATTAATTTATTTAACTCATGTAATTGGAATGTAAAAAAATTAATTAAATATTTGGAATAAAAATAATTTATTTATTTTTATTAAGTTTAAATTATATTTTTTACCAAAAATATCAGCGAAATCAATTAAAATTAATTACATCCAAAACTGTAAAAAAACAACTTTACTTAGTGGTTAAAATTTAAATGTAAGGATCCAAATAAGTTATAAACTTGTAAAAAATCCATTTTAAGGCCATATTTATACCACATACTCTATTTATCTAAAATGGACTGTTATTTCATGCACATGATGTAAGGAAGACCTCTCAATAGTATTTTCCTTTTTGTATTTATAAGAATGCCACTCATCCTCCACTATAAAAGGGTACTCACCCCCTCACTTATTCACACATATCAAGATATTTGGATCATTAAAGAAATCCCAAAAAAAGATCCCAAAACCCCTAATGTCATATTATAATCCTTACTTTGGGAAGCAATCCAATCAAGTATTCCCTTTGGTGCAAACCATAAGGAGTTACCCAAAGAAGAGGTAACATCCTTCAAGAAGCACTTTTTTTATTTATTTCTCCACCAAAAAAATTATTATTATTCCATTATTATATAATAATATCATCATAATAAATATACTGAGATTTTTTTTTATGTTAAGGTAAATACCTACACTCACACACACTTTCATCAAATGGGATACACAATCATTATTTGTGTGTACAATGGACTGCCTCCTCGCAAACTGATGTCATTATTTATTACATTACCACCTATAAAGGGAGGATATAATGATGGAATTACTATTTTTATATTATATTTATGATATTTATGATGTATTTATGCTTCTATAATTATTATATATCACATAACTTCATGATTTCTATTTTGTGAGAATACAATAACATCATTTGTGGACATATGGATTACCGCCTCCTCAAAGAAATATGTTTCATTCATAATTTACATTGAATATATTAAGGATGGGTTTAATAAAAATATGTGATATATATGAAATAATAATTTTAATTTAATGATAATAAATATATATATACCTATATGTAATTTTCTTTCTTTCTTTCAATATGATAAGAAAACAGAAATAGTATTAATGCATACATACGACCTACCGTCTCTATGAACTGTGAATCTAATTTTCTATTTCTATATTTCCTAGATTATTATAAATAAATATATAATGAATATATATGATATTTTTATCATGTTTTACATTATTTAAATAAGGTAATCATGATCAAGGGAAAATGTCAAAAAATAATAGGTCAAAACATATATGAAAAACAAAGCGGTAATACCTGAAACATAAATTTAACATGAAATTGTTAATAAATGGATAATATAAAGTCATAATAAAATAATATATGGTATGATATATAAGAATTTTTTTATGTTATATTTATAATAAACATATATTTATTATATAGGAGGTATGAATGTGTACAAAGAATGTCAATATTTAAGGTGAGGGTTTTTTCGTCTCACTTTTATTTTTTGTGAGTTATATGATATATTACCCACTTATTATTATTTTGTGGTGTATTTAATTCCCTATGAAATTTTATATCATGAATTTAATTTATTTAATTATATTAAATTTTTAAATTTATTTTATTCTTTCATGGATATCATGATTCAAAAGTTACTTAAGTTGTAAGGGGATTTCTAGTCTCACTTTTATTTCTGCGAGACTTATGACATATTCACCACTCATTTATTTTGTGTGGTGTATATAATAAACATGAATTTATCCTAATATTATTATCCTTAAATATATGGGTTTTTTCATATCCATTTTATTATATCTCTTTCACGGGGTTTATGGTTCAAAAGTTACCAAATCGTTAAAGTAAATTTGTCTCAATTTTCCTTCTTTGATACACATGACATGTTATTGACATACATTCTTCTACAATGAGTATATAATACAATTTGAGATGTTTTATCATTAATATACTTATTTTAATTATATTTTAAGCTCTATTTAATTTTATTATTTCTTGGAAATTATGATTCAATGTTATCAAATTGGTAACAATTTATTGCTACAATATCATTATTTATCAGGATTTTTTAAGATTATAATTAAATTGATGAAATATTATGATACAAATCTAAATAAATCTCATGAATTTTCTTATTATCTATTTATTAATGAAATAATCATGTAATGGTACCATTTTTCCACTAATTGGTACATAAGATAATAAAAAAGTGATTTTAAGAAAATTCAAAATTTTCTCTCTTTGGTCAGAAATATGTGTTATTTAAAAAGAATGTTTTCTAAAAATGTTTTAAAAAATGTTCTAATATTATACTATGATCATTAAAATTCGTTTTTACCCATGATTTACCTTTTAAAAAATGGATTTTAAAAGAAAATCTTATTTTCATTTTCTGATTGAGGCACTTTTCTAAACTTTTTACAATGAAAAAGGAATGCTAGGAATGAAAAAATTTATCCACCATCATGAACATAATTTCTTTGAAGATTATTTTATAAGTTTTCAAGGTTAAATTCTAATAAATTATTTTTGAAATGTTTTATGTCTTAAAAACAACAATTTTCAAAGAAAAGTTAATTTGTATAAGAACTGTTCCAAGTGATATTTCAAAATCCATCTATATCTAAGATGAAATCATTTGACATAGTTTATTATTTACAAGTGATATGATATAAGGATATAATTCTTATGTTATTTTGAATGTTTTATATTTTTATGGCATGATATTTATAGAACCCATTTCTTTTCCACAAGTAAATCATGTTTCAACGAGATTGTTATGAAACCTATTTATTTTAAACTAGATAAACACATTTTAATGAGATTTGTAGGAAACCCAATTATATTCCACAGGTAGATAATGTTGTGATAAAATAAATTTTTAATGTGTTTTTATCATTATATACAATTTCTTTTTTACTTTATTCATGTTATGGTTCATGGAAATTTCTTATACGATGGGTATCCTAGATAGTGTTGGGTAAGCCCATTATAGTTTATATGATTGGGTGGACCAAATAGTGCTGGGTAAGCCTGCTACAACTTATATGATAGGGTATCCCAAATGGTGCTGGGTAAGCCGACTATAATGTATATAATGGGGTGGACTGGAAAGAACTAGGTAAACCCATAATAAATAATATAATGGGGTGGCCCAGATAGCGTTGAGTAAGATCATTAAAGATTATATGATGGGGTGGTCTAGATAGCATCAGGTAATCCTATCACAAATTATAATACGAGGTGGCATAAATAGTTTCGTGTTAGGTTGTTATAGATTATATAATGGAGTGACCCAAATAGCACTGTGTATGACCATTATATATTATATGATGGAGTGGTCTAGATAGTTTTGAGTGAGCCTATTATAGAATACATGATTAGTGAGACTTATATTTACTCCAATGCATTAGGTAAATATTTATATCTCATGAAATAATGATGGGAAACAAGTCTATGGGCTTGATCCACTATGGAAATAAGGTGAATCTTAATCTACTAAAAGTAAAGGGTTGTTCCTGGGGATGGTGGTGTGTCCCCCCAGTAGGTGTAGCCCCCATGAAGTGTCCATAAAAGTTTTGGAAATGAACCTTGACTTATATAGAATGATTTTATATGCATATATATATGGTACATGTATATGTCTTATGACAATGTTATTCCATAATGACTCATGTTATTTGATTTATTTATGATTCATGTATTCTGGAATGCCAATATTTAATCCATGACTCATGGTTTTGATCATTGATATGTAGGGCATGATCTTCAAATGTCATGGTCATATTATCATACCATTATTACAATGTTATGATTACACATCTCCTTTGTTTTTACCCTTACCAAGAATTCGATAACACTATTTATTATGTTTTATTTCCATAGGTTTTGAAGAATAGTTTTATGTAGGAGTACTAAATGTGATGATCTTTGTGGTAAACATTGAAGATATTTCACTAAGTTAGAATAATGTCTTCCAAGTTTCCAAATACACTAAAATATGATGGTCCTCACGTATTTAATTTTTTAATATAATGAATACTCTTTTAAAATCATGTAATATTAATGTATGTTATTCCTGGGTCACTATAAAAGCCTTTCCATTTAATTTGAGAATAACTCAATTAAAAAAGAGATGCTCAGAATATCTGGTGTGGATCACAATAACATAATACATAAACACCAAGGCATTAAGAAAAAAATGAGACCACATACCATTGCTTGGTAGTTGACTCCTCATTAATTATTGGCCTCTAATCTGAGATAGAACGTAATAAATAGAGAAAATAGAAAAATTCCCCGAAAATATGGTATATTATCTAACCTCAAAATAAATCCATTGAAGATGAGATAAACTAAGAAAGGTGTAGGAGAATAGAGAGATTATCGATATGTATCTAATGAAATGAATAGTATCTCGATCAAAGTTTGGATGGATGAGATCCTTCAATTACTATATTTTATCATGAAGGAATCTTTAATAGGAGAGGGAGGAACATCTACATGTGGGATGAATATAAAAAGGTTTATCCCCTTTAATGAAATTTATAGAAAAATCACAAATTTACCCTTTTTAAAGGGTCATGCGGTTTGGCGGCACAGTTGGCCAAACTATGTGCTGACTATGTGCCATGGACTGCCTCAATATACCCCTCACATGGTCTAGTCACATAGTTTGTCTAAATATGCATAACCCATGCAAAACACCTCTATTAAGGGGCCTGTAACTCTTAAACAGTTGTGGGGCCTAGTCTTCATGGTTAAGGCAAACCATGTGGTCCCAAAAAGAGCACTGAACCAACCCACATAGTTTAATAAAACCATGTAGACTGGGTGAAATGGTGTATACTAACCATGATATCCACCTAATTCTACCAAAATGTAGGTCTCCATTCTCCACACGAGGTTTGGTCACCGCTGAAACTCTTATGAACGCATTAGACACTCACATTAAGATAAAAATACAAAAATAAACTAAAAATAAATGGTTACATACCTCTAATAAAACCTTGGTTCTTCCCTTAAAGGAACTCATACATGATTTGTCATTTCAAGGGTGGTAAAGTATCATCTATGAATAACTCCATCCAATGGGCATATATGTAGGCATCTCGCTCCAAATTCTTTTCTTGTACATGATTGTGCTATCATAGAACCCATACTAGAGGGACATACTAGGCTCAAAAAAACCTTAATGCCTAGGTAAATAACATAGAAACCCAGGCTTAACATATATGGACATTACATAATTTTTTATGAATATTTATCACATTATAAAAGTACATGCCAAAAGACTATAATAGTTTAATGTCTTTGGAAACTTTTGAAAAAATATTCTAACTGGGTGAAATATTTTCAGTGTTCACCACAAAGATATTCTCCTTTAGTACTTCTAAATGAGAAATGGAAAAATTATTGGTATCTCATAAGACATGAGTCATAAGATAACCAAGAACATGATCTATGTTAGAATATCATAGGAATAAGACATATATTTTTTGGTAAACACATAAACATGTAACATCATTCCCTATAATTTAAAGAGCATTGCATACACTTAACAGAGAACTTTATGGGGACTATACCTACTGGGAGGGACACACCACCATCCCCAGTTTCAACCATTTCTTTATAAGGGACCAGGTTTCCCCATCATCCCATAGTTGATCGGGTTTCCCTATATTCCCACAGTGGATTAGGTTTCCCAATCATCCCAGAGTGTATTTTTTCCCTATAATCCCATAGTGTATTAGGTTTCCCCATCTTCCCATAGTGTATTGGGTTTCCACATATTCCTAATGTGGATTGGGTATCCCCATATTCCATTGTAGATTAGGTTTCCCCATAATCTATAGGGGATCAAGCTCGTCTACTTGATTTGAAACATTATCTTATTAGATATAAATCTTTACCCAATGCATCATAGGGAGATATAAGTCCCACCCATATCATAATGAAATCATAAATACATGTTCCAAAAATTCATAAATAATCATATTATAACCCATGAAATGAAACGGGTGTCATAAAAATTTAATCATATATTAAACTATGGAAAAATATAGGTTTCATAATCATTTCCTCGAATCATAAATCGTGAAAAGAAGCGTGTTTTATAAGCATATAACCCATAAAAGAGAAATAAGTATAAAAAAATATAACCCATGAAAGTGAATTTTTTTTCATAAATATCACGTCATCAAAAAATAAACCATTCAGAGAAATATTATGAAGGGAACCTTTAAATCATTTCCCCATAAAGGAATTAGTAACTCCATCAGATGTCATATTATATGGAATTTTTTTTGAAATTTCTTTTAAAATATTTTATTGAGGAAAATATCCTTTAATTTTTGAAAAAATAATTTTTAAGACATAAAACCTTTTTAAAAAGAATTATATTTTAAAATAAACATGAATAATTATAAATGAAGACAGAAAACCATTTTCCATGAAAAAATATAAAAGAAACATGAAAACATTTTGAAAACCTTTTTCCTTGAAAATATATTCTTAATTTTTTTTAAAACCATTTCTTTGAAAACTTATAAAGGAATATTGAAAATATTTTTGAAAACATTTTTATTTTAAAATACATTTAAAACTTATAAATAAATATTTTAAATCCTCTAAGTATTACTCTTTGAAAACAACCTTTTGAAAACGTATAAATAAGGCTTTGAAAATCATTAAAACACTTTTTAAACATAATTTTTTTATGAAATCATTTTTATTTGAAATTACCTTTAAAAATAATGAATGTACAGAATATTAGGAAAACCATTTTCTTTAAATGGAATAATTTAAACTAACAAAGAAGGTTTAAAAGGAAGTATGATCATTATGGAGGATAAATCCATACATGTCGAACCATAAAAAGTTTAGAAAATAATGTTGATCAGAAAAAAATAAAGAGATTCCATTTTAAAAAAAATTTCTTTTAAACTGTAAAACATGGGTAAAAATGTCCTTTAAAGATCGTATGATAATATTATAACATTTTTAGAAACATTTTTAGAAAAAATTCTTTTTAAGGAACAAAAATTTGTTACCGAAGAGGGAGATAAAGTTATATTTTCTTAAAACCACTTTCTCAATTATATTTAATACCAAAGAGTGAATTTTTTTACTAAAAAATTAAGTTACCATGAATAAAAATAGGAGAATAAAATTCGTGAGTTTTGTTGAAATATGGATCAAAATGTTTCATGAATGAAATCATAATCATAAACAATCTCGATAAATGATGAGATTATTGAAATAAACTCTTACCACAAGGTAAATTTAAAGCATATATCCCATGTAAGAAAATTACCTTACATTAAGCTTAAAATATGATGGAAATAAGGATATTCATGAGATAAAATATAAAAGTGAAGTGTATACACCACATAGAAGAATATAAGTGCATAACTTGGCATGTGTATCAAAGAAGGAAAATTGAGAGAAAATTACTTTACTGATTTGGTAACTTTTGAAACCAAAACCAATGAAATAAAGATCATCAAATGGATATGTAAATACCATAAGTTTATTTCTAATAATCATATAATACATCCATTGTTAGTATACAAACCTCATATAATAAATAATAGGTGAACATGGATTGTGTCTTACGAAACATAAAAGTGAGATAATAAAACCCTTACCTTAAGTCTTGACGTTCTTCATACAAGTTCAACCATACTGTATAATAAATATAAGTTTATTATAAATATACTATATAAAAATATTATAATATTTAATACCATATACTATTGGATTATGAATATATATTATCCATTTATTAACAATTCCATGTTAATGTTACATTTTAGGTAATATCCATGTTGTTTTTCATATATGTTTTGGCTTGTAATTCATGATCATCTTACATAGATAAAAATTTAATTATTTAAATAAAGTAAAACATAATTTGTATATATTACATATTCATTATATAAATATTTATTATAATATATATATATATATATATGAAATGGAATACACCGTTCATTGAGATGGTAGACAATAAGTACGCATGACTGCTATTTCTATTTTCTTATCATATCAAAAGAAATTAATAAAACACACACACACACACACATATATAAAATAATTAAATTAGAATTATTATGTCATATATATCATAAAATTTCACTAAAACTATCCATAATACATTCCTTATAAAGTGTGAATGAATCACATCGATTTGAGAAGGCGGTAGTTCACACATCCACAAACGAAGTTATCATATTTACAAAAAATGGAAAGCGTGAAGGTATGTTTTATATTATAATTACATAAGTATAAATAAATCATAAATATAATATATATTACACAAAAATATAGTGTCCATCATAATTCCCAACCATGAGAGGTGGTAAAGGAAAAATGAACAACATCATTTCGTAAGGTAGTAATTCTCTATACACAAGAATGGTATGTTCGTTAACCATTATATGGGAGTGTGTGTAATTGTATTTATAATATAAGGTCCCAGCCTTAAAACTTACTTAATCTTGAGATATTTCAATAATACACATTGAGGATCTTTTCAGGTTTAGATTTTTAGAGAATTAGATCATAAATCATGCATTACATTCCACATTTAACCAAGGTGGTTACATAAAAGAAAATATTCATTTTTCCCATCAAAGGAAACATGTTTAAAATAAAACATGGATTATTTCTTGAAACTTCCTCAAAACTATCATCACATCATGTAATTTTCCCCTGACTTGTGAAAAAACATTTCAAAAACTTGGGATGAGCATAAAAAGCTAAGTAAGGGATATAAAAACACGGAATGAAAACATTAGTCCATGTATACATAAGAATCAATGAAATCATACTTTACTCATAAAACATAATCACTTTAACATACCTCATGAAATCATAAGATTCATGAATAACTCAAAGAAATCATAAGACATAAAGGTAACTTGAGGCATTCATAACATTATTACGAAGGGAGTAACCCTCATGGTTACGTTTGGAATACCCATCACAGTATATTCCCTAAATATATTTAGAGAAACCATAGATTTTAACTCCTTCGCATTACCCAATTCATTGAAGATCTATATCGGGCTCAGTCTCCCTTAGTTCATCACGAAACCACCCATCTTCATCAACACTTCCCAAGAACCATAACATAATCGTATCACATAAAACACGCATAAAGGAAACAAAACATTTCCATATTTCAATAAAAAGATATCAATACAACACATTGATATAATAAGAACATTATCAAAACCATTTTCAATAACAAAATAAAAGAAAAGTAAAATATGGTATTTATTTTTCATTTAAAAAAAAGTTATGCCTTGTAGAGGAAACCAGAACTCAAATAATGGTCACGGCGGGAGTGAAGTCGTTGTCGCCGCATACGTAAGACAAAAACATTCCCTTTTGTCGTTTAGTAAAATGCTTCATATAAAAATATTACTTTTGAATAAAAGTAAAAGTAAAAGGGGTTTATACACCGTATAAAATAAAGTTTTCTATAAAACAAAATATGCCTCAATGAAAGGAGATTGAGACGAAGTCCCTTACCTCGTGTTCGACTTGACTTGATCGTTCTTTAATATCCTGAATAATAAACTAGAGTTAATTTCTACTTACTTAAGAACCCTTTTCAAGATTATTCTTCCTTTTATATCACTTATTACCATGTTATGAACATTATGTAATTATTTAAGTTAATAACGGTCGTTTTGTCGATCTTTGGTACTTGAGTCAAAAATAAACTTCTTATAATTACAAGTTGTTCATGTGGTAAAATATACATTATATCCAGAATTATATTCATGTTTTAGATATCATATATATCATATATATCTAGTATATAAATGCATTTATAATATTACATAACATTTAGAGGTAAGAAATGAAATGCACCGTTCATGGAGACGGTAAGCCGTACGTACGCATGAACGCTAATTTAATTTCTATTTCGTATTTAATGGAAATTAAATCATAATGATATAAAGGTATATTATAATTCTAGTATAATATCATATATAATATCATTAACTCCATCCCTTATACATCCCACATATGACATTAACGAATCAAATCACTTTGAGGGGGCGGTAGTCCGCACTTCCTAAAATGAAATTATCGCGTTTACCCATAATGGAAACCATAAAGGTATGACATAAATGAAAAATACAGAATCATAAGAAAAAAAAACATAATATATATCATATATAAATATAGTGACATCTTAATGGCCACCATGAAATGTGTTAGGAGAATATTGAACAATCATCGTTTCATGAGGCAGTAATTTTCCATCCACAGAAATAGTATGTTCTTTAACCATTAGACGGGAGTGTGTGTAAGTTTAGCTCAAATAATTATAATTACAACATTTTAGTATATTTAATATACTGTTGTTGTTACAAAATAAATTAATAAAAAGAGTTTAGGGGGTTGGATAAGAAAAATAATACAAAAGAACATTAGAGAAGACTTTACCTTTAAATCGGGTAACTCCCCTTGGTTTGAACCAAAAGGGTTCCTTGAAGAGATTTATGACTAAGGTAAGTCTTATATGATGAATATAGGGATGTGGAGAGACAAAATGAGTATAGTTTGGCTGAGACAATGGCTTGAGAGGTGTGGGTAAGTGGGTAGAGGTGGGGGCCTTTTATAAGAGGGAGGAGGGGAACTCTTGTAAAGTCATGAAATGTTACTTTATTTTAAAATGAGTTTAGGATTTTAAAGGTCCAAAAAAGATATATTTCTAGGATAAGGTGATAAGGGTTCGAAATACACCCATAAAATAGGTTTTTGACAAGTGTAATTCTTATATTTTACATTATATTTTCATTTTATTTAAATCGTTCATTAATGAGGCAATCACTACATCATCATGGTGTCATAAATAAATTTATTTATTTAATGTATAAAAATTATAAAAAAATACTATGATGTAGGAAATATTTTTATATTTACAATGAATATTTATAGTCTAAGAGATAATTTACACAGACAAAACTAATTTTTTTTTACTTGGGTGATACTTACTTTGGTTATACTTTCCTTTTAAAAAAATTAATATAATAAAAGGTCACTATCACACTAAAGTGATTCCATGGGGTCTCAAAGTTTGGAAAAAGGCATCCCATGGTCGTCCATGACACAAAAAATAGCATTAGGACACATGTTGGGGTAATTTTATATTATTATGATATTATTTTATTACCCTTAACTACCCGATTACTAATTAATCACGATAATTAAAGATAATTACCGTCGTTACTAATCATAATGTCCAAAAACAAAAGAGTCTTAATTACATAATTTGTAACTTTTTATTAAAAATATGGAATCCATTTTACCAAATTCCATACACATAAATTGCAGTAATGAATTTAAAAATAATTCCTGTTGTCAGAACAAGTAGCTGTTTTTTTGGAAACAATATCTATCAAAAGTTTGACACTTGTTTATGCCCAATTCCAAAGTGAAATTAATTACAATTACCAAAATTGGATTAAATAGTAAAAATATATTCCAATTAAACTTTAAAACCAATTAAAAAGATAATCTAACCATATAATTAAATTAGATGAAAAAGCAGTTTTGAAGTAAAATGCAGTATTTTTCACTGTTCAATAAAAAATGAACATTATCAGAAAAATACCAAAAATTTATCCAAAGTAAATTTCAATGTCCCAATTCTAAAGAATAAGTTTATTTTGAAAAATTGAGCTTATAAAATTGTCAAAAGTTTTATTCATAAAAGTTTTTCCATCAAAAGGCGGTAAAACAATCTTTTAAAAATATTAGAGTATTCTATGATTAAGATTGGATTTATTCTCCTCTAAAACACTATCTAGTTAAAAAATAAACATATATAAGAAAATATATTATTCATTACTTCATTGGGATGTTACATCCTTACCCCCTTTAGAAAACCGTGTCCCTACAATTTATTTACTTATTGAATTAGTGGGGGTATTTATCCCTCATTACATTTTCAGATTCCCATGTTTCCTCTTCAATCATGTGGTTTTTCCAAAAAACATTTATTTGATGAATCACCTTATTCCGCAATACTTGATTCCCATGGTCAAGAATCTGGACCGGTTTTTCCTCATAAGATATATTATCTTCCAACAGAACTACCTATGGACTCAAAACATGAGATGGATCTGGCATGTACTTCATTAACATTGAAACATGAAAAACATTGTATACCTGAGATAAACTCAGAGGTAAAGCCACTCGGTATGCAATTGATCCAACTCTTTCCAGAATTTTATATGGTCTAATGAACCTTGGACTCAACTTTACTTTCTTACCAAATCGCATCACACTCTTCCATGGTGAAACTTTGAGGAAGAGACGATCACCTACCTCAAAAGAGAGATCCTTCCTCATGTTGTATGCATAACTTTTCTGCCTGCTCTGAGATGTTCTCATGTGTTTCTGTATCAGCTGAACTTTTTCCGCCAACTCTTCTACCAATTTTGGTCCCATCAACTTCCTTTCACCCACTTCATCCTAAAAAGCTGAAGTTCGACACCACTTCTCATATAATGCCTTAAATAGTGCCATCTATATACTAGAATGAAAACTGTTATTATAAGAAAACTCAAACAAAGGAAGATGTTGGTCCCAACTTCCCTGATAATCCATCGAACAAGCATGTAGAATGTCCTCCAATGTCTGAATTGTTCGTTCTGACTGCCCATCTGATTGAGGATGAAAATCTGTACTAAAATTTAATTCAGTACCCAATGACTTCTGAAGGCCTTTCCAAAAGTTAGAAGTAAACCTGGGATCACGATCAGGTACAATGGAGAGGGGAAATCCATGTAACCAGAATATCTCTTTAAGATACAAACGAGAAATTTGATCTAGGGAAAAAGTATCTTGAATAGCAAGGAAATGAGAAGATTTAGTCAAGTGATCAACAATAACCCATATTTCATTATTACCTCAAGGTGTCTTCTGCAATCCCACAATGAAGTCCATGGACATATTCTCCCATTTCCACTCTAGCATTGGTAAAGGCTGAAGCATCCCTTTTGGTAACTACCGCTCTGCTTTAACCTGTTGACAAGTCAAACATTTCACAGTAAAATCAGCAATGTCTCTTTTCATCCCGTCCCACCAGTAATACTCCAGAAGATCTCTATATATTTTAATACTTCCTGGATGAACTGAAAACAGAGAACTATGAGATTCACATAACAACTCTCTGTTAAATTGTGAATCACAAGGCACACACAATATCTTCCCAAATCTCAAAACACAATCATTATCAATGTTGAATTTATGCAACTTACCCTTCTGAACCAACTCTACCTTTTTCTGCAACCCACTGTCTTGCTTCTGTGCTTACTTAATTCTGTCTGATAGAGAAAATTTCACTAATACCTGAAACAAAACAGAAGAACATCTTGCACCAACAACTTCTATGCCAAAGTTCATCAAATCCTTAACCAAAGGATCACGTTCCAAATGTAACATGGTTAATGAAGCATTAATTTTCAACTCAAATCATTTGCCAATTTATTTTCTTTTCTTGGATGGTAATGAATTGTACAATCATAATCATTGATTAATTATAGCCATCTCCTCTGTCTCATGTTCAATTCTTTATGAGTGAATATATAATTTAAACTTTTGTGATCGGTATATATTTTACACTTTACTCCATACAAATGATGCCTCCAAATTTTTAAAGCGAAAAAAACAGCAGCTAATTCCAAATCATGTGTAGGGTAATTTACCTCATGAGTTTTCAACTGACATGAAGCATAAGAAATTACCTGATCATTATACATTAGGATGCAACCAATTCCTTTCAATGAAGAATCATTATAGATAACAAACTCACTATTCCTGGAAGGTAGTTCCAAAACTAGAGCATTCAACAATCTTATTTTTAATTTCTGAAAACAATCATCACATTCTTTTTTCCAGATAAACTTAACACCCTTCCGAGTTATCTTAGTCATGGGACTAGATAACCGTGAATTTTTTTTAAAAAAACTTCGGTAATAGCCTGCCAAACCAAGAAAACTACGAATCTCAGTTACATTTGTGGGTCTTGGCCATTCTTCAACAACCTTTTTTTTGTAGGATCAACAGTTATTCCATCTTTAGAAACAATGTGACCAAGGAAAGAAATTTTTTTCAACCAAAACTCACACTTTCTGAATTTCCCATAAAATTTCTTTTCTTTTAAGGTTTGAAAAATAACCCTTAAAAGCCTTTCATGCTCCTCTTTACTTTTAGAAAACACCAAAATATCATCAATGAAAACAACCACAAACTTATCCAAGAACTCATGGAAAATTATATTCATAAGGTCCATGAATATAGTAGGTGCATTGGTTAGCCCAAAAGGAATTAATACAAATTTATAATGTCCATATCTTGTACGAAACACAATCTTCAGAATATCTGCTTCCTTTACCTTCAACTGATGGTACCCCGATCTCAGGTCAATCTTTTAAAAATACTGAGCTCACTGGAGCTGATCAAACAAATCATCGATATGAGGCAAATGATATTTGTTCTTAACAGTGATGTTATTCAAGGATCTATAATCAATGAAAAGTCTCATTGAAACATCTTTCTTTTTAACAAATAATACCTAAGAACTCTATGGAGATGTGCTAGGTCGAATGAAACCTTTCTCTAATAAATCTTGCAATTGATCCTTAAACTCTAAAAGTTCAATTTGAGCCATTCAATAATGGGGTTTTGAAATTGGATTAGCATCAGGAACTAAGTAAACAGTAAATTCTACTTCCCGATCTGGTATTATTCCAAGCAACTCATCAGGAAAAACATCAGGATACTCATTTACCACTGGCATATAATTAATATGAACGGTTCCTTTGTTTTCAACAATATGTGTAAGGTAACATTCATTTCCATCTTTTACAAGTTTCTCAGCCTCTTGATATGTTATCAATAGTAAGGGTTCATTCTTGTACACAAACTGAAAGTATTTCTGAAAAGAAACTTCTTTATCTCTATAGTCAATCTTAGCATGGTAAACAGAGATCCAATCCATACCCAGAATACCATCAAACTCCACTAGAGGTAAAACAATAATGTTTGAAAGTAGGTTCCTTCCACAGATAAGGATAAAAAGATTCTTATAAATTCTTTTTGCCTCAAAATTTCCCCCAGGTGTTTTTACCAAAAGTTTAGGAGTCATTTCTTGAGATGGTATTCCCAATTTACTAGAAAATTTTTCAAATATGAAAGAATGTGTATACCCTAAATCAAACAACACATTGGCATAATATGAAAAAATAAAAAAGTACCTGATACCACTTTATTTGATAGCCCAACATCTGCTGAAGTAGTTTCAAAGGATTTCACCACACCTTTATGCTTTTAGTTTGACTACTTTACATCATTTGAGCTCTTTGTTGAACACTTGTTTTCATAATGACCCATCTCATTGCACTTGAAACAATCACTAACTGTAAATCAAATTTGGTCTTACCATCACCCTGATATTTTACAGTGAAATCACCAGCCTTATGTCCCATCTTACCACATCGGTAGCACTTTCTAGAATTAAAAATACATTCCCCAGCATGCCTTTTACCACACTTATCACAAAATGGAAACTTAGTTTTCTTACCATCAGAACTTTTTGAAGGATTCTTCCCTTTCTCCTGCCACCTCAGTCTCTTCTTCTGTTGGTTGTCATAAAACACTTGATCATCGGAAAACTCCATTTCCACCTTCTCAGCACATCGAACAAGCTTTTCATAACTTTTGAACTCATGATAACCCAATGCCCTTCAATATTTTGTCTTTAATCCTGATTAAAAATGATTAATTTTACTATCAAGGTCTCAGATAACATTTGGAGCATACCTTGATAATCGAGTGAACCTTTCTTCATAAGCAGCCACTGAGTTGTCCTCTTGCATCAATTCCAAGAATTGTTTTCTATCCTAATTCGAACATCCTTAGGAAAATTTTTCTTGAGAAACATACCTTTGAATTCATTCCAGTCAAGAGCATCAATCTCATCAGCGTCCCTGATGTTTTTAACCATCGACCACCACTGATCTGCTTCACCCTCCAAATGGTAAACAACAAGACTATCCTTTTGATTGTTTGAACACCCCATGACATCGAAAATATTCTCCAGTGCTTTAATCCACCCTTCAGCTAGCACAGGGTCAGATGATCCTCTAAATGATGGGGGATTTTGCCTCATGAAATGTTCCACCACTGACATGTTCCTTTGTGGTTGATCTGGATGATCTCGTGCATGGATACCAGCACCATTTATCACTTGATTCAACTGCTCCATTGCTGCAACAAACTGTTCAGTTCCAATTCCGACTATCTCAGGATGCTGATTCAGAAGGTCATTTCCTTCGGTATTCCTTCCTAGCACTGCTTCCCTATTTACTATATGGAAAACCATTATGAACAAACATTTCTTAGATGAAGCAACATGGTAATCTTCAAATTCTATATCATTTCAATTTGACCATAAAAAAAATATTTTTGGATAATCATTTAATATAATTATAACTCCTAAAGTTATTTAAACCGACCTTTGATACCAACTATAAGGCCCCAACCTTAAATATTACTTAATATTGAGATATTTCAAGAATACACATTGAGGATCCTTTCAGGTTTAGAGTTTTAGAGAACTAGATCATAAATCATGCATTACATTCCACATTTAAACCAGGTGGTTACATAAAAGACAATATTCATTTTTCCCATCAAAGGAAACATATTTAAAATAAAACATGGATTATTTCTTGAAACTTCCTCGACACTATCATCAAATCATGTAATTTTCCCTTGACCTATGAAAAAACATTTCAAAAAATTGGGATGAGCATAAAAAGATCAGTAAGGGATATAAAAATACGGAATGAAAACATTAGTCCATGTATACATAAGAATCAATGAAATCATACTTTACTCATAAAACATAAGAACTTTAACATACCTCATGAAATCATAAGATTAATGATTAACTCATAGAAATCATAAGACATAAGGTAACTTGAGGCATTCATAACATTCTTACGTAGAGAGTAACCCTCATGGTTACGTTTGGAATACCCATCACAGTATACTCCCTAAATCTCTTCAGAGAAACCTTAGTGTTTAACTCCTTCATGTTACCCAATTCATTGGAGAGCTATATCGGGCTCACCCTCCCATAGTTTATCACGAAACCACCCATCTTCATGAAACATTCCCAAGAACCATAACATAATCGTATCACATAAAACATGCATAAAGGAAACATAACATTTCCACATTTCAATCACAAGATATCAATACAACACATTGATATAATAAAAAAATTATCAAAACCATTTTCAATATCAAAATAAAAGAAAAGTAAAACATGGTATTTATTTTTCATTCTAAAAAAAGTTATGGATTGTAGAGGAAGCTGAAACTCAAATAATGGTCACGGCGGCGGAGAAGTCATTGTCACCGCATACATAAGACAAAAACATTCCCTTTTTTCGTTTAGTAAAAAGCTTTGTATAAAAAGATTATTTTTGAATAAAAGTAAAAGTAAAAGGGGTTTATACACTGTATAAAATAAAGTTGTCTATAAAACAAAATATGTCTCAATGAAAGGAGATTGAGACGAAGTCCCTTACCTCCTGTCCGACTTGACTAGATTGTTCTTTAATCTTTTGAATAATATACTAGAGTTAATTTATACTTTCTTAAGAACCTTTTTAAGCTCATTATTCCTTTTATATCACTTATTACCATGTTATGAACATTATGTAATTATTTAAGTTAATAACGGTCGTTTTGTCGATCTTTGGTACTTGAGTCAAAAATAAACTTCTTATAATTACAAGTTGTTCATGTGGTAAAATATCCATTATATCCAGAATTATATTCATGATATAGATATCATATATATCATATATATCATATATATCCAGTATATACATGCATTTATAATATTACATAACATTTAGAGGTATGAAATGAAATGCACCGTTCATAGAGACGGTAAGCCGTACACACGCATAAACACTACTTTCATTTCTATTTCATATTTAATGGAAATGAAATCATAATGATATAAAGGTATATTATAATTCCAGTATAATATAATATATAATATCATTAACTCCATCCCTTATACATCCCACATATGGCATTAACGAATCAAATCACTTTGAGGGGGCGGTAGTCCGCACTTCCTAAAATGAAATTATCACGTTTACCCATAATGGAAACCATAATGGTATGACATAAATGAAAAATACAGAATAATAAGGAAAACATGAACATAATATATATCATATATAAATATAGGGACATCTTAATGGCCACCATGAAAGGTTTTAGGAGAAGATTGAACAATCATCATTTCGTGAGGTAGTAATTCGCCATCCACAGAAACAGTATGTTTTTTAACCATTATACGGGAGTGTGTGTAAGTGTATCTCGAATCCTTCTCATAAAAACATCCTATTATATTTAATATACTATTTTTTTTACAAAATAAATTAATAAAAAGAGTTTAGGGGGTTGTAGAAGAAAAATAAAACAAAAGAACATTAGAGAAGACTTTACCTTTAAATCGGGTAACTCCCCTTGGTTTGAACCAAAAGGGTTCCTTGAAGAGATTTCTGACTAAGGTAAGGATTCTATGATGAAGAGAGGGATGTGGAGAGATAAAATGAGTAGAGTTTGTCCAAGACAATGGATTGAGAGGTGTGGGTAAGGGGGTAGATGTTGGGGCCTTTTATAAGAGGGAGGAGGGGCACTCTTGGGAAGTCATGAAATGTTACTTTATTTTAAAATGAGTTTCGGATTTTAAAGGTCCCACAAAGATATATTTCGAGGATAAGGTGATAAGGGTTCAAAAGAAAACCATACAATTGGTTTTTGAAAAGTGTAAGTCTTAGATTTTACATTATATTTTCATTTTATTTAAATCGTTCATTAATGAGTCAATCACTACATCATCATGGTGTCATAAATAAATTTATTTTTTTAATGACTAAAAATTATAAAACAAATACTATGATATAGGAAATATTTTTAGCTTTCCAATTAATATTTATTGTCTAATATATCATTTACACAGACAAAAATAAATTTTTTTTTACTTGGGTGATACATACTTTGGTTATACTTTCCTTTAAAAAAAATAATATAATAAAATGTCACTATCACACTAAAGTGATTCCATGGGGTCCCAAAGTTTGGAACAAGGCATACCATGGTCGTAAATGACACAAAAAATAGCATTAGGACACATGTTGGTGTCATTTTATATTATTATTATATTATTTTATTACCCTTAACTGCCCGATTACTAATTAATCACGATAATTAAAGATAATTACCGTCGTTACTATTCATAATGTCCAAAAACAAGAGTCTTAATTACATAATTTTGACCTTATGATTCCAAATATGGAATCAATTTTACCAAATTCCAAACAAATAAATTACAGTAATTAATTTAAAAATAATTCCCGTTGTCAAAACAAGTAGCGGGTTTTTTTGAAACAATAACTATCAAAAGTTTGACACTTGTTTATGCCCAATTCCAAAATTAAATTAATTAAAATGAACAAAATTCTATTAAATGGTAAAAATATATTCTAATTAAACTTTAAAACCAATTAAAAAGATAATCTAACCATATAATTAAATTAGATGGAGAAGCAGTTTTGAAGTAAAATGCAGTATTTTTCACTATTCATTAAAAAATGAACATTATCAGAAAAATACCAAAAATTTATCCAAAGTAAATTTCAATGTCCCAATTCTAAAGAATAAATTTATTTTGAAAAATAGAGCTTATAAAATTGTCAAAAGTTTTATTTAAAAAAGGTTTTCCATCAAAAGGCGGTAAAACAATCTTTTAAAAATATTAAAGTATTCTATGCTTAAGATTGGATTTTTTCTCCTCTAAAACACTATCTAATTCACAAATAGAAATAGATACGAAAATATATTATTCATTACTTACCTGGGATGTTACATATAAACCTAATAATAAATAAATATTAGTATATTTAGGATATATATGTTGTTATATAATCATAAATTAATAATATTTTAGGGGGTGGACAATGAAAATAAAACAAAGGAGCTTGAGGAAGGATGTTACCTGTTCTTTGGATAAATCCTCTTGGTTCACACAAAATTGCTTCCTTAGTTGGATTTATGAACAAAGGGATGATTATATTATGAATTTAGATATTTTAGTAGATTATTTAGTTATATTTTTATTGATAAAAAAAGTTTTTTAGGTTTGAATAAGTGAGGTGAGTGAGTGCCTTTTTATAGTGGAGGAGGAGTGACATTCTTGTAAATTTTAGAAAATGGAATACTACCCTTGTTTTTTATATTAAAAGTGTATCCAATAATGTTGAAAATCTGAAAAAATGCAGTATATGGTCAATATATTTCTTGATAATATATTTGGGAAATTTTTCTAGGTCAATTTTGGCCTTAAGTTTAAGGGTTAGTCCTTTATTAAGCCAAATTTTCTCTTAATCACTTTAATTAATTCTATCACTTTCACTAATATTTTTTTTTCAAAAATTAAGTTAACCTTATTATAAATTATAAATTATCTTGATTATAAATAATTAATCTATTTGGAAAAATTCAAATCACATAAGTGGTAAAAATTATTTTAAAATTTACCCCACAAACGTGCCATGACAATGGGTTTTTAAGAAAAAAGTTCTAAAACATTGAAATATTTTTATATCTAATATAAATGTAAAGTTGGTTCAAATGACCTTAATCAGATTAATTTATTTAAAATTATCTAATTAAACTTTAAAACCAAAATAAAATATAATTTCACTATATAAATAAATTAGTTGAAAAAGCTGTTTTGAATTAAAATTCAGTGTTTTTCACTATTCATTAGATAATAATGTCCTCATAAAAATACCAAAAATTCACCCAAAGTAAATTTTTTATATTAAAATTAAAAAATTTATTTTTAATTTTTCAAATAAAAATTATAAGTGTAAAAAATAATATATAAAATGGGTTCTCTATTAAAATGCGACAAAATTACGTTTTAGAAGAATACATATTTTTATTCAGAAAATTTTATTTATTCTTATATTATACCTATAAAATATATTAGATGAGTATAAAAAATATTTATTTGCTATATAATATATAAATTTTATTTAAGACATTAATCAAAAGTGGTTTGTTTAATTTATTGAGATAAAACTATCTTTGTACATAGAAAAAGATTTTTCTTAGAAAAGTAATTTATTTATTTCCAAATAGTTTTAATATTCACTTATACTAATTGATAACCAAATGATTCATTTTATCTAAAAGTGTAAATAATTTTTTTAAAATTTAGTTAATCATATTCATATATTCCTTTATAATGGCTAGGTGGTAGCTACAATAATATTTTAATAATAATATTAATAGTATCTTGTAGATTGGAAAAACTCAACCTTGTGTGTAACAAAAGCTATCGAAGGGACTAATAATTGTGTGTAATACAATATAAACATAGTTCCACATGTTATTAAACTAATATAAGTGTTTTGTGTAGTAGAATATTTACTTTGTGTTGCGTATAACATAAGACACACTTAATTCTTTCATACAAAAAATCTATTTTTAGTGTTGTGTGAAATGTAAAACATAAAAATATTAAACTAATTCAAAATAAATAATTCGCAAAGTCATTAGAATGTTACATTGTACCTCACTTAAAATTAAATTTTTCTCTCAAAAATCATCTAGGTTATCAAAGTTCAAATACTTGAAAGTTCCTTTCATAGAAACATGTATCGTAAAAATAAATACTAAAACATATTTTAAAAAGGAAAAGTTGGAAACATAAAAATTACCCAATGTAACACATAACTAGATTTAAAAATATGAGAACATAGGTGGGAAGAGAATAATTTACATGGATAAAATGTTTAAATAATCATAGATATTGATAAAGATCACCGATCAAAAAAAAGTGGGTGATCCAGATAAAGTTAATAATCATAAAACTATAAAGTAAAAAATCATGAAAGATATCAGCAATATAAAAAAAAGATGATAACAGGACAATATTTTATTTAGATAACATTTTACTAAATTTGAATATTTATTTTCACAAGAATATATACTTAATAGATTTAATTCCCTTTTATAAGTAAAATATCACCCTTTGGTCATGTCTTAACCATTTTCCACTTCACCCATTTCTCTAAAAAGGAAGGTGGATTTTTCATTCCTGAAGCACTAACAGATCACGAGATCCATGATATTTAATCCCATATATATTTAGTTACCATCAAAATAAAGTAGTTAGAATAGGTTATATAATATGTATAAATCCTCATTAGGTGATATAATACTTTAATCTCACAAACTTTATCCAAAACTTGACTTCAAATTTCCACAAATGTTTAACCTTATAACCCTTCCAAAATATGAAAATAAAAAACATTAGAATGAAGGTTAAAAAATAATATTAAAATTGATCCCCCATATATCATAAATTAGTTCTTGGTTTTCACATTCCAAAGATGTTAATACCCTCATCGTAAAACATGGTAATAACCTGAATTACCATAAATCCTTTTGGAAAACATGAATGCTTCCTTATTCCAAAAATTACTAGATATATTCTACAAATCTAATAAGTTTTAAAATTTATCCATGATAATATATACCACTTTGTCAAAAAATCCTTTATCATAAATACTATCCAATTTACATTATCAAAATCAGTCACCTCTTTATCCAACCTAAACATAGTTGTATCAACATCTTGAACACATTAAGGGTTAACTTCCCTTATTTGAAAATATATCCATTCCATTAAATAACTTTTATATGAATTAATTACCATTCAACATATCCTTTTCAATCATTAATGAAAAACTTATACTAAAAATACTTATATATTTCATGATTTATATAACGTAATCTTTGAATTCCAAAATATATACACTTAAATCATCCAACTTTATTATTAAACCATTACTAGGGATTCATCATCTTATTCTTTAGTATACATTCTCATATAATATGAAATATGAATCTTTTATTAAGGTTCCTCAACCTCAATATAATCATGTTTCTTATATTTAATGTAAAAAATACTATTAGAATATCCCATACATTTCACATATCATTTGTGGTCTCTTTATATTTAGAAGTATAAACAATAATCATAACACCTTACTTATTCTATTCATGGGATATTATGACATTTATATTTATAATTACCATACTTTACAAAAATGAAACATTCTATGTTACCCCATTTCCTTATTGTTACTTCTATTGACTAACACCAGAAAGCATAGTGTGAGAAACACTTATCATAACAGAAAACCACGTAATCATGAAAAAATTACTTATAGGATGTCTAAATCATGAGACCAACTTATTTAATCAATAACACCTTAGGTTTATCCTAGGTTATCCATATACATATTATATTTAAATCCTTCATGATGGTTTGTAAATAGTTTTTTAATTCCCAAAGAATATCTTTCTGAAGTGTCAAACCAGGTGTGGAACAAGGTCTGCTGTTGTGCACTAGTTCTCGATTGAGTGTAGTTCAATAAAATGTTTTCAATGTTGTTACCCCTATTTACATTTTTTCCAGAGAAACATACACTTATAGTATCCATACTCGGAAGTGAAACCACTCACTCAATACTTTACCAAAATTCTAGGAAATTTTCATATACTTTAACTTATTCGTATACTTATTCATAGAGATATCCCTAGAGACATCCTTAGAAATATTTATAGGGATCACACTAATTTTTTCTCATCCTAGTTTTTAATGTTTGAATGAACCTATCCTTTGATACAAAATATAGATACTAAGTCTTAACATACATGGATATGATATCTTTTTTATGAATATTTAACACATTACAAAAGTACATGCCGAGGAAATATAATAGTTCACTGTCTTAGGAAACGAACAAAATATTATAACTTGGTGAAATATCTTCAATGTTTCCCACAAAGATCATCCCCTTTAGTACTTTTACTAAAATTTCTTCATAACTCGGGGAACAAACCCAATAAAGGGGTGAGATAAAATTATTAGTAAGGGTAAATAAAGGAAATACGTAAGAATAACATGAACACAATGGTACAAGAACATGAGAATAACATTTTAAGATCATAACCTATATATCAAAGTTCAGAAACATGAGAAATGACCTAAATATTGACAGTTCATAATACATGAATCATAATATAATCAAGAACATAAACCATGTGAGCATATCATAATCATAATACATAGATTTTGTGGAAAACACATAAACATGTATCATCATTCCCTATAAGTCAAGGAAAATTTCCAAAACATAATAATGAACTTTATGGGGACTACACATACTGGGAGGGACACACCATCATCCCGAGTTACAGTCATTTCCTTATAAGGGATCTGGTTTTCCTATCTTCATATAGTGGATCAGGTTTCCCCATATTCCCATATTGGATTGGGTTTCCCCATCATCCCATAGTGGATTGGGTTTCCCTATCGTCCCATAGTGGATCATGTCTTCCCATCTTCCCATAGTTGACCAGGTTTCCCATCTTCCCATAGTGGATCAGGTTTCCCCATCTTCCCATAGTGTATAGGTTTTCCCCATCTTCCCATAATGGATCAAGATTCCCCATCTTTCATAGTGGATCAAGATTACTCATATCTCATAGTGGATCATGATTGTTTACATGATTCTAATTATTATCTTATGAGATATAAATCTTTACCCAATTCATTAGAGGGAGATATACATCCCACCCCTCTCATAAAGAAATAATACAAACATGTTCTAAAAAATAATAAACAATCATATCATAACCCATAAAATGAAATGGGTATTATAAAAATGTAATCATATATTAACATATGGATAAATATACTTTTAATAATCATTTTATCAAAGAACAACACATGAAAATAAGCATGTTTTAAAATCATATAACCTTTTAAGGAGAAACATGATTGACAAACATATAACCCATGAAAGAGAATTTTTTTTATAAAAATAATGCAATCAAAATATAAACCATTCAAATAAATAATATGAATGGAACCTCTGGATAATTTCCTAAAACCATCATGATTGACACTAACATATGTCATCTTAGATGGAAAATAATTTTGAAATATCTTTTAAAAACATTTCCTGAGGAAAATATCCTTTCTTATTTGAAAAAAATTATTTTTAAAACATAAAACCTTTTGAAAACCATTTTATTTTAAAATAAACATGACTAATTATAAAGGAATATAAAAATACATTTTCCTTTAAAAAATATCAAAGAAACTTAAAAACATTTTAAAAACCTTTTCCCTTGAAAATATAATCTTGAAATCATTTTGAAAACCATTTCATTGAAAAATTATAAAGGAAGATTGAAATATTTTTTGAAATTCTTTTTCTTTTAAAATAATTTTTAAAAATGTAAATTAAAATTTAAAATCATTTAAATCCTTTTCTTTTAAAACAAAATTTTGATAACATCTAAAGAGAGCTTTGAAATGAAATTAAAACACTTTTTAAATATAAAAACATTTTTTTTATTTTTTTATTTTAAAATCCATTTAAAAACAATGAATTTCCAGAATATTAGGATTATTTTTTATGAAAAATGAATATTTTAAAATTAAAAAGGAATATTTAGAGGAAATACTTTCATTATGATGGTTAAATCCACATATTCCAAAAATTCATTTTTTGTTGTAAAAAGTTTAAAAAAATGTATTGATAAAAAACGATAATAATATTACTTTTTTGAAAAAATAATTTGTTTAATAGGTAAAAAATGGGTAAACATTTCTTTTAAATATAATATTATAATAGTATAAAATTTTTATAAACATTTTTAGAAAAAATTCCTTGGAAGAAACACATATTTTCGACCGAAGAGGGAGATAAAGTCATATTTTCTTAAAAACACTTTATCAATTATATTTAATACCAAAGAGTGAAAAAATGTTACCAAAACATGAAGTGATAATGAATAATTAGAGGAGAATAAAATTCATGAGTTTTCATGAAATATGTATCATATTGTTTCATCAATGAATGTATGATCATAAACAATCTCGATAAATAATGAGATTATTGAAATATACTCTTACCCCTGGGTAACTTTAAATCATACTCCCCATGTAAAGAAATGACATTAAATTAAATTTAAAATATAATTTAAATAATGATATTTATGAGATAACATATCAAAAGGAATTTTATACACCTCATAGAATAATATAGGTGCATAACATGGTATGTGTCTCAATGAAGGAAAATTGAGACAAAATTACTTTACCGATTTGGTAACTTTTGAAACATAACCCCTTGAAATAAAGATCATAAAATGGATATGTAAATAACCATAAATTTAAGTATAATAATAATATAATACACCCAAGGTAATTATACACACCACATATAATAAATATAATGTTAACATGGCTTATGTCTCAAGGAAAATAAATGTTAGATAAGAAAACCCATACCTTATGTTTTAAATTTCTTCTTACACGTTAAAACTTACTGTATAATAAATATAAGTTTATTATAAGTATACCATAGAACCATATTATTTTATATAATACCATGTATTATTTTATTATGACATCATATTACCCATTTATTAGTAATTCCATGTTAATGTTACATTTCGAGTAATATCCACATTGTTTTTCATATATGTTTTGACTTGTAATTATTTATCCTCTTACTTAGATCATGATTTAATTATTTAAATAATTTAAAACATTATTTATATATCATTCATATTAAGTATATAAATAATAATAATAATATATTAAATATATATATATGAGATGGAATACACCATTCATTGAGACGGTAGGTCGTACGTATGCATGAATGTTGTTTCCGTTTTCTTATTATATTGAAAGAAATAATTTAATTGACATATATGTATATATATATAAAATCATTAAAGAATAATTATATATCATATATATCGTATAATTTCACTAAAACCATCCTTAATACACTCCATGTGAAGTGTGAACGAATCACATCACTTTGAGGTGGCGATAGTCCACACGTCCACAAATGAAGTTATCGTATTTACAAAAAATAAAATCATGAAGGTATCTTTTATATAATAATTAAAGAACCATAAATACTTAATAAATTTAATATATATCATATAAAATATATTTTACATCATAATTACCATCCTTGATAGGTGGTAAAGGAAAAATTAACAACATCGTTTAAGGAGGTGATAGTTCTCTATACACAAGAATGGTAAGTTCGTTGTCCATTAGATGGAAGTGTGTGTGAATGTAGGTTTAAAACGTAGAATAAAAAAATATTATTATATTTATTACACTTATTTTATTATATAATCATGGAAAAATAATATATTAGGGGGTGTACAATGAAAATAAAATAGAGGAGCTTGTGGAAGGATGTTACCTTTTCTTTGAGTAAATTCTATTGGTTTGCACAAAAGGGTTTCCTTGGTTAGATTTATACCCAATGGTAGGATTATAGTATGAATGTAATGATTTTTTAAGATTATTTTATAATATTTTGTGTGATAAAAATGGATTTATAGGTGTAAATAAGCGGGAGGGGTGAGTGCCTTTTTATAGTGGAGGAGTGACATTCTTGTAAATTTTTGAAAAGGGAATTCCACCAATATTTTTACTATGAAAAGTGGATTCAATAATGGTACCAATATAGGAAAAATTATTATAGGTTATAAATATGGACATTAAATATATTTCGGAAATGTTTATAGGTCATTTTGGGTCTTATGTTTAATGTTTAGTATTTTTTAAGATAATGTTTTTCTCTTAATCGCTGTAATTTATTTTAATCACTTTCACTATTTTTTTGGTAAAAAATAATTTTAACTTCTTAGAAATTATAAATTATAATGATTAAAAATATGTAATCCATTTGTCCAAATTCAAACCACATAATTGGTATAAATTAATTTAAAATTAATCCTGCAGATGTGCCACCACATCAAGTTTTTATGCGAAATGGTCAAAAAGTTTTACAAGATTTTATATCCAATTTCAATGTGAAATTTCATAAAATTAAATGAATAGGATTAATTTATGTAAATTTTATCTAATTAAACTTTAAAAACAAACTTAAATATGGTTTAACTATATAAATAAATAAAATGAAAAAGAATTTTTGAATTTTAATTCAGTGTTCTTCACTATTAATCAAAAAATAAAACTTCTTAGAAAAATACCAATAATTGACCCCATGTAAGTTCTGATATTATTATTACAAAATTGATGTTTATTTTGTCAAATAGAAATTATAAATGTGTAAAAAATCAGATTTAAAATGGGGTCTCTATTAAAAGGTGGTAAAATTACCTTTTAGAGAAATATATCTTTTTATTTTTAAAATTTGATTTAATCTTATCTTATACATATAAAATATATTGGATGAGTATAAAAAATATTGAGTAAATATATAATATATAAATTTTACTAAAAACATCAATCAAAAGTGGTTTTAAAATTTATTTACATAAAATTGTGTTTGAATATAAAAAATAGTTTTCTTAGAAAATAAATTTCTTTATTTTCAAATAGTTATTATATTCACTTCTATTAATTGATAACAAAATTATTAATTTTATGTAAAAGTATAACTCATGTTTTCAAAATTTAGCTAATATTATTCATAAATTCTATTCCAATAACTAGGTGGTAGTTATAATAATATTTTAAAAATAATATTAATAGAATCTTGTAGTTTGGTAAAACTCGACACTTTGTGTAACACCAACAATCAAAGTGTCTCAATATTTTGTTTAATACAAGAAAAAAATAGTGTTGAATGTTCCACAAGTTAATATAAGTGTTTAATATAGTATAATCTTGACTTGGTGTTGCATATAATTCAAGCCACACTTAATGATTTCATATAAAAAAATCTATATTCAGTGTTGCGTGAAATGAAAAATATGAAAATATTAAATTAATTCAAAAAAAAAAATCACAAAATATCAGGGTGTCACAAAAAATTTGTATAGGGTTCTATTAAAAGGTGGAATCAACATCCAATTCAACCTCCTCAGGCTGATGAATATGATATGGATCTGAATAATATTGGTGAAGTTGAGATACATGGAAGACGTCATGCATGGCCTAGTACCTATGACATAAATGAAACCAATAGGCTACCGACCCAACTCTCTACAGAATATAAAAGGGCCTAAAATAATGAGGCACTAGCTTACCTTTCTTCTGAATCTATTTATACCATATTCTTGTTGAAACACATATGAAAACATGACTCCCCACATGGAACTCTTGTGGTCAATGGTGTAGATTGACATATGACTTCTACCTAGAGTGATATGTAGACATCATATTCTTAATAAGATGAACCTACATTAAAGTATCCTAAATAATAATAGGACATAATAGCACTTCCTTTTTGGCCTCTAACCATCACAGGGGTAAAAAACATGACCTATTGTATAGGGCCTCATAAGGATCCATCTTTATGGTCCCTTAGAAGATCTTATTATAAAAAACTCATTGATAGGTATGTTTATCTCCCAATAACCCCAAAAATCAAGTATTTATGATTGAAGAATGTTCTATAATATCTCTATTGTATGCTTAGATTAACTATTTGTCTATGGGTGATAGGTTGTACTCACTAGTACCTATGAACCTATTTTCCTCTGTATCCCCTACTAGAATCACAATGTGAAGCGATCATCTCTTTCCAATATGATAGAGCATGGAGCTCTGTATAGGAATATGATCTAATGAATATATATCTCCCATGTTTATTCACTTAAATGCCCTCACAAATAGTCATGAAATGGGTGGCCTTTGTTAAAGTACATTTTTTTAATGAATAGTGAAAAATGTTGTATTTTAATTCAAAACCTATTTTTAATCTAATTTATTTATATGATTAGATTATATTTTAAATTGGTTTTAAAGTGAAATTAGAATATATTTTTACCATTAAATCCAATGGTGGTCATTGGAATTAATTTCACTTTGAAATTGGACTTAAACTAGTGTCAATCTTTTAATAGATATTGTTTCTTAAAAACATGCTATTTGTTTTGACAGTGAGAATTAATTATTAAATTAATTAATGAAACTTATATGTTTTGAATTTTTTAAAATAGAAATAATTTTTGAATTTGGAATATCAAATATATCCTAGGGTGAATTTTTGGTAATTTTATGAAAAACTTCAATTTTTGATGAATAGTGAAACCACTAAGTGGTACTTATAAAAACTGATTTTCCTTTTAAATGAAAATTTTCCACCTTTGTGTTTTGAATTTAAAAAATCCGACATACATGGTTGTCATTAATAAGTAAAATGTGGTTCAATGGGATTAAAATAATTTTTTGATGAATAATAACTTATTAAGTTTTTAATCGCGATTAGAGGTAATTAGTGTAGTTTAAGGTAAAAATAATGTTTTATTAATATGAAATGACCTAGAAACATGTCCTACCCTCATTAGATGAGTCATGGACGACCAAGAAAATCCATGGGTCAACTTGGGGACCCCATGGAGCCACTTTGGTTGGAAAATGACATAAATACCTTTTTATTTAATGTTAAAATTAAAATGTCACAAACATGAGTTGTTTAACTAAAACAATTTTTACATGGGTTTATACAAGTCATATTTTTGACTATAAATAGTCATTGGAAATATAAAAATATTTCCTACATCATAGTATTTTTTTTATAATTTATAGACATTAAATAAATTAAATTATTTATGACATCATGATGATGCAGCGATGACCTCATTATTTAACGATTTAAATAAAATGGAAATATAATGTAAAATATAAGACCTACACATTTACAAAACCTATTTGATGGGTGTATTTCGAAACCTTATCACCTTATCCTTGAAACAAATCAATGTGGGACCATTAAAATCCTAAACTCATTCTAAAATAAAGTAACATTTCTTTACTTTCCAAGAGTGCCCCTCCTCTCCTCTTATAAAAGGCCCCCACCTCTACCCCCTTAACCACACCTCTCAAGCCTTTGGCTCGGCCAAACCTTGCCCATTTTGTCTCTACACATCTCTATATTACTCTTATAAGCCTCACTTTGGGCAGAAGTCTTCCCAAGGAAGCCTTTGAGCTCAAACCAAAGGGAGTTACCCGATTTTAAGGTAATGTCTTCACTTGAGTCCTTTTATTTTATTTTGCTTCTCCAACCCCCTAAACTCTTTTTATTCATTTATTTTGTAACAAATCCAGTATCTTAAATATACTAGGATATTGTTATAATAATTATTCGAGATACACTTACACACACCTACATCTAATGGTTAAAGAACATACTGTTTCCGTGGATGGCGAATTTCTGCCTCACGAAACGATGATTGTTCAACACTCATATATAACCTTCAAAGGTGGCCATTAAGATGTCACTATATTTATATATTATATATAATATGTTTATGTTTTTCTTAAGATTATGTATTTTTTATTTTTGTCATATCCTTTATGGTTACCATTATGAGTAAACATGATATCTCCATTTTAGGAAGTGCGGACTACTGCCCCCTCAAAGTGATTTGATTCGTTAATGCCATATGTGGGATGTATAAAGGATTTATTTAAAGTTATTATATATGATTTATGTTACATATAAATGATTAATATAATTCTTTAATTAAAATATAAAAACCTCTAATTTGGTTTTAATTCAATTAATATGACATAGAAATGAAAGTAGCATTCATGCGTACGTACGGCTTACCGTCTCCATGAACGGTGCATTTCATTTCTTACCTATAAATGATTATGTAATATTATAAATACATGTATATTATGGATATATTATATATATATATGATATTCAAATCATGAATATAATTCTGGATATAATGAACCTTTGACCACACGAACAACATGTAATTGTAAGAAGTCCACTTTCGACTTAAGAACTAAATATCGACAAAAAAAACATTATTAACTTAAATGATTACATAATGTTTATAACATGGCAATAAGTGATATAAAAGGAATAATTAACTTGAAAAATGTTCTTAATAAAGTGTAAATTAACTCAAGATTATTATTCATGACGTTAAAGAACGATCGAGTCAAGTCGGACACGAGGTAAGGGATCCTACTCCTCTCTTTCTTTTTAAGTACACTCTTTTATGTCATTCCTTTTAAAGATCATGTTTCTTGTTATTGGGATGTTATTTTATATTACTCTTACTATAATTTTTATGTTCATATGATTAGATAACCTATTCTCTCTTATCAATCCATTTTGGAAGTTTTGAGTGGCGCCGTTAGGCTGCCGAATTTTCGTAAGGGATCCTACTCCTCTCTTTCTTTTTAAGTACACTCTTTTATGTCATTACTTTTAAAGATCATATTTCTTGTTATTGGGATGTTATTTTATATTACTATTACTGTAATTTTTATGTTCATATGATGAGAGACCCTATTCTCTCTCATCAATCCATTTTGGAAGTTTTGAGTGGCGCCGTTAGGCTGCCGAATTTTCGTAAGGGATCCTACTCCTCTCTTTCTTTTTAAGTACACTCTTTTATGTAATTAATTTTAAAGTGAATATTTCTTGTTATTGTGATGTTCTTTTATATTAATCTTACTGTAATTTTTATGTTCATATGATGAGAGACCCTATTCTCTCTCATCAATCCATTTTGGAAGTTTTGAGTGGCGTTGTTAGGCTGCCGAATTTTCGTAAGGGATCCTACTCCTCTCTTTCTTTTTAAGTGAACTCTTTTATGTCATTCCTTTTAAGCTCATATTTCTTATGATTGGGATGTTCTTTTATATTACTCTGACTATAATTCTTATGTTCATTTGATGAGAGACCCTATTTTCTCTCATCAATCCATTTTGGAAGTTTTGAGTTGCGCCGTTAGGCTGCCGAATTTTCGTAAGAGATCTAACCTCTCTCTTTCTTATTAAGTACTCTCTTTTATGTCATTTATTTTAAGCTCATATTTCTTATGTTTGGGGATGTTCTTTTATATTCCTAATAATTTACTTTTTATGGTCATATTATGAGAGACCCTATTTGATCTCATAAATCCATTTTTGGAAGTTTTAAGTGGTGTCGTTATGCTGCTGAGTTTTCGTAAGGGAATTTTCATCTCACTTTTATTCCCGTGACATTTATGCTACGTTTTCCACTATTTTCTTTGAGTGGTGTATGTACTGCACATTATTATACACTTTGTGTAGTATAATTTCATTTATGGGTATTTACATCTTTATTGTATGACCCTTCTTCCATGGGGTGTACTTTTCGAAAGTTGCCCAACTCGGTATGGGGACCTTTCACCCTCCTTTTTTTAAAAGACTTCTTTTGTTATGTCTTTTCATTCACATAATATTATGTTGGGATATGTTCTTATATATCCTTATTTATGTAAATTTTATGTCCAAGTGATGAGATACCATTTATCTCTCTCATCAAACCTTTTTGTAAAATTTTATGTGATGCCGTTAGGCTGTCGAATTTTACCAAGGGAACTTCTTAACCCAATTTCGATTTCTTTGGGTTCAACATGTAGTTATTGAATATGTCATCCTTTGAATATGTGTGAATGACCTTTGATTGTTTTACACTTAATATCCACTTATATTGTGTGTATTTATATTTTTCACACATAATTATGAGATTGATTTATCCTTAATTTAAGGATACCTTCTTTATAATGGATTTCATCTCATTTTACATTTATTTTGAGACTTCATTGTTGTTATGCACCAATTCACTCTTATATGATGTGTATACTGTCCTTTGACATATTATATCATGAATCCATTTATTCTCATGACATTATAAAGTTTGGATTAAATGTTATTCCGCAATTATTTGTATTCAAGAGTCTCTCATTTTGTTAAAAACTCTTTAACAAAAATATCTTTTTAAATGTTTTAAAGATTTATTATTCAAAATATTTATCTTTAATGTCCATGTTTTCAAAATGGTTTTCAGTATTTAATTATATGTACATTAATGTTTTAAAATTATAATTCCAATAAAATCTTCAAAGTGGTATGGGACACTTTGATTCAAAAATCTCTTTTAAATGATTTTTGAAAATGGATTGATTAATTCAATATATTGGAATTACTTATTTTGATTGAAAATGAAATTTTGTTATTGAAATGTTTATATTTTCAATATTTTATGTGTAATGATGGTACTTGGACATTTTACGGGTGGTTACGTGATAAACCATATGACGGGTGGTGCCGTGAATACCAGGACGGGTGGTTACGTTATAACCTTCAATGCATTGGGTATGGAGTTGGTCGTATGGCTATTCCATTAAGTATGTGTGGAAGTCGACCGTATGGTTATTCCATTTAAGTATGTTTATGTCCCAAGTTACCTTTATATGTTATGTGTTCTTTATATGGGTTTTATGGTAATCTTTTGGTTACAAAAGGGTAAGTAATGATATTTTATTCAGTGAAGAGTTTTTAATTCTTCCTAAAGGTGAAAGGTATTACTTTGATAAAGTATACATTGTTTACTTGTTGCTTTGAAAAAATAACAGTTTTCATTCTTTGTGTATCCCTTTCTAAGCTTTTTATGCTCACCCCATGTTTTTTTGAAATTTTTTTCACAGGACTTAATGTGGAATAGGGTCAAGGATGGGATCAAGGGAAAGTCATGCTATCTAATACATGGAACTAGACATGTTTCTTTTTAAATGTTTTTATTTTATGGAAATTTAGTAGAAGTGACTAATTTGTAATATTTTGAGATGTAATAGTTATTTCCTAATTCTCTAAAACTCTAAACCTGAAAAGATCCTCAATGTCAATTATTAATTTAATTCAATATTAAGTATGGTTTAAGGCCGGGGCCTTATAACTGGTATTGGTGGAATAAGTCATGACTCATCTTGGTAAGACCAGGATGAACTATCCATATAGAGGCATGGATCTCTTTCATTAGATCCTCTCATAGGTCTGTAGGAACCCATATGTATCCACTAATGAAAAAGATATCATTATTATCAATGACCCAACCATGAGGTAGGTCATCACCTGTAATACTCTCCTATAGGACCAATCCCACAGAATCTGATTACTTCATAATATTAACTCTATATATAAGTGAATATTTCATTGATAACGCTGCAATTATATAATTTCCATGATAGTCTTGAACCTATAAGCGCAACTTAGAAAATAGGGCCATAAGATACCGTTGGCTATGAGCATTCTGAACTTATTTTGTCAGAGTCTTCCTACTTTGATAATTGAGAACTGAATTATTACTTCCAAGATCATGTTAATGCTTGAAGATAAAGGAATTTAGGTATTCAATCCTCTATTGTTTCCAAATACTCAAGTCATCCTTTGTAAATATTTACTTGAGGTTTTTTGGACTATATACACCCAAAACACTCTCCTAGTAAATAATGCCTCCAAGACTGCAAGGCAAGAACAATATCTTCTAACTCAAGATTTTTTGTCAGGTAGTTCTTGCCATCTGGAATTAATTTAAAAGACCCATATTTCTAAAATCACTCTTCCTTTATCATAAGTTCTCTTATAATTATGGTTGATGCATCACAATAAACCATATAGCTTCTCCCTGGCTCTAGAAGAATCAGGATCAACACTGAAGTTAGTCTCCCTTTCATCTCTTGAATGTCTATCTCATGGAATTATGAACTTATAAACTTCAAACCCTTCATAGTCAAGCATGTAATAGGTTATTCTAGGCCTAAAATATCTTAAATGAATCAAAATTAGTAACCAAATATCCTTAATAAACTTCTTATATTAAATACGTTCTTTGGATGCTCCAAGAAAACTACTATTATCACTTTCTCTTGGTCAAATGATACTCATGTATCTAAGATAATGTGACCCAAGAGGTGAAATTTGTCCCTCCAAAATTGGATCTTTATGAACTTAGTGTATAACTGATTGTCTATAAATTTATTTAATATGATCTAATGATGCGTGACATGTTTGTGTTGAGTGCGAGAATACACCAAGATATCATCCATAAATATCACCTAAAAAGATTATAGATACAAGTGAAAAACCTGTGTCATAATTTCCATGAAAAATATTGGCACATTCATGAGGCCAAATGACATTAAAAGATACTCATACAAGCCATATCAACTATGGAATATAGTACATGGTATATCTGATGGTCTAACATGCACAAATGATAACCTTATCTCACATCAATCTTAGAGAAAACCCTTTCTCCCCAGAGCAGGTTGATGATATAATATATACGAGGAAATGGATAATAGTTCTTAACTATAATGAGGTTTAACTAGCGTTTACCCATGAAATTCCAGATGTTATCATTCTCCTCACTTAATAAAAGTACCGGTGAACCCCAAGATGAAGAACTAGGGCATATAAAAAACTTAGCTTCCAAATGATATAGATACCTATTGAGATCCTACAACTTTTTTGTAGCCATCCTGTAAGGAAGAATTGATATCAATGAAGCTCTTAACACTAGGTTTATAGAAACTCTACATGTCTCTCAATATTTCATTCTTAAATGCCACCTAGTAAAACATCCCTAAAATGATCTATGATTGGATGGGAATTTTCCTAATGTGTTCCCTAATAATCTAGATAAAATTTATCAATATAAGCTGTAGTCCTACCCCACCCTTGTTGTTTGGGTCTAGATCATCTTTATTGGACAACCAGTTCACTCTTTTGAATATAAATCCCACCCTATCGTGATGTGAAAATAACCCTTTAGTGATAGAAATCAACATAATTTTTATAGGGAACCAACCTACCCATCTCAAGAATGATGTCTAACCCTGTCATATAAAGGAAAAAGAGGTCCCATAAGATTTGACAACATATTATCTTAAATGGAACTACCGGTATTAGTATACACTCTCCAATCAAATTATCAATGAGTATCGAGTGTCATCATACCACAAGAAAACTAAACATTGATCCTAAGGCTCTCCATAACTTGAATAGATACGAAGATATGGAAATCACCTATATCAAAAAGAGTATTTAATAATATAGATTCTACTAGAATAATATATCTCACCATAGAAGTTTTTACCCTCTACTCCATAGGTATCATCTATACTACATATATTCAGCACGATCCATGGTATAGAGATATAACCTAGATACCATGAGAAAGACCTCTATACTGATGTTATAATTATGATGGATACTGACCACAGCCATGAGCACCACCTTGGACTAATCCTCTGGTCATAGTCCAACTCCCTACCTGATGAGAAGCTACTGAATCTGATCCTGAATGTGGAGTTAGTGGAGACCCTCTCACCCTAGTTACTTGAAAAAAAATATAAAAAATAACTACAGATGAACCATTATTCCTCATAGACTGAAACATGATTAGGTTCCTTATAAAACGTGGTTTCAAATTTACTAGTCTTACTCACTAATTCCACCTCACCTAGCTACCCAAGTATGCATTTTGTCTACCAGTATCACCAAATGGAAACTATAGACAATGCTTCCTATTGTTGGTTGATATAGTTCTAGATCTATGTTAAGAACTACCGTGGCTTGATCCCCCTTACTATATTATGTTCATATCACTAACAAGAACCTAGTTCACTATTGTAGATATAGTAGTAAGTCAAAAGATATTCACCTAAAATCAGATTTCATACCTGAGACCATACACTAATCACCTAGATTTTTATAACTCATCACCTAGTAGAATTTATGTGATATTCTGGAGCTACGTGAAATAGGACGAATAATACATGAATGATACGACACTATATTACAAGTGTATAAAAATTATAGATTTATAAACCTTCAACATCTAATGATAGAAATAATCATAGAAGGACATCTGAAAATCCCTCCAAGACATATCCCAATGATGATCCATCTGGGTAATGACATCCTACCATCTCTTGGAATAACCCCGAATCATATATTTAGAGAGATTCACACTCTTCTTGAGAGGTGTCTTAAGATTCTCAAAAAAATAATAGAATGTCCAATATCCATGAATCCATAGCCTTTGGAATACCATCCCCCAAAATATTTTTTAGATTCTATTATTGAAACTCACATGTCAACTCTTCCATAGATAAGGAATTTCGTGGGGCTCCATGAACATTCTATATAAAGAATAGGAAAACCTATTGAACTAGAGAATAAGTGCCTATATCAGGTATAACTAGTGGTTCCAAAAGTGGAATTACTGGAGGTTATACTAGTTTCTAAGTCCCCATAACCTCTAGATCATGGTCATCACCGCCCTCCGAGCTTATGACTAGAATCCATTGTGGTGGAATTTCTCTGAAAATTAAAAACACATACCTCAATACAAATTTTGATAAATATTAGAACCACATATATAGGAATAGGATAGGTATAATACTCCTTATATAAGATTAAAACCAATCTACCCACTCCAAAGTCTAGTCTTGGGTGACCTACAGGTCATAATAAAAGCAAGGTACACTTCTTAATTCCCAATATTGAGGTCGTTTTAGGGTCAAGTCCTCTACTATAAGTCAAAGTTCCATGTATAAAAAGCGTCAATTTAATGCTATAGAGGAATTAACCCTTTATGTTTCAATTATATTCTCCATGTAATGGTGGCCATTTAATTTTATAATTTAATTTCATTTAACTTCATACTAATTTACCAAGAAATTATTTTTATTGGTTGGGTTATACAGATCATCATTTCGAATTTATAAAGGCCCATTCACTTTATAATTAGAAATTTGGAATCCATTTAATCACAAAAAAATATTTATGAAATCCCTCTATGATTTTTTTCACAATTTCATGGAAATAATAATAAAGTAATCAAAATATGCTATATTAAATGCACACAGTAATATAAAAAAGTATGGATTATGCATAAAAAATAAATCCTCAAGTGACTATTACGATGTGTGACATAATAATTCCTTTTCATATCATCCAAGGGTAAAAATCTACAATAAAAAGGAACATCAAACATCAAGTGAATCACCCAATGGTGAAATCAAGGAAACCATAATAAGAATAGTCCAGTGGAACATATCTATCCCATGTAATTTAGATTTTCACTATATGGGGGTTATCTACTCCTAGGCATAGGCTCATGACCAAATCCTAGGATGTCCTATTTTCCTTTCTACCACACTAATTATCAAGGAAATAAAATGAAAATATAAGAAACATCAATGATACCACTTTCTAACATCCCAAATTCAGTTCATTTAGAAGTAACACAACCTGGTTGGCCATATGACCTCGAGCGCACGTCCCCGTATTCCAGGGGATTCCAACTTGTAGTAAGGGTAAATGGTGGAATAATGGAGAGCTTACAACCTCATGATCATAGTGTAGGACCGTGGAATAATAATATGAATCAATAGTTAATTCATAAAGGATAATTAAATAGTGAAAGAGTAAACATGTATCACATAAATAACCAATAATCCCATCTATTAATGTCATAAACAAAAATGAAGATCAATGCATGTTTGTAAAAAAAGGGAAATACATGGGGGGGGGGGGTCATAGGAAAAACTATATACAACATGATATAATTAAATGAATAAAATACCCAAGGCTATCTCTAGTAGCATACCGAGTACATGCTAATTCCTCTTCCCCCATGTACCATCCTCACAAGGTAATCAAACATCCATAGAAGGTTACATTCCCTTATCCGTACCTGCATCCAAGAAGTTTGTTTGGGTACCCAACAATAGGCTGGATAGGGTGTGAGATATACTCAGTAGGCCAAAACTAATGATTTCAAATTTCATATAGTTCTTGATTATATAATAACCACTCTACAGGTAATTGTAAAAGCATTAAATGAAATGCAGTAAATAAATAACACAAATCGGTCTGGGTTCCTACATAATTCCTAACTATTTATACCTAATTCAGCCTAAGATAGAATATCTTTGAATAAAAATATATCATTATTTAATTTATAATAAATAATTGGGACTTGGATCATAGTACAAGAATCCCTTGTGAATCATACCTGAGCATGATATGTATAATAATTCCATTATAAAAATGTAATGATCAAAGAAAATCCAAGATTTTTCTTTGTCTTGGTAGTCATGTGAAATAATTAAATTATTATAATTGTAAAGAAACATTTTCCTGTCCTTGGAATTCCTAATTTGGAGCCCATGTATTTCTCTAGGAACATCATGAACCCATCACCTTATAAGCTCTTCCTAGAAATTCCTCATAGGAACCCTGGTATAACTCTGGGTGTGGTATAAAGTCACAACCCAATGATTCCATCTTTAGATATCTACAAAGGGATACCAAGGGTCACCCATTTCATATATACTTATCTTATCTTAGAGTCTATCCATATAATTCCACATAGGGATTATAAGTATAACTTTAGGAACATATAATAACCTTCCCTCTATGACCTTCATGGGTAGTTCACATAGGGACTCCATGTATCACTCATGGCATATATAATACATATTACATGTGATTTCATCCCTATAATTCATATTATAACACATGTTTCACCCATGGAACATGAGTATTCAATTTATAATTCATTTAAATAATTAAACCAATTATATCTGTTCATAGCATTCTACGTCTGAATCCACATGTCACTCTTTGTGTAGCAATTTGAATGACCATGGACAAAATTCTAACCACACCTTTTATGTTTGTATTTATTTATATTTTCCATATCAATTATAAAAGAAAAAACACCTAAAAAGGTGGATCTAATATATCCTAGGCTTATAAGGCCTAACATCCCATGGATTCTCTTATTCATCTTAATTGTTCATTTTTTATTTTAAAGAACATATCTTACTAAGAAAGATGAGATAATATCCAAATCCATAGGTACATGTTATTCTATTTTATTTTATATTTAATTCAATTTACCATTCAATAATTTCATTTAACATCCTAAGAGAAAGGGTTAATGGAACACACAATAAAAGGTGAATCAATTTCATAGGCCCCTCCACGATGGTTTCATCCAATTTAACACCACAATATAGGGGTGGCTTAATTAAAGTAATATAACCTACAATTATATATTAATGGGTATCATTAGTCATATTGGTTAGGTATATCCATTTAATTTTATAATAACTCCATTTAATATGAAATTATCAGAAAATCTAGTGTGTGACGCATTAACATAACACATAAACACTAAGACATTAAGGGAAAAGAATGAGACCACCTACCTTATCTTGGTAGTCGACTCCTTATATGTTTTTGGCATCCAATACCATCTAGAATATATGATATTGAGAAAATATACAATGTTTTTAAATAATGGCATATTATCTCTCCCCAAAATAACTCCATTGATTAATGGACAAGTAATTAAAGTTACAAGATAAATAGAGAGCTTAACAGTATGCCTCTAATGAGATGACCAGTGGATTGATCAAAGTACAGATGGAAGAGATCCTTAAATTCATATATTTAGGTGTATATGAAGCTTCAATAGTAAAGGGAGGCACTACTATGCCAAGGAGAGAAAAAGGTTATCCCCTTTAAAGAAATTGAGGGGAAAAAAATCATCAATTTACCCTTTTAAAGGGTCTCAAAATTTGGCTACATATTTTCCCTTATTGTGTGTGAACCATGATTTATGAATTGTCTCAATAATCCCCTCACATGGGCTAGTTACATAGTTTGACTAACCATGCATAACCCATGAAAAAAACCAATATTAAGGGACCTGAAAATCTGGCACAGCCATGCGGCCTAGACTGCATTGTTAATAGAAACTGTGAGGCCCTTGAAATATAATAGAACCAACCCACAAGGTTTAATAAATCCTTGTGAAAAGGGAGACACAGTTTCTACTAACCATTTGTCCCTCCAACATCTCCCAAAAGTTTGGTTTCAAGTCTCCTCACGAGCCCCAGATACCCTAAAAGTCTTGTGAAATCATTAAGAACTACCATTAGGATAAAACTAAAGAAATACGATCAAAATAAAAGTTTCCATACCAAAATAAAAATTTATGTTCTTACAATGAACTTTTAATTCATATATTTTACCACGGTAAAAATTTATTTCCACAAAATTACATCATTTTTCAGAATAATATTAAACCACTTAAAAGTCAGTTCCACTCCATTTCTATATTTTACTTTTCTTTCATTTTTATCGTTTATAATTGGAAATAAATTAATTTATTATCTCATTTCAACATAATATTTCCCTTTTCATCTTTTAAAAATGATTTTTTGTTACTCTTTTTTCTATTTGGGTTTTTAAAAATGATAGTTCAAAATATTATTAATGTTTTCCAACCTTCAAAAATAAAATTTTTATTCATCAACCTAAAATTTGTTTTGATAACTTTTTTTCTTTTTAGGGATCTATTATTAACATTCATTTTCAAAAAGTATATCTTTTCCAATGTAATCAATTTACATTTTTGAAAATATCTTCTAAAAGTGACTCATAACATCACCTTTTTATAATAATGACAATTTTTTTATAAAGAAACTTTTTATGCAATTCTTCCATTAGAAAACATCATTCCATTTCCATTGTTTTCTTATATAAAAAATTCCAAGTAAGTCATCATGGATTATAAAAGAAACTTTTTTTATCCCAGTCTTATAAAATATTTCCTTAAAAAAATTCCAAGGATCAAAGATATTTACTATTTACAATGAATTTTTTCTAAAAATCTATAAATGTTTTCCATATAATTCATTTTTCAATGTATTATAATATTTTTATTGAGAAAATTGTCAAAATTAAACGATCCACATTATTTCTCTATACGGATTATGAAATATCCTCTTGTGGAGGAATGATCCAACACTGCCTTTGTCTTTCCTAGTCATCCAATGTGTATAAATATATTATATCATTTAATGTTTTTCCTCTGTAAACAATCTATAATTCCTTAAACTGATTGAATTATTTTCACCTATATGTCACACATATATTGATTAGGGAAATTAATTACTTAACTATATACCCTTTATCTATACTATGTAAATAAAAAATGCATTATTATCTTGATTGTATTACATTTACCTAAAAATATAATTTTTATCACTGGATACACAATTATTCTAAATGGATTTATCTAGTTATCATTATGGAATATTTAATTATTTGATTCTATTTTAAGTGGATATGATACCCATTTTCATTCCATTGGATATAAATTCTATATTAATGTTAATGATTTTCATTTTAATATTTATGAAACCCATTTTATTTCTATAGGTTCATTATTATGTTATAAGTGAATGAATTTTAGGTGACACTTATATGTATGGATGATAATGTTTGGATACCCATATCACCATCTAGGTGTTTGGTTAAGAGTTTATATATCTTAAGATATATATATTCATGAGTATATTTTATTTGCTCGTAGTTATATTCATTGATGGCGTGGCTCATTAATGTAATGTTTCCTTATAATAATGTTCATGAAATATTTGAAAGATTTCCTATTTTTATGTTTATTATCATTTATATGTTATGAAATCATGGATCATGTTTATTGAATCATGTTTTCACACTCTTTTAATTCATGTATTTTGACTTGCCATTCCTTATTACTTGATTTATGATCTATTATTTATTAAGTATAAGTTTATTATGTATATTGACTACACCCAAATTCTCATTTTATAATCACTAAAGTTATTCTATTGTTAGTTATTATGTTTACCCTACTGAAAATCTAAGTTCACCTATTTCTTATGTTTCCATTTACCTAGGTTATGTAGATGTGAATAACTTATGAGAAGTCTAGAAGGAGTCCAGTGTGGCTCAAATATTGATAAATTTTCATATGTACTGTAAAATAAATTATTTATATAGCTAGTACTAAAAGGAACTAAACATTCAATTATTTATATTTGGATATTATAATTTTAGATGTATTCTTCATCTTATAAAAATAATGTAAAATAAATATGTGTTTATCAATTTTTTTCTATAGATTGTTTTAGAGAAAAGTTTAGTTATTTTTGATTATTTTTTAGTTATTTTAGGAATTATGATGATATAAAATTATTAAAAACACAAGGGATTAGTTTATAATACATATCTCAGTATATTATAATATCATAGAGTTTTGGAAGTACAAATATTATGTGTTTACTAGAAACTAAATCACTATCAAGAAATTGGAAAGTGATGTGGTTGTGGCATAAATGAACATATGGGTAATCATCCTATTAAATGCTAGTTGAGTATTAAATCAATCTTCACTATAGTGTACAATGACTAGACATAGGATTTTACACCTAGTTAGAAACTCTTAGGGGACATACATTGGTTAATCACATTCAATATACAATAAATTATGATGGATTTATTATGGAGTTGGTTTAATGAATATGTGACAACCCAACATAAAGAAATATATATAGAACCAAGAGTAATATAGGTTGAACTAAAATCTAATATAATAATTTATAACATTAGAAAGTTTTATATTGATTTTTCATGAAATTGTATTACTATAATTATCCTATAGTTATAATTTTTTCATCTATAATTATTAACTATATTGGGAATTAGTAATATTTGATTCTTGAAGTAATCACGTTTATAATGGATTCTATGTACAATGTGGTTATTGTCTTAGTAATAAATCTAGCAGGATAAGATATGGAGTGGGAAATATTATGATAATGAAAAACCATCTATCAAGGATTGTGACTAATAACAGGAATTTTGTTGAGTTTTTAAACTCAAAAATGAAGATAAGGATAGAGTTTCATAGATGTCTACGTAACACAGATAATGAAGGAACGAATTATCAACTTCCTTAATGTCAAAAATATGGTAATAATCCACTTGGGGAATGTATTAAAATAATTGTGAGATATTTTAATAAGGTAAATGACAACATATAAAAAATAATTTCTGAGAAAAAGTGTATATCTCATTGAACACATTGAAAGGAAAAATAGTTCAACCAGAGGTACCATTAACAGACGAATAAAACAGATTTAAGAGACATGAGTATTACCCAAATCAATTCCCTAATCCATGGGATAATGGGGTTAATAAGAATAAATAATTTTCAAGGACAAGTGAACAATGGGAATAATTGGAAACCATGACTACTTATGTATGTTCCAAAAATGACATGGAATGAAGTGCACCGATCATCAAATGAAGAACTGTGATGTTTTTAACTATATCTTGCTCGAACTAATCATTTATACTTAGTATTTTTTTACAAGGACATAAAGTCATCACCTATATCACTAGATGTTAAATTTATAATAAATGTTATAGTTATATTATTATTGTATCCCATATTAATGTTTATGGTAAAGTTCCATGTGAAAATCATATTATTCTTCCTTTAGATGAATTTGATGCGATTATAGATTCTATATCTCAACATATAATACATAGTAATGAAATAGAAATATCATATTTCATATATCAAGTAAACTTATGATAACTTATGACTATAATGATTTTGATGAACATTCTAAGAAAATTGATTCAAATATATTCTCTATATCCTCAATCATGAGGAGATTTTAACATAAATGGTTTGGAAGAAACCCCATATTGTGATAACTCTATTATAAAGGAATATAAGAGTTTTATAGACTTACATAATTTACTAAGGTTGAAAAAACTTTTGAAGTCAAATTACAAGTCATGTATATCTTAAGGACATCCTCATGAATTTAATTAGTGATTATTTATTAAAATTATGAGACACAATTTCTTTATGGAGGGGATACTGTAATGACCCAAAATTTTACAATTTATTTTGTATAAATAAATTTCGTTTCAATATATAGTTATATAGAAAAACATAAAATAAATTGAAATCATGATATGATAAAAAACATTTTGATCATTAGAATATAGAAATTAAATTAGTTGGTATAAAGGGAATAAACCATTTTACGAAATATATGAATAAAAAGTAGAGGAATAGAATTAAGTAGTATAAGTATGACTTATAAACATAATTTTTATGATATTGGAAAGGAAGCAACCTCATTAGGGTTTTAATTAGAATAATCCCATGATGAAATCAAAAAAATTATAGTATGAGTGAAATTGTATATGAGATATGTTCAAACTCATGGAAATTTCCATTAGATATATACTAGTGGAATCACTAAACTTGAATGACAAAAGAGATTACCTTATGATTATATCTTATAAAAAGATAATTAGGGGATATATAACTATAAAATATTATATTATAATAAGGTAGTAATTAATGTGACAATTTTTTTATCACATGTATTTATTTTTCAATTTCAATAAAAAATGATGTTTATTTACTAATGTAATGGTAACATTAATGATATAATTTTAAAATTATTTTTAAGATACATTATTTGATAAAAATAAAAATATTATATATATTATTAATATATATTTATATATATGTATATATTAAAATTACACTACTTACATTTTTAATTGATGGGAAATAAGAATAAGAATGTTTAATACATTGAAAAATTACTTTCCAATGAAAATAGTTTGTCATTATATTTTTTTTTATTTTTTTAATGTTGTAATATAAAATTATATAATTTTCATTTTAAAAAATAAACTTCATTTTTTATTTGTAATTTAATTTTTTTTAAGATTCAATTTTATATTTTTCTAAAATATTTTCTTTTTTGGTGAATAGTTAAAACTATAGTTTTTATCAAAACTGTAAATTTGATAACATTATAAGAAATACCTAGATTTTTATAATACTTTTTATTTGGTTAAATATATATTTAAGAATTAAAATTATACAATTATATATTTCCACATTGAATTGAAAAAACTTATGATTAAAATTTTATAGAAATAAGTAATATTTTCTAATAAAAACTATTTTTGGATTTCTCATTTAATTAAATATTATTCTAGTAATATTTTATTTTCTTATAATTTGATAGAAACATAATTTTTATTAATTTTATTATTAAAAAATATGTGTCATTATATTCAAATACATTGATCATTTTACCTAAAACATAAATTTTAATCTTAAGAGTAGAACTTTTCTAAAAATGGGGTTTTACCCATTACATATACTAATTTTGAAATTGTGTTTTCTCACACATATAATTTTTATCAAATAAAATTTAATTCATATAAATAATTAGTAGGGCCAAATTATTTTAATAGTTTAATTTTATTTTATTAATTTGATGAAAATTGCATAAATATAAATTAGTTACCACGGTAAAACCAAATATTTTAAAAGTAAAAATTCTAAGAGGAATAGACATAGAAATATTTTTAAAATATTTGTGAAGATAAATATTTGATTTATTTTAAACCTCATCTCACCCCAAACTCCATTATTATCCACTTTTGAGTCTTCATGACATGTAAAACATGTTCTGTCTTTATATAATTTTAAAATATTAAGAAAAATACCATTCTCAAAACATTAAAATGGTGATATCATCCTTTATTTAAGACCATATAATAATTTTGGTATACAATTTTAAATATAACTATTATACTTCCTCTGTAACCATATTCATTTTACATTATCATATGGTCACTAGATATTGGATTAAGACCATCATTTCAAAGGAGCCTTCCAAGGGAGAGCCAAAGTTCTTAATGTGAGTACTTTTTCCCTAGTATTCTTTTCTGTAATACCTTTGAAATATAATTTTATAACTATTATATAATGAAATAATTATTTTATATATATTTAATTTTATTATTCTAAGTTAATAACTATTAAACACATTTAAACTTTTAAATTTAGGAAAATGATACTATCATTTGTCTATTGTGATGACTACCACCTTTACAAATAAACAACTTCTATTTTTTTAGAAACTCCTATATTTTATATTTATAAAGGTGAAATTGAATAAAAAATGTCATATATATAATATAATAATTATTATTAGTAGATAAATTATAATACACCATCTTCCCCTCTCATTATTCAATAAATGAAGATGCTAATCACACATTGTGTGGACCACCACCTTTATGAAGAAACACATCACATTTTTCATCAAATTTATTTATTATTTATTAAACTATCTTAAAATATTGTTCAAAATATTAAAATTATCTAAATAATATAATTATGTTCTTTTAATAATTATATTATTCCAAAAGAAACCACTTTCACAATTATAAGCATACATTAATTATGTGGTGTTCATGTTTGGGATAATCTAACCTACTACTTGAACAAAGATATAAAATAATATCATGGATGAGTATGATAATATAATTATTGATAATATATTATATATATAAGAATATAAATACTTATTTTTTGTTACCAATATTAAACTCACTAATTAAGATATAAATGTTTGTTAAAAGTCAATGAAACAAGCACATCGTTGATTTTATCATTAAGTATCTAACCATAAATTCAAAAGATTGAAATTATAAAATTATAAATATTTATAATAAATAAATTTACATTCCATGTATTATATTGGAATGATTAAATTTGGGATTATAATTAATAAAAATAATGTAATTGTGAAACTAATTCAAAACGGTCGAGTTTTATCACACATGATATTAAAAATATATAACAAGTAAATAATATACATATATATAAAAATTATAAATGAAGTTTATAAAGTTTTTTAAATATGAATATGATTATAAATTATATTATTAATAGATTTAGTTTTTTTATATAGGATATTCAAGTGCTTTATTGGAAGTCCTGAATTAAAATAAGGGGTTCTTTGTCTGAAATTTAATTTCCAGAGACATTGTTCTTATTATGCACCATGATATCATTAATATGGGGTGATTAATACCTAATTAATTATTTTAAACAATATTTATGTAATTAATTAGGTTTTAAGAGTTACATTGTTTTTTATTTTAAATTGATATTTAATTTAAAATATTCCCATGTTGAAGGGTGTTTTATTAACTTAACTCTCATTATTGTGTTATAATGATCCCTCTTTCATAAAATCTTAGTTTATTATATAATAAATCATCATTTCATATATCTTTAACTTCCCCTATAGAGGAAATTAAATTATAATCTAGATCTATTTCATTGATAAAAATTCCTATCCTAAAAATTATATCATTGTTGAGAATAACCCCTTCCTATTTAATGATGTTTTCCCCTCTACATCCTTATTTTACTTTCACAACAATATTAGCCTTTATAATTGAAAACAAATTTATGTTTTATCTCATGAGACTTATATATTTTCCTTAACTTATTTTAAAAATAATGTTCTGTTACACTTTTTATGTTGTGGGTTTTGAACAATGATATTTCAATATATTAAAAAGGTTTTACATTCTTTAGAAATAAAATTTTTACTCTTCCACCACACATTTAATTGGATAATCTTTTTGAATTTTTAAGGATCTATAATTCAGATTAATTTTTTAAAATTAAACTTTTTTGATGTTTTCACTTCCCCTTTCATAAAATAACTTTTGAAAATGACCCGTAACTTCATCTTTTAACAGTAATGTCAAAAATATTTTCAAAAGAATCATTTTACATTTTTATTCCATATAAACACATGTTTTGGATAAAATTGTAACTTATATGAAAATTTATCTCTACATATTCATAGTTTATAAATTTTTATTTATTCCCATAGTCTTATAATATATATCTTCATAATTTATTTCAATTGATAATTATTATTTCTTATTATTAAATTGATTTTTTTAAAAATCTCAGAATGTTTTTTTTTCATCTAAGCCATTTTTATTTGAAAAATCGTATAGTTCATAAATTAAACTCTATAAAAAAACCACCAAAATTATTTTTATAGATATTATATAATATCCTTATTTTTTTTGAAATATCCATCAAAAAAAATTTCTTTCCCAATGATACACTATTTATAAATGTAAGATATATTCTAATTTTTTCCTATGTGAACACTATATATTTACATCCTATAATTTAAGGATGTTCTACTATATTTCATACACTGATTTATTGAGATTTTTTTACTTATCTATATACCCTTTATCTACACATTGTAAATTCCATATACATTATTATTTTGATTTAATGATATTTACCTAGAAATTACATGAATTTATTTTTGGTTACCCATTTATTTTCCATGGGGTTATCTTATTATGATTATGTATGATTTATTTATGTTATTATAATAGAAAAGGATATGAAACCCATTTAATTTTCATGGGTTTTTTTATTCTATAAAAAATTTATTGATTTTACTTTTACAGTTTAATGAAACCTATTTTATTTAGGTGGGATAATTATGATGTTAAAAGTCAATGATTTTCAAGTGAAACTCATATATATATATATATATATATGATGAGGGGAAGGGTCCTAAATCTTCCATAATGATTTGGTTTAATGTTTATTTCCTATAAAATATGTATTCATTAGTAAATTTTAGTTTTTAGTATGTGTGGGAATTGATAGTGTAGCTCATGAAAGTAATGACTTCCTATTCTAATGTGTGTTCCATATTTGAATCTCACAATTTTATTATTATTCTAATTTATATATTATTCTCTCATGGATCATGTTTATGGACTCATGTTTCATAATATTTTGATTTATGTGTTATCTTATATGAATCCTTATGTAATTATTTATGGTCTATTCATTATTGGGTATAAGTTTATTATGTATCTTTATTATACTCATATATTGATCTTATACATACTAATGATATTAAAGTATTATCAATTATGTTTTACCATTACTGAGCATCTAGGATCACCCTTTTCTTATGTTTCCATTTCACAAGGTTATAAAGTTGAGTATAACTTTTGGGAAGTATAGGAGACTAGCATGGCTCAATTATGGCGAACCGTTCATAAGCATTGTGAAATAAATTTCTCATGTTTCTATAAATCAAATAAATTAAAACATAAATTATTGAGATTATGATATTATTTTGAAAAATGAAATTCTTAACATATATAAATTAATTAAAATAAATAAATTTTTAGACTAGGGTCACATTAATGTCCCTGTATAGTTTACATCAAGAACCAATGAAAAGGTAATAAATGTTTTATGGATGTTTAAGACACTTATATTTAATGATATGAATTAAAGAAAAAAAACAATTATTTGAAGGTGAGAAAGCCATATACTATATTTGTAACCTTTTATATTGATAAAAAATTGTCGGTCAAAACGTGTATAATATCATATAGTTTTCTGAAAAGATAAAATAATATTTTTAAATATTGTAGCTTAGTAAAATGAATATCTTTTTGAGAATTAAAGTAAAAAAAGAGAAGATTTAAATATTTCCTTATATAGATAAATATTTTTGATAAAAATTAAAATATTTTAGTATATAAGAGTCCAAATAAAAATCAACACTAATAATTGTGTATATGAAATTCTGAAATGATGAGATTCCCTCTTCTATGAATGTTAATTAATTCATAATTTTTATTTTATTCAACTTATATCATAAAACATCTATACTAGATATTTTATTTGTAGTAAAATTATATATTGTTAATAAATCTAATCCAAAGTAACCACACATGAATGTTCTCATAATAATTCATTTGTATATAAAAGGGAACCTTGAGTATAGGATATTTACCGACACTTATAACTATAGTGGATGAGTATATGGTTTCTAAAAATCATTGGACATGAATTCTTTGAATGAAGGATAAATTTTATATTCTAAATGGGAGAATAAATTTTATATTTAGAAAGTGATATTATAACCAATATGAAATAAATTTACCTATAAACCTTATAAAATACGCAAGATCAAAAATAATAATATTTAATATTATTTTATTAAATAAAACATTACAATTAGTATGGTGAAAATTGGTTTTATGACTACCAGATAAAAAATTTCCGATATTTTTTTCTAGAAATTATAAAAACAAATATTTCATTAATTGAGGATGATGATAAGTGCACAACTTACCTCACTCAATAATATAACATTGGTGATAGTTCACCTATTATCTCTTTATATTGATATAAAAATTATTTCTGAAGGTGTATAAAAAATAAAATTCATATTCATATCTATATGATAAAATTATTGAATAATTGGGGTGTTTCAATTAAATATCTAAGGAGTTATGAAAATCTGCAGGAGAAATTAGTCATTTAGATAAAAAAGAGTTATCATTTTGAATGATTTGGGATATTTCAAAAAAATGGTGAGATTGAAGAACCCATAGAATTATTTTATGGTAGTTTTTATTGATACACCATTTTATGATTCCATGACCATTTAATTGAAGATTAATTAAAATATTAAGTGAAGGTATTAACATTCGTGCTGAAATTATTCATAGAACGAATTATTCACACTAAATAAATTTTATGATTTCTACCATGTATTTGATGGAAAAATAAAATATAGAGTTCATAGAGTATAATTCAAGAATAATAGATACATTTAGAGGCACAAAAAACTATATAGTGTAAAGAACAAAAGTAAAAAAACTTCTTATAGGATTTTCGGCTCACGAAACATTTTCTCTAAAATAACCTTAAACTACAATGAATATTATTTTTTTTATGGTTATTACTTTAAATTATGTATTTTATAAAATGTTTTGAGATCTTCCAAACAAACATTCATGGTTATTTCATCATTTTATATAATAAAAGATTAAAAATTATAAATAAAACACACCACCATAACCTGAAGGTTTTGTGTCTTTCGTGATCGTTAACACAACAATCTTATTTTACAATATAGTAAACATTTATTATTTAAGATTTATCATACATGATAAAATTATAGATATTATATACATAATATTCTTATCTATTTCATGGAAAAATTGGAAAATAATATAAAGGTGAGCTCAAATGCTTAGTATTGGGTAAGAAAATATTATGTCATAATGGACTTATCAGTCAATCATAAGCATCTGATAAATCATGAACATTATTAAAATAGAATTACTAATGGATTATGAATGTAAAATATTAAGAATAATAATAATTATTGAATGTTTAAAATGAAATAATTATGGTAATTAAATAATTTCATAAATCATGAAATAAGATTTTGAAATCATAAGAAAATAATCAAGTGATATAATAATGAAAGTATATAAATAATAATCAAATAAAAAGTTATTTTCATGGGACAAACATCAATCATTCATTACTATAATAAATGAAAACCAAATAATAAGGGTGAATTTTAGATCCTAAAATCATATAATAATAGAAAACCTAAAACTATTGAAAATAGGGAAACTATCATCATAATAACACCTATCATGAATGTAGAAATGAAACCATTATTATTAATATCACTAAATAATGGATCTACTGACAACATGACCACTAATTTCACCTTTATAATTTTCTTGGACATCATAAACAAAAAACATTATGGAATGATGGACTGTATGTGGTTTAGTGTAAATATTAAAAGTAGGATACATCAGACACACAAGGGTAGGTAATAAGAAAATTTATCTCAAAATCAAATTTAGTGTAAAGATAGTATAAACCCAAATATGTTTTAAGGATTATACAACCAATGTTGTGAAAAAAATACCCAAATAAAAGACCAGATGTTAGTTATATCCCAAAATAAATAATATATTTCTAACAATTTATAGGACCTAAAACATCTAAACAATCCAATTTCTATAAATTTTATACCGTATCTGTGTAATTTTTATTTTGGACTATTCTATATCAAGGGATATGTGTGTCGATGGAGGGAATACCTAACCCTTATAGAGGATATTTCCATAACACATTGGGGACTACAAACTCCATTGATATATAATAGAAACTCAACATATAGGGAAGTAGATGAACACTATTTTTTATGGGTTACCATGCATTATCATTTTTATATATCTCAAAGAGTACCTGAACCCCAATAGTGGACTATAGGCCAACACCTTGGAGATTATCAAATCTATTCAACTCCAAATTCCTTTATCAAAACCTTTCAATTCTTATATAGAGATAATAATACCAATATAACTAATAAATTATATAAAGGGGTTTCCAATAAAAAAAGGATAACACCATCTTTCTCTATGTTTAAAAACACTTAAATTCTACTATTTATCTATCTGTTTCTAACACCCATGTGATAAAATATGAAATACACCAAAGAAAACATATTATATAGTCTGTACACTTCTATACATGTAATTTTGTCGTCTGTTAGAAGATAGGCATGTAATTATATTGTTCTATCCTATTTTTTCAACCTAAATGTAATTTCCCTTATGATCAAATGGAATGTGGGACTCACAAGTTATCTAGGTGTATACCATTATAACCCAAGTCACATCGTTAACACTAACACCACATGTCCCTTATCATATGAAACATGTGTAACCAGAGGAATAGTTGGTAATGTACTCAGTATAAATAGAGTAATGTAACTCAGCTGTGAATGGTGTATGTTTTAAAACTATACACTATATGATATTCACCTCCCTAGAAAAAACATTCCACTAACAGATGATTGAAAAAAAAATGAAATTAATATGTCCTAAATACATGGATATCATATAATATGATAATAATTGTTATAGTTTATGATAAGAATATGGTAAAGGGAAATGTTTTGAGCCTTTGATTATATCATTCTTGCCGATATGGGGTTATATAAAGACTTTTTAGGGATATATTAAGTTTTAAAAGTGCTATATCATATAATGGTTACATGTGTTATCATTTTTTAATGTATGCGTGAATTGTAAAATTGAGTTTCAAATGGTTCTGGTATTCCATGATTGAAATATACATACCCTATATTTTTAATTCTACCAACATTAAAACTGTCATTAATGTGGATTGGTAGAGTTAATGACCATATGTTACCTGGGATGTAATTGAATCCATTACTCATTCATTTATGAAATGTACAAGTAATGGAATGACATGGGTTTATGGATTAAAGAGTATCCCCATTGCCTCTATAATAGATTTATAATACCATAGTAAACGTCTATTTTTATCCTAGACATGCTCTTTGAAGATAGTCTAACCTCCCTAATGATGTATCATTCCTTATTATTAGTCACCAGGGTATTATCAAATCATATTAAGGAAATGGAAGACTATAAAATACATAGATATCAATATAAATATTTTGTTCCTTTAAATAATACTAATTTATAAATATTTCTTCACCCACACTACAATAAATGTCGTGAAAAATTATTAAATTCAATTAATAATCATTAAAATATCATTATGATAACATATAATGAAATATAATAATAAAATTATCTAAATTAGTGTAGTGGTATAAAGTAATATTATATATACATAATGTTTTAAAAGGTAAAATTTTAATAAAAAAATTTATAATTAGATTCCTTTTCTCTATCGCCGCATCCCTCCACCTCGACATGACTTAGATCTCCCACTTGATGTTTCCTTGGTGTGATTGTGGCTGCGGTTTATCTTTCACGGTGGTGTCTAAAACCTCATGGACTCGACCGACTCGACCTATCTCTTCATTGCTGGCCTAATTACCGCGTCACTCCATATCCAATGGATAGGGCTTCTTCTGGCTGCGTAAAGATGGTTCAGTGGCCAAGATCTAGTTTCTATGACTGAGGGTTGCAACCTCGTCTTCAGTGGCTCATTGGGTGGTCTGTTGTGGTGTCCAAGGGTGATTTGGACAATAGTTATAGGACATGGGATCTAGTTTGCAGTAGGGACCTTTTTTGATGATATTTGGTGCTCAGGTTGCTGTCTATTTGGTGATGGTTTCTTGGTATCCCTTTTTTGCCTTAATTTTATTTTGGGATGTGGTTGTTGCTATTCGTGTTTCTATTTTGGGTGTTTCTGCATTTTTTCTCTGGTGTTTTTGCTGTTAGTATTCTGGTTTTGGGGATTTTTATGTGTGAACCCATTGTGTTCTTGGTTTGGGTTGATTTGTGTCTTTTGATACAATTAATCTTAAAGGCTTCATGGGGGAGGAGAAATTGTAATGATTATGTTGTGAAGGTTAGAAAACAAGTTGGAGATGATTTTGTGAATCCTTGGAACGGTTTTGGTTTGGTCTATTTTTTTTGTGACTCCACAATTTACAGTTGATGGGACTTTTCTACAAGGGACAGTTCTAGATTTAGAAGTGTTCAAAAATAGAAGTTGTGAATGATTATATGGAGTATTCAAAAGTGAACAAGGAATTGAATTGGTAGATTAAGTGGGATTTTTCAGTGGCAGTTCCCGAGGAAGCTTTATAGTTCTTAATTAATTATTGAATTTTGGGTATGTTTGCACCCAGAACACTACATGGATATGCTTCATATAATGTTTAGAGTGGTAATATTTCTCCTAATCATGCTATTAATATTTTTAATTTCTATAGGGTATGGATTTACCATCAGTACTAGGCCCGTACAACCCTACATGGGACAACCCGTCGAGCGGTCATGCGATGATGAAGGCTTGTCATCATGATGCAGTCACCGGGGAGGGGTAGATCCTATATTATTGATTTGGATTATCCATTTTCATGATTTTATTTGGTTGTATTGTTTAGATCTTGCGATTTATCACTATTTCCTAAAAGGTTTTTTGATAATAAAAAAGTTAATTTTTAGTTAATTATGAAAATGTTGACTTTTATTCAAAATTTTTATTTTTATGACAATTATAATTTTCATGAATTCATAAATATATAATAAGTAACTAGAATGTCCTAAAATAATTTAACTAATCAAATATGTAATTTTGGATTAACATTATTCTTTTTAGAATAGTATTTGATCTTAGAGAACTTATGGATAAAGTTTTTAGAAATAAAGTAAAAGGTTACATTTATAAAAAATTATTTTATGTATTTTATTTCAATTAATTAATATTTTGGTAAAATTATTTTATTTATTTATTTTAATGTCACATAACCTACATCTTATTTAAAATAAATCAATTTAGGTCATAAAAATAATTACAATTAATAATTTTATCTCACACCTAAATTTTAATCTTAAATACACTATTATCTTAAAACCATTTTTATGAATTCAAAACATTTATTTTAAAAATAAGTTTTCTTACTAATAGTAATTTTAATTTATAAAATTATATTAATATCTATGGTTATAGTTTTCAAATTTGGCGTCAATATCAAATTTAATGATGATAATTTTAATTAATTGATATAGGCGAGAGTAAAATTTACCTTGGTAAAAGTACACATGGATAAAGTGAAAAGTGAAAGTAAAAACCCCTAAATAACTCAATTATGTTCCAAAAATGAGTTTATTGGAGGTTTTTTGAAGATATCATGGATTATAAACCATAATTTTTAAGTTGGGGTGTCTTTGAACTTGAATTGTATAAAGAAATAATATAATAATTTAAGTTCATTCCAAAATTACTCACCTCTTCACTAATAAAGTGACACAATTACACCCCTTATTTAAAAACCTTTAATATCTAATTTATTTAATTAAAATATGAATATTTTTTTAGTTTTGAAACATATTCCATTACAAATATCCTTTTTACACCCTTAATTGGCATAATCCCTTCATTTAAATGGATAATTACAACTAAAATAAAAGATCCCGATATGAGTATCACTCTCCTATTAGTATTTATTTTCAATTTCAATCATCCAAATATTCTTTACATATTTTAATATATTTAATTCAATACCATAAATATAATCAAATGAAATTATATTAATTTAACATCAATTATTATATCATTTTGTAGCAACCTCTATTAAAAACAAACACATCAGTAATGTGTACTTGTAAACTATCACCTCCAAGACACGATGTGATTCGTTTTTCATCGCCACAACTTTTATATTTTTTCAACGATTGGTTTGATGAATAAATATTTTTTATGTCTCTTGTAAAATTTTAAAATGATAAACCTTTATATTTACCATCATTATATCCATTAGTTTATGAAATGAGATTGTTAATCATGTTTATGTGTGAACTACATACTCCATAAATGATGTGTATTATTTCAATTAATAACCTGACATGGATTGACCTAAAAAATGTAATTAGTAAAATAATACGATGTTAATAACATTAGTATAATTATTAAATGAAAAATGTTCATATAACATCTCTTTGTCCATTCATTTAGAAATTTGTTTGTTAATCATACATATATGCAGACTACCACCTTTACAAACATAATGTTTCCAATTTCTTATTTGATATTGATAAAGGTGACCAAATTTTTTGATCCAAACCATACAATATCAAAATGAAATTTTGGATCATGTTTCTTCCCAATGACCTTATAGGTTTAGAGTTTTATTGAATTATGAAAAAATCATACATAAACAATATCCATGCAATGGAATGAGAATATATCCCACTTAACATATATTTTCTTATTTTTCATTATGTCATCTTTATAATCCATATGAAATATTTTCCAAAAATAATTCATTAATACACAATATTTATAACATGGGGAAAGGAAACATAAGAAGGGTGAGATCAAATGATCATTAAGGGTAATCATAAGAATTAATAATTGAATGTCATCTGTGAGCATAAGAATGTCATATGTGTATGATGACATAATCAAAGTGCTTGAGTATAACATAATAATGTTTATACCCATCAATAAATTGATCATAAAATATGTGAACATGGAATAAAGATTTAAAAAAGTTAAGAGTCACAAGCATCAATAATCACGAGCCACATGATATTAGTCTTGATAAAAGGAAACATTGTAAACCTATATCAAGAATAGATAAAATGTATTGGTATATTTGGGACATTATCATATTACCACTCTTACAAATGGAATGGAAAATATGGTTGAATTCTATCTCTAGAGTACCCAATCTGTTAGTGGGATATAACGGACCCATACATCCTTGATTAATAATGAAACCACCCATCGTGGGTTTATAATGTAACAACCCATCCTTGGTTTATAATGGAACCACTCGTCCTTGGTTTATAAAAGAACCAACTATCATTATAAAAATATCCAACAACCATATAATGAATAAAGTATATAGATAATTCATTTCATTATAAACTCATTGTAATACCTTTATTGTTTTTAGAATATTATTTACCCATATAAAAGTGATATGTTCCATAACAATGTCTTTGAAACATGATTGACATATGGAAAATAAATGAGTTTCATAAAAATATATTTGAAACAATATTATTCCATATAGATACATAATTATGACGATATCAATAAAAAACATCCTCAATGTAGGATAAGTAACAACAAGGGTTTCTTATGTTGATGAATGTAAAATTCCATTAAAATAACATTAAAAACATTCTTTATGAAAATAACCTTTTTTTTACTTTGAAAATCACTTTTAAAAACTAAAAATTCATAAACTAGTTTGATAAAAATTTAATTTAAAACAGACATGGATATTTTTAAACTAATATTCAATGCAAATAATGGTATTTATGGAGGAAAAATCTATTCATTACATAGAGGTTAAAAGAAATAGTCCTTTTATATTTTTGGTAAAATCCAAATGTGAATTCATTGGAAAATTATAGGAAGAATAATTTTAAATCATTTTTTCCAAATTCATTTATGGGTAAAAAATAAATTTAGAAAACAATAGTAAAAAATATTTAATTATTTCAAAAATATTTATTTTTAATAAAAAATTATTTTCAAACAAAAAGAGATTTGGAATCAGTCTTCCCAAAAAATATTTTATTTAAAAAATCACTTTTTAAAATATAAAAACATCCCACATAGAAAAGAATTTTTTTTATTTAAAAATAACCTTTGTAACATATAAATACATAATTAAATCATTAAGTCATAATGATAGGCTAAAATTATGTTTATGACATATTTTTTTAATAAATACATTTCTTTTTGAAAACAGTTGAAAAAGGAACTTTAAAGGAGGATTTTTAAAGGAAAGTCATTTACCACTTCAGATGTCACAAACCAGGTCGGGTCGCCATCTGACCCAGTCCGCAATAAGGCCCAAAGGGCGTTCCTGATCCCCACGGGCTGACACAAGTGCCTGGGTATCATAAGTAACAAAAGGGAACGGTTTACCCGAAATAAAAGGTAAAAAGAAAACTCACAATATAAAAAACTAAAACTGGAAACAGACAACCAAACAACTGAAACTGGAAACAGGAAACCAAACACACCCTTAAACTATAAAAAAAACCTAAATGCTCACAAATTAAACCAACATCCAAAACTAAACAACAGAAAAAATACTAAAACTCTAAGTCAAACCTCCAAGCAACAAGAGAGGTGTAGCATCCACACGCCACAAACACCAACCTGCCTAAGAATACAATCAATGACTAAAACCACCATCGCTAGGTTCAACGCTTCGACCTAAAATACAAAAGAAATAGAATCTACATACACCCAAAGGTGTATATAGGGTGTGATCCAAAAGGCCTAGTAGGACATCACCCAATAAAAAGGTTCCACACAAAAATTATTAAAAGACAAATACATTTGCAATTTTAAATCAGAGCGAAGAAGTAAATGATGGAACTGTTTTAAAGAAAATGGGATTAAGGGAAACAGTTTCAAATAGAACGAATTAAATTAAAATGCACACACCCTTAATTTTAAAAAAACATAACCAAAGTGTCACACCGACGAGCGTAAAGTAACCAATGAGCACTAAAATGGGAGAGGCCGCATGGGTGTTAGATAGCTTGGGTCCTTAGATCTTCGTGTCTCGGTGAAACGTGTCTTAGAAGGCCACAACCCTCAGAAAATGTGGCTTAGAAGGCCAAAACCCTCAGAAAACGTGGCTTAGAAGGCCACAACCCTCAGAACAGCATATGTTTAGTTAGTGTTGCAATCGTCAGTCCTGCCAGTGAAACCGGGTTGAGTCACCTCCGGAACACTAGGTACTAGTCTAGTCTACCCTCCTAGCTACCTGAGCTTCCCTATTTGTGCTCAAACAAGTTTCAAGTTCCTGTCACCTGTCACAATAATGCATAAAATCCAAACAGGGTACTTACACACGCAAAATCACAATTTTCAAACCCAAACCTGATTTTAAAACCACACGCACACCAAAATCTTTTTTTAAACTTAATCTGCATTGCTTACACATTAAATTAAACTAGATTCATAATTTAACAAAACACTTTGATGATTAAGAAAACCCCTAAAAGTGTTTAGTAAACAGTTTTCAAACATGTCATAAAACTCTTAAAGGAAATAAAAAGACATTCAAAGCCCCTTTTCAAAATAAAACATATTCTGACACATGCCAAAATATAAACCATGTAATCCTCACTCCCTAACTCACACACTGCACAAATTACAAAAAAAATAATAAACAATCCAAAAGTAAAATCTTATAAAACAATTTAAAATAAATCACTTGAAGTTACACACTAAACCCATGCCAACCCCTCTTTTACGACTTAACACACCTGTCGTCATGACACAAATACAATTTGTATCACGTGCACAACTTAACAAGATAACCGCACAATTCAAAATCACTAACAGAGTTCTTAGCAGAAAAAAACACTCCTAATATAACCAACCTACTAAATAATTTCCAATGCAAATCAAACTTCAAATAAATCCAACTTCACACAACGAAAATTAATTGAATAACATGTCAGAGAAATTAATCATTTCAAATTAATTCATCAAATAATGACTTGGACGTGGAACCACCTACCTTTGACGCCGAGACTTCTAAACTTGGGGGTGAAACTCCAATCGCAACCAATTCGCATCACAACCAACTCAAATTATACCCTAAAAAAATAGACCAAAGATAACATCTAAACCAAACCAAAAACCACATAAACTCTAATAGATCCCCACTAAATTGAAATGAAGCAACTAAAACAACGATGGGGGGTTTAACCACGGTGTTGGTTGAGGGTAGGGGTGCGGCGCGAATCCGATTCCAAGGGGAAAATGGTGCGACGGCAGGGCGGCAGGTTCTTGAAGGGGAGAGGGGGACGCCAGTGGTCCATGATGGAGGGTCGACCAGAGCATGAGGCGCGCACAGGGGTCCGAGCGAATGTGAAATTCTGCTGGCCAGGAGCAGCGGTGCAGCTTGGGTAGCCGGTCCGGTGAGGGCTCAGTGCGGTGCGGCTCAGGTTTGTAGGGGGGGGGGGGGCGTTGCGGCTGGCGAGGGCGGAGTGAATGAGAGGTAGGGTCTAAGGCGGCCTGGTGTGGGGAGGTCGAGCAACGACTTAGGTGTGCGAAGGTCGTGCAGATTGAGGGGCTGGAGCAGCGTCGCTCGGATGGGGTAGGCCGGAAGAAAGCGGTGATGAAGGAGGGCTTGAGGAGAGGCCATGGCAAGACTGGAGAGGGGAGGAAAAAGGGCGGTGACCTGCAGTGTACAAGGAGAAGTCCCAGTGGCTTGATGTGATGAAGAAGAGGAAAAAAAAACGGGGGGGCTGCGCTAGCCAACCCTTGAAGAACAAAAAAAAAACAAAGTAAAAAAAAGGAATTAAGAAAAAGAATTAAAAAAAAAATTAAAAATAAAATAATAATTATATTAATAATTATAATAATAATAATAAATAAATAAATAAAATAACTTAAGTATCTACACTAATAATAATAATAATAATAATTAATAATAATTAATAATATAATCAAATAATATTACTATCATTTTTGATGAAACAATTTCTTAATGTTTATTAAACATATTATTTTTATTTTATTCATATTTCATTGTTCATCATCATTTTATTATTATTTTATGTTTTAAATCATTTTTGAAAGCAGAGAAGACCACGCGGCCTCAGAACCGGGCCTTTCTCGTACGTCCGGTGACGCAGAACCCAAACACTCATAATAATAATAATATTAATAATAATGATAATGATAATAACAACAATATAGTAGAATAAATTGTAAACTATACAATAATCTACTTAATAAAATGATAATAATAGAAATAATACTCACTTAAATTATAATTCAAGATAATGATAATAATATTTTCAAGTGAAATTAATAATAATAATAATAATAAAACTATTTTTAATTCATCTTATTTCGTTAATTGAAAATCGGCAAGGCATTTAGTGACCAGGAAAGGTCGCGTGATGACCCAAGTGAGGCTGCATGACTTCGACCGCAGCGCGCTGGACGTAGTGAAGGTCAAAACACACGTTTTAAGATAAGAATTCAAAATTTTAACTCAGGTTTCAACCCGAACCACCCGATGTCCAAGAAAAATTGATAAAATAAATAATGTAAAAGATGAGGGTGTGACAATTCTCCCCACCATAAAGCTTTCCTTCCCCAGAAAGCCACAACTAGAACCAAACCTCAAAGAAGAAAACAACACTTCCTTAAGGTTCAATGCAGATCCCCACAAACATTAAGAAATGAGAGGAAAAAGTTTCGTTCTCAGAGGAAGTGAATCAAATGAAAACTTTAAGAATGCGTAAAAATACTTTATGGTAAGTGACGCCCACCCCAAGGAACTAAAAAGCCTCCAATTTACTAATCAAGTAAGGAAACTCTCACACCCACTGAATCCAACTTCACAAGCCGAAACACCTCAAGCACTATTAAACCGAAACCATGCCATTTGGATAGAATGAACAAACAAGGTCAAACCACGTACACGAAACACTCTTATCACTTATCACCAATCCATATTTAAAAAAATAAGCAAAAGATCAATATGGGGAGGCCTGAGGGTCTCCCCACCATTAGGAACTCACTGACGCTTGAAACGAGACTGGAAAACTGACACGGGTGGCTTCGAGCGGACTCCCCGCCATTAAAGAAAAGTCCATCACTGATTCATTCTAGAGACATTCATGCAAGACCCAATGTGGGTCTTCCCACCATTAAGAACCTACCAATGCCCAAGACGAGACTAGAAAACCAATATGGGGAGGTCCGGGCATACTCCCCGCCATTAAGGAAAGGCCAATACCGATTTATTCTAGAGACCTTTGTGCGAGACCCATCGTGGGTCTCGCTGCCATTAGAATGAACAGAGGATACAGAACTTTGAGAAAAAAAATTCTCGATGGTGACCAAAAACCTCACCATAAGGGGTGGGGAGGGAGGGACCCGACTACCATGGTGCCAAAAGCATGACCCAAGACAAACTAGCATTTCCACATTCCTGGATGAACATTTTCCCAACATTGAGACCGACCTACCCAACATATTCCATAAGGACCGTTAAAGCGATTTCATCCAGTGGAACGCGACCCCCAAGACTCTATGGAAATGAAACTACCCCACCTTTGCATAGTCACTAAATCCTTACGTGCCCAAATGGTTCGTTTGGAACGGAACAACTATAGGAATTGATTTAAACTATTTTGACTTTCAACACCGATGACAGAACAATGTCAGGGTCCCATACACCCTATGGGTTCCTGAACACGCGCTAGCTTCACTTCGAGGCCTACGACTGGAGCCCTAATGTTTGAATCATCTCCTGCCTCGCAGTCAGGTGTCGAAGACTTCCGAACGGAGCTTCTCCTTTTGGTGTCACACACGACCACACTGCAACCGAGGCATCACCAGCAAACACAATACATTACAACATCCAACTAATCATACATGGAATATTCACCAACACAAGATATGAAATGGTGCATACGCATCACCCTTTGTTACACTGAATGAGAATAAGACACCACAAATCTTCACTGAGAACGATCGTTGTTGTCGAGAGAAACATTATACCGAGAAAGCATTTAGACCGCACCTTGAACAACACGTGATTCCAGCAAACGACCATAGCAGCCTCACACGACTGGGTCTGACAAACTAGTAGCCTAACACAAACCTTTTCTTAAACGAAACAAACCAAAGACCAGAGGTCATTTAGAACAATAGACCACACCAACAACTTCGGGTTGCTTCCACCTTTTTCTCACTAGAATCTCCTTCACCGTTTCGAAACATAACATTCAAATTAATGAGGTCAAACTTCACCCTTGACAATCAAAGAGACTCACACTGCAAGATGTCACCGAACATGACCCTTGAAGCCGATATAAATACTACAATGCCCTTCAAGACACTGGTCAACACTGAAAATTCTGAACCACCTTCACCCTTCCCCACTGGATTTCCTTTTTCCATTTCCAGGGGGAACCTTCAGACACGACAATGTCAAACTTCATACCTGAAGAGTGAGACACTCAAAAGACCAAAACTCCCTTCAACTCTAATCACATCTATCATCCCGATATGATAGGATCTTCTTAATTGTAAAAAGAAGAGGTGGGTTCAATTCTAGAATTCAAGAAGAGATTCCTCTGATCAACTAGAGGGTCAGCCAACGGCGAGTTTCCTGTAGCCACACTTCAATCACATGTCAACGCTTTATGGGGAGGGGAATACACTAGTTAATAAAGAAAACCATGGACCCAGTCAAACTGGTCCAATGGCCAATACACACCACAAGTGAACACTACACATGCAGTGGGTACCACTGTAAGGAATTCCCGAAGCACTTCTCAAAAGGGACCATTAATCACACAATTTTTCACAAACTGACCAACTTACAAATAATAATTCAAAATCAAGACACAAGTCAGTAAAAAAGGATCCTCAGCTTGAAACTCCTAACACACAACATTTCCAAAACACAAGGACACCCCCCGCAACCACCGGTTACTAAAACACCAATTTTTTTTTCATTTAACAAAACTTTTTAAAAATAAGCAAAGCTGATGGGTTGAACAAACACCAATGGTGTCCCATGGGCCAAACACATGCATGTTCTCATACCGCACCGACACCCCCCTCATGTCCATCCAGACACTCATCCACTCGTGCTATTAACCCTTTCTCTTTCCCATACACATTCATGCATGTGGTTGCCCCTGAGAACACCAAGAATAAAAACCAAACAATTTCATTTTTTTTCAAAACCAAAACATTCAACCCACTCTTTTCAAACCTTACAAGCCATTTCATTTTTAAAGCGCTCCATTTGAAAACATTTTCCAAGACCAAAACATTTTTTCTTAAAAACCAAATTTCCACGAATCCAAAACAAAGGAATGAGAAACAATGCTGGAGGAAACTAGTGTCAACGAGTGATTGAAGCATATGGTTGGCGGCCATACGCCAATCATGCCACTGGCCACAGAGAGTATTTTAGGACAGCGTCCCTGGCTCCGCAAGGCTTTCCAGACCCTGTGATCTTACTAAGACCACTGACCCTACTCCCTTTTCATTTCCCCTAGACAAGATTAACCGCAACGACCAAAGACTCAAGCAAACCTCAACTTACATTTGTAACACAAGTCCTGCCATGAGGTGTGATGGCCATACACCTTACTCATAGCCTGGACGTCGAGTCCCAACAACCTTAACTTTGGTCTACACTAACTCTAACCCCAAAGAACACGACCCAAGAGAGAAAAGCTCCCTCTGATACCATTTTGTAACGAACCAAGTCGGGTCGCCATCCGAACCAGTCCAAGACAAGGCCCGAAGGGTGTTCCCGATCCCCAAAGTCTGGCACAGGTGCCCGGGTATCATAAGTAACAAAAGGGAACAGTTTACCGAAAATAAAAGGTAAAAAGACAACTCACAATATAAACAACTGAAACTGGAAACATACAACCATACAACTGAAACTGGAAATAGGAAACCAAACACGCCCTTAAAATATAAAACAACCTAATGGCTCACAAATTAAACCAACATCCAAAACTAAATGACAACAAAAGAAACTAAAACTCTAAGTCAAACCTCCAAGAAACAAGAGAGGTGCATCATCCACACACCAAAAACACCAACCTGCCCAAGAAGCCAGTCAACGACCAAAACCACCATCGCTAGGCTCAACGCTTCAACCTGAAATACAAAAGAAACAGAATCTACATACACCCAAAGGTGTATGTAGGGTGTGAGCCAAAAGGCCCAGCAGGAAGTCACCCAATAAAAAGGTTCCACGCAAATATTATTAAAAGACAAATACATTTGCAATTTTAAATCAGAGCAAAGAAGTAAATGATGGAATAATTTTAAAGTAAATGGGATTAAGGGAAACAGTTTCAAATAGAACTACTTAAATTAAAATGCACACACCCTTACTTTTAAAAAAACATAACCAAAGTGTCACACCGACGAGCTTAAAGTAACCAATGAGCACTAACATGGAAGAGGCCGTATGGGTGTTATCTAGCTTGGGTCCCTAGATCTTCGTGTCTCAGTGAAACATGGCTTAGAAGGCAACGAACCTCAGAAAACTTGGATTAGAAGGCCACGACCCTCAGAAAACGTGACTTAGAAGGCCACGACTCTCAGAACAGCATATGTTTAGTTAGTGTTGTAATCGTCAGTCCTGCCAGTGAAACCGGGTCGAGTCACCTCTGGAACACTAGCTCACTAGTCTAGTCTACCCTCCTAGATACCCGGGCTTCCCTGTTTGTGCTCAAAAAAGTTTCAAGTTCCTATCACCTTTCACAATAATGCATAAAATCCAAACAGGGTACTTACACATGCAAAATCACAATTTTCATACCCAAACCCAATTTTTAAACCACATGCACACCAAAATCTTTTTTTAAACTTAATCTGCACTGCTTACACATTAAATTAAACTAGATGCATAATTTAACAAAACACTTTGATGATTAAGAAAACCCCTAAAAGTGTTTAGTAAAACGTTTTCAAACATGTCGCAAAACTCTTAAATGAAATAAAAAGACATTCAAAGCCCCTTTTCAAAATAAAACATATTCAGACACATGCCAAAATATAAACCATGTCATCCTCACTCCCTAACTCACACACTTCACAAATTACAAAAAAAATAATAAACAATCCAAAAGTAAAATCTTATAAAAAATTTAAAATAAATCACTTGAAGTTACACACTAAACCCATGCTAACCCCTCTTTTACGACTTAACACACCCGTAGTCATGACACAAATACAATTTTCATCACTTGAAGAACTTAACAAGATAACCGCACAATTCATAATCACTAACAGAGTTCTTAGCAGAAAAACAAACTCCTAATATAACCAACCTACTAAATAATTTCCAATGCAAATCAAACTTCAAATAAATCCAACTTCACACAACGAAAATTAATTGAATAACATGTCAGAGAAATTAATCATTGAAAATTAATTCATCAAATAATAAATTAGATGTGGAACCACCTGCCTTTGACGCCGAGACTTCCAAACATGGGTGTGAAACTCCAATCACAACCAATTCGCATCACAACCAACTCAAATTATACCCTAAAAACAAAAACGGACCAAAGATAACATCTACACCAAACCAAAAACCTCATAAACTCTAATCAAGCCCCACTAAATTGAAAGGAAGCAACTAAAACAATGAAGGGGGGGTTTACCCATGGTGTTGGTCGAGGGTAGGGGTGCGGTGCGAATCCGATTCCAAGGGGAAAATGGTGCGACGACAGGGCGACGAGTTCTTGAAGGGGAGAGGGGGAAACTGGTGGTCCGTGATGGAGGGTCGACCAGAGAATGAGGTGCACACAGGGGTTCGAGCGACTGTGAAATTCTGCTAGCCGGGAGCAGCGGTGCGACTTGGGTAGCCGGTCCGGTAAGGGCTCGATGCAGTGCGACTCGAGTTCGCTAGGGGGTGTGGTGTTGAGGCTGGCGAGGGCGGAGTGAATGAGAGGTAGGGTCTGAGGTGTCCTGGTGTGGGGAGGTCGAGCAGCAGCTTAGGGGTGCGAAGGTCATGCAGATTGAGGGGCTAGAGCAGCGTCGCTCAGCTGGGGCAGGCCGGAAGAAATCGGCAATGAAGGAGGGCTTTAGGAGAGGCCATGGAAAGACTGGAGAGGGGAGGAAAAAGGGCGGCGACCTGTAGCGTACAAGGAGAAGTCCTGGAGGCTTGATGTGATGAAGAAGAGGAAAAAAATGGGGGGGGGGGGGCTACGCTAGCCAACCCTAGAAGAACAAAAAAAAAACAAAGTAAAAAAATGAATTGAGAAAAAGAATTAAAAAAAGAATTAAAAATAAAATAATACTTATATTAATAATAATAATAATAATAATAATAAATAAATAAAATAAATTAAGTATCTAAACTAATATTATTATTATTAATAATAAATAATAATTAATAATATACTCAAATAATATTACTATCATTATCAATAAAACAATTTCTTAATGTTTATTAAACATATTATTTTCATTTTATTCATATTTCATTGTTCATCATCATTTTATTATTCCTTTATATTTTAACTCATTTTTGAAAGCCGGGAAGACCACGCGGCCTCAGAACCGGGCCTTTCCCATACTTTCGGTGACGCAGAATCCAAACAATCATAATAATAATAATAATAATAATAATAATAATAATAATAATAATAATAATGATAATAACAACAACATAATAAAATAAATTTTAAACTATACAATAATCTAGTTAATACAATGCTAATAATAAAAACAATACTCACTTAAATTATTATTCAAGATAATGATAATAATATTTTCAAGTGACATTAATAATAATAATAATAATAATAAAAATAATAATAATAAAACCATTTTTAATTCATCTTATTTCGTTAATTGAACATCGGCAAGGCATATAGTGACCAGGAAAGGTCGCGTGATGACCCAAGTGAGGCCGCACGACTTTGACCGTAGCACGCTGGACGCAGTCAAGGTCAAAACACACGTTCTAAGATAAGAATTCAAAATTTTAACTTGGGTTTCAACCCGAACCACCCGAGGTCCAAGAAAAATTGATAAAATAAATAATGTAAAAGATGCGTGTGTGATATCAGAAGTATTTTTATTGTAAGAAACATGAATGATTAAAAATAAAAAAGACATTAAATATAATTATAATAGATAAATTCTTGATATAACATGTAAAATAAGATTTATATACACCTCATAAAAGAATAAAGGTGAATAACATCAAAATATGCCTCAATGAAAGCAAATTGAGACGAATTCCCTTACAATAATCATAACATTGAATTTAGAATTAGTAAATTAGTCAATTATTTGTATCAAATATAAATCCACATATAAAAGTTTTAAATAAAAAATAATATATTAAAAATTCATTGCACAGATAATCATAGAATATCAATGGTAAATAATCTCTAATATAACCCAATGTAAAGGAATTGAGTTATGAAATTATTTACCACTTGGTAACTTTGATGTCAAATATCCTTGGATTAAATCATTCAAATTGAAACATGAAATATCATTATGTTTGATGGAATCATGATATTAATTGAAAAAGGGGAATTATATACACCACAAAATAAAAAAAGTGGTGAATATGGCATATGTCTCATAGAAATAAAAAAATGAAATTAAAAACCCTTACCTCGAGTCCAGAAATTCATTGTATATCCTTTAACTCATGTCTAATAAGATTAAATAAATTATTTTATTTCTTAAAAACCTTTTACAGGTTTAACACCTTATTCTTAAATCATTTATTTTATTTCTTTATAATGAAATGTTTAAATACTTAATCTGTAAAGTCTATGTATGGTGTTTGAGGACATTTGATTCATTGTTTAAAAACAGTTTTGGTGTATTGACCATGGTAAAAGAGTAAATTATTTTAGAAAATCCCAAATAATAATCATGAAATAATAATCATATTTATTTATAAATTATAATTTTAAAAGAAATCATGAAAAATTGATATGAAAAATGAACTTTGTTACAGTCATGGAGGCGGTAGGTTGTACGTATGCATAAGTAATATTTCCATTTTTCAATGATCATATGGAAAATGGTAAGTATTATTTTATCTTTAAAAATGATCCTAATTTCATAAATACCGTATCATTTATTTAAATATACTTATATATATATATCATTCTTGTAATGTGGTGATGAAAAAAGTAATTACATCCATTCATAGAAGTTGTAGTCCAACACATACATGAACGAAGCTATCATTTTTCAGTGTAAGAAAGAAAATGATATATTATATTTTAATAATCATAAATATGTCATTATTATAATTAAAATTTCTTATTTATCACATATTATCATTAAATTTATCCTTATTACCTTCAATGTAAAGAGTATGTGAAAACTGAATCACATCGCATCGCATGGCGATAGTCCACCGTACACATGAGCAACCTTATTAAATCACCCAAGGAATTAAAAGTAAGAAGGTAAATGTGATATAATAACTCTATATTTATTTATATGTTAAAAAAATTGTGTATATTTAATTTATTTCCATCATTACAATAATTCGTGAGAGGTGATGGGGGAAAATGAATGACATCGGTTCACGAGGCAGTAGTCCACCATACACACAATTGATGATTTTTTATCCCATTTAATGTAAGAGAAGATAAATTTTTGTAAATAAGTTAATATAATAAAATTTAATTATATATAAGATAATATTATTATCATGTTATCATAGTTGAATAATATTTTGAGGTGGTGGTCAATGAAATAAAACAAAAACCCATAGTTAGGAATTTCAACACTTCTCGGGATACATCTTTAAGATTATACCTAAAGAATTTATAGAATGGATTTATGAACGAAAATAGGGTTCAAAGATGAGGGTATGGAAGTTGGGATGTTATTTGGGAAGGTATTATCCAAAAAAAATGTGTTTTATGGTGTGAAGAAGAGAACACAGGGGGTGGCCTTTTATAAGTGAGTTGAGTGGAAAACATGTATTATTTTGAAAAGAGAAATGTATAACTATTGTTTTCACATGAAAAAAGGTTCCAAAATGGAATATTATAGATAAATATGTATTATAAGGTCTAAATATTTCCATAAAATAGATTTTATACTTGTTTTTAGGTCATTTTAACTCTTATCATCTTAATTTAACCCTTAGTGAACCCATTTTTACCTTAACCATGATAATTAATTTTTAATGTTTTAACTATTCATGATAAAAATATTATGGTAAAACTATTATAAATTTCAAATTATTATAATTCCAATAATGGTATTCATTTTTTCAATTTCATTTCATAGATGTTGCAGAATTAAATTTAAAACAAAACCCACATACACATTGAAAGAGAGGGATTTCAAGAAGTGTTTTTTTAAGAAAAATGTGATTTTATATTAAATATAATAATAATAATAATAATAATAATAATTTTATGAATATAAATTAATATTTATTTATATATAATAATTTAAAGAATTTCACATTAGGTATTTTTCTAATTAATGAAAAAGTAGAAGCATTATGCACTTTAAAACAGTTTTTTAGAAAAAATTCCATTTTTATAGAAAAAAAAACTTATACTAAAATAAAATATAAAGTTGATTAAAAAGTAATTAATTGGATTAAAAAAATATTTATTTTTATTTAAATCACATTCAAAATATACTTGGGATTTTAAATTCCTTAATTTTGTGAAAAGAAAAGCCTTTTTTTTACAAAAAATGGTATTTTTCACTGTTCACTGAAAAATCAATATTTTCTGAAAAATAAAAAACTTTAAACCAAAGTAAATTTTGATATTATAATTTCAGAAATTAATTTTATTTTATAAAATTAATTTTTTGAAAGTTCTAAAATTTAATTATAATATTTTTCATGAAAACAAATAAAACTAATTTTTGGGGAAAACAAATTTTTAAGAATAAAATTACATTACTAAAGATTGATTGATTGTTTTATAAAAATTTATCAATAAATTATATTGAGTATGAAATATATATATATATATATATTTCATGCATTAGTTAATATTATTCATAACTACGAATTTAACGACTATGTTTTAATGGTTTTATATTTCACGGTTCATTTATGCTTGGCGTGGCATGTTAAATACACTATTAAACACAATATTTTTTTTCTAAAGTATCAGGGTATTAAATACTCCCCCCATTAATAATTTTATTCTCATAATACTAACTTTATATTAATAATCAAAGGTTGGAAATTTAAAAACACTTTTTTTTGAAACCCACATCATAAAAAGGGATAATAAAACATCATCTTGATAACATAGAAAAGGACGTACAATAGTCATATTTAATAACACACACTAGGTTTAAAAATAGGATAACATAGGTGTTAATTTAATAATTTTACATGAAAGAAAATAATAAATAACTATATATGGTTATATAGATCATTGATCATATTAAAGTGAAAGATCAATAAAATGTTAAAGTCCTCGAAACTATAAATCTGGATGAGTTAAAACACCATCATTTCATCCGAAATTAAGGTAGTAGGATGTTATTTTTTTCAACATAATTTTAATAGTGTTTTGGAATTAGTCTAACATATATACTGAAAATATAGTGAAATATATTTACTTTAAAAGTTTAATTTCACACTCTAGATAATTTCTACCACAATCCCATCTTTTTCTCCAAACATTGAGTATTAAAGATGAATTTATCATTCCTAAAGTGATAAAATATAATTTTAAAGACCACATAACCATGAAAGGTGTAACATCCTGAGTTTTATGAAAGAAACACTATATTCAATAGCGTATATGATATGCTACATCAAGCTTAAACTGAACAACTAAATATTATTAATTAAATGTTAGCATTATAACCTAGCCATTGGAATATAAGGAATGAAGAACATAAACTTAATTATGAAAATATGGTTTAAAAATTATTAAATAATGATTCATTGGTTACCAAATTTATTAGAAATGAAAATAAAAACCAATTGAATATCAATGATGTGTTTTTATGAAAACCTATTTAAAAGAGAATAATTGTGTTTATAAAATCATATCACTCTTTTTGGATTATTATTTAATGAAAAATATTTTTTATATATTCAATTTAATTTTTAAAATTAATCTTATATTTTTTCTAGAGATTATATAAGAACAAATTTAGTTTTACAAATAAAATGAGTGTTTTTCTGAAAATATAGTTTTACTGCTTTTTGATGGTGGACCTATTTTAAATATACCTTTTTAACTTTTATATATTCTATTGGAAAAAATAAACTTATTAATTAGATTTTAGAGATCAAAATTTACTTTGGTTGAAATTTTGGTATTTTTATGATAACATTTATATTTTAATGAATAGTGAAAAAATACTGTATTTTAATACAAAACTGCCTTTTGGTCTAACTTATTTATATAGTTATATTATCATTTTAAATGGTTTTAAAGTGTAATTGGATTATGTTTTTATCCTTTAATCAAATTTTTTCATTTAAAGTCATTCCACATTGAAATTATATATAACAAACGTCAATATTTTGATGCTTATTACTTTAAAAAAAACCATTTTAACATTTTGACAATGGGAATTAATTTTAAATTAATTACTAAAACATTTTTGTTTCTAATTTGTGAAAATAGATTCAATATTTGGAATCCGAAGGTCCAAATTAGGTAAATATGACCTTTTTATTTATAGACATTATGAATAGTAACTTCAGTAATTATTTTTATTTACCATGGTTAAAGTGTAAATCAGGTAAATAAGGGTAATAAATAATATTATAATAATTTAAAACTACCCTAACACATGACATAATCCAATTTTATGAGATATATCCAAAAATGTGAATCCTTGGGTCGATTATAGGACCCCATGGAGCCATATGGGTGTGATAATGACATGTTATAATAATTAACTTAAAGTAAAGAGAAATATAACATAAACATGTATCTTTTTATTGAAACAATTTTAATATAGGGTTATATAACTGATACCATTAACTATAAATAGTCATTAGAAATATAAAAATATTTCCTACATCATGGAATTTTATTTATAATTTTTAGATATTAAATAAATAAATTTATTTATGACACAATGATGATGAATCGATTACCTTATTAATGAAAGTTTCAAATAAATGATATTATAAATATTAAAACAAAGGTAATTTGAAAATTTTTATGCCCTAAAATTTTTTATGGATTATTATGACATGTTATATTTTATTTAATGTATTTTTTGAATGAATCATGTTTTTATGACTTTAAAAAAATATCAATTACTAAATAGTGTCAAAATTGAAATAAATTAGTTTTTAAAACCAATACTATTTTATTAAATGATATAATAGTAAAAAAAATCAAGGATTCGTCCAAATAACTTATATAATGTTACAAATGTCATTAATGATCCTATTTAGGTTCTATTTTCATTTTATAGTAACTATATTAACCATATAGTGTAAAAATACAATAAGATATGGTAAGAGTTAATTTATTTAACTAAGGGATGAATCCAAAAGATAAGGTTAAATATGTGAACTAAATTTTTCAAAAAAATATTGGTTGAGAATATTTCAACCCATATTCATATTATCCGCAAAATATATTACTTTATAGCTATTATAATTCCAAAAATCAATATATAATAAAATAATATTTCAAGACTTTATTAAAGTACCCCTCCTCCCTCTTATAAAAGGACACCACCTCTAACCACTTACTCACACCTCTAAAGCCCCTTGAATTACCCAAATTATGATCACATAATCTCCCAAAATCCATAAATTCCTCCTATAATCCTTAGCTTGTGAAGAAGGCAACCCAATGATGCCTTTTGGCTCAAATCAAAAGGAGTTACCCAATTTAGAGGTAACATCTTATCTCAAGCTTATTTCATTTATTTTGCTTGTCCAACCCCAAACATATATTTATTACATTATTTTATAACAAAAATAGTATCCAAAATATACTATAATTTTTTTATGATAGGGGTTCTACCTACACTTACACACATCTCCATCTAATGGATCTAGAACATACTGTTTCTGTGTACAGGAAACTACTGTCTCACGATACAATGATTGTTTAATTTTCTCCTACCACCTCTCATGGTGGACATTATGATGAAACTGTATTGAATTATGATATATATTATATATTATATTTTCTATTTTCTCCTTTAAATTTTATTTACAACATACCTTTATTATTTCCATAACGTGTAAATATAATAATTTCATTTGAGGAAGTGTGGACTACCGCCCCCTCAAAGTGATATGACTCGTTCATGCCATACATAGAACATATAAAGGATAGAATTAATGAACATATTTAACATATATAACATATATATTATATTTTTATTATAATATACCTATTTATCATTTATTTTTCATTCCATTAATATGAAAAAGAAATCAAAGCAGCGTTCATGCGTACGTACGACCGACCGTCTCTATGAACGGTACATACCATTTCTTATTTCGAACTATTATTGAATATTATAAATTCATATATACTGGATAAATATTATATTTAAATCATGAATAATATTCTGGAGATTATGGACTTTTTACCACATGGACAATCTACATAAAAACATGTTCATTTTTGACTCAAGTACTGAATATCGACAAAAGGACCGATATGAACTTAAATAATTATATAATTTCTATAACATTGTAATAAGTGAAATAAAAGGGATAATAAACATGAAAAAGGTTATCAAGAAATTATAAATTAACCCATGTTTATTATTCAATAACATAACTATTGCATGTGATAAGTTGGACTCAAGGTAAGGGAAATCGTAACTCAATCTCCATTCATTGAGTTAAATATCCATGTCATTGGTTTTGTTTTTCAAAGAATATATGTGAATGAACTATGATTGTTTTAAACATAATATCCTCTTATATTAGGTGTGTCAATTTTTTTCACACATAATTATGTCATTGATTTATCCTTAATCTAAGGATAAGATCTTTATAAGGGACTTCAACTCGATCTTCTTTCATTGAGGCATATCTTGATATTATCTACATTTATTATTCTATAAAGTGTGTATACAACCCTTTTTACATGTCATATCATGAATTAATATATTCTCATGATATTTGAATTATTTTTAATTATACTCTTCATAGATTCTTATTCAAGTGTTTCTCAAGTTGTAAGAGGCTTTTTAACTAAAAATCTACCTTTAATGTTTCAATGATTTATTCTTATAAATATTTCAATTTTATGTCAATGTTTTTAAATTTATTTTTATAAATGTATTTCTATGTAAATTAATGTTATCAAATTTCAATTTCTTCGAAAATCTTAAAGGTTTTATGGGACACTTTGATTCAAAACTCTCTTTATTAAATGTTTTAAATTGGTTTAAAAATGGATTTAATTTTTCAATATATTGAAATGATATCTTATGATTGCAATGTGGAAATGATATTTTCATTTATGCATGTTTTATGTGTTATGATTATATTATGGTTCTTGGGTATTGATTATGTATACAGGTGGTTCTGTGATAAACCGAGGGTGGGTGAGCCCATGATAGCTCTCCAATGAATTGGGTAACATGACAGAGGTAAACGTTAAGGTTTATCCTAAGAGATTTTAGGAATATACTGTGATGGGTATTACAAATGTAACCATGAAGGTTACTACCTATATGGATTTGAAAGATAAAAATTAATTATTATATGGATGCCACAAGATACCTTAATGATTTATTATTTCTATGATTTTTTAGAAATCTTATGATTTCATGAATCATGTTAAAGATCTTATGCTTTATGAGTGAAAATTATGGTTTCATTGGTTTGAATATATTAATGGACTAATGTTTTATTTCTTTATTATATAATCTTTACTGAGTTTTTTATGCTCATCCCAAGTTTTTGAAATGTTTTCCATAGGGTATAAGGATGGGTATGAGAAAGGAAGAAGTCAAGAAGAATTTTATCAAGAAAATAAATCATGTTTATTTTTAAAAAAGTTTTATTTTGTGGAAGAAATGGATATAATTTTAGTTGTATCCAATTTGTATAAATTTTAGTTTTTATGTAATAGTTATAGCCTAATTATCTAAATATCTAAACTTGAAAATATCCTCAATGCTAATTCTTGACTTATCATAATATTAAGTAATGTTTAAGGCCGAATCCTTATAGTTAGTATCATATGAAGGTTTTGAAAAATTTATTGATTATTATTTTTTCTTAAGAGATAAGGATATCCTCATGGTTTTATAATTTTTAGGTTGATCATAAGATCAATGTCTTAGAAAACCATTTTTAGGCTTTATTATCTAAAATATTAAGCCTACTAATGGTATTTTTGGAGACCTTAACCTTTGAGGAAATTATGGGTTATTAGTTTTTGGGATGAAAAATGCGAGGTATGAAATAAAATTTGTGATTAAAATATGTTATTATTATTTTTATGTCTTTAAAATATTTTTTGTAATGTTATAATAATTATATAGTTTTTGAAAAAGGAAAACATGCATACCGTGTGACAACCCGTCATGTTGGACAAGGTTCTAGGAATCAAACCGGCAACCGGAGTGTGGCTAGGATTTAGCACCTACCACTGGCCTATATGAAGTTTCTGGTTATAATGAATTATTATTTTTAGTTAAATAATTTTATGGATTAATAATAAGTTGATTTTGTGAACTTATGTATTATCAAATGAATATCCATAGTATAGGATAATGATTTGGCGATTAAGTGATAAATGTAATTTTGGAAGACGTTCTCTTTTTTGGGAACACTATATGCCTAAGGAAAATAGAATGCTATGGGATTTATTTGAGGAGTAATGGTTGAATTTTATTTCAGAAGAATCTATGTTTTTATTGTGAACATATGGTGGTATGAGTTATTTTCTGAAATAATTAACCTATCATGGAAAATATGTGATTAGGTTAATGAATTTTCAATATGAGACATTAAGAGTAGTCTATGTTATTTAGAGATAATTTTTATGATTTATTGTGGATGAATATGTGATCAAATACTTATAAATTTTGGGTTTCAATCTTAGTTTTGATTATTTTGAGAAATTTTAAGGACATTTTATTATTGAATAATCTATGTAAAACTTGGGTATAACTGTTGAATTTTGGAGATTAAAAGTAGTATTTCTCCTTATAAAATATTATTCATTTTGTGTGATTATCTGATCTTATACTAACCATTTTGGTTTTTGTTAATATCTAAAGACAGGGGAAATATATTATTCATATTTTGGGGATTATTTGATTATTTAGAAGTTGATTCTAGTGCTTCAGGAGTGACCAAGTCATCTTAAATACTCATTAATTTGAGAAAAAGATGAGTTTGTGGTGGAATTTGATTAATGGAGAAAACTATACATGTCAAGTAAGTATATTTCTTTATGTTATTATTTTATGTAGTAAAATAATTCCTCAACTATATTAAGTGGATCTTAAATAAAAAATGTTTTAGGTTTATATTTTCCTACTACAAAATCAAAGACTTTTTAACCCATTAAAAGTTTGTGGTTTTCTAATTGTTAACTTTATCCTGATCATGTTTTCTATCACTCTACATTAGAAAAATATGGTTAGTTTTTATTTCATATACATGTTTTAAAACATGGAATTCTATTATGTGTTATCTAGGGTGACCTTTTTTACTTCTCTTTCTTTCTTTTAAAGTGATAGTTTTATTAACCCTTTTTTCAAAGTGGGTTTGTAATAAAGGTATTTTAAAAGTTCATACCCTAGTTACCATCCCCAAATTAATATTTTGGGGAAAAAATTTATTAAATGGGATAGGATGCAACATCCCAATTTTTATGAAATAAACATTATGTTCAATAGCATAAATGATATGCTACACTGAGCTTAAAATGAACAACTAAATATTATTATTTAAATATTACCATTATAACCTATCCTTTAGCATGGAAGGAATGAATAATATAAAGTTAATTTTAAAAATATGTTTTACACATGTTTAAAAAATGATTCATTTGTTACTAAATTTATTATAAATGGAAAGAAAAATCAATTGAATATAAAGGATGTGTTTTTATGAAAACCTATTTAAAAGAGAATAACTGTGTTTATAAAATCATATCACTATTTATGGATTATTATTTAATGAAAAATATATGTTATATATTTAATTTAATGTTTAAACTTTATCTTATATTTTTTTTCTAGAGATGATATAAGAACAAATTCAGTTTTACGGATAAAATGAGTGTTTTTCTAAAAATACAGTTTTACCGCTTTTTGATGGAGAACCCATTTTAAATATAGTTTTTTACTTTTATATATTATATTTTAAAAAATAAACTTATTATTTGGAATTGGGACATCAAAATTTCCTTTTTTTTAAATTTTGGTATTTTAATGATAAAATATATATTTTATTGAATAGTGAAAACTACTGCATTTTAATTCAAAACTACCTTTTCGTCTAATTTACTTATATAGTTATATTTTCCTTTTTAATTGGTTTTAAAGTTTATTTGGATTAAATTTTTACCATTTAATCCATTTTTTTCTGATTGGAAGGAATTTCTCATTGAAATTATATATAAAGGCATATCTATCTTTTGATGATTATTACTTTTTAAAAACCCATTTTATCATTTTGACAATGAGAATTAGTTTTAAATTAATTATTGAAACTTAGGTATTTTTAAATATTAAAATTGGATTATATATTTTTAATCATATGGTTAAAATTATGTAAATAAGTTCCTTTTTTTGGACATTATAAATAATATCCTCAGTAATTATTTTTATTTACCATGGTTAAAGGTTAAATCAGGAAAATGATGGTAAAAAATAATATTATAATAATATAAAACTAACCTAAAATGTTTCTTAATCCTATTTGATGATATATTTTAGTCCATTATCATACTTAGGTCGATTTTGGGATCCCATGGAGCCACTTGGGTGTGATAATGACATGTTATAATAATTAATTTAAAGTAAAGAGAAATATAACATGAACATCTATATTTTTACTAATAATTTTTTAATATAGGGTCATATAATTGATATATTTGACTATAAAAAATAATTAGAAATATAAAAATATTTCCTACATCATGTTATTTTATTTATAAATTTTAGAGATTAAATAAATACATTTATTTATAACACAATGATGATGGAGTGATTACCTTATTAATGAAAGATTCAAATAAAAGATATTATAAATATAAAAATAAATGTAATTTGAACATTTTGATGAAATAAACGAATTTTATGGATGATTATGACATTTTATATTTGAGTAAATTTTTTTTCTAATGAATCATGCTTTTATGACTTTAACAAATATCAATTACAAAATAGTGTTGAAATTGACATAAATAAGTTTTTTTAAAATAGAATTTTCTTAAATGATATAATAGTCAAAAAATATAATATTTGGAAAACTAACTTAAATAATGTTAAAAATGTAATTAATTATTCAATTTAGGTTATCTTGGAATTTTATATTAACCATATTAACCATATAGTATAAAAATACAAGAAGACATGGTAAGCGTGAATTTATTTAACTAAGGGTTAAAGCCAAAAGATAATGTTAAATTTGTGACCTAAAATAATATAAAACCTATTGGTTGAGAATAATTCTACCCATCCTCATCTTATCCTCTAAATATATCACTTTATAGATATTATAATTCAAAAATAAATTTATAATATAATAATATTTCAAGACTTTCCTAAAGTGCCCCTCATCCCTCTTATAAAATGTCACCACCTATAACCACTTACTCACACATCTTAATCCCATTGGATCTCCCAAATTCTTCTCAAATAAGCCCCAAAATTCCTCAATTACTCATATAATCCTTACCTTAGGAATAATTCAACTCATGGAAGCCTTTTTTCTCAAATAAATAGGAGTTACCCGATTAAGAGGTAACATCATCTCTCAAGCTCCTTTCAATTATTTTCCTTATCCAACCCCCTAACCTCTATTTATTCTATTAATTTATAACAAAACCATTATCATAAATATACTAGTATTTTTTTATTTTAGGGTTTCTAACTACACTTACAAACACTTCCATATAATGGATATAGAACATACTATTTCTTTGTTCGACAAACTACTACCTCACGAAACAATGATTGTTCTATTTTCTCCTACCACCTATCATGGTGGACATTATGATGGAACTATATTTATTTATGATATATATTATATTTATATTTTATCCATTCTATTTTAATTTTTATTTACAACATACCTTTAGGATTTCCATAATGTGTAAATATGATAATTTCATTTGATGAAGTGTGGACTACCACCCCTCAAAGTGATATAATCTTTCATGCCAAACATGGAATGTATAAAGGATGAAATTAATTAACTTATTTAACATATATAACATATATATTATATTTTAATTATAATATACCTATGTATCATTTAGTTTCCATTCTTGTAATATGACAAAGAAATGAAAGAAGCGTTCATGCGTACATACTACCTACCGTCTCCATGAACGGTACATTTCATTTCATATCTCAAGATGTTATAGAATATTTTAAATACATATATATTGGATATATATGATATTTAAATCATGAATAATATTTTTTATATGATTTAATTTTGACCACATGGACAATTTACATCAAAACACTTCATTTTTGACTCAAGTACCAAATATCGACAAGACGAATGATATGAGCATAAATAATTATGTAATTTTTATAACATGACAATAAGTTATATAAAATGAATAATAAAATTGAGAAATTATATCAACCAATTATAAAATAACATATTTTAATTATTTAGGAACATAATGATTATACACGACGAGTCAGACTTCAAGTAAGGGAAATATGAACTCATTATCCATTCATTGAGTTAAATATCTATATCATGGGTTTTTTTCCAATAATATGTGTAAATGAACTCTAATTGTTTTATAGTAAATATAAATATATATTGGGTGTATTTATTTTTATCACACATAATTATGTCATTGATTTATCCTTAATCTAATGATATGACCTCTGTAAGGGACTTCGTCTCAATATTCTTTCATTGTGGCATATCTTGATATTATGCACCTTTATTATCATATAAGGTATATACAAAACACTTTATACAGGTCATATCATGAATTACTATATTATCATGATATTTTAATTTTGTTTAATGATACTCTTTAATGATTATTATTCATGTTTTTCTCAAGTGGTAAGAGAATTTTTTACTAAGAACCTCTCTTTAATGTTTTGATGACCTATTCTTATAAGTATTTCAATTTTATGTCTATGTTTTCAAAATTAATTTTATAAATGTATTTCTATGGACATTAATATTTTAAAATGTCAATTTCTTTCAAAAGTTTTAAAGTGGTATGAGACTCTTTGATTCAAAATTCTCATTATTAAATGTTTTAAATGGTTTTAGAAATGGATTGAAATTTTCAAAATATTGAAATGATATCTTATTATTGCAATGTGTAAATGGTATTTTTCCTTTACTCATATTTTATGTGTTATGATTATATTTTTTTTCTTGGACAATTATTATGTATAGGGGTGGTTCCTTAATAAACTGATGGCCGGTGAGCTCGTGATAGCTCTCCAATGCATTGGGTAGCGCAACATAGGTAAATGTTAAGGTTTCTAATAATAGATTTAGGGAATATACTGTGTTGGGTATTCCAAATGTAACCATGAATGTTACTCCCTATGTGCCCGTGAAATATACAAAGTAAGTATGATCTAGATCCCAAAAGTTACCTTTATGATTTTTTATTTCTATGTTTTTTTCATAAATCTTATGATTTCATGAGGTATGTTAAAGAGCTTATGTTTTATGATTAAAAAGTATTATTTCATTGGTTTGTATATATTCATGGACTAACTATTTATTTCTTTATTTTATATTCCTTACTAATCTTCTAATACTCATCCCCTATTTTTGAAATGTTTTCCATAGGGCATAAATATGGGTATGAGAAATAAATAAGTCAAGAAGAATTTTACCAAGAAAATAAATCATGATTATTTTTAAAAAAGTTTTATTTTGTGGAATAAATGGATACTTTTTTAGTTGTATCTACTTTTTAAAAATTTGTGTTTTTATTTAATTATTATGGAATAATTCTATAAAACTCTAAACTTGAAAATATCTTCAATGATAAATATTGGCTTATCTCAAAATTAAGTAATGTTTAAGGCCGGGTCCTTATAGTTGGTATCAGAGGATGGTTTAGACAACTTTAGAGATTAGTATGTTTTATTAAGATATAAGGATATCCTCATGTGTTTATAATTTTCAGTTTTATCATAAGATCAGTGTCTTAGAAAACCTTTTTTAGGCTTTATGATCTGAAATATTAAGCTAAATAATGGTATATTTGGAGAAATTAACCTTTGAAGAAATTATGGTTTATTAGTTTTTGGGATGAAAAATGAGAGGTATGAAATAACCTTTGTGATTAAAATAAGTTATGGTTATTTTTGATGTATTTAAAATATTTTTTGGAATTTTATACGAATTATATATTTTTTGAAAAAGGAAAACTTTCATATCATGCGAAAACCCGTCACATCGGACAAAGCTGCTGTAATCAAACCAAAAACCTAAGTGCGACTAGGATTTAGAACATACCACTAGACTATATGAAGTTCCTAGTTAGTATGAATTATTCTTTTTAGTTAAATTATTTTATGGATTAAGTATAATTTAATTTTGGGAACTTATGTTTCATCAAATGGATATATGTAGTATAGGAAAATGATTTAGTAATTAAGTGATAAATTTTATTTTGGAAGACTTTTTCTCTTTTTGGGAACACTATATGCATTAGGAAAGTATAATACTATGGGATTTCATTTGAGGAGTAATGGTTGAATTTTATTTTGGAAGAATATATGATTTTATTATGGACATATAGAGATATGGGTTATTTTTTAGAAATAACTAACCTATCATGGAGAATATGTGATTAGGTTAATTACGTTTTAGTATGAGACTCTAAGATTAGTCGATATTATTTGGATATAAATTTTAAGATTTATTTTGGAAGACTATGTGATAAAATCATTATAAATTTTGGGTTTCAATCTTAGTTTGAATTATTTTGAGAAATTTTAAGGAAATTTTATTATTGAATGGTCTATGTATAACATGGTTATTACTATTGAATTTTGTAGATTAAAAGTAGTCCATATTATTATAAAGGATTACTATTGTTGGGGGATTATCTGATCTTGTACTAACCATTTTAGTTTTTTTAATGTCTAATGATAGGGTAAATATATGGTTTATCTTTTTTGGATTATGTACTTCTCAAGAAGTTGATTCTAGTGCTTTAGAAGTGACAACATCATCTTAAATACTCATCGATTTGGAAAAAAGATAAGTTTGTGGTTGAATTCGATTAATGGATGAAACTCCAAATTTAAAGTATGTATATTTCCTTATGTTATTATTCTAAGTAGTAAAATAATTCCTCAACTTTATTAAGTGGATCTTAAATCAAAAATGTTTTAGGTTTACATTTTCCTACTACAAAATCAAATTTTGTTTAACCCATCACAATTCTGTAGTTTTCTAATTATTAACTTTCTTTTGATCATGTTTTCTATCACTCTATATAAGAACAAGATGTTTAGTTTTTCTTCCATATCCATATTTTCCTACATGGAATCTTAGTACATGTTATCTAGGGTGACATTTGTACTTATCTTTCTTTCTTTTAATGTGATAGTTTTATTAACCCTTTTTTTGAAGTGGGTTGGAAATAAATTTATTTTGAAAAATCATACCCTAGTTAAAAACCCAAAATTAAAATTTTGGGGACATAATTTATTAAAGGGGGTACGTTGCAACATCCCTATTTTTATAAAATAAACACTATGTTCAATAGTGTATCTGATACACTACATAGAGCTAAAAAGGAAAAACTAAATATTATTATTTAAATATTACCATTATAACCTAGCCATTGGTGTGGTAGTATTGAATAGTATCAATTTAATTATGAAAATATGGTTTACACATGTTTAAATAATGATTCATTGGTTAAGAAATTTATTATAATTGGAAATAAAAACTAATTGAATATAAAGGATGCGTTTTTATGAAAACCAATTTAAAAGAGAATAATTTTGTTTATAAAATCATATATCTCTTTATGGATTTTTATTTAATGAGAAATATATGCTATATATTCAATTTAATATTTAAACTTCATACTTTTTTTCTAGAGTTGATATAAGAACAAATTCAGTTTTACGGATAAAATGAGTGTTTTTCTAAAAATACTGTTTTACTGTTTTTGATGGAGAACCCTTTTTAAATATAGTTTTTGTCACTTTTGTATTTTCTATTTGAAACAATAAACATATTCTTTGGAATAAGGAATTAAAAATTAACTTTGGATTAAATTTTGGTAGTTTTATGATAAAATTTATAATTTAATGAATAATTAAAAATACTGCATTTTAATTTGAAAATGTATTTTCATCTAACCTACTTATATATTTATACTGTAATTTTAATTGGTTTTAAAGTTTAATTGGATTAAATTTTATCATTTAATCTAATTTTGGTTATTGGAATTAATTTCACATTAAAATTATATATAAACTCATGTCAATCCTTTGATGGTTATTACTTTTTAAGAACCAGTTTTATCATTTCGACAACGAGAATTAGTTTTAAATTAATTAATTCAACTTAAGTATTTTGAAATTATAAAAATGGATTCCATTTTTTTAATCATAAGTTAAAAATTATATAAATATGTCCCTTTTGTTTTTTGACATTATGAATAGTAACTTGAGTAATTATTTTTATTTACCATGGTTAAAGGGTAAATCAGGTAAATAAGTTTAAAAAATTATATTATAATAATATAAAACTACCTTAACACATGTACTAATACTATTTCATTAGATATTCCCAACCAGTATCATTCTTGGGTCTATTTTGGTACCCCATGGATCCACTTGGGTGTGATAATGACATGTTATAATAATTAATTTAAAGTAAAGAGAAATATAACCTAAACATCAATATTTTTACTAAAAAAAATTTAATATAGGGTCATATAACTGATATATTTGACTATAAATAGTAATTATAAAGAAAAAAATATTTCTTAAATCATGGTATTTTATTTATAAATTTTAGAAATTAAATTAATACCTTTATTTATGACAAAATGATCATGGAGTGATTACCTTATTAATGAATGATTCAAATAAATGATATTATAAATATTAAAATAAATGTAATTAGAATATTTAGATGCCACAATTTTTTTTAAAAATGATTATTACATGTTATATTTGAGTTAATTTAGTTTTTTAATGAATCATTTTTTATGACTTTAAAAAATATGAATTACTAAATTATGTTGAAATTAACATAAATGAGTTTTTAAAACAAATACTATTATATTAAATGATATAATATTCATAAAATTATAATATTCAGAAAAATGAATTAGATAATTTTAAAAATTTCATTAATGATCCAATTGAGGTTCTATTGTCATTTTATAGTAACTAACCATATAGTGTTAAAATACAAGAAGACGTGGTAAGAGTTAATTTATTTAACTAAGGGTTAAAGCCAAAAGATAAGGTTAAATTTGTGACCTTAAAATGTATAAAACCTATTGGTTGTGATTATTTCGGCCCATAATAATTTTATCCTAGAAATATATCACTTTGGAGTTATTATAATTTTAATATAAATTTATAATAAAATAATATTTCAGAAATTTCCTAAATTGCCCCTCCTACCTCTTATAAAAGGCCACCACCTCTACCAACTTACTAACACCTATAAATACCCTTGTATCTCCCAAATTATTCTAAAAAAATCTCCCAAGATCCATCAATTCCTCTTATAAGCCTTAAATTGGTCATAAGGAAACTCATGGAAGCCTTTTGGCTCAAATAAAAAAGAGTTGGCAGATTTAGAGGTAATGTCATCTCTCAAGCTCCTTTCATTTATTTTCCTTCTCCAAACCCCTAACCTATATTTATTAAACTTTTTATAAAAAACCATTCAAATATATATACTAATACTTTTTTATGATAGGGGTTATACCTAAACTTACACACACCTTTATCTAATGGATATAAAACATACTGTTTCTATGTACGATGAACTACTGCCTCACGAAATGATGATTGTTCAATTTTCTCCTACCATCTCTCATGGTGGACATTATGTTGGGAATGTATTTAATTATGATATATATTATATTTATATTTTCTCTATTCCCATGTATGTTTTATTTAAAATATAACTTTATGATTTCCATAATGTCTAAATACAATAATTTCATTTGGGGAAGTGTGGACTACCTCCCCCTTAATGTGATATGACTTGTTCATGCCATACATGGAATGTATAAATGATAGAGTTAATGAAATTATGTAACATATATAACATATATATTATTTTTTAATTATAATATTCCTATGTATCATTTAGTTTTCATTTATTTAATATGATAAAGAAATAAAAGTAGTGTTCATGCGTACGTACGACCTACCATCTCCATGAACAGTACATTTCATTTCATATATCCAAATATTATGGACTATTATAAATACATATAAAATGAATATATATGATATTTAAATCATGAATAATATTTGGATATTATGGAATTCTTACCACATGAAAACTTTACATCAAAACAAGTTCATTTTTGACTCAAGTACCGAATATCGACAAAATGACCGATATGAGCATAAATAATTATGTAATTTTTATAATATGGTAATAAGTGATATAAAGGAATAATAAAATTGAAATTTATTCTCAATAATGTATAAATTTACCTATGTTTATTATTCAGGAACATAACAATTGTAAGTGACGATTCAGACTTAAGGTAAGAGAAATCTTAACTCAATCTCCATTTATTGAGTTAAATATCCATGTCATTATTTTTTTACAAGAATTTATGTGAATGACTGATGATTTTTGTACACAGAATATGAAATAATATTGGGTGTATTTATTTTTTTTACACACAATTATGTCATTAATTTGTCCTTAATCTAATGATATGATCTTTACAAGGGACTTCATCTCAATCTTCTTTCATTGAGGCATATATTGATATTATGCACCTTTATTATCCTATATGGTGTATATACAACACTTTCCATATGTCATATCATGAATTACTATATTCTCATGATATTTGAAGTTTGTTTAATAACACTCTTTAATGATTCTTATTCATGTGTTTCTCAAGTGGTAAGGGACTTTTTGACTAAAAACCTCACTTTAAGTTTTTGATGATTTATTCTTATAAAGATTTCAATTTTTTGTCCATGTTCTCAAAATAGATTTTATAAATTTATTTATATGGACATGAATGTTTTAAAATTTCAATTTCTTTCAAAAGTTTCAAAGTGGAATGGGACACTATGATTCAAAATTCTTTTTATTAAATGTTTTAAATAGTTTTGGAAATGGATTGGATTTTTTAATATATTGAAATGAAATCCTATTATTGCAATGTGTAAATGTAATTTTACCTTTATTCATGTTTTATGTGTTATTATACTCCCTATGTGGCTGTGAAAACTACAAAGTAAGTATGGTTTGGATGCTAGAAGATACCTTTATGATTTATAATTTCTATGAGTTTTTCAGAGATCTTATGATTTCATGAGGTATGTTAAAGAAATTATGTATTTTGAGTAAAAATTATGATTTCATTGGTTTGCATGTATTCATAGACTAAAAATTTATTTCATTATTTTTTATTCCTTACTGATATTTTTATTCCCATATCAAGTTTTTGAAATGTTTTCCACAGGGCATATGGATGGGTTTAAGAATGGAAGAAGTCAAGAATAATTTTATCAATAAAAGAAATAATGTTTATTTTTAAAAAGTTTTATTTTGTGGAAGAAATGGATACTATTTTAGTTGTATCCACTTTTTATAAATTTGATTTTTTAGGTAATAGTTATGGCCTAATTCTATAAATCTCTAAACATGAAAAGATCCACAATGTGAATTGTTGACTTATCTCAAGATTAAGTAATGTTTAAGGCTGGGTCCTTATAATAGGGATAAAAATATATTCCTATTTATTTAAAAAATAACCAAAACCAAATTTTTATCACATGGTAATATGTTTAATAAAATTTTTGAACCAACATATGAGGAAATAATACATTAATCTCCAAAAATAAAAAGTAATAACTATTGTTCAAACTAATTTATTCCTAAATAACCACTACATTAAATAGTATTTTTACCCCAAAGGCTATCTTATACACTTAATATTAAAATAAAAAATATATAGAGGGATATCATTTTGAAATAACATTAATCACTTATTCACCAAATCACATTACAATCCAATTTTTAACTATATGATAAAACTTTTCTTACCATAATTACCTAAATATAAAACATCATATAAACCCTAAAATTTATAAATAAATTAAAATGTATGTCCAAAAAATATAAATTAATACTTCACATTAATCTAAATGTTTGAATATAATTCAACCCAAAAAAATATATTTTAAATTGTGAGTAATCACATTAAGATTTCATCACTTAAAACCTCAAAATGAGTGTCTAATACATTTAACTTATGTTCAAACATAATCTTATAGAACTATTATAGTATTAATAAATATTAAGATAACATCACATGAAATCATCCTAATATATAATGTTATCTAAACCTTTCCTCTGATATAAACTATATCATCCCAGAACCCACACTCCAAGATTCAGTGTTAAAAACATGAACATCATATTTCTATCTTTGATAACGATGAAGGTGACCCAATTGTTTCTATCCAAACCATACAAAATCAAAAGGAAAGTTTTTATCACATAAGTTCTTAAGGACCTTTAGGTTTAGAGATTTTTAGAATTATGAAAAAATCATACAAAAACAATACCCATGTATTTTATTGAGCATATCTCCCACCCAACCCATATTTTATTATTTATAATTAATTCATCATAATCCATATGAAATCCATTATAGAAATAATTTTTCCAACGTCAATATTCATAACCTTGGGTAAAAGAAACATAATAAGGGTGAGATAAAATTATCTATAAGGGTAAATGTAATCATTAAAAATATAAATTCATCAGTGAGAGTAAGAAGAGAATAAGTGTATGATAACATAATCAAAGTTCATGGTTATAAGATTGAAATATTAATACAATTCAATACCTAGATCATCATAAATTAAAACATGGCATATAGATTTAATAAAGTAAAGATTCGTTAAAATTAATAATCATGATCAGTGTGATATCAATCATAATCAAAGGAAACACTATAAACCCATATAAATAATAGATAAAATTTATTTGTATCATGGGGTTATTATCATCATATCACTCTTTCAAATGGAATTTAAAATATGAATGAATTACATATACATATTACGTAATTCATTGGAGGGATATAATATAGCAACCTAGGATTAACATACATGGATATTACATCATTTTAGATGAATATTTAGTACATTTCAAAAATACATGCCCAAGGGCTGTAATAGTTTATTGTCTTTTGAAACTTGGAAAAAAAATTATTTTATCCTACCAAAAGATCTACAATGTATCCCATAAAAATCTACACAATTAGAAATTCTACCTAAAAAATTTATTCAAAACCTAGAGAAAAGGAACATATGAAAGGGTTGATCTCAGATTCCAAATAAGATTAAACAAGAGAGACACATAAGAATAAACATGAAAACAGTAGTACGGTAACACAATCACAATATTAAGGATAATACCTTGGATATAAAAGGTCTTAAACATGAGCTATGGGATAAATCTTGGTAGTTAATAATACATTAATTATAGGGAAATAAACATCATGATCCACGAAATCATAATTAAAGAAAACTACATTTGATTTGTGGCATACATATAAGAATTGACTCTTTTTTGTATGGGATACCTACCAAGACATTTATAACATGTTAGGATTAGGCTAAAACCGGTGTACCTAATTTGGGCTTGGGATAGTATCCTATGTACTGAATTTATTTTAGTCTTGGGATTCAACACATTTATCTTCTAGTTTTCTTGCCTGGGCTACAACCTGTGTACCCTCTTTCTTTTAGGCTTGAGCTACAACCCATGTACCTTCTTGTTTTCGGTCTTGGGGTACAACCCATGTACCCAATTTTTTTAGGATTGGGCTAAAATACATGTACCATCTTTTTTTAGTCTTGTTCTACTACCTGTGTACCCTTTTTGACTTTGGATTGGGATACAACCCGTACACCCTCCTTATTTTCAGGCTTGGGCTATAACCCATACAACCTCTTTATTTTCAGGTTTGGGATACAACCCATGTACCCTTTAAGCTGATATAAAACTTATCATTACCCAATTAATTATAGGGAGATATAGGTCCCACCTATATCATAGTAAAATCATTCACAAGTGTGACAAAATATAATAAAACATTCATAATATCATGACAAATAAAAAGATATAGGTATTATAAACATCAAATCATAACCCATAAAATGAAATGGGTATCAATAACATTTCATCACATCATAAAATATAGAAAAGAGATAGGTTTCATAACTATTTCATCGAAGAATAAACCATGAAAGAAAAATGTATTTCATAAACATATAACACGTGAAAGAGAAACAGGTTTCATAAAGACGATGCCATTGAGCATGAACCATTCATAGAAATGATATGAATGTAACCTCTAAAGAATTTTTAAAAAGGGAATGAGTAAAATAAATGTATTTAATTTTATATGAAAAATAGTTTTGAAATATATTTCAAAAACGTTTCTTGAGAAAAAATATCGTTTCTTCTTTGAAAATGCTCGTTAATACATAAAAGTATTTATAAATAATTTTCTTAGAAAATACCAAGAAAACATGAAAAGAAGATTTGAAACCATTTTGAAAATATTTTCCTTGAAAATTACTTTTAAAAAAATTTCTTAAATATTAAAATTTTAAAAATAAAAAGGAATATTAAAAAGAATGATGGTGGGTAAATATGTATATATCTTATGAATTAAAAAAGAAAATTCCTTTTGCATGGTAAAAAGGGTTAGAAGGAATGCCTTGTTCAGAAAGAGATAAGAAGATCACTTGAAGATATTGGTAAAATACAAAAAGGGTAAAAATTTCTTTAAAATCTTATTGGATAATGGTATAATATTCTTGGAAACCCTTTTTAGAAAACATAGATTCCTGACCGAAGAAAGGGTAAAGCTGAGATTTCTTAAAAACCATTTCTTAACTATATTATGTACCAAAAAGAATAATATGGTACTAATACATGAGTATATCAAGAAATAACATAGGAGAATGAATCTCATAAATATTCTTGAGATATGGATCATAATATTTCATCAAGGGAAACAATAATATAAATAATCTTAGAAAGCGATGAGATTGTCCCAATCAACTCTTATAACTCAATAACTTAGGATCATAATCTCCATGTAAAAAGAATGGAAATTACATGAAGCTTAATATATCATGAAAATAATTATATACATGGAATAAATTGTATAATTTAAGTATATTCACATCGAAAAATATTATAGGCTCATAACAAAACATGAATCTCAAAGAAGGCAAATTGAGACAAAACCATTTTACCGATTTGGTAAATTTTGAAAGCTAAATCCCATGAAGTAAGGATAATAAAATGTGAACTTGAATACCCAAAATTTTAATTAAAATATACATATAATAAAATCATGGTAATTACATGCACCACACAAAGAAAATAGTGGTGAACATTTTTTGTATCTCATAGAAATTAAAAGTGAGATGAAATCCCATTACCTTGTGTCTTGACTCTCTCCGTAATCGTACAATATTCCTATATAATAAGTATAAGTTTATTATAAATAATTTTCAGAATCATATTATTATATATATTAGCATATATAGTTTTATTATAACCACATATTACCCTATTTTTAATGATCCTATATTAAAGTTTCACTTCGGGTAATATTCACATTGTTCTTCTCATGTGTCTTAATTTGTTATGTCATTGGTCCTCATACTTATATCATGATTATAGAATGTATATCATGATATAAATATAAGTTATATCCAGTATATTAAAATTATAATAATTTATATAATATATAAGTATGAAATGAAATACACCATTCATGGAGATGGTAAGCTGTACGTACGCATGAAAGCTGTTTCTGTTTTTATTTTCATATTGAACGAATGAATGTAAATGAAATATGTATATATATGTATGTATTTATATATATCATTATTAAATATGCATTAATTTTTCATATATATCATATAAATTAATTAAACCAATCCATAATACATTCTATGTGGTGTGGGAATGAATCACATCCCTTTGAGGGGGAGGTAGTCCACACTTCCTCAAACGAGATTATCATGTTAACACCAAATGGAAGGTAAAAAGATATGTGTTGTAAAAGGAATACAGAAGCTTAAAGACATAATAAATATAATAAATAACATATAAAAATATATCTTCCATAATAATGGATATCATGATTAGTGTTAAATGAGAAACGAACAAACATCGTTTCATGAGGCAATAATTACCCATACACAGAAACAGTATGTTCAACATCCATTTAGTGGAGGTTTTTGTAAGTTTAGGTCAGAAAATTTACATAAAAAAATCCTATTATATTGATGATACTAGTTTTCTCACACATTAATGGAATAAATAGAGTGGAGGGGTGGATAAGGAAAATAAAGGAAAGGAGCTTGAGAGAAGACATTACCTCTTAATCGGGTAACTCCTTTTGGTTTGTGCCAAAAGGCATCCTTGAGAGGGTTTCTACCCAAAGGGAGGATTTTTGGAAGGATACTTGGACAAATATTGGATAAAATTAAAAGTTTTGAGATGTGTGAGGAATGGGTATAGGTGGTGGCCATTTATAGGGAAGGTAAAGGACTCACAAGGAATTTGGGCCCTTAATTTTAAAGTTTTGTCCCTAATTAATCTTAATTTGGCCTTAAACATTGTGATTAATTTTAATCACTTTTATTAATAATTTTGGTCAAAAATTAACATGGTATTATTAGAATATAAATATTAGACTTAATAAAATGGTGTATTTCAGATTTTTGAAATTCCAAACATAGAATCGACAAAATTAAGATTAGTGCTAATGCTGAAGACGAGACAAAATAATAGGGTTTTATAGGAGGAAAAAGTTCAAACATTTGTTAAGGTTTTATATTTAGTTTCAAAGTGAAGTTGATACTAATTAATTTAATTATATTATTATATTTAATATTCATCTATTTTTACCTTAAAAAATATTTATAATATCATTTATCATTAATGATTAATTAGACAAAAGGTTGTTTTTAACTAAAAAGCAATATTTTTCACGATTCATCAAAAAATAAAGTTTGTGAGAAAAATCCCAAAAATTTACCCTAGGATAATTTAGAAATTATGAATTAAAAAATGAATATTATTTTATCCAATTAAATTTATAAATTTTTCTAAAATTACTTTAATTATTAGAAGCAGTTCATTCGAGAAAAAAATGTTCTTAAAAATAAAAAGGACTTTACCAAAATTATTATCTTTCATTATCAATGTGGTTTATTTATGTAAAACAAAAATATTTGAATATTATTTATTAATAAGTTTAATGGATATGTTATAATTATCTTATTTAAATAATTTAAAAAAATAAAAAGATATGTTTTGTAGAAACTCATGGCTGCGTGCATCATATGCCAAGTTGATGTTTCTTATAGTGCAAGACAAGTCGGTATTACGTGTAGTGAAAGACACCTTGATATTTCATGTGAATGGAATGTTTGACCTAGGGTTTTAATATATATATATATATGTATATATATGAAAAAATATTTCTAGTGTCATGTGATATGAAAAATATTGAAAAGATAAATTAATTCTAAAAATAATAATTCTCAAAATCTCAGGTTATTACATTCTAGTCCCCTTAAAATGAATTTCTCCCTCAAAATTCATCTAGGTCATCAAAGGTTTAATTCTTGAAATTTTCATTTATAGAAACCCAGATCATAAAAATGGATACTAAAACTCCCTATAAGAAGGGAAATTTGGAACCATAATGGTTACCCAATATAACATATTAATACATTTCCACATAGGAGAAAATAGGTCGAAAGTGAAAACATGGATATGAAAGAAAAATATTACCATCAAGTTTGGATGGAGGGTGATAGAGAACAATTTTATAATGATTTTAATAACTAGAAATCCATAAATCTATAATTACCTAATGCAACTTCAGAATGATAAAAAACGTAGGTATAAGACAACATTTTTTGTTTCAAGAAAAGTTAAATAGTTTCCATTAAAAGATATACTTGCATGGTTTCTAGAGAATTTCACCCTTTATTATTGGTTGATCCACTTCACCTCCATCTATAAAAAAATAAGGTTACTTTTTCATTCCTGAAGTACTAATAGATCCCGAGATCCATGATGTGCTATCCCATTTTCCATTAGTCACCATCCACACAAGGTAGTTTAAAGAGGCTACCAAATATGCATAAATATTTATATGGGATATAACAATTTAATATTATTGAATTAATCTGAAGTTTAACTTAAACATTACATAAATGGTTAAACTCATTACCCCTCTAAAATATGAGAATTCTAGGCATTAGAAAGAAGGTCATGAAATCAGATTAACATTGATTCCCTTGTATATCACAAATTAGACCTTGATTGTCCCATTAAAATCATGTAAATAACATCATAATATATTCTATTGAAACATGGTAATAACATAAATTACCATAAATCCTTCTGGAAAACATGCACGCTTCCATATTCTAATGATTACTAGATATATCCCTTGAATCCAAGAAATTATAAACTTCATCCTTGATGACATAGATCATTTTTTCAATAATCAGTTCGAGGGAAATCTATACCATCCAATTTACTTATTCATATATAGTATATCTTTATCCAAAAATCATTATCTTGGCTTCATAAATTAATTAAGGATCACCTTACCTTAATCAAAATATCACATTTTTATGAAATGACTTTTCTATTCCATCATGACCATTCAACATTTTCTTGTAAATCCTTATCAAAACACAAACAAAACAATCCATACATAATTCACCATTCTAAATTATGGAATCCTAATACATAAATACTACAATCCTTAAAATTTAATGTTTGGAATAGAAGAGGTAATTACTTGATTTAGAAGTAAATCCTTAGCTCAGGGTATTGTGTTGGGTAATTACTATGTTCTCTACAGATTAGACATGAAATCTGTGATAACTTGTCACTCTATGACCCTTTTTACCGCAAAAAATAACATCTTCCCCTCCGTTTGAGGTATTCCTAAAGGTTATTCATCCATTATTCTTAAAATATAGGAAATTTAATCTTCTTTATTCTTTGTTACTTTCCATAAAAGTTCATCTTTATCTTATTAAAAATGTTAGAAATATCCCTAAAGATAGAATTTTTAATCATATACCATGATAACTGATTCAGAATAATCATAATATATTTTTATCCACCGACCATCCCATTTTACTGATCATTGAAATATCTTTCACCACTTTCAAAATTAATCTAGTTTTTTCTGGTTCCCACCATTGATTAAAACTATAAGCATAGTGTGAGCATTACATTTCATAGAATAAAACCACATAGTCATGAAAAGAATTACTTATATGATGTATAAATCATGACAAATTATATAATCTATGACACCTTTGGTTTATCCTAGGTTATTCATTTCTTAATAATATCTAAATCCATCATGATGGTTTGTGAAGAGTTTGTGAATTCCAAAATCATATCCCCCAGTAGTGTCAAACCAGATGTATAGCAAGGCCCATTATCGTGTACCAGATTACCCCGAGTCAAGCTCGGAACATCTTGTCAGATCTCTTACCCCTAGGTACATCTGTTCCAGAGCCACATCCACTTGTATTATCCAGACATGGATTTATTTCTTGGAAACCAATCACTCTACCCTTTACCAAAATTCCAAGACATTTTCCAAAATGTTAACTTATCCTTATACTTATCCTTAGAGACATCCCTATACATATCCTTTGAAATAAACCTAGGGAACTCACTAGGGTTTATCATTCTAGTTTCTAAAGGTTGACTAAACCTTTCCTTTGGTACCAACTATAGAAACCCAGGTTTAACATGCATGGATATTACATCATTTTAGATGAATATTTAGTACATTGAAAAAATACATGCCCAAGGACCATAATGGTTTAGTGTATTTGGAAAAATTAGAAACAAAATATTCTATCCTGGTGAAAGATCTTCAATTTATCCCATAAATATCTACACAATTATCACTTCTTCCTAAAACCTTTGTTCATAACCCAGAGAAAGGAAACATAAGAAAGGGGCAAGCTTAGATGCTCAGTAAGGGTAAACAAGGGAGACATGTAAGCATTAACATGAACATAGTAGTATGATAATGCAATCATAACATTATGAGATCATACCCTGCATATCAAAGGTCATAAAAATGAGATATGGGATAAAGCTTGGTAGTTCATATGACATGAATCATAAAGAAATAAACATCATGAACCATGAAATCATAATTAAGGAATAAGACATAGGATTTGTGGAATACATATAAGAATAGAAACTTTTATGTCACAGATACCTAACAAAACCTTTATAACATTTTAGGTTTGGGATAAGACCTATGTAACTACTTTAGGATTGGGATAGCAACCAGTGTACCCACTTTATTTTAGTTTTGGGCTAAAACCCATGTACCGTCTTGTTTTCAGGCATGGGGAGCAACTAGTGTACCCTCTTTCTTTTAGGCATGAGCTATAACCAATGTACAATTTTGTTTTTGGGTTTGGGATATAAATTGTGTACCCTCTTTATTTTAGGCTTGGGATAAAACCCGTGTTCCTTCTTGTTTTTGGGCTTGTTCTACTACCCATGTACCCTCTTTCATTTAGTCTTGGGCTACAACCCGTGCACCCTCTTACTTTTCAGGCTAGGTCTATAAACCATACACCCTCTTTCTTTTATAGATTTGGAAACAACCCGTGTAACCGTTGAGCTCATATAAAACTTACCATTACCCAAATTATTGGAGGGAGATATATGTCCCACCCATCTCATAGTAAAATCATTCACACTTGTGCCAGAAGTTCATAAAACATTCATTACATCGTGACACATAAAAAGATATAGGTCTTATAAACATCAAATCATAACCCATAAAATGAAATTGGTATCATTAAAATCTCCTCACATCATAACCTATGGAAAATAGATAGGTTTCATAACCATTTAATCTAATAATTACTCGTGAAATAGAAACATATTTCATAAACATATAACCCAAGAAATAGAAACAAATTTCATAAAGACGATGACATTAAGTGTGACCCATTCATAGAAAGGATATGAATAGATGCTTTAGAGAATTTCCAAAAAGTTAATGAGTAACATCAATGGAAGTTATCTTAGATGGAAAATTATCTTTAAATTTCTTTCCAAAACATTTCTTTGGAAAAATTTCCTTTATTCTTTGAAAAAGGGTTGTTAATACATAAAACCATTTAAAAATCATTTTCTTAAAAAATACCTTGAAAACATATAAAGAAGAATTGAAACCATTTTGAAAATATTTTTACTTGAAAATTACTTTTAAAATAATTTCTTAATGATTAAACTTTTAAAAATGAAAATAAATCCTCAAAGGAATGATGGTGGGTTAAATCCGTACATGTCATACAAAATAAAAAGAAACATTCCTTTTGCATGGTAAAAAGGTTAGAAGGAATACCTTGTTTGGAAAGAGACAAAAATATTACCCTGAAGAGATTGGTAAAATAAAAAAAGGGTAAAAATTTCTTTTAAATATTATATTATAATGGTATAATATTCTTGGTAACCCTTTTTAGAAAATATATATTTCTGACCCAAGAAAGGGTAAATTCAGGCTTTCCTAAAAACACTTTCTTAACTATATTATATACCAAAGAGTAGAATATGGTACTGATACATGAGTATATAATTGAATAATATAGGTTAAGTAAACTCATGAATATTCTTGAGATATGGATCACAATATTTCATAAAGGTAATCAATAACATAAATAATCTCAGAAAACGATGAGATTATCTTAATAAACTCTTATCACTCAGTAACTTGGGAGCATAATCTCCATGTAAAAAAAGTAAATTAAATGTATATTAATATATCATTAAAATAAGTATATTAATGTTATAACACGTAAAATAAAAGTATATACACCTTGAAAAATAGTTTAGGTTCATAAAAAAACATGAATCTCAAAGAAGGGAAATTGAGATAAAACTATTTTACAAATTTGGTAACTTTTGAAAGCTAAACCCCATGGAGGAAGGATAATAAAATGGGAATGTGAATACCCAAAATTTTAATTACTATATACATATAATACAATCATGTTAAGTATATACACTACACAAAATGAAATAGTGGTGAAAATAGCTTGTATCTCATAGAAATTAAGAGTGAGATTAAATACCCTTACCTTGTGTCTTGAATCTCTCCATACTCGTACAAGTTTCCTGTATAATAAATATAAGTTTATTATACATATTTTAAATAATAATATTATTATATCTATTACCATATTTTTTATATTATAACCTCATATTACCCTTTTTTTAATGATCACATATTAAAGTTTCACTTCAGGTAATATTCGCTTTGTTCTTCACATATGTCTTAATTTGTTATGTTGTGGGTATTTATACTTATATCATGATTAAAGAATGTATATAATGATATAAATATCATTTATATCAAATATATTCATATTATAATAAATTATATCATTTAAAAGTACAAAATGGAATACACTGTTCATGGAGACGGTAAACCGTACGTACGCATGAACACTGTTTCTATTTTTATTGTCGTATTGGAAGAATTTAAATGAAATATGTATATATATGTATATATACATATATATAATTATTATAGTATCATTAATATATCATATATATCATATAAGTTCATTAAACCCATCATTAATATATTCTATGTGGTGTGTGGATGAATCACATCGCTTTGAGGGGGTGTTAAACTACACTTCCTCAAACGAGATTATTGTATTAACACCAAATAAAAGGTAAAAATATGTGTGTTGTAAAATTAATAAATAAGATTAAATACAAAATAAATATAATATATAACATATATAAATATAGTGTCCATAATAATGGCTACCCTGATTGGTGAAAAATGAGAAATGAACAATCATCATTTCGTGAGCCAGTAGTTCACCATACACAGAAACGGTATGTTGAACATCCATTATATGGAGGAGTGTGTAAGTGTATGTCACATTATTTTCATAAAAAATCCTATTATATTTAGGATAATTTATTTTCACATAATAATGGAATAAGGATCGTGGAGGGGTGGAGAAGGAAAGTAAAGGAAATGAGTTTGAGAGAAGACATTACCTTTGATTTCTGCCAAAAAGATTCATTAAGAGGGTTTATCAATAAAGGGAGACTTAAAAGTAGAAGGTAGGATTGTTGGGAGGATACTTTGGCCAAGATTGGATGAAATTAAAGGGTTTGAGAGGTGTGAGGAATGGGTAATGGTGGTGGCATTTATAAAGAAGGAAAATGACTCACATGGAATTTTTAGAAACAAATTTGGTGTGTACATGGTATTACATAACAAAAGTCTTACCAAAATAACCAAAATTAAGACTGGATGGTGAATGAATGATATATAGACATCCAATGTGTGTTAGAAAAGTGTCTAGGTCATTTGGTCCCTTAATTTTAAGGTTCAGTTCCTAATTATGCTTAATTTGGCCTTAATCGCTGTGATTAAATTTAATCACTTTTACTAATCATTTTGGTGAAAAATTAACATGGTATTATTAGAATCTAAATATCAGGCTTAATAAAATAGTTTATTTATGATTTTTTAAATTCCAAACATATAAGTGGAAAAATTAAAATTACTGTTGATCCTACATACGAGACGAAATAACAAGGTTTTAAAGTAGGAAAATGTTTAAACGTTTGTTAAGATTTTATTTTCAGTTTAAAAGTTAAGTTGCTCCTAATGAATTTAATTTTATTAGTAGATGTAATATTCATATAATGTGACCTTAAAACATATTTATAATATCAATTATCATTAATAATTAATTAGACAAAAAAGTAGTTTTTAACTAAAAAGCAGTATTTTTCACTATTCATCAAAAAATGAAGTTTGTTAGGAAAATCCCAAAAATTCACCCAGGGATAATTTCTACATTATGAATTAAAAAAGTTAATTTTATTTTATACAATTCAATTTCTATATTATTCTAAAATTAATTTCATTATTAGAAGCAGTTTATTAGAGAAAATGTTGTTTTAAAAAATAAAAAGGACTTTACAAAAAAATATTGTCCTTTATTATCAATATGTTTTAATTATATAAAAAAATAATATTTGAAAAGTAGTTATTAATAAGTTTAATGGATTGGTTATAATTATCTTAATTAAATAATTAAAACAATAAAAAGATATGTTTCATAGAAACTCATTGTTGCGTGCATTGTACATCAAGATGGTGTTGCTTGTAGCGCAAGCCAAGTTGGTATTGCGTGTAGTGCAAGACAAGTTGGAATTGTGTGTGAAAGGAATTTTTGAATTAGTGTTTTAATATATATATATAATTAACTATTTATAATGTAATGTGATATTAAAAATATTTAAAATATAAATTGATTCCAAAAAAATAATTCTCAAAATTTCAGGGTGTTACATATAACATTCACACCTATCCTTGGTTAATAATTAAACCATTAATACATGGTTTATATAATAACTACCCAACCTTGGTATATAATATAACCACCCATCCATGGTTTATAAAATAACAACCCACTATTATAAACAAGTTAAAATAGCTATATATTGAATAATGTGCATAGAGAAATAATTTCATCATAAAATCATTCAATAATTATTATTTTCAAAATATGATTAACCTATAGAAAAAAAACTACTTCCTTAAAAATATCATTGATACAATATTATTCAATACAGAGAAATAATGATGATGTTATCAAGAAAAAATATCCCCAGTGGAGGATAAGTAAAAATAAGGACTGCTGACATTGATGAATGGAAAATACTATTAAAAGATAATTAAAAAAAATTCAAGAAAAAATAACCTTTTTATGTTAAAAATAACTTTTAAAAACTAATAAATCCTAAAATAATTTTAAAACCCTTTTTAGTGACAATAACCTTGGATACATATAAAACAAGATTCAAAAAAATAATAGTATTAATATAGGGAAAATCTTTTCATGTCGAACAGGTTAAAACAATGATTCCTTTCAAATTTTTAGTATAATACAAAATGATATTGTTTTGAAAATGATAGGAATATTAATTTGAAAACATTTTTTTAAAATTTTATTATGGGTAAAAATGAAATTAAACAATCACTATAATTTTTTTTAATTTTTTTAGAAAGATTCATTTTTAATGAAAAAGTATTTCCAAAAGAATAGAGAAATGATGTCATATTTTCTTAAATATATTTACTTTTAAAAATCACTTCAAAAAATATAATAACTTTTCACATAAAAAAGAAACCATTTTGTTTTAAAATAACTTCAAAACATATAAAGTAAACATCAAAGCATTGAGGTATGATGATGGATGGAAATTCCATTCATTTCATACTAGTTAAAATTATAAATTCCATTTTTAAATGAGTTGAAAAGGGGATAGTAAAAGGGGATTTTTAAAGGAAATTACTTTACAACATTGGAAACAAAACATCCCAACCCAATATCCACTTAACCTGTTCCCTAATCTAGTGGGTCACATGGCCTCATGTGTGCCTCCCCACACACTAGTGGTTACCGACTAGTTGAAAGGGTGTAATGGTTTTACGGTGGGGAGACTATAACATATTATCAGAGTGTAATAAATGATATAATAGTATTTATACAACAGTGGTAGAATATATGAACAGAAAGAATAAATAAGTAGTGGAAGAATAAATAACTAAACAACTGATAACACTAATCAAAAGCCACTAGGTAGTGTTCGATACATGGATTCATGGATTAATGGAATACTGATATAAAAAGGGGAATAAGGGGCATGCATATACAATCATGCTATAAAAAAAACTGAAAAAAATAAAAAAAGGGTGTACCACTAGAATATCCAGCATATGCTCGATCCTCTGATCCTATTTACCATCTAAAAGTATAACATATCAAAATATTTATTAGGGAACATGTCCTTATCCATACCTATAGAAAAAATATACTCGGGTACCAAAGGCGGCTTGAGTTTGGTGTGAGATAAAATCCTAGTAGGCCACCACCAATTGTGGATAGAAGTAATCCAAGTAATTCTAATATATAAATAGTATTCAAGTATAATTAATTAAGAAACAATACTGAATAAATAACTATCCCACTCAGTTTCCTAAAGAACACTTAGAGACTCTACCTACAAGTGTCTAACAATTTACTACATATATAGTAATAATATATATAGCATATTTATATATTTCATCCACCTATATGAACCATGTATATGTGGATATAAGTGGAAATATACTTAAAATACTAAGTGTTTGTTGGACCGAGGCGTAACACAGACATCCACAACTAGTCTTAATGAGCCTATAAGCTCAAGAAATAGGGTAAATTCCCTAAATACCATAAAGAGTAAGAGATATAAAGCTTTACACTCAGGATGGTGAGTGTTTCATCATGTCAACACTCAAAGAAAGAGATGTGTCATGTCATTTCCATCATCAAATTAGTGTCAACGGTGCGAGACATCATGCTCAACACCCCATGAAAGGAAGCATGAATTTTCATGACCAGTATAACCCTTACCATCATTTCAAAGCCTATATCAGAGGTATAATCATACATATCAAAATACATTAGGCAATACCTCTCATTCATTATGTCACAATTTAATAAATGCATTAAATAAAGTAAGAAAAAATTTATATGTCCAGGACACCCTTTAATAATTCATTCCATTTAGTTCATTCAATTCATTATAGAAAAAGAAAACCATCATGAATAAGACATATGATATAGTTAATCCATTTAATTCACGAAAACAAGGCAGTTCAATTTATAAGGATCTAATAGGAACTTATAAGGTGCCATAAAAAATGGGAATTACATACATAGAAAAGTCTAATTATAACCTAGGCCAAGAAATTAAAAGGCGCCTTGGGTTTATTAAACATTATATGGGAGATATTTTTTACAACCCAAGATGATTACTTAGGAGGCATTCTGGATAATTAATTAATTAATTATAAAGGTTCAAATATAGCCGACACACCTAAGGGGTGTCTGTGATCATGTTCAACTTCCACTATTTACGTACCAATGATCAACATGTGCATATGAAGGTGTGTATTTTAATTTAATATGAAGAATTAAATTATAAGGTGATATGTGGAAATGGACGGTGTGTTCCACAATAGAAAAGCTATGAAAACACCAAAAAATAATGTGAAAATGATGAGACCACCTATATTAGGGACATTGATGATTCCTCATCTGATAGTGGCCTTAGATTCAAAGTAGATTGGAAGAGATTTATGAAGTAGTCCAATGCCTTGAAAATAGGGAAAATGATCTTTCACCTAAATAGCGCAAAAGATCTGAAGATAAACTAAAATATTAAGGGGGATGATTTTAGATCTTACCAATATAGTGTCGATGCTTTTGAAGATTCTTGATTTGGACTTCAGATTGATGATATATCTCAATGCCTAAAATAGGGAAGAAGATATATAATAAGAGGATGAACCATGCTCAACCGATGGAAATGGGAGGAGAGAGAAGAAAAACAAGTTTAAAACATCATTATGGGTAAAATTATAATTTCACCCTAAAATATAGGGGTGCATGGTTTGGAGAAACCGTGAGAAAACCATTTTCAAGACACTTCCCCAAGAGATACCCCGCATGGTTAAGCTGCACAGTTTCTTTAATCGTGTGCAAAACATGAAAAATCCCACTATCAAAACTCTTCAGTTTTTCATATGGGTATGCTCATAGAGTTATGTGGTTGTAGAGAAAATATGTGGATCATCATGATCCACTATTGTTTCCCGCACGATTAGCAGAGACTGTGTGGGATGGGATGCACAGTTTTTAATAATACTGTAGCCTAGTTTATTTTCCAAATATTTGTGGTTTCAGGCTCCAAACAAGCCCCAGACACCCTTATAAACCCCTTGAATCCTTTAGGTAACATTATAAGGGTCATTTAAATAAATTAAAAAAGCATAAATTCATGAAAATAGGGATCATTACAAACTCCTCTCCTTAATGGAACTCATCCTTGAGTTGGACTTCTGAGGGTAATGAGGCATCGTCTACAAATAATTCTAGCCATCGAGCCCATATATAATCTTATTTCTCCCACATCTCATCCTATTATCAGCTGTGCTTCCATAACACCTATACCAATGAAACTAAACTTCATTTATGTGTATTCACACTCCAATCGATAATACAAATTCTATATTCCTCAAAGGAAGTATCCAAATCCAACACAACCTCATCAGGATGAAAAATATGTGATGAGCTTGGATAATACTAGAGAAGTTATGATACCTGAAATACATTATGCATAGATTGAAATATATGAGGAATTGGAATTTTATAAGCCAAAATTATGGTCCTCTTCACAACCTTTAATGGTCCAATAAACCTAGGTGATTGCTTACCTAACCTTTGAATACATATATGGCCTAACCTAGCTGAGACCTGCATGAAAACCTGTTCTCTAACCTCAAACTCAAGAGGTCACTAAACTCTATTGGAATATGATTTCTACTTAGACTGAGCTATCATCATGATATTTCTAATCAATTGGACCTGCTCTGTAGTCTCATACATGAGGCATGGCCTAAGCATAACTTCCTTTCCTGCCTCTATCCAGCATAGAGGTGAACAAAAAGGCCTACCATATAAGGCTTCATACGAATCAATCTCGATGGTATCTTGAAATTTATTATTATAATCACACTCAATAAAGGGAATGTGTTTCTCCCATGATCCCCCAAATTCAAGGACACATGCATGAATCATGTCCTCTAGCTTCTGAATCCTACACTATATCTATCCATTAGTATGTGGGTGATAAGACTGCTCACAAACAATTTTCTACCCAAGGACTTCTAAAAAACCTTCCAGAATCATGACATAATTCTAGAATCTCTTTCATAAATGATAGAATGAGGATCTACATGAAGATTTAAAACATCACTAACATATAGTCTCCCTATATTATCTATCGATAAGGTGACTCACAATGGTAATAAGTGTGTGACCTTTTTCAAATGATCAATTAAAACCCACACTGTATCATTACTACGAGGTGATATATGTAAACTAGTCATGTAATCCATTGAAATATCATCCCATTTCCACTAGGGAATGGACTATGGATATAAAATAGCTTCCAAATGTGGAAATTCCACCTTCACCTACTAAAAATTGGAACATCATGTGATGAATCTAGAAATATCCCATTTCAAATCATGCCACCAATACTGGTGACGTATGTCTTGATACATTTTGGTGACATCGAGATGAACTACCAAATCCGAGGGGTGGAATTCCCATATCATCTTCTCTCGGATTCCTGTTGGGACCCATGCACACAAATGGAATAACAAGGTATCGTCTCCGTCAACAGTCTAACCTAAAGGCATACCATCTTCTGAGATGATTTCCCTGAGGAAAAGGGCATTGGAATTAGATATTTTGGTCATTCTTACTAGTTACAGAAGAGTAGAGGTAAATGATAAGGTTGTGAGGATAGTTTGACCATGGTCCCCTTGAACCTCAATGTTAATATCTAAGAACAAGTCCACGAGATTCCATCCTCCACTAGACTCCTAAACTGCATGATTCTGAGTCTTTTGGATTAGGGAATCAGCTACAACATTGATTTCCTAGGCATGTAGTAAAGCTCAAAATCAAATTACTATAGGTAATCAACACATCTATTCCACCTTATATTCGGATCACACTATGTAACAATTTACACGAGGATTTTGTAATTAGTGAATACCACAAAATTATCTCACTATAGGTAGCACCTCCAAAACCATAGAGAATTATTTACTATAGATATCTCAAGGTCATACATTAGGTAATTTTTCTTGTGAGGCCTCAACTAATGATACCCATATGCAACTAATCACTTGTAATGTATGAAAAAAGATCAAATCTTGATACCTAATTCATCATAGTAGACAATATATCTTTTACATAGCACTAGAAGAATCAGTATTGACACTGAATTCAATATTACCTTCAACTGTTGAAAGGTTTATTCACACATTTTTGACTACACAAATTTCACACCCTTATTTGTCAAGCCCATAAGTGATGTTTCAAGGCATGATAAATCGTAGATTAAGCATACGCAATATCCATCTATCCCTAAGAAACTCTGTATATTAAATTAATTATTGGGATGATCCTAGGAAACAACAACTACAAATTTCTATAGGTCTATTAAAAATCCTGACTTGAAGATAATGTGAACCAGGAATTGGAATTTTTCATTCCAAAAGTGGCATTTACTAAGATTAGAATAAAACTGATTTTCTCTCTGTGTATTCAACAAGATCTCAATATAATTGACATTGTCATGTCTAGAGAATCCATACACTAAGATATCGTCAACAAAGACTTCCATGAATGAATAAAGGTATAGGTGTTAAACCCTATTCATAAGATATATAAAGACTGAAAGTGTGCTTGTGAGTCCAAAAGGAATGACCAGGTACTTGTATTGACCATACCGTATCCTAAAATCTATGCGAGGTATGTCCAAAATCCTAACATGCACCTGATGATAGCCCATCCACAAATATATATTTGAAAACAATATCACTCCTTGGAGCGGATCAAAGAGGTTATATTTTTGATTTAGTGGATACCAATTCTTTATCTTGACCTGTTTCAATAGATGGTAATCCATGCAAAGTCTAAGGGTACCATCCACCTACTAGGAGAAAAGGACCGGTGAAACCCAAGGAGAATTTTTGGGGCGTATGAATCCTTCAGCCTTCAGATCCCCCAATTCTTTCTTGAGATATAGAAACTCCATAGGTTACATCCTATAAGGAAAAATGGTCATTGGTTCTACTTCTAGAATAAGTACTATTGTGAATTCAACCCCTCTCTCTGGAGGCATACCAGATAAGTCTTCAAGAAAGATGTCCCAGAAATACTCCCCTACATGAATAAAAATAGTAGTTTGTATTCCCAAATAATTTCGAAAAATACAATTGATATGATCTACCACACTACCCATCCTATTATGCTCGATTCCTGATTGCATAGATTTCATATCCCATTCTTCTTTATTCATGTTCCTACCACCCTTCAGTGATGTAAATATCACCCTCCGACGATAACAATAAATATGGCCTCAATAGTGAACTAAAAAGTCAATACTAATGATTACACCAATTCCCATCATGTTGAGGATGAAAATATTTCATAGGAAGAGGTATCCACCTATCTCAAGGGGACAATACTTACAACAATGAACATCCTCTGATAGGATGCCTAACATGGTATCAAGTGTTATAACACCATCAAAGTTTTTGATCTTGAGGCCCAAACTGTAACTTCCTAGGTACTGATAGAATAAATATTTTTAATATTTATTAATATTTAGGAATTATATAGTAATTTTAACTAAAATTTAATTCTATGTGAAATAGAATACCCAACACTCATCAATGAGTTTTTATGAAATCTTGTGTTGCACACAAGACTAAGTTATAAAAAAAATAATATATTGTTAACATTATTATTTAAAGTGGTAGTGATCTCCTAGATTTTTTATATATGGGAATGAATAAGAATAATTATATTATGTTTAAATATTTTTATTATTTTTTTACATTCATCCAATAAATTTTATATGTTTAAATTAAGAATAAATCCAATTTTATGCGCAAAAAGGATGTATATTTTTTAAAGGTAGTTTTACCGATTTTTAATGGAGAACCCGTTTTAAATATAATGTTTGAAAATTTTATAATTTTTATATGAAAAAATAAACTTATTTTTTGAAAATTTAATATCAAAATTTACTTTGGGTGATTTTTTGGTATTTTTCTGAGAACTTTCATATTTCGATGAATAGTTATTAATAATGAATTTTAGATCAAAAATACTTTTTCATACGTTTTATTTATATAGTTAAATAATGTTTTTAAATTGTTTTAAATTATAATTAGATAAATTTTATATCATTTAAAAAAATTTAGGTCATTTTAATAAATTTTACATTGAAATTATATATAAAACTTTAGCAAACTTTTGAATAGTTTCACTTTTAAAAACCCGTTGTCACATCCCCGTATGTTGGAGTAATTTTAAATTAATTTATGACACTTATTGATTGAAATTTGGAAAAATGTATTCCATATTTTTAATTATATTAATTTATAATTTCTCATATGGTGAGATTAGTTAGTGACCATAAATATTACTGAATGCGATTAAAATTAATTACAACGATGAAGGTAAAGTTGTGTTAACTTAATGGTTAAACTTTTATCTTTAGAGTCCAAATGAACTAGAGGCATGTTTGAAACCCATTTTTTTACATGAGTAGACAATATCCCTTATTTTATATATTTTTTACCACTATTGGGGTCAAATTATGTAAGGTAGAACTCTCAATAGTATTTACCTTTTTATATTTACAAGAATGCCACTCTCCCTCCACTATAAAAAGGTACTCACCCTTTCCATTTATTTACACCTATAAAGCCATTTTTATTGTTCAAAACGTACCCAAATAATCTCAAAACATCCTTAAACTAATCCGAGATTCCTCAAATTTTACATAAATCCAAATAAGAAGTCATTTGGTGCAAACAAAAAAGAAGTTACTCAAAAAAGAGGTAACATTATTCAGTGTGCATTGATGTTTCATTTATTTTTCAACCACTTCATTTATTATTATTCCATGATTATTTAATAACATAATTATCCTAAATAAAATTATATGTTTTTATGTTATGGTTTTTAACTACACCTATACACACTTCCATCAAGCGGGTATTGAAATTACCATTTTTGTACGGTGAATTACCACCCCATGTAATGACGACATTCATTTTTTACTTTACCACCTCTCAGGATTGGGAATTATGATGGAAATAATATTTTTATATGATATATATGATATATATTATTTTTTAATACTTATTTCTTTTTTAAATAAATATACCTTCATGATTTCCATTTTTTGTAAATATGATAACATCATTTGTGGACGTGTGGACTACCACCTCCTCAAAGTGATTGATACATTTACACACTACATGGAGTGCATTAAGGATGAGTTTAATTAAATATATATAGCCTAAATAAAATATATATTATATTCATGAAATAATAAAATTTATTAAAATATAATATATCATTTTATTTATTACCGATTCACACACATGAAAAGTGACAACGTCATTTGTGGATGTGTGGACTACTGCCTCCTTGATGCGAATTGATTCATTTTACATAAAAATAATTATATAAATAAGTATATATGATTAATTAGTATGGTGTTTATGATATAATGGTAATTTTGGAAAGATAAGTGTTACTTACCTTCTTTATCATAAAGATTATTAAAAAATGGAAATGTTAGTCATGCGTCCATACGATCCACCGTCTCCATGGTTGTAATGTTGGTTTATTTTTCACAACCATATTTCATGATTTGTTTTAAAATTATAATTTGTGTATAAATATTATAATTATTTCTTGATTATTATTCTATATATTATTATATAATAGCCCCTTTGACCATAGTTGACCTACCAAAGTCGTTTTGACACATAAAAAAATTATGGTCAAAATACCTGACATAAACTAATTTTTTTAAGTGGTTGTTTAAAACATTGTAATAATAGAAATAAAATTAATTATAAGGTTGAATAATTCTATCAAGAAATTATATAATTAACATAATTTTATTATTTAGGAATATAAAGACACATATGGAAAGTCAAACTCAAGTTAAATGATTTTGTCTCAATCCCCTTTCATTGAGACATTTCTTGATGATATACACTTTTATTTTTTTTGTAATGTGTATATACAGACCCCTTTACAATGAATTTACATATTTTATCTATTATCATGATATTTAATGTTTTGTTAAATTTTATTCATTCATGTGGCTTATGTTGTGAATGTTTAAAGTGGTATGTGATGATTTGAATGTTTAATGATTTAATCATTTCCTCCATTTAAATATTCTTGATATTATTATACATATTTAATTATATGGATATAAAATTATTATAAATGAAATTTTATGTTCATTTTGGTATTTATATTCCACTAAAAGCTTTCTTGTTTTCAAAAGAAAAATAAACATCACTTTCCCTTTTTCCAGATATTTTTTTATTGAAAATGGTTTTAAAAATGGATTGATTATTCCAATATCTTGAAATGTTTTATTATGATTTAAAATAAAATTTTGTGAGTGAAATGTTGAAAATATAAATCTTTAATGATTTTATAATGGTACTTGGACATTTTATGGGTGATTTCATAATAAACCAATTATGGGTTGTTCCATGATAAACTAAGGATAGGTGGGTTCATGATAGCCCTCAAATTCATTGGGTATGGAAGTTGACTATACAACTATTCAATTTATAAGAGTGAAATGTTTGGAAGTTGACTGTATGATTATTCCACTTTTAATAGTGACATGTATAACTAAATCCCAAGATAATTTTATGTATTTTATTTTATTTTTATGAGTTTTATAGTAATCATGTTAGTACAAAAATGGTAAGCAATGAGATTATCTTTAATGGAAATTATTTACGACTTATTAAGGGTGAAAATTATTACTCTTTTTTATAAAGTATCAAGGATATTAATGTTTATAAATGGACTAAAAGTTTCCTTCTATTATATCCATTATTGAGCTTTTTATTCTCACCCCACATTTTTTAATGGGTTTCACAAGACATAAAGATGAGTAAGAGATTTGAATAATTCATGTTGATAGATGGGAAGAGTTTTCATAAAAGGGATCATGATTTATTTTAAAAGTTTTATATTATTGAAAAATAAATTCTATTTTTAGGTGTCCAGTTTTTATTTTATTGTTTTTTTATGTCTGATTTATGACCTTATTCTATAAAACTATAAACCTAAAAAGATACTCAATATGAAATAAATTAAAATTCTTTACTTAATTCAAGATTATGTAATGTTTCAAGGCTGGGTCCTTATAGTAGGTATCAATGGTCTGTTTAGATAACTATATTGGTTAGGATATTTTTAATAGCATGCACTTAGAAGATTTTAGTTTATATTTAAGTTTAAATGATATAGAATTTAAATATTACCATGTTTCTTCATTTAAAGTATGTTTGTTAAAAATGGTTTTCTATAGAGGAACAAGGAAGCTGTAGTGGAATGATAACAAGATGAAAATAACATTTCGAATCAACATCTTGAGATGGTTGGAATTGGAACTGAGATTTGTTTTTTTAGTTTTGGATAAGTGGACACATTATATAAATAGTGGTGGTGTCTTTGGAATAATGAAACCATATCTTCCACAAAGTAACATGATGATAGTGAATCATATTATGTGACAACACCCCATCATTCAAAAAGATCATCTGACCTAGTGATATCTAAATGATGGATTAAATCCCTTAAAAATATATTTGATGTCATGGGTTGTTCAGATATCCAAAAGGTAGCTATTAAAATTTATTATTTTATCGGTAAAACCAATTAGTGTTGGTCAATTTATAAGAATATTAGATAAAGTGAATATATTGATACAAAGGAAAGGGATGAATTTATGAATGTTTTCCCTGAGAAATATTTTCCCAAGGCTATTCAACTTAGGATAGAAAAATAAAATTCTTGGATAAGTATAAGGATGAATTTAGAGATGATATTATAGTATATTTTAAAATACATGAGAAACATGAAAATAATTTTGGTATTGTTTTGAAAACCATATGAGAAAATAAATTATTTGGAAAGTTTATTAAGGGTGAATTTTGGTTTCAACAAATTTCATTCCTTGGACACATTGTTTATAAAGATGACATAACCATTCACACTCCTAAAACAAAAGTTATTTAAGAGTGGACATGGCATACTAATGTGACTAATATTTTTAGTTTTCTTGGATTAGGGTTTTACTATATACAATCTGTCAAAAACATTTCTTAGTTTTCTAGCCCACTGACTAAGATAACATAAAAAAGAGTTAAGTTTATATGGCTAAAAGAATGTGATGATTTTTTTCCAAAATAGAAAAGAAGACTGGTCAATGATCCAATTTTGGAATTTATGTCTAGAAATGGTAAATTATTTATCTATAGTATTGATTCATTAAAAGGAATTCATTGTATCCTAATATAAAATGATATGGTAATTGCTTATAATTCACATCAGTTGAAAACTCATGATTTAAATTACCATACACATGATTTGGAGTTAGCTGCTATTGTTTTTGTATTAAAAATCTTAAGGAATAATTTTTATGGAGTAAAGTTTGAAATATATATTGATCAAAAAAGTTTTTTATTCACTAAAAAAATTGAACATGAGATAGAGAAGATGGTTAGAACTAATCAAGGATTATTATTGCATGATTCATTATTTTACAAGAAAATAAAGCAAAGTGTCCGATTATTTGAGTTGAAAAAGTAATGCTACATTAACCATGTTATGTTTGGAACATAACCCATTGTTTAATGATTTGATGAATTTTTTCCTTTAAGTTGTGGATGTAGGGAAATAATCTGGTTTGTTTCAGGTTTTAGTGCATCCAACTTTTTCAAAATTAATTATGATGACTCTAAAAGGTGGACCAATATTTGAAGGAAAATGTAGAATATATTAAAAATTATAAGCTTCTTGATTGTAATATTGATGGATAAGGTGTTTTACGATTTGGAAAATGATTATGTTTTCCTTTTGATTTACAATTGAGGGATGAGTTGTTAACTGAAGCTCATAGTTCTCTATTTTCTGTTTCTATTGGAAGCAATAAGATGTATATATGCCTTAAAGATTTTTACTAGTGGGATAGAATGAAAATATATATTTTTTATTTTACCATGAAGTGTTTGACTTGTCAGTAGGTTAAATTAGATTGACAGTTACCAAAGGGGATGCTTTAACTGTTTCCAATTCTAAAGTGGAAGTGGTAAAATATATAAATGGATTTTTTGGTAGGATTTCTAAATAAATCTCAAGGTAATAATTGTATTTTGTTTATTATTGATTGATTCACTAAATATGAACATTTCATTCCCATTAAGGATACAGTGTATTTAAATAAATTTTCTAGACTGTATTTAAAGAATATTTTTTGGATACTTAGAGGACCTCTCTACATTTTATTAGACCATGATACCAGGTTCACATCCAATTTTTAGAATGGAGTTGAGAAGTTGTTGGGTAATGAATTAAATTTATATACATCTTTTCATCCACAGTCTGATGGACAGTCTGAGTGAACGATTTAGAACCTCTAATATATTATTTGTTCTTTATAAATGGATTACAAGGGAAGTTAGGATCAATATATCTATTTAGTTGAGTTTTATTGTAATAAAAATTTTAATTCCAATATACATATGGCACCTTTTGAGTCATTATATGGAAATAGGTGTCAAACACCGGTTGTTTGTGATGATATAGGAGAAATAAAGTTGATGGGGCCAAAGATGGTAGAGGAAATGATAGAGAAAGTTTAGTTGATTTAGAAACACATAAGAATGAAATAGATAAGGAAGAAATGTTATGTGGATAACAAAAGAAAAGATCTTTATTTTGAGGTTGGTAATCATGTCCTTCTCAAAGTTTCTCCATGGAAAAGTGTGATGCATTTTGGAAAGAAGGAGAAGTTGAGTCCCTAATTCATTGGACCATATGAAATCATAGATAAATTTGGACCAACTTCCTATTGAGTGGGTTTAACTCTAATTTTATCCCAAAAACACAAAATATTTCATGTTTTATTGTTAAGGAAGTATGTACTAGATTCATCTCATGTTTTGAGCCCTAAAGTAGTTCAGTTGGTAGAGAATATTTCTTATGAGGAACAATCAATTAAATTCTTGACCATGGAGATAAAGTGTTACAAAATAAGGTATTTCATCAGGTTAAGGTTTTTTGAAAAAACAAAATGGCTTAAGAGGAAATATGGGAATATGTAAATTCTATGAAGGAAAAATACCACCATTTATTTGATAAGTAAATAAAATTTCAAGGACATAATTTCCAAAAGGGGAAGAATTTGACATCCCAAGTAATTTTAGAATAAGTATTTTTTATATTTATTAACATTTATGAATTAGATAGTAATTTAAAATTAAAAGGAATGATACTTGTAATTTCATACCGAACACAAAATAATGAGTTTATTTGAAATCTCGTGTTGCATGCAAAACTGAGTTATTTTGAAAAATAATATATTATTAATATTATTATTTGAAGTGGTAGTTATATCTTAGCTATTGTATCAAAATTAATTTATAATAATAATTATATTATATTTACACATGTTTTTTAAATGTTTTTACATTCGTACAATAAATTTAATTGAATTAAAATAAGAATAAATCTAATTTTAAGAGTAAAAAAGCCTTATATTTTTAAAAGGTAGTTTCATCACTTTTTAATGGAGAACCCAGTTTAAATATAATTTTGGAAATTTTTATAAATTTTATATGACAAAATAAACTTATTTTATAAAATTTAAATATAAAATATTACTTTGGGTGTTTTTTGGTATTTTTTTGAGAACTTTCATATTTCATTGAGTAGTGAATAATACTAAATTTTAGTTCAAAATTGCTTGTTTGAAAAATTTATTTTTATAGATAAATAATTTATTAAATTTATATAAAGTATTATTAGTTAAATTTTATATCAGTTAAACTAATTTAGGTTATTTTAATTAAATTCACATTGAAATTCTATATAAAAACTTAGCACACTTTTGAACATTTTCACTTTAAAAAAATCCACTGTCACATCCCGTCCATGGAATTAATTTTAAATTAATTTATCCCAATTATATGATTTTAATTTATAAAAATATATTCCATATATAAAAATATAAAAATATTATAATTTATAATTTCTAATATGTTTAACTTATTTTTTGTCTGAAAATATTAGTTAAAGTGATTAAAATTAATTATAGTGATTAATGTAAAATTGTTTTTTACTTAGTCGTTAAACTCTAATATTAAGAGTCCAAATTAAATATAAAATTTTCAAAAACACATTTTATAGAAATTAATAGAACATATACCCTATTTTATATAATAATCGCTATTATTGGAGTCACATGATGTAAGGGTGACCTCTCAATATTGTTTAAATTTACTTTTACAAGAATTCCACTCCCCCTCCACAATAAAAAGGAACTCACCATTCCCATTTATTCACACATATAAATAAATTTTATTCATAAAAAAAATAAAAAAATAATATCCCAACATCCCTAACCTCACCCTAGTGTCCTTATCTTGGGAAAAAAATCCAACCATTAAACCCTTTGGTGAAAACCAAAAAGGAGTTACTTGAAAATAGGTAACGTTATTCAATGTTCATTTTTATTTTATTTATTTATCCCCCACTTAATTTATTATTATGACATGATTATGCAATAAAATAGGTGTCATAAATATACTTACATGTTTTTATATTAAGTTTTCTAACTACATTTACACACACTTCCATCAAATGGGTAATGAAATTACCATTCGTGTCTGGCGAACTACCAACTCACGTAACAATGATGTTTGATTTTTTTCCATTACCACCTCTCATGGTTTGTAATTATTAGGGAATTTGTTTTATATTATATATATATGATATATATGATTTTTTCATAATTATTTAATTTTTTTATACGCATACCTTCATGCTTTCTTTTTTTTGTAAATATGATAACATCGTTTGTGGTCGTATGGACTTCCGCATCCTAAAAGTGATGTGATACGTTCACACACTACATGGAATGTATTAAGGAATGGTTTAATTATATATATGTGACATAAATAAAATATATATTATATTAATTACATAATTAACTTTCTGGAAATATAATATATTATTTTATCTGTTACCCATTCACACACTAGAAAAGTGATAACATCATTCATGGACATGTGGACTACCGCCTCCTCAACAAGATACAATTCATTTTACATCACAAGAATTAAATATATAAGTACATATGATTTAATAATATTGTATTTATGATATAATGGTCATTCTGGAATGATATATTTTTTACTTACATTCTATATATAACAATCATTGAAAAATGGGAACGCTACTCATGCATAAGTTCGACCTACCACCTCCATGATTGTAATGTTGGTTCATTTTTCATAAATATATATCATTATTTCTTTAATAGTATAATTTATGTATAAATATTATAATTATTTCAGGATAATTATTCTATATATTTTTATATAATGACCCCTTTTATCATAGTCGACCCACCAAAGTTTTTTTTGACACATAAACCGAATATGGCCAAAACACCCGACTTAATTATTTATATAGTTGTTTATGAGATTGTAATAAGTGAAATAAATGTAATTATAAACTTTTAAATAGTTATCAAACAAGTATATAATTAATATAATACTTTTATTATAGATAGTAAGGATATATATAATGAGTTAGGCTCAAGGCAATGGATTTCAACTCAATATCCTTTCATTGAGACATTTCTTGATGATATGCACCTTTATTCTTATAGAAAGTATATATAAAGACCCATTGACATTAAATATAAATATTCTATCTATTTTAATGTTAATTATTGTTTTTTTGAAACTTTATTCTTTTATGTGGCTTATGATTTGAATTTTAAAAGTGGTGTGGGATGCTCTGAATGTTTAATGATTTAATAGTTTCCACTATTTCAATATTCTTGATATTATTTTACATATATAATTATAGGGATATAAAATTATTATAAATTAAATTTTATGTCTATTTTGGTATTTGGATTCATTTACAAGACTTTAGGATTTAAAAATAAAAATAAACCCCAAGTTCCCTTTTTCTAGGTATTTTGTTATTAAAAATTAGTTTTGAAAATGGGTTGATTATTTCAATATTTTGAAATATTTTCTTGTGACTGAAAATGAAATTTTATGAGTGAAATATTGAAAATTGAAATCTTTTGTAATTTTATAATGGTACATAGACATTTGATGGGTGGTTCTATAATACTCCAATGATGGGTGGTTCCATTATAAACCATGGATGGGTGGGTCTATGATATCCCTCCAATGCATTGGGTATGGAAGTCGACTGCATGGGTTTTCCATTTGTAGGAGTTATATGTATGGAATTTTACTGTATGGTTATTCCATTTATAATAGTGAAAATTATAATGATGTACCAAGATACCTTTTTGTATTTTCTATGCTTTATATGGGTTTTATGGTAATATAGTTATTAAAGAAATGGAAAGCAATGCCATTATTTTCAAAGGAATGTATTTGCTAATTCTTAAGGGTAAAAATTAGTACTTTTTGATAAAGGTTTATTGATTTTAATTTTTATCAATGTAATAAAGGTTTTGTTATTTTATATCACTAACTAATATTTTTTATGCTCATCCTATGTTTTTTAATATTTTTCACAGGACTTAAGGATGAGTAAGGGATTAGAAGAATTCATGTTGATAGTCATGAAGAGTTTTCATAAAGTGATAATTATTTTTTCAGAAAGTTTTAGATAATGGGAAAATGGATACTTTTCATAATTCTACAATTTTTATTTTATTTTTTTATGTATGAGTTATGCTATAATTATATAAAACTATAAAACTAAAAAAATTCTTAATGTGAAATAAAGTAAAATTATTGACATAGATCAAGATTATGTAATGTTTTAAAGCATGGTACATATAAGAACACTATACAATAGATTTAGATATAAAATCATGAGACATGCCTATGTCAAATAAATAAGACACTAAAGTTAAGGATACTATAATAATACCTCTCACTATGGAAGTTTTGACACTCTATACCTTGAGCATAGGCTGAAATGCATGTAACTGGCCTGTACCGTGTCCCCGAGTCACTTACTAAATACCCTGATCATTCCAACTCTATTGGTGTTGAGGATCATGAGTTTGACTTCCCCTTCCTTGAGTGCCACCTCTACCTGAGCATCCTATGGTATTCTAGCTACCTACCTGGAATGATCTTGCTAGTCCCACTCTTGATCATGGATTAGGTGTAGATCCACGCTCACTTGGAACTTATGGGAAAATCTTACATAAGCACTGGATATTACCCATCCTACCACAACCTCTATATTACATAAGATCATGTAATATGTGAGGATTCATGTGTCCTGACCTCCCACCTCCAATGGCCCAAAGGCATTCATTTTTTATTGATTTTGATAATCCACCTTTCAAGGGGTGATGTGGAACCCTTACAAGGCCCGTAGATGTAAGTATTACATGGCCCGTAGGCCTTATAGAAATTCATTGCTTATATGCTTCAAAAATTACATACAACCCAGACTAACTACATGGAAGTGCTCCTCCCCAGCATCTTCATCATGAAATCAACTCTCCACCTTCACATAGCTATTTGGCTAGGATTTCCTGTGCATGCATAGGCCTTTCCTGATGGAAAGTTCCATACCCTCTCATTCTTGCAATCCATTTAGGTTCTACTCTGGTGAAAGCTCCTTTATCCTCCTCCTTCTAAAGTTTGTTCCTTGTATGTTGTATTGTTTTAATCTGCACTTAAGGTGGCCCGAAAGCCTTTCTAACCCGAATGCCTGGGTGGACCAAAGGCCTTAAAGGACTCAGGGACCAAATCTGTGGCCCGAAGGCCCAAACAGGAGAATATTCCCGGCTGCTACAGTGCTAAACAGTGCCAAATAGTGCCTTCTACAGTTCCCACTATAGTTCTACTACAGTACTGCTACAATACCTACTACAGTACCTACTACAGTACCTGCTACAGTACCTACTATAGTACTTACTATAGTACCTGCTACAATACCACATTGGTGAGATATCTTAAATCATTATGTACAAAGAGCCTGACTTCTAATACCTCTATGATAAACCTCAAAACGCCTATTTCATTGAGAAGAAGAAAAACTAATAGATCTAGGTGTTGAAACACCATGACTTTCACCATTAGATTCCCACAAAAGTTTCCCCTTTATTAGGGATTAGTTAAATATATATGATATGTTCATCAACCAAAATACATTGACCTGTGACTAGATGGAGTATACCAACCCATCCTTGAATCGGCTGGCGGTAATTGGGTCATCACCCTATAGAGTATAACTGAACCGTTTTATGTCTATAAAATGAGTAGAGTATTACATCATAGACATACCTCCTTACTACAGGTTTCTGAATTCTTTTTCTCTATCAGCCCTTAATGTTTTGGGAAAGAAATAATCATAGAATATATTATGTAAATCTACCTAAACTATATACTTATATTGATCTTCCTTGGTAATAACATACCACCTCTGATTGGAAGATTCACAATTCATATATGCAGAAAGATTGACCCTATTCCCAGGAGGAATATCTAGATGATCAAATATAGAAAGAATTTATTTAATCCATTAATCAGTAGCATATGGCCCACCATCCCCTGAAAAGGTGGGAGGAGGATTCTGCTCAAACTTCTGAGTCAACACTTCCATATTCAGGGAAGGTTGAACAACACCTTTAATATTATATAATATACATATAAATACCTCTCAGAACTAGGTGTTAGTGCCCATATAAGAAATAGAAATAGGTTCCACAAGAGGAACTACAAGATGAATCACTAGCGACTCAAGGCCCTAAACCCCAAGTGAATGGTCTTTACCACCTCCAAGGAATATGACTAGAGGAAATTATTGGGGAATGATACTATAATTCCAAACAAAACCCTCAGAATATATCTTAACCATTACAATATTATAGATATAAAACTTGGACAATTATATAGACTTCTTATATAGATGATCACACCTCCTTGCCTACTCCAAAATCCAAATCTAGGTGGTTGAAGAGACCAAAATGGCCATAATAATGTCATAGATACCCCACCACTAACTACTAAGGATAGTATTAGAAATAATCTAACATTTAACATGTATAAAATGTCCATTTTCATATTAAATTTCATATCTGTTTTAAATTTTTTCTCATTCATGTAATTAAATATCTTTAAATGGTTGAATTAGATGGATCAACATTTCTAATCCATAAGGGCCAATACTTCTTATAAAACAAAATGTGGTAGCCACATAACTCATACCATAACACATTCCATCCCATGTGACCAATGGTATATGGCTCAATGTTTCATAATTCACTACTTAATGTGTTTTCTTTAACCTATGTAGGGAAACCCTGTTAGGTTAAGGCAAATTATTTAAGTGTCAATTATGTTTTTTATAAAAAATCAGCATAATTTCATAGATAATCAATGCACTAATATTATGAAATAGTAAAATGCATGCTGAAAATAGATGTGACATGGAAAAATCTAAGGCATATTAGTCCTGTTATTCCAATAGTGATGCATGTAATGCAACACCCTCATTTCATTAGGTTTGGGTAAAAGAAACTATCATTTTAATAATACCAATATCAATAAAATCATAAGACATGTGCATTACCCAATGGTGAATTCATATCAACCATAATAGGCATAAAGAGTAATTTTAATTTCCAATCCCAGGTAATTTGGGTTTCCCATGTACATGGGTTAACTATATCCAAGAAAATGGAAATTTCAAAATCTATTTACCTCTTAATTTCATGTATAATACCCAAATAGTAATAAAAAGGAAATATAGGCTTTGAAACCACTCTATATAGTATAGCTATATATTTCATCCACCTATATAAACTAAGTATGTGCAGATTTAAGTTTCCATATACCTTGAATACTAAGTGCTGGATGGACCGAGGTGTAACTTATACATCCCTAACTATTCTAGAAGAACCTATAAGCTCAAGTAATAGGGTACATTCCCTATATTCCATAAGTAGTGAGATATTTTATGCTCGGCACTTGGGATGCTGAGTATTCTATCACATCAACACTCAAAGCAAGGGATGTGGTGCATCATGCCAACCATCGAAATAGTGTTAATGGTGTGAGACATCGTGATCAATACACAATTTAAGGGAGCATGAATAAACATTACCAACATAACCCTTTCCATCATTCAACAGACTACATCAAATTAATAATCATATTTATATAAAAAGACATGAGATATTACCTCTCATTCTTTGTATCATAATTAAATAAATGCATTTAATAAAGTAAGCAATAATCGGCATGGCCTAGACATCCTTTAATAATTCATTTCATTTTATTCATTAAATTCATTATAAGAATAGGAAACCATCATGAAAAATACATACAATATTATTAATCCATTTAATTCACTAAAACAAGGCAATTGAATTAATAAGGATCTAATAGGAACATTGAAGGTTCTATAAAAAATGGAAATTACCTACATGGGAAATTCCAATTATAATCTAGTCCAAACACTTAGAAGGTGTCTTGTTTTCATTAAACATTTATATGGGAGAAGAAAATTCAATTACAACCCAAGATGAAAATTTAGAAGGTATTCAGGGTAATTAAAAAATTAATTATAAAGGGTAATTTTTATAGGGTACACCCAAGGGGTGTTCATGATTGAGGTCTACATCCTTAATTTACATAATAATTATTAACATGAGTATACTAAGGAACAAAATTTAATTTAATATGAAGAATTAAATTCAAAGGTGATGCATGGAAACCTATAGTGTAAATTACAATGAAAAATCTAAGAATTCACAAAAAATATTGTAAAAAATTATTAGACCACCTACCTTAGGGATGTTGACAACTCCTCATCTGATGGAGGCCTCAAATTTGATATAGGTTGGAATAAATTAAAGAAACAGTCTAGTTCCCTGAAAAAAGGGAAAATGAGATTAAACCTAAATAAAAAAATTTATCTAAAAACAAACTAAAATAAGAAGGTATTAGATTATTAATATTTTTGAGAAAAATCCAATGCATCTAACTGTGTTTTATTTGGACATTGGATAGAGAATATATCTCAATTATTTGAATAGGGAAGAAGAGATATCACCGGAGTAGGGACCATGTTCAACCACTATAAACGGGAGGAGAAATAACATTTTTTTTAAAAACTTCATTAAGGGTAAAAATTAAATTTCAACCTAAAATATTGGGGAGCATGGTTTGGATGTACCGTTTAGGAAAATCGTGCAAAAACCACACTAAAGACACTTCTCTAAGAGAGACTCCTCATGTCTAAGGTGCACAGTTTCCTTAACCATGTGAAAATCATGAAAAATAAAACATTCAAAACTTTATTTTTTTTCATGGTTTCTACTAATCATGGAGCCCAATTAATTTTACAAATATTTGGTGCTCCATGCTTTAAATAATCCCTAGTAACCCATATGAACCCCTTAACTCCATTAGGCAACATTATAAGGGATGTTTAAAATAATTTAGTCAAAAAACAAATGAGATGTACCTTTATGAAAATATGGGTCATTATAAGAAACATTTGAATTTTACACCTCATGAATGATTAAAAAAATTATATATCATGATAATAGATAACTTCGGGATATAAAATTTCCAAGGGGATTTATATAAACCTTATAAAAAAATATCGATGAATAACATCAAGATTTTCCTCAACAAAAAGAAATTGAGATAATGTCCATTACAATGATTATAAAGTTGAAGTGAGAATTATCCAGTGAGTTGATTATATATATGAAATGAAAATCCACATATATAAAGTGGATTTACAACCTAATATATTCAAAATTAATTTCACACATAATCGTATGATATCAAAGTTAAAAAAGAAGTAATATATCCTATTGTAAAGGAACTGAGTTATGAAATTATTTACCACTTGGTAGCTTTAAAATCAAATCAACTTGGATGAAATCATTAAAATTGAATTTTATAATTCCATGATTTATTATCGATTTATGGTATTACATGTAAATGGTGTAGTATATATAGAACAAAAAATGGTTAATATGGAATATGTCTCAAAGAAATAAAAAGTTAAATGAGAAAACCTGTACCAGGCATCCAAAATTTCCTTATATATCCTTTAACTCATCTATAATAATCTTACATAAATTAATTTAAATATTATGAAATATTTATAGGTTTAAGATGTTATACATAAATAATTTATTTTATTTCTTAATAATGAAATGTTTGAAAACCTAATCAGTTAAGTCCACATCCGTTGTTTTGAGGAAGTTCATTTCATTACTTTAAAAAAGATTTGATGTGTTAACTGTGGTTAAAGATAAAATTATTTCATATTCTATTGAATAATAATATTTAATAAAGTATCATATTTATTGATCAATTATAATTTTAAAACCAATAAAAAATGGATATAAAAAATGTATTGGGTTACGATCATAGATACGGTAGGTCATACATACACATGAGTAACCTTTCCATTTTCAATAATCCTTATGGAAAGAAGGTATATATTATTTTACCTTTAAAAAATTATAATATTATAGTAAATATGATAATTTTTTTATAAATATTTATATGTATTTCATTCTTGTGATGTGGTGATGAAACAAATAATGACATTGCTTCGTGGAGGTGGTAGTCCACACGTACACAAACGACATATCATTTTTAGTATAAGAAATAAATTGAAATATTTTATTTTAAGAAGGATAAATATGTTATGAGTATTATTATTATTTCTTTTATATCATATCTATTCATTTAATTTATCCTTATTGCCTTCCATGTAATGTTTTAGTTAAAAATGAATCACATCGCTTCTTGAGGTGGTAGTCTTATATACAATTGAGCAATGTTAATGTATCCCCCAAAGAATAGAATATAAAAATTTACATATGATATAATAACTAAATAAGTAAATATATGTTACAAATATCATATATATACATTAAATATATCATTACAAAAATATATTAGTGGTGATGATGGGAAACAAATGTCATCAATTTATGAGGCGATAGTCTTCCGTACACATGAATGATGATTTTGTATTTCATTTTATCAAAGATAAGATAGATTTAGGTAATTAAATCAATATAAAAAAAATACCAATATATAGAAGATAATGGTGTTATAATATTACCATATTTTGAGAATATTTTTATGATTTGGATGAAGAAAAAAACACATAGTTAATAATTTTATGTCATCTTGGACCACATCTTTAGAATTATACATAAATTATTTCTAGAATGCTTTTATGAACAATAAAGGATTCTAGGATTATGGGATTTAACTATTAAGGCTATTTTTTAGGTATTGTATAATAAAAAAGGATTAAAATTTGTGATGAACAAAGGAGAGTGGGTGACCTTTTATTAGTGAGGTGAGTGACACACTTGTAGTTTTGGAAATAAAAATGGTGTACCCATGTTTTTTCACTCATAAAATGGTCATAAAATAGAGTATTATCGAGCCTTATACATTATAGGGTCAAAATATTTACATCCAATATATTTTAGACAACTTTTGAGGTAAATATTACCCTTATCGTTTTATTTTAATCCCAGTAAGTCTATTTTTATCTTAACTGGGGTAATTAATTTTATTGTTTTCACAATTAATTATGGAAAATAATTAATTTAAAAATATTATAAAATATAAATTATTTATATTAAAAAAATAAAATACATTTTCTGAAGTTAAATTCGAATATTTGGCTAAATTAAATTTAAAACAAAACCCACATACCCCAAGAAAAAGTAGGTTTTCAAATAGTGTTCTTTTTCATGAAAAGATTATTTTATATTTAATATATGATTGATAATAATAATTTTTTGTATATTAATTAATATTTATTATTATATAATATATTAATTTCATTTAATATATTTCTCATTAGGTATTATTTTTATTACTTAAAACAAAGAAACATTATGGACTTGAAAATAAATTTCAAAAAAATCTTGGTTTTAAACCAAAAAAAAAATATAATAAATTCCAATATGATGTTAATGAAAATTTAATTAAGTGGGTTAAATATAACTAAATAATAATTATGTTACTTATAATTATATTAAAAACACATCATTACTTTTAAATGCTTTAATTATTTGAAAAGAAATGACTTTTTTTAAAAAGATTGGTAATTTTCACTATTCGATGAATAATCAATATTTTCTAAAAAATAAAAAAATCACTTTAAGTAAATTGTAAAATTAAAATAGAAAAAATAATTTTAATTTCATAAAATACATTTTATAAATTTTCAAAAAAATAATTTCAATATTTTTTTCATGAAAAGTAATAACATTCAATTTTGATAATTTTTTTTAAAGGACAAAGTTACTTAACTAAATGTATAATGTTGATAAGAATAACTACTACACTTTAAAATTGATATTTTTATATATGTACATGTTTTAACTATCAAAATTTTTATATATGACCAAAATATGTTTCATGTAATGTGGGTTTATTGTTTCCCTTCACCTCTTTTCAAATGAATATTTTATTATCCTTTTTACAATGCATGTTTCATACAAGTTTATTAAAGTGTTTTTAAAATTTTATATATGTAAAGTTTTTGAATTTTTTTTCCTTTATAGTAAATATATAAATGATTTAGAAATTATTTGATATTTTTTAAATTTAGATTCATTTATATTCTATTTTATTAAATAAAATTAAAATAAAATATTTTTTTATTTTCCACAGGGGTCATTTTCAATGCAAGTAATATTTTTTAAACATTTATATGTGAAAGTATATTTTCACTAGATTTTTCTTATTCTAAGATAAAATCTCTCTATGTATTAAAATTATCAAAAAAATTCCTATTCTCACGGTTTAATGAAATATTGATTTGAAAATGCTTTCAAAGGAAAAAGTGTAACCACCTGTTACTTTTTAGTTAGGTATGTCTTTACCCTTGTTTTGGTTTTAATTTTTCATTGGTTGTGGTATTCTGGGATAGAAACTGGTAGGATACATATAATGTTGATGTAAGGAATTTTTTGAATATTTTCAATATAAAAACCCATAGTTTTCACTGCTCACTGGGCACTTGTATACCGTGTATATTGAGTACACATAGTGTAATGTTTTCTGGGAAGAAGTTAGCAATTGAATACACACTGTGAAAAATGTAAATTTATGTGTATTGGTTACATTCTGTGAAAGGGTAAAAATTCATTTTTAATATGATGGAGGATGGTTTTTCTGTATATACATACCCTGAGGACTACAAAATATGTAAATGGTTTACAAAACATGTAAATGTAATAGTTTTGGTTTTTAGGGTTTCATGTGAGTGATATGTTTCATTCATTCTATATTAAGCCCTCCTATCTTAACCTAGAGTGATACCTAGGTGATTTTGGGTGATTCATCTCTACGCAGAACACTTCATTTAGTGATTGATTGAAGTTGTGGTTGGATTTCTTCTCTATAGGTATGTAATTATTTTTTTCTTCTTGGGTTTTAGTTTTGGTTATAGTTTGGATGTAATTGTTTTATCAGATAAAATTTCCTATCAATCCTTTTCAGTCTTTTGGCATGACAAGTCTTACGGTGCCTATTATCTTTGTTTTATATCTCAATTTTCAAAATAAATAATGTGTCTGCCATTTTGAGTTACCTGTTCCTATAAAATAGGTAAATTGGATAAATTTCGGGCTGTTCTTGATTATTTCATTTGGGTTTTTCATTAATAGTAAGTGATAATTGTAAGGACCCCGACCCCAGTTTGCAAGAGCCAGTGACTTATATGAATACATTATAATGATTATAATAAAGTCGTATATTGAGGGACCAAATAGTTCATTAGTTTGGGAAAACAAGATATAAACATATGTTAAACATTACAACTTAAAACAGAATACATAATTGAAATTCCATTGAAAATATCTATTTCTCCTAGATTATCCCTGAAATTCATTTATAATATTCATACTCAAAACTTGGGGAAAATAAAACATAATAAAGGGGTGATATTAGACTCCAAGTAAGGGTAAGTAATACAGCAAAAGTTATCATAAAAAAACACTAGGAATGATGAACAACTAAAAACACATTCCATTAAAAATATACTTGAGAATAATTTTGAAAGAATTAAAGATGATTAATTAAAGCCATATAAATTATCATAAGATAATGAAACATAGACATTTATATTATAATAGTTGAATAATCACATGTTTTATTGATTACTAATACCATAATGAGAGAATGCATAATGTTGTTCATCTAAAACATATTGTCAAGGCCTCGACCCAGACATCTGAAAATAGTAGGGTAAGGCCTCAACCAAAACCCAATTTTGTTTTGTCTCATGAGACCTATTGATAAATCAAAGGGAAATAGTGGTCCCCACCCTTAACTTTTTAATTATAATTCATTCCTCATATGAGAGGGGATAAACATAAACAATATGAACATATGAAATAACTTTCCCCGATCTGTGCACATGAACACTAACCATTCTGAGTAGTATGGTGGATGATATAAAGAGAGAAAATCCAAAGAAAAACTAATAATAAAAAATTTCATATAATATGGTAGATGATAAACATAATATATTATCCTTAATGAGACTTAAAATTCAATAGAGGTGTTTAAATGGACAAAAATACTCTTTTAAAATCATAGAGGAATTTTAGAGGTAAATACACGTTTTCATTGAAAAGAAGATTTATATTGGAAAAATATTTTCATAAAACCAGAAATTAACTAAGTTAGTTTTTCCATGATGAGATTAGTGGTTTTATAAAAGTTATTGTGGCATAAAATAGATTATAGAGTGCACATGAAAATATGTATGAATTTGAGAAGTTCCCTTGAATCGAGCTTGTTTATCGGGAAAAAATGAGAAAGATCTTTATAAAACATTTAACTACCCATAAAAAAAGATGGATTTTGGTTGGTAAAAATATATTTAAGATTAAATAAAAATTTATTAGGAGTACATAATAATAATTAATAATTTAATTGGGATTAAGAGAGACAAAGAGTAACTCGATAGAAAATAGAGGTTTGGGTAAAAAATCCTTAACTTATGTCCGAATGAGTTTTTCACTTGACCTTATAATGAAATTAAATCCATTAATTAATTAATTAATAACCATATATATATATATTTTATTTATTATAATTTTATTAAGTTCACTTATGTAATTTTTGATGAGTTATAAGATACAATTTTATCACTCGGGAGCATTCAATTCATTGGTTTTCATGATCGGTATACTTGTATATGAGTATGGAAGTTCATGTGGAATTGGTATAATTATATGGAATTGAATTTATATGAAAAAAATAAAAAACAAAAATATTAAATGGTGATAAAATTAATTTTTTTATATGGTATGAGTATGAGTTATTAGATAGAACATTAGTGATATTCATTTACATTATTTTGGCGATATTTCAATTGTTACGAACTTGTTTTGTCATATGAATTAGTATTATGTATATATTCTGGTTAAAGATTATTAAATAGGTTATAATAAATATATTAAAGTATTTATCAACCATAAAAATGTTTTAATGACCAGATTTTAAGGATTAATTGAAGAACAAAGGTTCTTTTCCTATGAAGGTTGTAAATCAACACCTCCCTAACGATGATTTCATTTTTAAAACAAAAGAGAGAGAGAGATTGTATTTTGAGGAAGGATATTAAATTAACATGATATAATTAATATATATATATGATAATATTGTTAAATTTATCATTTGTAAAGAATATTTTAGGTGAAGATAAGAAATGAAAATAAATTGAAAATGAAATTAAAAGAAAAAGGAAGAGGGTTTACCTCTTGAAATATCCTCCTTGAGAACCTCCTTAAGGGAAGGGGTTTTGGTCTTTTGGAAAGAGAAATAGCTCTTGAATGTGGGGAGTTAATAGGGAAGATTATTAGGGCATATCTTTCATAAGCTTCTAGTCTTATATTAGATAGGATAAAAGGGAGTGAGGGGTGGTTTTTATAGTAGGGGAGAGGGGTGATTTTTGAATATATTATTAATTATTTTATTATTTTGATCAAGAAAACCAAAAGTGTTGATTCTTTTGAAAAAATAGTAATAAGTTAATTTTAATTCTAACCAATTGTGATTACATTAGTGACGACTCATGTAATAGTGTATTTATCTTCTAATATATTTATACTGTAAATTACTGTATTTTACAATTCACAAAAAATTCAAGTATTTTAGAAATATTCCAAAAATTAAACATAACCATTTATTGAAAATTAAAATTTAAAAATAGAATCCATTTTATCAAAATAATTTTCTAAATATATGAAATTTAATTTTTAAATAAAATAATTATTTACTTAAAAAATTCAAATTTAAAATTTAAAACTGATTTTATAATACTTTCAAAAATTAACCGAGGTCTCTTAAAATTATCCTAAAATCATAGGAAAACAAAATATTTATTTAGGAAAATATTTTTAAAAAATTAGTTTTATTTTAAATCAATTTATGTATTTAAAATTATAATTAAATATTTATTACTCACAAAATACCAACACTTAAATATTAATTTTAAAAATATTCACTATCATTTATAAGGTACCTTAATTTTTTTTTATACTTACATGGGTGAGGTTAATATTAATAAGGGTACATTACTATTCATAAGGGTCAAGTTACTATTCACAAAAAATGTAATTTGATCTCATTAAACTCTAAATATATTACTGTTCGCAACTGTGTATGTTTGTTCTTTGAAATTCAAAACACAGAGGCATAAAGATTATGTTTAATGGCTCGATTATAATAAAAAAGTATTGTTTTGTAGAGACTAAATTTATCATGAATTACATTATATATTAAATTTATTTGTAAAACCTTGGGGTGTTACAATAATTGGTTTTAAATGATTTCATGGAAATGAAAATGTTTTCCATAAAGATGTTTTTTTCTATGAAAATAGATTTTATTCATTTAAAAATGGTATTTCAAACTCTAAAGAAGATTGGATTATCTTTGAAAACATTTTTTAAAATTATGAGATAGTTTTTTAATTTAATTTGGACAAATGCACATTGGGAATCTTGGGTGCATCGTGATACAGGCACGAGTAGCATTGGTGTGTGTCACACCATTTGGAGGTAACTTTTTTGGTTGTGATTGAAAGGACTTGATATCTTTTAGATCCAAATTATTCCTTTTTAGGATTGTGAGGGTCTAGTATGCAGTGTCTCATAATATTGATCACAATACTTGGTTATTTTTCATTTTCCAATTCTTGTTTATTTATCACATGATTGTTTTCATATCATGGATTATTGCTCATAGGTTTTTATATGAGGTTGTATCACATGGATTTTCATGATAGATTGTTTCATGGATTTGTGTTTACTTATATACCTCTTGATTCATGGATATGATTTCCTATTTTATCACTTCCAGTTGTCATATTTATGGTTATAGAATATTAATTTTTTTTTTGAAAACAAAATTAATAAAGGGAAAATTATTTATAAAGGGTTTAGAATAATGAAAATTCTCTGTAAAACTATTTTTGTTTTAAAATATATAATTATTTAATTCTTAATATTAGACCTTGTATATAAGATGTGGTAGTATACTATTGGGATTTGGACCACACCCTACTTGTGACTTTGGGTATGTGCGAATGTTTTATTAAAATAATTTGGGTAAATGGAACAGAATCTTTTAGCATGTTGGCTTCTATTATCACTATTTCTATTAGTTTGGGTTTTTCTGGAGGTGATTTTTGTTTAGATGAGGTCATGAATTACATTCTAGTTTATCCTGTTTGGATTCGATTGTATGTTTTTGTGGAGTATTTTTTTACTCATTTTACTTTGGTTTTATGTCTTGTTTTCCTATATTCCAGACTGGTTTTCATTATTATGTTTTAAAATGTCATGTGATGGGCCGATTTGGGTGGCTTGTCTAGTTGACCTGAGTTGGTTTGTTATAATTTTGGATCATAGGGGATACTCAGACTAAAGTTTGTTAGAAATTCCTATGTTTGGTTCTATGTCTTGGGTAGAATGAAGTTAGTAACATTGGAATTTGGGTAAAAGGTATAGGAATGGGGCCTGACCAACTCACTTCCATGAATGGAATCAAGTTACCATGTGTGGTTAGATATTTTTTCTTGGTTTGAGACTTGGAGTTTGAGGTCATTTGAATGAGATATATAAGAAGTTTGTTTAAATAGAAATATTCCATTTTGAGTAAGTTTATTTTTTTCTTTAAATCATTCATTTTTAAATCATTATTATCCATACATGATGTCAGTCCTTTGATTTTGGGATTTTCTCAAGACTGATTTAGTTTTTTATTTTGTTAGAAACTTATTTTGAGAAGAGATCTTCCAAATCTATGAGAGGATACCATGAGATAGGTTCAATAGGTCATCCCTCCAGGTGAAGTTAATTTGGTAGAACTAGTTATCCACAATATTCAGAATTTGGTTCAAGTGGGTGTTGGGAACCTAGGATGCATAGTGGATCATGGATTAGAATTTACCATGAATCATCCACTCATATTTCAAGGTGAAAAAGGACCCTAAGAGTTCTAAGAGTGATTTTATTGGATTGAAAGTATATTAAACTCCTCAAAGACTCTTGAATACTCTAATTTAGGTTTAGCCACATATATGAATGTGGGATCCATAAAAAGAAATTGGGATTCCATTGTGATGGTTTAGTTGAACAAGCCTCTTACCTTGTATTTTTTCAAGAAGATATTTAATGAGTGGTTCTATCCTAAGACATTATGTGTGGTGAATACCTAAGATTTTATAACCTTAGGGAAGGGAGATCATACTATTCTGGAGTATTCTACCCATTTTTTTGAGCTACTAAATCTAGAAATGGAGCTTGTCACTAATGAGAATATGAATTCTCAGATGTTTGAGTTAGGACCAAGGCATGATATTTGATACATTTTTATACTCTTGTCCCTTCTAAACATTATGGAGGTAGTTAAAAAGGAATATTTTGCTAAGGAATACATATATGGGAAGGAAGGTTTGGGTGGATCATCAGCTGGTTCATTGGTTATCCAAGGTGCATCTTCTAGCCAGAAAATAACGCATAAGAATGGATAATTTTCCTTAGGACCACTCTCAAGGGATATGACAAGGTATAAACACGTTTTATTCTACCAGTGTAAAAGGCTATTTTATATGAAACCTAATTTTGCTGAGGATCCCAAGACTCTTCATCTGTGTATATGATCCGGTCATCTATAATACTTTTGTGAAAATATATCTTAGGGTAGTAGGTAATGATACACTATCCCCAAGGGTTTGGAAGATCATGATAATACTTCCACAGTTTGTGGTTATAATCCTTAGACCAAGGAAGAATTTCACGTGGCAAAGACTAGATGGATTAATGTATTAGAGTACACACCATGGGAATCTAAAGAAGCACCATCAATTGTTAGAGGTAGATGTTTATATTTTATTATATGGTTTTAACTTGGTTTTGTATTGGTTCTACTCATTATTTTATATACTCAACATTAATTGATGTGTTGGGATTGTTTTTAGAACTTATGAATTTCATTTTGGATATTTCCATAACTTTAGGAAAGATATCTGAACAAGGTTTTAGATGCCCCGCCTGTCGGGTGATGATAGTTGACTTTTAGTTTGAGTGGTAATTCTTAGTGCTTGACCTTGAAATCTTCGACATGATTATTGGAATGTACTGGATGATCAAATTTAATGACTAGATAGACTATTATCACCATTAGGTTTAGTTCTTATCTGATGATGGAGTCACTCATTTTTTACAGAGTGAGTTGGAATCCAGATTAGGAAGGGAAGGGAATGTTGTTCCTTATGAAGGAGTAATATTACGTCAGTTATTCAAGATACTTATTGATTTAGTTTACCCTTTACCGAGTTTTCAACTTATTATAGTTTTCTTTATGTAACTTGAGGTCTATTTGGATGATTTATTTAGTTTTCCATCATAGAGATAGGTCAAGTTTATTATTGACCTACTTCATAGTACAATTCTCTTCTCTATTCCATCTTACTGTATTAAACTGACTGAGTAGGAGGAATATAAGGTCTAGGTTGAGGAATTATTGGCTAATGGATTTATTTTTCCTAGAATTTCTTCATGGTATTTTTCTTACCTTTTTTCTAAAAAAGAATAAGAGAGTCACAGACTTCTTATTGATTATTGAATGTTGATTTTGGGTGGTTGTTATGAAAAAATATTATTGAATAGGTATTGATGGTCTCTTTTATCACCTTAGAGTGTCTTGTAGGTTTTATAAGATTTAACTAAAATTAGGGTATCACCAGTTCAGATTTAGAGATGAGGATATACCTAAGACAACATTTATGAGTTGATATAGGAATTTTGAGTTTCTAGTTATTCAATTTGGACTCACTAATTCTCCTGTGGGGTTTATGGATTTGACGAACAATATATTTCATCAGTTCTTGGAATATTTTACTGTTTTTTTCATGGATGATATTTTTGTGTACTCTATGTCATATATGGAGAATGTGGATAATTTGGATATCATTGTTTAAACCTTTAAAGAACATCTCATGCAAGGAAAGATTTCTATGTCTAAGTTTTGGATCCAAGAGGTTAAATTTATAGGGCATGTGATATCTGAGAGGGTCATCTGATTATATCTTGAAAAGGTATAGGTAGTTAGTTATTGGGAGTATCGTATAATGTTTTTTGAGATTGGGATCATCTTTGGTTTGACTGGATTCTATATACTATTTGTTCTATACTTTTCAAATATTTCATCATTGATGACAACTTTAACTCATAAGGGTGTAAATTTTGAATGGAAAGAAAAGTGTTAGATATACTTTAAGGAGATGAAGATGATGTTTTCTTAAGAAAAAACTTTTATTATTTCAAAAACTGGGTCAAGTTATGATGTTTTCAATGATGCTTTTTGGGTTTGGGATGTGTATTGATGTTGGGGAAACAAGATGTGGCTTATGGATCTCACCAGTTATGCCCTCAAGAGATGAACTACCCTACCCATGGTCTTGAGTTGGTAGCTATTATACATGAACTTAATATACAATGTAACTATATATTTGAGTATTATTTTATGGTATATTCTAATCATTAGAGCTTGAAATATATTTTTACTCAGAGGGATCAGAATTTACGATAGAAATTATGGGTAGATTATCTTCAGACTATTTATTTAGATATTTCTTATGACCTTGGGTAAGAAAATGTGTTTTCCAATGCGTTTACTAGAAAATTACTAAAAAAATGTGAATTAATTGATTAATTAGTGATATCTGATGAGTTTTTTTGAGATGATATTGGAAGTATAATATGATAGTGGATAGGTGTTCTTGGTGTCGATTAAAGATAGCTCGTCTTTTTTTTATGAGCGAGTTCAACTTGAGTAGGCGGTAGACATTGAGTTCCAATTATTTAGTAAAATACTTTATTGTGGGGAGACATCGGGTGAGTGGTATCAGTCTCCCAATAGATATTTGTGCTTTTATAACAGGTTGGTTGTTCCGTATTACTTGAGATAGGAATTATTGGATAGTGTATACCGTTCATGTTGGTCTATTCAACCTGGGGATACTAAGATGTATCATTAGTTTAGGATTTAGTATTATTAGCATGGGATGAGGTTTTTGCTAATATATTTTGTTGTGCATGACTTAATTATTATAGAATTTTAGAGGAGCACTAGATATCTTCAGGGTTGTTGCATTCTTTTCCCATTCTGATATGGAAGTGGGATGATATTTCCATGGATTTAACCATTGGATTTCCACGGAATTCTAGTGCGAGGCATATGATTTGGATGATCATTGATTGAATCAAGAAACATGTGCATTTCCTAGGTATCCAGGAAGAGATGAAAGTGGAAAACATTGGGTAATTTTATGTCTAAGATATGGTGTGACAAAGAGAAGTTCCTTTGGAAGTTTTTTTTGATAAGGATATGAGGTTTACTTCTAGGTTATGGAATGGTTTTTAGGAGGTGATGGAATCCTAGATTAAATTAAGTGAATCTTATCATCTGTAGAGGGTTTGAAAGACAATGAGGGATATTTAGGTTCAAGAGGATATGATCCATGCTTGTGTGATTAATTTTGGAGGATCCTAGAAGAAGAATTTTCCTTTGGTTGAGTTTTACTATAACAATAGTTACTAGTATTTGATAAATAAAGCACTATTTTATGATTTGTATGGGCATCCATGTAGATTCCCCTTATAATTGGCATAGCTGGGAGAGTGATCCTTATTTGGATTGAGTGTTATCCTGAAGACGATAGAGACAATTAAGTTGATTCAGAGGCATTTTATCCGGGAACAAAGTAATCATAAATTCTATTTTAGGCTATCACTTTTGGTCGTTAGAGATTTAGGTTGTTGATTAGGTCTTTATCAAAGTTTCACCTCTCTTGGTACATCATCGATTGGTTAAGCATGGTAAGTTGACATCAGGGTTTCTGGGGCCCTTTAAGATCACGAACGACTGGGGAGGGTGACCTATAAGTTTCTTTTACTATATTTCTTGATTTATATACATGACATGTTTCATGTTTCCTCAGTTTAGGAGGTATATCATATATCCTTCCCATGTGATTAGTTGGAAGGATATTTATCATGATCCTGATTCAACTTTAGTTGATCAACTGATTTAGATTATTTTTTATCGGGATAAGGTACTTCATGGAAAAATGATTACCTTGATCCAAGTTTTGTGGAATTGAAGATAGTACAACCATGATACATGTGAGTGGGATTCCTTAATGAGGCAACAATATCCTTCTCTTTTTTTTTATCCATGATCTTGAGGGATTTTTGGGGGAAAAAGGACTTTATGGTTGGGTGATTGTAACAACCCATTACTTTTCAGTAAGGTATGTTTTTATCCTTATTTTGGTTTACCTTTTCATTGGTTTTAGTATGTCAGGAAAGAAATTTATAGGGTACCTATTTTGGTGAAGTTAGTAATTTTTTTGGAATTTTTTTTAAAAAACCTGGCAGTTTCTACTGATCGTAGGGAACTTTCATATTGTGTAAGTTAAGTGAACATAATTTAATAGTTTTTGGGAAGAAACTATAAACTAAATATATAGCGTGAAATGTCTATATACCATGTATCAGGTACACTCTGTGTAAGGGAAAAAGTCTAGTTTTTAATAAAAAACGATAGGTTTTTTTGTCATATACTGATCCTAAGTATTACGCAACAAGTAAATGGGCTACACACCATGTTAATGTCACTATGTTGGTATTTTGGGAGCCCTATGAGTGATGCGATTCATTAATTCTTTGTGTATCACTCCTCTCTCGACCTAGAGATCTCCCTAGGAAATTTTGGATGATTCCTCTAAATCCAGATCTCTTCAGTAAGAAATTGATCTCTATTGTGGTTGGATTTATTCTCTCTAGGTATGAAATAATTTTTATTATTATTTTGTTTTAGTTGATAATATGGTTTGCCTATAGTTTTTTGATCAGATAGTGTTTTCTATCAATAATCTTCCATCATTGGCATAACTTGTCTTACAACAACCGACATCTTGGTTTTTAGTCTCTATTCTTGAAAGAAACTACATTTCTACTATGTTGAGGTAGGTGTTTCTATATAATGGGTTAATTTGATGAATTTCATGTTTTTAGTGATTACTTAATTTTGGGTTTTCTTTTATAGGAAGTGATAATTGGTTTCAAATGATTTTGTGGAAAGGGATTTTCGTGATTTGAAATGGGTTTTCAAACTCTAAAGTAGTTTAGATTTGAATTGAAAATGTTTTATAACATCTTGAGCAAGGGTTTTAATTGAATTTGGGAAAATTCACATTGTGAAACTTGGGTGCATCAGGATAGAGGAATGAGTAGCCTTAGTGTGTGTTGCACCACTAGAAGGTAAGTTTTATGGAATTGACTTGAAAGACTAAATATATTTTAGATGCAATGTTTGACTTTTTAGGCCTGTGAGTTTCTAGTATGTAGTGTACCATTGGATTGAGCCTAATATTGGGTGATTTTTCTTTATTCATTCTTGGTTATTTATCGCATGAGTGTTTTTATATCAAGGATTGTTGCTCATAGGTTTTTATATGAAGTTGTATCACATAGCTTTACATGATAGGTTGTCTCATGGATATGAATTTACTTGTATACCTCTTGATGTATGGATATTATTTATTATATTATCAATTATACTTTTCATATTTTGGGTCATATAATATGAAATGATTTTATGAAAACCAATGGAAAAAAGGGAATATGATTGATAAATGTTTTGGATTTATGAAAATACATTATAAAGCTGTTTTGTTTTAAAATATAGAATTGTTTCATTATTAATATTAGACCACAGTTAGAAACTATGGTGTTATCCTAATGGGATTTTCACACACCCTAATTGTCCCTTTGGGAGTTTGTAGATATTGTATTATAGGATTCAGGTAAAGGGAAGAGCATCTTGTAGTATGCTCATTTCACCTTTTTTTCTATTATTTTTGGTTCATGTTGGTCTGGAGGGAACAATTGATCCCATGGTGTTATGAATTAATTTATAGTTTATCCTATTTGGCATTGATTGTTTATTATTGTGGTATATTTATTATTTTCACTTCATACTAAGGCTGTATGTCTTTTTTTCTTATATTTGAGACTAGTTTTTGTTATCCTATTTTTACCCATATCATGTGATGGGCCAGTTCAGGCGGCTTGTCCTGTTGGACTGTGTTGGTTTATTAGAAATGGAAAATTCATATTTTCAAAAAAAATTCCTTAATGATTCTTAGTGATTTGTTCATCTATGTTGTATGCTTGATCAAGGGTTATCTTCAAATGAAACCATCCACCTTCTTTATCTGGATGGATTATGGAATTCTGTTTTACATCATTGGTATAATCCATTAATTATATTTTATTTCATAATAATCTATTCATATAAGAATTATTTTCCTTGTTTCATCACTTCATTGAGAGGTGTTCACCTATATTCCCAACACATTTAATGATTTGGGGAATTTTTATCTAAACTATATATCCATTTCCTATACATTATAAATAGAATATTCATAATCATCTTTGTTGATTTGTATTTAATTAGACTGATTCTTCAAGACAATTTATACCCATTTATTTTCCATGGGTATATCATGTCATGTTTTTATAAAATTATGAATACTTTATTAGGTAAACACTTTAAAAGGATATAAAACTCATTTTACTTTCTTGAGTTTTTATGATAAATTGTTAGAAACCATATGAAACAAATATGAATTACTTTTATTATGTAATGGGTGGGATTATAATTATATATTCCTATAATTAATTGGGTGACGTTTCCATCACATGAGACATCACGGTGCATGGGTAGTGATCCTAGATAGCTATGGTGCATGGGTAATTAACCTTTCCAAGAATGTCATGTCAATGAGACATGGATCCTTGACATATTTGTACAATTTCATGTCTTTATTTTCACCACATTACTATGATGATATAATCTTATAATATGTTACTTCTTATTCCATTATCTTATGTTATCATTTCTCATTTCCTAATTCCATTCCCTTTATGTTATCTTCTTATTCCTTATGACATTTATAAGTTGTCTTAGTATTATTATTTACTTTGATTATTCCCTTATCGATCATATGAGTTTATCTCTTCTTATGTTTCAATTTCCACAATTTATGAATAAAATTATTAAGTATTCAAAGACTATAATTGTATCTTGTATAGATAATGTTTTATCAAAGAAAAAGGCTCGTTATGGATTAATTAGTTTCTTATATAGTGAAAAAATGTCCTTTTTAGGAACACATGAGATCTAGTAATTGTTTTTATCACAACTCTTTAAAACACCGAAATTAAAGGTCCTTGGATTATAAATTATAGAAATATGTTATAATTATATATGTGTATCAAATCTAGTATCATAAGTTATGTGCTTTCATCCTTGAATCCAGGAGAATGAGTATAAAGGCGATACAATTGGTATTATAGTACTATTTCGATAAAATTTTAGGATAGGATGTTATTAGCTGATGATAATTTAAGATATTTAAATGAAATAAAGGTTTGGTATGTTAGGGATGATATTTTTTTCAAATATATAAATTAACCATTCAATTTTAATTATTAAATATTTTTTATTTTTTTGGGTATTAGGATACGATAAAATTAGTGGAATACCTTGGTATAAATCTATGTATAGGAGAAGCTCTAGAAAGTTTTGTAAAGTATTGATTATGTGACTTTCTTTGTAATTACAAAATTTTCTATATACTAAAACGTTGAAATGGTATTGAAAAAAGTGTATCTTTGTGTAAAAATCTCAAATAAAGTTGGCCGAGTATATCCTGATCATCATTCTAGTTCATGGTGAATGGGCCCAAACTGCGCACCTATCCAAACACTCGAGGGGGATATGTTTGGGTTAACTTACATTATATTTACAAAGCATTAAGGATGATTCAAAAAAATTATTTATGGAAGTAAACTATTTTTGAGAACCTAATAGTAAAATGACCATGAATATCCTAGATTTAAGATAAAGTCTCTTAAGTTAGGGTATGCACTATAGTTATTAATCATTTATTCTAATATTAGAGTTTTTCCTTATTATATTTTATAATTTATGTATTCTCATCCCTAAAAATTATTTTAAGGTTATTACTAGAGAAAGAAGGAACTGAGCTAACAATGGATGAAATGGAAAATATAGTGATTTTCCTGATCTATAATCTATTAAGATAGATTCTGGGGTAATAAATATTAATATTATGATAAAATCAAGTATCAAAGAATATAATTTACAATGTGAACATAGTCAAAGTCCAAAACACACTAAATAAATAAAGTATGCAGTCTCATAAAAGATCATGTGATGATGATAATAATAGAAACGATATTCAATTTTCAATATATCCATAGATTTGAAAGAAACACACTAGAAAATGTCTCAAAGTAATTATAAAATTATTTATGTACAGAAAAGGAGGATATATGGAATCTAGTTACTAAGGGAAACTAAAGTATTATGTTAACTCGATAGAGGGAAAAGATTTATCCCCTAGCTTTATATGGGATATTAATGTAGAAAATTCATTTAAATATTATATTATGTCATGCATATCTTTTCAAAGTCATTAATTAATGTATATTTAAAAAGTTTTGTAGATATAATTTATTTTAGAGAAGGGGAATGTCACATACAACGATTTTAGTATATATATATATATATATATATTTGTCTTCTGAATCATACCAAGTTCAATATAATTCTTCACACGCACTAAAAAATGGTCATGATACCTTAATAAATGAAAAAAAGCATCATTAAAAACACATTGTACAAATTTAAATGATAAAAAATATTAAAAATAGTTAAAATAATTTTTTTAAATAATATTGCATACACTTATTGTTTAAGAAGTTAATTTATAATAAAATCAGTTTGTCTTTATATTTTTATTTTTTATTAATAATTTAATATATATTTTTTATTAATATAATTATATAAAATTATCATTATTTATGAATTTATAATATCAAAATTTACTTAGTAATAATTTTTAATCATTTTATAAAAATATCATTTTTAGTCAAAAATCTTGTTTTTTTTGAAAATTGAAATTTTCATGACATTATCACTACATAACAACGAACTATAAAAAAATAAAATCATTTTACTAATAAAATATTAAATTATGGAATAAAATTATATATTTTAAAATATTAATTAAAATTATATAACACTTGGATAACATTTTTAGAACTAAATTAAAAGGTTACTTTAATAATGAAAACTTTTTTATGTATTTTATTCCAATTAATAAATATTTTTATAAAATTTGGTTAGGGATTGATTTTAATGTTACAAAAACTTCATTAAATTTATAATAAATAAATTTAGTTCAAAAAAATTGTTGAAATTATTTATTTCAACTCACACATAACTTGCATGCTTAAAAATACCATTATCTAAAAAAATATTTTTAAGTGTTAAGCATATTGATTTTAAAATTATGTTTTATTAGTACTATTAATTTAAATATATTAATTTAATATCATATATAATGTTATATCATTTCAATTTTGTGATATGTTCAAATTTAATTATGATAAATTTAACTAATTAACATTTGTTGAAGTAAAAGCTACCCTGGTAAAAGTACACATGGGTAAAGTTTAAATTGAATGAAAAAACACTAAATTAAAAAATATTTCCCCAAAATGAGTTTATGGAAGAATTTTGGGCACTAAAATTTCTTATAATCCATAATTTCTATGTATGGTGGTCTGTGACATTGAGAAGTGTAAAAACTAATTTAATAAGTTAATATAATTCAAAAACTACACTTCTATTCATTTATAAATAGACACATTTACACCCCATTGTTACACACCCATACATTAAAATTATTTTTTTGAAACTCTTCCCATTTTATCATCCTATAACCTATCCAACATTCCACACCCTTTAGCACCCTTTATAGACCATGCCTTTCATTTCTATGGATAATTATAAGGAAAATAAGAGTTCTTGATGTGAGTATTAATCTCTTCTTAGTATTTTTTTGATTTTTACATTCATAATATTACATATCATTGTAAATTTAATGAATTAAGTTTCATATATATCCTATGATTTCATTATATTAACTTAAAAATAATAATTTATTAAGTCCAAAATATTTTCTAAGAAAAAAAATGCATTGATCGTGTGTACATACATACTACCACCTCCATGACATGATGAGGATAACTTTTCATCACCACCTATTATGGTTAGTATAATGGATGTATTGGAGAAATAATTATGTATTTTATGTCACTTATACATTTTTTAAATGATAAATTTTATAATTTCCACCATTCCAACTGTTCATTCTGGAATGAGATCATTAATCATGTGTATGTACAGACTACCACCTCTAGGAATGACATGTATTATTTCTCTTATATACATGAAATGAATGGAAGAAAAATTTTAATTATTAACATAATAGATTTTTTTAATATTATAATCCTTAAATAACAATTTTCCATATACCTTCACACCATACATCCATTAAAAAATGAGTTTTTTAATCATGCATATATACAGACTACTACATCCATGAAAAAAATCATTTTAACAACAACCCCCAACATTAATGGTTTTATGAATTGATTTAATGGATATATATGATATATATAACATGTATAAGTTTTTTTAAATGTTATATTAACATTATTTAATATTACATTCTAACCCTTTCGATCATTATAAAATGATTTGGTTTTGATCATTTTACACTTACTTGAGTTATGTTTTAATGTTTATATAGTTAATGATTATGGAATAATATATAATTTTAATGAAAATAATAATATGGTGTTAAATATAATTTAATTTTTATGGAGTTATAATATTAATATTAAAACATGTTAATAATATATCATCTTCATCCATTTAAAATTGCTAAACCAAGTTTTTATCTCACATTATCTTGAAGAGTCATAATTAAAACTCTCATGGGATGAAAGTGGAATATTATAAATACTCATGGGATATATATTATATAACCATAACTAAACATTTAATGAATAAATCTTTAAAAAGAACAATAGATCAACTTTAACGTTACAAATCTTGTGTAATACAATTAAAAGTGTTACCTCCTGATATTAAAAATATGTTATAATGAACTAATATATTCATTAAAATAATTATAAATTAAGTATATAAAATGATTATATATATGTATAATGTTATAAGTTAAATTATTAATATAGATATGGTTGTTTTACATGAATTTAGAGTGTTTTCAACTAAACGAGGAATAAAGTAAGGGTTGTTTGTTTCAAACTCCATTTGTTGAGACACATTTTACTTTATACACAAAATTAATTTAACAAAGTGAATTTTCATTATATTTTTATATGATGATGAGTTATATTTTTTTCATGTTATTTAAGATCATTTTCAAGATCTATTTTTTTCAATTATTTTTATTAAAGTGTTACTCATGTTATAGTTGTTTTTTCAGATAAAGTAATATTTCTCATGAGTCATGAAATCTATTCTTGAGTTTGATATTCCACATATCTATTCCTACCATTATCTTTACAATTGGTTTATTTCCTTTCTCTATGTGGAAATTACTTATCTATATTAATATCATCTCCTTTTATGAAATACTTCTCATATAAAATAACAATGTTGATAAGAATAAAAAATATACTTTCCAATGGATATTAGTTTGAACTATAACACAAATATTCCTCATCTCAAGTGACCATAATGTTTTATTTCACATATTTTAAAATTAAAATTACATTATCATATTTATTATCTAGGTTTCATAAAAGGTTTTTTAAAAGTGTTTCAACATTTTCTAAATGGATAGTTTTAAAAAAAGGTTTCCCTTTCTAGTAATGTTATAAATGATTTAAAAAGTCATCCATAAACATATATTTAAGTTTATTTTCAAATAAATTAAATTTATTTTATTAATTTTTAAAAGAAAATATTTTTAACATTTTCCACATAGGGTGTTTCAATGGAAGGAGTCGTTTTTATACATTTTTTTATGAATGTATCCTTCATTTTCTTTTTTTAGGATACATACTCTGTATGATTTTATGTTAAAAAAATTATTATCCTCATGGTTTAATAAACCATACCTTTCTAAATTTTTCCAAAGGGTATGATAATTTTTTTTTTCAAAGAATTATTCCTAATTATTCTAAGAGTTTTCTTTATCTATGATGTATATTTGATCAATGATATTATTAAAAGTACACCATACACATTTCTCCCAATGGATTTTTAAATTCTCTTTCATTTCTATGGTATGATCCATCACTGCGTTTTTATTTACTTGTCATTCATTTATATAAACATTATTGACATAAAATTCATTTCCTATCTAAATGACATATTTCCCATTACATTATTGAAGGGTTTTCACCAAGATACCCAATACAACAATTAATTAGGGAAATTATTGTGTAAAACGTACAACCAATATCTATACGGTCTAAATATTATATGTTTAATTATATATGTTGAGTGGTATTTAACTAGAATGGTTCTTAATGTCATTGGATACCCATTTATTTTCTATGGGTTTATAATTTCATGTTTATTTATGAATTTATGAATTCTTAAATAGGGAACCACATGAAAAGGATATAAAACCAATTTTATTTCATTGGGTTTTTATGTTATGTTGATTGAAACTATGTGGATCATATTATATTGATTTTAATTATGTGTTAGGTGGGATTGGAATTATATATCCCTCAAATTCATAAGGTAATATTTCCATATCATAAGATATCATGGTGCATAGGCAGCAAGCCTAGCTAATTATGGTATATTGATAATTAGCCTAGATAACTATATTATATAATAAGGAAATGATCTTGGACTTATACTGATGATTACATTTTTATGTTTTCATCACATTCATATGATTCCATTCCCTTGTAATATGATCATGTTTATTCGGTTATCTTATGTTATCATTTACTATGCTTGGATTCCATGTACTTTATGATAACATGTTATGCCCTTGACATGTATTGGTTGTTTATTAATTACACATTACTTGGATTATCCCCCTACTAGGAATCTGAGATCACCCCATATTATGTTTCTATTAATAAATAATATGAAATAATTCATTAACTTTTCTAAAACTAGAGGAGTATCGTGTTGTCCTAGAGAATGGTTAACTTAAAACTAAATGGGGGGGAGGGAGGTGAATTGTGTTCCTAAAATTTTCATTACTTTAAACCACCCACTATTAGGTATTCAAGTTCAAATAATTTTCCTTAATAAAATAGGCATTAGAAATATAAAATATTAACATATATTGGTTGAATATAATAGATTTATAGTGGGTTGGGGAATAGAAATATCCTAGTCCAATCCACCAACACTGTACTTCATTATTTTTGTTATTTTCTCTATGAAAACCCTTTTTATAGGTTATCCCAACTGAGTATATACCCCTACTAAAAATTTCACCTATCCCAACAGTTTTAAAAAATTGGGATAGCCCCTGAATCTATTAGAATAGGATATCCCAACAGTTCCTGGAACTGTTGGTATGTTGGCCTTGCAATATCCCTATACCACGATTTTCTATAAAATAGTTGGTATATGATATCCCAAGTAACTCTATTACAATATTTTCAATGAAAAAATTGGGATATATGTGTACCAATGTTTCAAAAACCATTGGGATATAGGCTTTCTCAAGTTACTCTAAGACAATGGTTAAAATGAAACCGTTGGGATATATATATACCAATGGTTAAAGAACCATGGTATACATACTATCTAGTGTTCCTGTATACCAATGATATATATAATTTTTGGTATACACAATTATCCCTAGACCATTCCTAACTATATACCAATGGTTTTTTAAACCATTGGTACATCATCTTCTCCCCAAAAAATAACATAGGTCCATTATACACCTCTTCAAGTCTTCCAAAACCTGAAACATGGAAGCACCTATAAACATGAAATCTTTGAATCCGAGTTCCTATTGGAATTGGATTTAGTTGGTTTCAAACCTCATCTAGAATGACCTTTAATGTATACAAGATGTGTTTTTTGAATAAAACAATGGTTTATAAGAAAATCCTATATATTACAAGGATGTTTACGAATGATGGTTATTTTTCAATCCCTGTCTAGAATTCATTAATGAGGATGGGTTCTTTCATTTAACCAGCATTTTAGTGTATGTTTTGGTGAGGCGAGTTAGAAACCATGTTAGGTATGTCATTAAAACATGGGAGTAATGTTTCAATATGAATATTCAAAGGAGGAGGCATTAAATCATATGAATTGGTGGTGGTAAGATGAAGCTTATGGTGGGGAGCACCATAAGCCTGATAACTATTGAACAATGACACCATTAGTGTTTTTATATATATGGTTTGAAGTACGCAACATCTTGGTGTCTCAATTTTGAAAATAGGTAGTGGATATGGTCTTCCGGTTAGAGAACTATAAATTAATGGTTATTATATTGATGTGTTTTGAGCGTTTGAGAGTGGAATGAGGTTGTTCAGTATTAAATTGTTGAATGAAATAGGTTAGGACATGTGAATGGGATGTCCAATAAGACTTTTTGGGGATAATAAGAATTATAGTGGGGATATTTTGAAACAATGTGTTCATACAAGTGTTCATAATTTGAGGAAAATTTATAATTTTCAATTACCAGAGGGGTCATTTTTTCAATAGTTGTTTGAGTTCTTTTTATGAGGGTTGGAACCAATTGAAAAGGAATGTTAAACATCATATTAGGTCTCTAAATGTAGCTCAAGAGCTCATGGGTGCATCAAGGAGGGGTGGAGGTGGCTTCTGAAAAATAGCAACAAACCACAGGATGACTGGAGATCTTTTTGATGGGAAAAGTTACAACATATCCCCCTTGGGTTTTTGAAGTGGGAGGTCCCCTTTTACTCGTCCATTTTTGAAAACCATGTAAATCCATCCCTCCATCCTCTCACTTAAGGAAAATTTGATCTAGCGATTTTTTGTGACTTTTCATTGAAAATTAGAGGTTAGTTCCTCCCTCTGATATCCTTTTTCAAAATAACAACCACATTGGTACCATACAAATTATTGCATATATGTATTTTTGATATACTATTTATATATGGTAATTGAGTCTTTATTATATTATATTATAGAACTATTGTAATAACCATACCCACTAGAATATAGTAATCATAACTCCCACTCTCACACTTTCTAGGGCTATGATTTGACCACTGGTTTTGATCCCCACACAATTTTATTACTTCCACAAATCTCCCTTATTTACCATTATTACCCCTATAATCAGTGTACCTGATAAAATTTAACCATTTTAAGGGTCCTCCCAATCCTTTTCTTACCAATTCCGAGTTATTGGATGCATCAACCCTCCATATCATCTATATGTTAGATTGGTTTGTCCACCACCACCCCTCGATCATGAATTTTAACAAGGCCATCAATGGATTTAGAAGGATTTAAAATTTCACACAATGGTGTCACTAATTGACTATTGGAAAATTCTCATAAATTTCCCTAAAGATGAAAACATTATTACTTTTATGTCTTCCACCCATCATTTTTTCAATTCTATGAATTCCTACTATCACAGATGGTATTTCATCTATATTTTGATGCATGATTACCCATATCAATGGTTTGGGAAATTATTCTTATCCAAACCCCCATTTTAAAATTTTTTCAATACAGAGGTTGATTAGAAACAATATTGGGAATTATCTAGGTTTAGACCATAGAAATCAATATTAATGTCCATATATCACAATATGTATTTTTATTGATGTTGACATATTGAAACCCCTATTGAATTATATTTTAGATGAAATTGAAGGCTTGTACATGTATGAAAAATAGGTTCACTTCTAGTCTTCATTATACTTTTTTCAACACTTCAACCAACATAGGAATTAGCCTAAAACGTTCTAATGGAATTGGAAAGTCATTCAAGCTAGAATCAATGAGAAAAAATTAAATGATCTTATGGTAAACTAGATTGAGGTCTCTAACTATAATGTGGCATAATCTATTCTATCCTATTATGGGATTTACTAAATCAATATTGATTTTTCTTCCAAAAACCCATCCCAAAATGTTTCATCTCAAGTTTATTATAGAGTGAATCTCATAGATATTGAGTGTCGAACAATGTGGAAGAAATTATTATTCTCTATCCTTTTGAAAAATAAATAATTTAAATTCTTTAAGGGGAGTTAAGTAATGAGGTAGTTTTGATACATTTGTCTCTAAAAGTTTAAAAGACTGTTGTGTTGAAATAAAAGGAAACTAAATAGAAGTTAGAGAAGGGTTGTATTTATCTAAATAATTTTTTCATGTAGTTGGAGGCATAATAAATGGGTAATAGTGATATAAATGAATTCTAGAATGTAATTACGAAATGGAAAAGGAATTATGAAGAGGAAATCATAAAATTGTTAGTTTTTTAGAGGTATTATGTGAAGGAACAGAAGTTCCTACTAAGGAAACTTCTACTGAGGAAACTAAAAGGACTGATGTTTGTTCCCTAGCTTTCTCTGAGTCTAAGGTAGATAGGTCATCTATGTAATATATCCATTTTGGTAAAAAAATTAAAGAAATGATATTTGACATAGGGGATACCCTGTAAATAATGGATAAAAATTTAATAATTGAAAAGACTATTCAAATTTAACAAGGACAATGATTACTAGATCAGAAGGTGGATACCTATAAAAGAGGCCTTTCCAAGACACATAGAAAAGGGGATTTAAGAATAAGAGGTTATTTTTATCATCATAAATATGTTGGGAAAGAAAAGGAAAAGGGATTTGATATATATTTGATATCTATGAAGCCTAAAAATAACATCACTAATTGGGGACTTTAGGAATATTCTAGGTATTTTTATGAACATTTGAACAACAAATTGAGAATAGAGGAAGAATATTACTCCTCATCTCTAGTGAAAAATTAGGTGAGGCTAAAAGGACATTTATTTTTTATTTAATAATAGAGTTATTAGATATTAATTTAGCTTCAGTTTTGGATATATTAAATCATTCAAAGGATGAAAAGTCTTGAGGGGAATTATAAAATCCAATTTATTTTGAACTTTAAACTTCCTTTTCTATGATAAATTGAATGATCTATATAATAAATTTTCTATCTTCTCTTAGAGGGAAAATAAATAGGTTAAGAAATTTATTTATGAATGGTCTCTAGAAGAGAAAGGAATGATTAAATAGATGATGATCCCTAGTGTCAGAATAAGGCCAACATCCTTTTTTTGTCCCCATAATTGTATTGGCCCATTATGGAAGTGAAATTTTATTCTTTTTTCCAATAATGAAATGCCTAATATTGTGAAATCTATTTTCATAATCTTAGCATACTAGATTCATCAATATCAAAACCAGGATATGAAATACATTTCCTAGAAAATCCAGTCGGTTCAATGTATAATTTTTGTTGATGGATAATAATTTTTTTGTAGTTTTCTTATTTCAAGGATCATGCTACATGTATATTACTCTTCCCAGTTATTATTTGTATTTGTGATGGTTCTAACTAAGAAACTAAAGTTCTTGATACTGATTAATAAAAAATTTATTTTCGTATAAACATTAGTGATCTATTTTTTTATATGTATATGTTATATTGAATGGTTGATAATTAATTTATATTATAGTAAAGGATTTTGAATGATAATATGTGAAAGTTTATGTATATATGGAATGTATCCCATAATTTTAGTGGATACCTCAACACGTGTTTATAGCACTTGGAATATTAAAGATGAATATAATGAGTTTTATTGCATGATATTTAGGATGTCACAAATTTTTATCAATTTTTTAGGATAGAGTTTTAGTGTTAGTAACATTTTAGTATTTTTTAAGGATAGTTATAATAAATTTTATTATACAAGTATATTATATAAATTCAATATAAAGAACTGTGAAAATATTATTGGAGAAAAAGGATTCTTCAGAAAATCTATAGTTGATTCATACTGACTGGGAATACATATCATATGAATAATTTGATATAAAATAATTAAAAATGAATTAAATTGATTTAGGCCATGATTATATGATCATATGATTACATATTTTGTTTTATTTGTTAGATAGTATATATGAACCACAATAATGGAGTTATAGAATTGTGAAGATATTCTTAATACCTCCCTAGTTATTCCATGTTTCCTAGGCCCTCCCATGGTTCAGAAATAGTAATTCCCTAGTTAAACTCTAATATATGAATGACTAGAATAGAGTAGGGTGGATGGAATATGCCCACAATAATACACAAGTGTCGAGGCATCGAGTAATCACCACTTGGGAAAAATTCCAACTATAAAAAATTAATGAATATAGAAGTGGAAAATAAATAATTTTTTTGCATGACCCATCCACATGTCAGACGTCCATGCTAAAGGAAAAGAAAATAAATAGAAGCAACTTGTTATATAGGTAGAAAAAAAATGAAACACACTAATCAATCCCTATACTACCCCGATCTCCCCCCCATACAAAGAAAACAGCATAGTCAACTCCGGCGCCATTTTCCCCCCTTCAGAGAATATAACTACCCTCTTTCCATAAAAAGAAGTAAAATTCCTAAGTGTCCAATTAGATAAAAAATAAAATAAAAAATAAACTACAGAATATCCATCTCTTGTGACTATACAAGTCACCGCCTACTATGTAAGAACAACAATTCCCCATGGGTAAAATCATGTTCCTACAAGAAAGGGGAAACACTCCACATTTCAAAATGATACTATCAAATTATAAATACCTATTAATTAACAATTAAACTTCCTACTAATTGTATATAATCAGTTTGGATCTAGTTTTATCTTAGTTTGGTTTGGTTCGATTCAAGTTAGTTTGATACATTTTAACTAGACTTAGATTGTCTTGTTTTTTATATTATGGGAGAAAATTTCATTTATTTGGTTTCTAATTAATTAAGCTTCATTAAATTTGGTTCAAATCATTTTGGTTTAGTTTAGTTTAGTTCATATCAGTTTTAGTCATACAGGTTTGAATTCATTATATTTTTTCCAATTTGATTAACCATTTGTAATATCAGATTAATTCAAGTTAGATTAGTTTGACTTTGTAAAATTTAGTTTCATTCATTTTTTTCTATTTGAATTTTATTTTCTAGATTTTGATCATTCTAGATCCATTTTGATTGATAATATTTATATTTACACTATTTAAGTACAGTTAGTCATTGAATTTTGTTTTGAAAATGTTTCATTCTATTTTTTATTTGGTTTTATTATATCCATTGGGGTTTTGTATGGTGTCACTTTATTTAGTTTAACTTATTTTGGGTTTACTCTTTATAATATTTTTTTGGTTTGGTTTCCTATTGTTCTTCTTGGTTCATTATGTTTTATGCAATCCTAATTGATGCAATTCATGAGATATCTAACTAGATTACATTGATTATGTATGATTATCATTGGCACAACATGATATTATTTGTTTTAGATATGGTTCATTTTAATTTATTTGGTGAGTATAATATAATTTAATTTATTGTAGATTCATTTAGGAATAATCAGTTTTACTCTTTATAAGTTAATATAATTCATTTTTTTTTTGTTTTTCCTACTTATATTATGTCATATCTCATTCAATTCAGTTTGAATGAGTTCATGTTGGTTTCATTTAATTTGGTTTGTTTTGATCTGAATCAAGATAGGTTTATTCCATTTTATTTGATTTGATTCAATTCTATAAACACTTAATTTCATATCAAAAAATTATCTTAAGAAATATATATCATTATTTAGTACAAAAAAATGGTGTGAAATACAAGAAATCAATGATTATTTAAATTTAAAGGCTAATTCATAAGGGAACCTACCTCAAACTCAAGACGATATTCTTATAAAGATGGCAATTTTAATATTCCATACTGCTCACATGCATATGAATATTCACATATATATAAAGACACCTAACACCTATATACATATTTTAATATCCAAATATATAAAAGGGGATCCTTACATATATGCTTATACATGCATATAACCTTTTACCATTCACACTTATTCGTTTTTCATATTTATACATAATCAAACCTAGGCCTAATATATATATATATGTGGGGGGGGGGGACTTTTATATGTATATTCCTTCCTATGCATACATTTTCAAGTCTCCATTTATAATGGAAACCTGAAACCATTGTAGTGAGGTCCAAAATAATCTAGAAAAACCCAAAAAACACAACACACCAGAACCCCTAAATTAAAAAAATTAAAACAATTAAAATGGACCAAAACATACCTGAAACCCATGATGAATTTTCAGTTTTTCCAAAAAAAACTGATTCTAGGATAGGACCAAAAATTTTGGTCGAAATTTGTGAGTCTTCATAAAAACATGAAGGAGTTAAGTTTCTTTAAAATCAATAGACAATCCATAAAAGAATGATTTGGTGAAATAAAATGGATTATTTTAGGCCAAGAGGATGATTGGACCTATTTAATGGATTTAGAATTGAATAACTCAAGAATTTGTGATTATATATTTTCAATTAGAGTGATCAAAAATGAAATGAACAATTGAGAGGAAACCAAAAATATCACATTAGTTGTTTCTGATAACTTTTGGCTATAAACTACTACTAGATCATAAAAAAACACCACCTTATAAAAAATTTCATTGTTAAGACTATAATAAAGACATTGAATTAGTTATTGAGAATATAGAATGGGTCACCCATACATTGAACATCTACGAAACATAAATTAAGAGAAGTAAAAAATATAAATAATAAAAATGAGATTAACATAATTAACATCAATTCAAAATTCAAAAGTCAACCACAAAAATAAGATTAAATTATATTATAAACAAACATACACTATGTGGAGTTGACAAATATAATAGCACATAACAAAAAATAATAAAAAAAAATCAATTATACTCATATATCAATTGTATACTATCATTTTTCTCATCATATCCCCACTCACCCATCCATAAAAAACATGAGATGATTATACCAAAGGATTAATCTTGAACATATTCACATAATATGAGATAAAAATACACACAAATAGATATGAATGATGCAGGATAATAGGCCCAGTAGGATGTCACCAAGGAATCTATGCAATTTCATTCATGTGGAAATTCATGAACAAAAATTTGAAATAAAATTATAAAATAGTTTTATTTCAAATATACACATAATAAATCCAAGATAAGTCTACCACAATAATATAATTAAGTGGAAAATAAAATAAACCATGAGATAATAATTCCTTATTCAATCCACAAGTCAAGGAGCATGTGTAATGATATCTAATATAGATTCTAATTTTAGATGATCCATAATCTACTAGACTAAAGTAGGACTAATTAATGGAAATTGTTTTGTCTACCAAGTACAATCCACATGAATATCCCACACCAACATTATTGAGATAACCCACACCATGTTTAATATCTTGCTATAGGTTACACTATAGGCCTCTATACCAACTCGTGTAGCATAAATATTGAAATCCCACCTTCCCATTACCAAAAAAGTGGTGGTGACTGATCATGAAAGGGAAGATTGAGGAACAAAGCACAAAAGGCAACTCAACCTCTCCCCTAACACCCTATCATATAAAAAAGCCGTTTCTAATATCACATATCATTCACATAAAAATAATATATCCACCACCATGAAAAACAATAATGGGAAGTTAATAATCCCCCCATGAGATCAACTATCTAACCCACAAAGTTCCAAATAGGACTTTACGATTACAAGCACTATTTACATTTCATAAAACACTTTTTAAAACATGTATTTCCTTATTTAAAAACCAAACAAGGAGAAAATCTCCAAATTTATATAAAATATAACTTTTAAATTCTAATATTCATTTTTATAAGTATTTTAAGAATGGATAGATATTTATTTCAAAGAGATATTTTGAATTCATAAATGAACTGGTATATGTCATGGCATAAATTTCAATGAACAATTTAGAAACACCACATAATATCACATAGAGGAATAATTTAACCAATAATGAATTTATAAAAATAAACCACTCTTTTAATACCAAAATGAAGAAACATCAAGGAAACATGGACATGAAAAATGTGAATATTGAACTGAGAAATAAAAAACATTTCTCCTTTAGTGATATTAACCTTGTTATAAATGAGATTAAAATGTCTCTATGTTTTTTAATATATATATATTTATCTCTTTTATTCTAATCTATTTCATTTATAGTTTTATATACTTCAAATAATTCAACCATTTATCTAGCCATTTATATTAATTCACCTTTATTAAAGTAACTATAATTATGTCAGGTGTACCAATACGATTTATAATTTCCCTTAGGTTACAATAAATCCATGTAAAATCCTAAAATTTCAATTAATAACACTATCCTTAAATTATAACCACATATTATACTAATATAGGAACTGACTCCAAATAGTGTGAATTCTCATTGTGATGTGAAAAAATGTAGTTAGTCGCTTTCATGGGATAACTACATCCTTCATGGTGCAATGATCAGACCCATAATTTATATTTGAATAAATCCCCTTCAAATAATTATTTTGACCATTTAGTTTATCAGATAATTTTAGTTCATATATCTAAATTTATTTTGATCCTCAAACTTGTCTGAAAGTGACACTTTACTTCAGAACATTACAATCACCTTGACAGAATTACTAAAACTCATTCATATATCATTATAAAATAAAAATTATATTCACATCGTGATCAAAACCTATACAAAACCACAAAAAATTCCTTATCTCTTTCATAGCATGACCTCATTATCATGGAACAAACCTCTTCTTGGTAGATCTATTTAAATAAACTTTTAAATAAATCATAGTGTGATAAGATCCTTTATGGTTTGAACACTTCATCTTGAAATGGTAAAGTATGAAACCTTATGTAATTTAAGAAAAAACTTACAGAATCTTATTTGATGAACATATTTTGGTTTCTAGGATTTCCATTTTTTGATGAAAATAACCTTGTGTGACCTAAAAAATTAGAAATATGTGTAAACTATAATCCAAAATTACTTGAATATTACTATTTCACTACCTAGTGATCTTTATTTCTATTTCCATTTTGGCACAAAATTTTCTGTAGGAACTCCAGTTGTGATATAATTTGAGGCATCATGGTGTAACTCCTATCCTATAGATAGAACTTCTTCTAATGCATCTATAACCCATTAGGTTGTATTCATCTCTTTTTGGTCATCTTTTAGAAGTTACAAATTAATTATTTAAGAAAACAAAAACCAAAGTATAATTTAAATGATTTTTCCCAACAACCATTAAGGCACATATTGGTGAGGATAGAAATATATATTATGATTTTACTACTTCAATTACTTCAAATGAAATATATTAACCTGGTTATTTATACCTGGGGGATGAACAATTATGTTTAGGGATATAATCTCCCATAATTTTACATGATTAAGTTGTTGTGGTGTTGGATGGATTTTTATTGATTACTGAGGTATATAGTATGAGTATACTATTGGGGGATTTATTAACAAACCATTATACCTAATGGTAGAATAAGGTGCTATCCATGGTCTCTAAACATCAAGATCCCCAAAATTCGATCCACTATAAAACCTATAATACCCGAAAAGACCTATAGATTTTATAGGAGAAGTCATAACCAAGAGAAAAGAGTGATAAATATTGAGAATAATATAATAAAAGTGATTACCTTTTGTAACCATGGTTAAACAAAGAAGATATTACCTTTTAGTGTTAAAGGGGGGATGAAAGATAAAGCTACTGAAGCTGGAATGGAGGAATTGGAAAGAACCATAGTGTCAAGGAAGGGTTTATGATTTGAGTGGGATGGGAATGATGGATGATAGAGGAATCGGGGGAGAAGAGGGTTGGAGGGGGAGAGTAGGGGAAGGATGAGTGCAATGGATAATTATGGGGAAGGTTTTTTTGGGGAAACAAGAGTTTTCAGAGGAGAGGAGAATTTTTGGGGGGAGGGGCATGAAAGATGAACTGAATGGAAATTAAAAGTGAGGAATGGTATACCAATTTTTTTTTTAAATTTAGGGATAGCTTTCCCTAAACCATCTATCCCAACGGTTTTTTAAACCGTTGTAATAAGTGCATGTGTATAGACCCATTTTCAGTAGGGTAAGGTGATATCATATTGAAAATGTATACAAGATTTCAACTAGTATTTAACTTTACAAGAGCTATAAATATACTTAACACCCTCAATTAAAATGTGTGTAAACACAATATATGCAAATGAAATTTAAAGAACTATGTTAGAAAATATTTGAAAGAAGAATTTGACAGTAGATGAAGATACATCCTCAGAAGATGATAATATTCAAATCTTAGATCTTGATGATCTTTTTTTTTCAAATTGATAGAATTGAAAGTACAATAGACGAGCATTATATATGATCTTTTTTTATATACAATTGTTATTTTTTACCATTATCATAGTATGTGTCTGTGTCTGTGTCTATTATTCACTCTTGTTTAATAAAGCAACTAAATATTCCTTTTATATATCCTCTTTGATTTTGAACATAATCATGATAGATAATAACAATGATCAAGTTTACAATATATTGAAAATTGGAAAAGAAAGGCTATTAATAGAATGCATCCATTTATTCCAAATATAATATGAGATTTTATAGCAGTAATGTCAATGGTTGTCTTTATCAGATCTTTCCATTTTTGGAAAAATGAAAATTTATACAAATTGATCTTTCATTAAATGGAAAATCCCTTTTCTAAAATTCTTAAAAATATTGAAGTGACTTATCAAGTGACTACGAATGAAATGATGAAATTTTACAGAACAAATAGTTTTCTATAATATATCAAACTAATAGCACATTTCTCATATGACAACTTCCTATGAGACTTCATAAGATATTAAAAATATTATCCTAATACCACAGATAAGATAAAATAAATTAAAATTGTATATTATAATTATTCAATGTAAGTCAAATATGTTACTGATGGTTGATATTTAACTTCCACAAATTCTCTAGTGTTTATAAGATAATATTTTAGGAAAATTATTTTTTTATAATAAATTCATTCCATAAATTTATTCCTTTTGAATTTTTAGAATTTGAAAAAGTGATAACTAGTACATTCTCTTCATAATATAATATCTTATATAGAAAGGTCATTTTCAACATGGAGTTTCATGATTCTAAGAAGATGAATGATAAGAATTCAAAACTTTGATTCTTGTAAGATAAATTACTTTTCCGTATATTTAACTCTTTACTTGGTGTAAGATACTTACTTATAGTCAGTGAAAGATAAATTCCATATAACAAAACTATTATATATAACACTTAATATAAAATCATTTCAATAAATATAGGGATTTTTTCTAAATACCCAAAAAACATAAAAACTAAGATATATTATAAAAACATACGTTTTTCCAACAATACCCTCTTTTGAATGATCCCAAAATACATTGAATAGAAAACAAAAATTGAAAGAAGATTTAAATAATTTTTTTGTTGTCTACCTCTTTTTAAAATATATTTTTAAAATTTTTCATTATCTTTTTTCTTCTCCCCATTTTTTTGACATAAAAATAAGTAGAAAAAGGAAAATCAATACAATTAATATTGTACATGAATAGATGTCAATAGATAATTCTACTGAGTATGAAAATAATTTAGAATGAAGTTGTATTAAAAATAAGGAGCATTAAAAATCATTAAATAATTAAAGAAGACTAATAAAGTGTAAAGAAACACACAAAACAAGAATAGATAATAAATTCTAAAAACATAGTAGAAACATATTTACAATATAGATAAAAACATAAAAAATATAGTATAATAGAATGAAATAAATGAATTAAAAACATGAAAAATAAGCATGTAAGAATTAAAATGCTTCGTTAAAAATGATTCAAATGTTTGTAAAATACCAATTCAACTGGGAATGAAAACTGTGAAAGGGTAGTAGCTCTGTGACATGAAACATACTTTAGAGAGGTTTTTTCTAATGATAGTGGGTTTATAGAAGGTAGAGAAAATATGGGTAAAAGGGCATCAATTTTTTCTCCGCCAATATCTCAAAATGTTAGTAAAATGATCCAAGTCATGATCAATAACTTAATTCGATACTTATAAAGGTTGATTAGATGTTGAGAGTAGATTTTTGAGATCTCTAAATATCAAAATATTCTATAGTTACAAAGGATATCTTTTAAGATGGTTCTGGTAAAGGGAAAGATACTTCATCTGCAAACCTATTATTTTACCTTAGGTAAACATCAGTAGGGTCAATGATATACTTATATCATTAATAGGTATAATAATGATGATCAATAATAGGAAGTCCTAGTAGATGTTTTCCTCTAATTCAAAATAGTTCTTCTAAATAAGCATCAATTATCCCCACCATGTAATTCTAAAAGTAATCTAAGAGAGTTTTGAATCCATTCTATACCGGCTGAGAAAAATTTACAAATAAATTTTGTATATCTCCCTTCATAGAATAACCAACAACTAAATTCATCCAAACTTCTTACTGGTTCTCTGAAATAGTATCTATATGATCAATAGAAACAAATTCTTTTCCTTTTTTATAATCTTGATGTTCCTGAGGTTGAACAAATTTATCAACCTCTTCTTCATATTTTTTCCTCTTTAGAAGGATCTAGAATTAAAATTATTATAATTAACTAATATAAATCCTAAAAATTCTTTTCTGAGACCTCAAAGTTGTTTGATAGGGAACAATCCATTCATTAAAGACTATTAATGATAAAACTAGTATCATTTTGTAAGTGATCTAAATGATCCAATTTTTTTTGTACATCTTACTTTAATAAAGAGCTTATTTCCATTATAGATTAGTAAATATGTATAATTAAACATTTTGAAAACATAGGAAACCTTCTAACTTTAAAAATTACATTTATTTGATAATAATAAACTATTTCCATGGATTAAATTTTAGATTTCATTAAATAAATGTTTCAATTCATCATGTATATTTGTAGAGACACTCATGATAGTTTTAAATGTATGTCCACCTAACTTGTGTCTTATATAGAGAGTTATATTATGCACTTTTACAACAAAAACTAAACCATAAATTTTACTTCATTAACATCATATAAGGAAACTGAATGCTCACGGATATTCTTAATCTCACATTTGAACTCAATCAATTGAACTTTTAACAATTCTATCTCAAAAATAAACTTTGAATATCTTTCAAGATCTCTATCATCAGAAATGTCTAATTCTACTGTTGGAATTTCCATTATTGTATGATGTGAGAGAATAAAATAATGTTTATCTTGATTAACTTCTATCCATCCAATATCATCACCATATTGATTTACATCAACTGTAGGTCTTTATACATGTGATGGTTATTCAGATTCCAATATTTCTTTTTAAATTTAAATTAGCTGAGCTTCATTATCTTCCATTTTTCCTTCTCCAACATCAATATTTTGACAAAAAAAGTCAATATATTCATTTCTGACTCTTCTAATAATCTCACCAGATAGAGATGGTTAGACCATATTTATTAAACATGACATCATTTATATGATCCTTTATTGACTAACATTTACCAAAAAAGTGATATTTAAGGTCAGATATTCTCTAACATAAGAAATAGGTATAAAATAAATATATATAGAGGTGGGAGGTGAACTGACTTTAGTATAATTTATTTCTCTAGGATAAACAACAAACCTTACTCTTCTATATATTTTAGCAAGAGGTTAATTATTAAGAACTTATATTACATCATGATCTTCTACTAGTCTATCTATATAAATGGGTTCAATTACATGAGTCTGAAGAGTTTAATTACTAGATATTTCCCTATAGGATGACTCCCCCTGATTCAAAGTAGTCTCTAATCCAATATATTCTTTAGAACATATAGGAAACAAATTATTTAAAGATGAATTAAAAAAATGCATTTTCATTATGATATTTTTACTCAACAATGTCATTCCATGAAAATGAGTTACAATATTGTCATCCATACAAACACCAAAATCATGAAATACTATAGTTAACAGCCTTAAAAAGGGATAAAAATTTAATTAATTATTCTAAATAGTGAACATATATCTAATATTTTAACCTGTTATATTTACAGGATTCTTCATCAAAAATAAATAAATCTGTGTAACATCCATAAAAATTACTTTTTCTAACTCACCATTTCATTATATGATGGAAGAATGATTGAATTTTATTAGAAAATTTCATTTATGATCCATGTTATTCACTGGATTCTTCTCAAAATCTACAGATCCAAAGAGGGAATTCATGGTTTTTAGTGGAATGAATTCATCTACAGTGACCAAAAAATGTTGAATTCTTTGTAGCCTCATCAAGGACACTTAAACATTTCATCCATTTCCAAATATGTTATTGAGAAACCTTTTTGGTTCACCATTGTAGTCACTATGTATTCATTTCAACAAAAATTAAAAACTATAGTCTCATAAAAATCACAAAATTATTTCTCAAAAACAAATTCAGTGTTTCTTTCATCAAAGACAAATTCCCAACCTTGACGGTTTATGAATTTATTAATAATAATTTCAGTACCATCAAGAAAACCAAAATCTATTTCTCTTCCACTTAATACTTTCCTTTTCATTAATGGATGCTTGGTTCTTCATTGGTAACACCAACAGTTCTATTTGTTTTACCTATTCTCAATGTGGTTGGAAAGATTGGAAGTTTAGGGAAATCATTTTCAGATAAAATGGTGATGAGGGATTGATGTTTTTCAATTGTTTTATTTATATAAATGTCTGAAATTATTTATTTTTGTTAATCATATGGTCACACAGTTATGTCTAGAGTAATCATTACAAAAAATTTGGTGACATGTCCTATTTTGATGTAACTAAAACCTAAAATAGTGATACCAAAACTAAAATATAAATAAAATATTTATCCATTTAAAAAAAATTATACTTGATAAAGTTAAAATAAGATAAATTAAAATTAAAAATACATAATTTTGATTTGATAAAATCAAATATTCTAACAAGAAGTCATCAGTTAAAAATGTATGCCAATAGATTTTATATTAAAAAAATTTATAAAGAAATATCACCTTTTTGATCATGATTACTTAAGAAATAATTTATCATATCAATTTACCTTGTTCTATAATGGTTTATTTGAATTTTTAAATGTTGATAGTGCTCATGTTATCACATTTTATTTTAATAGTGTTAAAAATGAATCCAAAATTCTTTAGAGTTTGTTTCATCCACAAATATTCTACACAACAAATTCCTGCTATAATATATTAATCATCAATAATTAATATTTCTATATAGTTATGTTTCTTACTCAATCAATATTCTAGATATTTACCTTGAAAATGGAAGTTTCCTTACGTGATTTTTGTATATGGTGTATATTAGAAAAAATCATCATCTAAATATGAATTTAAAATAAAATTTGAGGTTTTTGAAAAAAGTAGATAAAGAGATATAGTTACTTTTAAATACCACAAAATTATTTTGACAGTATATAAATGAAATTATTTATGAATAAACTCATATCTTCCTCAAAGGAATACTAAAAGCCTAATATACAATCTAATTGTAGTAAGATAGAGTAAACTTCCAATGATTCATTAATACAACTTGTTGTCAACCTGGTTTCTTGTCTCATCTATATCAAGTATAAAATTTGAGCTTATAGGAGTTGAAAAAGTCTTAATATTTTAATGTACGTACTTATTAATCAAGTTAAGTATTTATGTTCTTAGGTTTAAGATATTTAAATATTCCTTTTGATTAATTTTAAATCTATGAAAATATTTTAACTCACCCATCATACTTATTTTGAATTTTCTTTTCATATGTTTTTAAAAATCATTACTCCATTTTTGATTTGTTGATCCAAAAATAATATAATCAACATATATTTTTACTAACAAAATATTAGAGGATGGATATTTCATAAATAGTGTAGCATCTTCCATTCATACTACAATACCATTTGATAGAAGTAAAGTGCTTAGTCCCTTAGACAATGCTCTTGGTTCTTCTTTATATCCATATATATCTTTGGTATGTTTAAAAATATAATTTTGAAAGTAATGAACTTTAATACCAGGATATTTTTCAATATAAAATTCCTCTAAAAAAATCCATTAAGAAATTTAGATTTAACATCCATTTGATATAATATAAAATTCATATTTGATGAATATTCTAGAATATTTATAATTTCTTTTAATGTAGCTATAGAAAAAAGGGATATTCATATAATATTACTTATTCTTGATTGTAACCATTTGAAACTAATCTAACATTATTTATAGTTACTACACAAATATCATTGTGTTTGTTCCTAAATACCCATTTTCATCCAATAATAAGATAGTGAGAGGGTCTAACAACAAATTACTATACATTTTTCCTATTGAACTAATTTAACTCTTATTTCATAGATAAAAACCAACATTTATTAGATAAATATTATTCTATAGTTTTTGGTTCTAGTTGTGATAAAATAGAATATAAATGTACTAGGTTTCCTATATTTTTTTTAGTTATAACTCCTTCATCCAAACTTACTATAATTGTTTATAAAGGATTGTCATTAAGGTTTCTAGGTAATCTAGGCATCATACATTTTGGTTAATTGGTATCAATCATTATAGTATTTGGTTCAAGATAATAAAGTTCCAAATTATCATCATTATTTTTTTAAAGACTGATTTAGTTCTCATGTGCTTTAGAAAATAATTTCGTTCATCAGTTTGAGTCATTTTGTGATAAAATAGGCCACTTTCATCAAATTTCATATGGGACGATTCTTCAATAATCCATGAGTTTTTTGGAAACTCTACAAGATTTGGATTTAGTAGAATAAACATTAAAAATAACTCCATCATCATATTGATCAAACTTACCAAGATTGTTCTTAGTGTTCAAGATGTAAAACATGAATCCAAATACTTTAATATATCCTAGCTTTGGTTTTCTATAATTCCATAACTCATAGGTTATTTTATTTAATATTGGCCTTATTAGAACTCTATTTATTTAACATGCTATGTTAACAGCATCATACCAAAAATTAATAGGCATGTAATATTCACATTACATTGTTCTAGAAAATTCTTACAAAGTCCTATTCCTCTTTGAAGAACACCATTATCTTGAGTTTTCCTAGGGGTATAAAAATTATGTTTAATACCTTGTTTGGGGAAATATGAATTAAATTCATTATCTTAAAATTATCCTTCATGGTCTCATCTAAATGTAACAATTTTAGAATCCATTTTATATTTAAAAAGATTAAAAAAATTAATAAAAATTTAACAAGCTTCACTCTTAAATATTAAAAAGTAAACCAATGTAATTCTTAAAAAATAATAAACCAACACATAGAAAAATGATTTAAAAGAAATAATTTTAATATAATGATGGTTGATTTACATTTTCATGGGACTCGTTATGACCCTCTTTTAATTTATTTTTATACTGGGTCATTTCCTCAAGACTATATTTTTATCTTTATAGAGGAAACTTTGGGTATCCATCATTTTATTCCACCTTTATTTTTTAGGATATGGTACCACTTTAATGAAAATTTCTTATTTATGGTTTTGGATGCCTATTTAATTGGTTTAAAAGATTACTTGGGCTTATTTACATTTTGACTTGCATAAGGTATTTTCATTTTATTTAACTTTTCTTCAATAAATTTACAAATCAAAGTTTTATTATAATTTTTTATCAAGGAGTTGACATTAGAATGTACAATACTTTTATGCTATATATATGATTCATTAACTTCAACATTAAAAAAATTTAATTTTTTTACATAGGGAATTATAATATATAGTATATAAATTATTTTTTTGTTATATAAACTTTAGAGATGTATCTTTAAATGTTATACATTAATTTCTATAAAAATAAACCGAATAAAAATAATCAAAAAGTTGATAAATACATTTTCTTGTTCTTTAAGAAATTATCATGAAGAAGTTTTCTAATGATAATAGATTGTGGATTTCGAAATCATATAATACCAAATTTTTTTCCGTATTCATTGTCACCAAATGTTACATATCCTCCATAAATTTTGGAAAGTGATTGAATATTTTATAAATATACAATTATATAACTTTAATATTCACTTTCCATGAACCATTTTTGTCTCTTTACATGTATTTTTTTCCCTATGATAAAAAATCAATCAACAATATTTTTTTGGTACCTAAATTATCTTGGTTCACGAAATTTTATCTACAAAATAGTTTTATATCCAAATATGTTTGTGTTTTCCAATAAAAATAGCAATTTTGTTGAGAAATGTGTTGAAATAATTGAATTTTAAATTCAAAAAATCGGATTTTTTATATTACATATGTTAGAATAATGTCCCATTTATCCAAAATGAAAGTGGGGTACTTTAGAAGGATTTTTATTCTTATAACCAGACATAGAATAGTTCTATTAATGTTTGGGTATGTTTCCCTAACATACTATTCAAAATTCTTCTTTTTTGAGTTGATTTTGAACAATAATTTTGTTTATGTATTCTTACCCCTTTAGTAAAAATATATACCGAATCTTTGATGTTTTGAAACTCCTTATTTTGGTTCTAAATTTTCTTGAAATTTTGAGTATATTAGCAGTAGAGTTTTACAATTTATCTTTAAAGTTTATTTTTTATTTATGTCTTAATATTCATTTAAAATTTTCTTAGAAGAATTCTTGAGAGGTTTGTTTTTCCATTTCAAACTATCATATTTATTCACAATCTCGGTGATTCTTATATTCATTTGAGTAATAATTTCTCCTTGAAAAATTTTTAATGTTTCCAACATAATTTTTGAAGTACCATATCTAAGATCCACCACATTTTCTGTACTCTAATAATCATCCTCTATAGTAGTACACATCTCAATATTTATTTTCACTGATAAGGTTGATTGGAATCATTTGGACATAGTACAAACATTTTAATGTTTATAGATTTTATGTTTAGATAAAAGTCTTATTTAGTTGTATCATCACACATTTCAAGTTCTATCTTTGGTATTGAATAAGGCATTACAACTTTAAGATAATCTTTAAAGATAAGATAATTCAAATATATAGTCATTCAAGACTTCCAAAAACCATAAATTTCCTCACTAGAGTAAGGATCTCTAACCATTAAAATACCTTCTTGTTTTTCATCTATATCAACCATTTTAAAATAAATATATGGACTTCAACCTTTAACAGTTGTGAAATAAAGTTTCATGAGATTTGATACCAATTATTGTTCTATAGAACGGATAACTAAAAAATCAAGAGGGGTTGAATAAAATTTCAAAAATTTTATTTACTATAAGACACCATCTTTTAGGCATGAAAGTTTATATATTTTTCCTTAATGGAAATAAGAAGTGAAAAAATAAATTATTAACATAAAGTGATTGAATATTGGTTATTTATAGTTTTTTGGGGAAGAGAAATCTCATAGTCCATTCCAGTAACACTCTAATCCATGAGTTTGGTAATTTTCACTATAAAAACCCCTTTTATAATGGATCCAAATAGAGTACAAGAATCTTTTAATTATTATAAAAGTATAAGAAATTTCAACCAAGATCTTCCTTTATAAGACCTATCCATGACCTTAAAACACTCACTTATAACAAGTGTAAACACAATAGTTGTGAATCAAATTTAAAGAACAATTTATGCACAAATTTTGAAGCAGCGACTAATAGTAGATTAATATATTCCCTGATAAGATGATAATCATAATATCTCAAATCTAGATGATATTCTATTGAGATTGATAGACTTGAAATTAAAACACACAAGCTTTGTATATGATCTTGTCTATGTACAAGAATTATTTTGTTAACATTATCAGAGTACTTGTGTGTGTCTATGTCTATTATGCACTATTGTTTTATGATGTAGTTAAGTCATCCTTTTATATCTCCTTTTAGTTTTTGAAATTAATATTTTGAGACAATCACAATGGTCAAGTTGATAATCAACTGAATAGTTGATAAAATAGTCAATAAATGGCATTGTTTGATTCTTTTTGAATATGGAATAAGAATATGAAGTGATGATGTCAAAGATCATCTTCTTTAGATCATTCTATTCCTAGAGAAATGAAAATTTATACAAATAAATATTTATTTAAATAGAAAACCCCTTTTCTAATAATCTTAAAAATAATATAGAGAATTATCAAGAGATTATGAAAGTAATCATGAAATTTTTCATAACATCTAACTTTCCATAAGATATCCAACTGATAGTATTATTCTTGTAAGATAATTTCTTGAGAGACATCATATGATAAAAAAATCATTATCTCATACTATTCAAAAGATTATCATAATTCAACTTTTGGAGGATAATTATTCAGTATAAGATATATATTTTACTGATGTGTTCTACTTTACATTCACAAATTCTCTGGTATTCGTAAGATAAAATTTTATGAATATCCTTTTCATAAGGCAAATACTATTCATAACTGCATTCTGTCTAAATAATAAAAATTTGAACAAGTGATTTTTTAGTCTATTCTATTCATAATATGATAACTTATGTAGTAAGATAGACTTTCAATATGGAGTTGTATGATTCTCAATAGATGAAAGATAACATTTCAATACATTTATTCTCATAATATAAAATATTTTTTCATAGATTGAACACTTTACATAGCCGAAGTTAATCAATTAAATAATGTGTAAGATAAATTACATATAACAAAAAAATTATATAAGCCACGTAATATAAACTAATTAGAATAAAAATAGGGATTTTATGAATAATAGAAATAGAAAAAAACTGAGATATGTTAGAACAACATAAGTCTGTCCAACCTATCTTGTATGGAGAATTTATGGGTGACTATGATGACTAGTTATAGATTAATTAGCTTCTTATATAGTGGAAAAAATGTCCATTTGTTGAGAATACTTGAAATTTTTTACTTTATTCTTTTTTCTATGTTTATAAAAATATATACATAATGGTACTTAGATTGTAAATGTGAGAAAGATAATGTAATCATAGATATGTATCAAATCTACTGATGTATATTATATGTTTTCTACATCAGATTTAGAAGAACATGTTTTAGGGTGCTATAATTCCCACCTAAAGAGTTTGGATGATTCAATGATATATTTGGAAGAACTTTATTGGGATGAACAATCAGGTTATTTCATTGGTGATATTAATAAAACAAATATTTGGAAATATATGTTAGAGGAGAAAGGTATGCATGTTCTTCATTTATATTCTTATGTTTTCAGTATTAAATGCATTGAGATTATTATGATTAAATATTTATATTTACTTCAATAATATATCTTAAATTTTAATATATTTTTAGAGATATATGGGTGGTATTAATTCTATAACATGTAGTTTTATTTATGAACTCATTTGAGAATTAAAGATTTTCATAATGTAAAACCGTTAACATTATTAATCATTAAATACTATATATTTCATTAAACTAATTATTTTATATCACAACATGTTATATATGATATCATAATCCATGAAATAGTATAAATCTATGAGTTTACACTAGTCACAAGATACACCATCTATATATCATAGGATATGATCTTCATATTATGTTTCTAGAATATAAAGCTTTGTACAACTCTCATGAAATCATGATAAGTCATAAAATATGAAATGGATATTATATGAGACAATAATAATTTTAATTCTAAAATATATATAATTGAAAAAATTAAATTACTATTCAATGTACATTATGATTCGTCTTGAATAATAAAATATGAAAGAAGGTCAGAAATTTTATTTTTCATAAATTCAAGGATTAATTGAATTTTATTATTAAAAAAAGGTTTTAAAAATAAAATAAATCTTCTTTTTTACATTTATAAATTTATAAAATATTTATAAATTAATTAATTAAAAAAATTTTATAGTTAATTAATTAATTTATCTTGAAACTTGTATTAATAAACATTCCATTAATATTAAGTGTTGTGTTAGAAAAATATATTTTAAATATTGTATATCATATGTTATAATTTAATTATAAAGTATTTTTATAATAATTATGATATTATTTTATAAATATTTTATAAATTATGGAAATATAAAAATATAAAGTCTTTATATTACTATAATTACAAATTTTGATAATGATTAATTTGAAATGTTCAAATTTAAATAGATCCATATTTGGTCATTAATTTGACATTATCAAAATATTATTGATAAATTATATGACTAAAGGATTAAATAATAATTACTATTGGATAATTAGATTATATAAAATGTCTACATAAGTATAAATTGAATTATAAAATCTTTATATTTCGGGAAATTTTATATATTAAAATAAAAATAAAAATAAAAATTATAAATAATTTCAATGAGTTTATATTATAAATTAATTCTAAGGGTTTATATTAAATTTATTATTAAATGTATTGAATAAATTATAAAACAGTTATAATTATGTATTTATGAATTATTCATAATTATTTTTCTCATGTTATATTTCGAAATAGTTCATGTATTCCTTATTTAATTCTTAGATATAATTTTCATACTATGATTTCTATATATACTTTAGTTTTTGAGAGAAGATACCTCTTATAAATTTCCATACCTTTCTAGGAATAAAAACATGAGATTTATTTTCAACTAAATTGAACATATTTTTAATTAAGGTTAGTATCTTAAACTTAGTTATTGAACATAGTTTTTGCATATTTATATTTATTTCTATAATGAATTAGATTTTCTGTTGTGTAAAGTGACCCCAAGAGACGAACATTGGGTGGGACTTCTCACTAATAAAGAGGATTTTTCCATGTTCTATAAAGGTAGTGGTTGAATATCTATCCCTATAGGATTACTCTTTTGGAAATTATCAATTTAATATAATCCTAAAACTTAACCTAAAGAGTTGATATACCTTACTCATAATATACTATAATATATGAATGAATATGTTTGGAATCTATTTATTGGTAAGTGACACAAACTATGGGTTATGTAAAAGAGTTACACTTTAATTTTGTGTTAACATATTAATATAGTATATATAATAGATTCCAAAAAAATTATTAAAAGCATGCATAAAGAAAATTTAATACTATGAGATTAAAATAAGAAATTAAAATCACTTTTCAAAAATAATTGTAATATTCCTTCCAATTCAGTACTTATCATGACCTCAATCATCCAGCTCGACATGTCTTGTCATAGATGGATTCCCCAATATTATCTTGTGCAAGGAAGGAAAGAAATATATTTCCCTAATAGTAATTGGGTACCATTATTGTAATTTTCATCGGGTTATATAGAGTTAGGATACCCCAATAGGATTAGGTTACTAGATGAATAGATTAGTGTTTATCTATATAATGGATTATGTATAGAGTTATTTTCTCAACCATCCAAGATTAATATATTACATGACTATGATAAATCCCTACCTAAATAACACAATGGTGAGATAAATTTAATTGTGGATTCATTACATAGTGAAATATGATTCTTTTCCTGTGAATATATATGATGAGTTTCAAAGGGGTCATCATATTAGTGGGAGTCCATTTAATAAAATTACTTATTAAATGAATGTAAAACAATATACACATCTAATAAAAAATTATATATTAGGAAATTTCTACATCATCACCAAGACAGAAAATGAGTTAAATATTGGATATGGGTAAAAATAATTGTTGTAACTTCTTTTACTAATAATAGAAATTGAGAATTTTTCTCAAAAAAGAAGTAAAATTATATATATTAGAGAATCATATTCATAAGTGATGAACTGATGTTGTGATTTAACAAGAAACATTAGTTATCCATTACAAGTAAATAAAGGATTAATTAAAATATACCATTTTGTTATTAAAAATTTAATCTATTTTGGAGATGTAATATAAGACAATGGTTACATATAGGATAATAGAAAACCTGAAAAAACTCAGTCAAGAACATTTTATACATGAATGGTATGAGGTATCATATTCTCTATTTCATTGTAAAATGGTAGAAATAACCTAATTTTCAAATCATGTTGTCAATATAATTGGGTAAATCATTGAAATACCATATTGATATGAACATCATGGTGCAATCACTGCAAGAAAGGATTTGATAGTTCATTATGAATTATAAAATGATTGAATTCAATAAAATCTTACATGATATCATAAATATGTTGAGGATAGTAGAGTAGGACATGGGAGGTCCAGGATAAAGTTCTATCATGATATTGTAGAAGGACATGGGTATGAATATTGGTTAAAAATAAGAAAATAGGAGATAAAATGTCTATAAATCCACCTAAACTTATAGAGAGGAATGAGGTATAATGTTTCAATTATTCAAAATATGATAATTGGAATAGTAACTCATGGAAATATATAAATGTTCCTATGAAACAACATGGAGGTTCTACATCCGGTATTAATTTTATTGACTTGAATCTATAGATTATGAAGGGTATGTTAAACCATCAATATAATAATTGTGCTTTGAATATACAGGGGTTAAAAAGTAAATAATGAATTGAAAATAAAATCTTGGAGTTTGATTTCATGAAATGGAGAAAGGAGTTACTTCATTGAGAAGATTCATGTAAAGAGGTCTTCAAAATGGAATGATTTTAAAAATGATGTTTATTTGTTAAATCACATTGAAATTGTGAAAGGATAGTAAAAAATCACAATTTAACAAATTAGATGGTTGTTTTTGATACACATGGATTACTATTCATTCAAATCATATAACACACATGGAATGGATACACAAATTAAAGGCCTTTTTATCCAGAATAAAGTATTTATCTAGGAATATGAAGGAATATGACTCTACCACCAAAAGTTACATATTTATACAAGCATATATTTATTAGGATTTATAAACACATAGAATATCATATATAATATGTAAATAATTTATTATTTATTAAATATTATTAATACAATATAATAAGAGTTATTCCATAAAAGTAAAAGTTTACTATAACATAGTGAATATAATAGTTCTTTCTAAGTCCAAAAGTGTTTTATTTCATAGCATTATATTCATAATGGGATATTGTTTCAAATTAGTTAATTGGATTATGTTTGGACTTAATAAGTTCAAATTTAATAAATAAAATATTATATTAGAATACATGTATTGCGATTTTTCAACTTCATATCCTAAATATTTTAGGATATTCTTTGACACAAGAAAAATGTAAATGTTAAATTTAGTTTAGATGATAAAGTGGACATCAATATTTCTTATAGACTGTGTCAGTTAACAGTCAGAGTGAATTAAAATTGATAAAATAAAATGGTTACGATATGATGGTAAATAAATTTAAAAAGTTCCATTGGTTATCATAAAAATGGGGAATTTTCTTGAATAAATTAACTGTAATACCCAAAACCTAAAAACCTAAAGCTGGTGTCTACTATATTAAATTTTTATAAGAGAAAATTGATCAAACCATGAAGGATAAATCAATTTATTAGTCTAGGAATATTAGATACACACTAGATTCTAATACTACATTATAATTATAAAATCAGAACATAATAAATAGTCTTATATCCTTGAAATAGTTAATAACATCCATCTTCATATTATGGGGAAAAGATGACAAATAAAGGGTGAGATTTGTTTCTCAATAAGGGTAATGAACAATATGTTCTCTCATGAGTAGATAAGGCTTTATCAATATGGAATAGTGTATAATAAAAACCCTTTTTATTAAATTAAAAACATTATATTAATGAACATTCATCACTAATATCAACATATAAATCAAATGGATAATATAAACTAAATTAACAATAATGGAAATGAATAAGTAGATACATTACTAAACCTTCCATTAAGGCCTTGGACAAGTTTTCACAAATCTTAAAATTGTGGCTAAACAACCAAGACGAAATTATTAAATGGTCACATGTAAACCAAATACCCTTCTTTTATAGAATTCCTACTATTTTCTTTCACATGAGTCATGACGATGTATCGAGGTGCTATTTTTAATTAGGCCCCACCCATTACACGCACACCCTTTAAATTCATTTTATATTGGATGATTAATAAAAACCATTTCACCAAAATTCCATTTAATCAATATTTATTTTTATTGAATCAACATTATGAAATATTTACCCATTATATAAAATAAAATTCTTAAAAACCTCTTTTAATTGATATTATTTATATAAATGGAACACAATTAAAACATAATAAATGTAGTATAAATGGTTCTAAATTCATCCACAAAATTGAAAATAATCACGTTAAGGGGAAAAATAATGTCCAATCAATAATATAGTGATGAAAAAAATCACCTAAAAGTGAATGATCACCCAAATAAGTTATAATAAATTATCATTAAAAGGATGACATAAAAACATCAAATTAGAATAAATTAAGGTTTTATAGTAAAACTAAGACTATAAAAATAATATATAATCAACATTTTAAAAATAAATTACTTGTAAATATTTGTATGAATGGTGTTATCAATAAATTTTCATAATTATTTTAATTCCCCAAAAAAAATCATGTTTCCATTTTATATCATTTTAAATAAAAGATTTAAAAATATTGAGAAAAATATTTATTTGAAAATTACCATGTAAAATTATAAATAAATTATAAGGCCCCATCCTTAAACATTTCATAATCTTTATCTATATCAAGAATTCATATTGATGATCTTTTTAGGTTTAGAGTTGTAGTGAATTTGTCCATAACTATTACATAATAACTCAAATTTACCCAAAGTGGATACAACTACAATAGTATCCATTTCTTACACAATATTAAACTTTTAAAAGTGAACATGATTTATTTTTCTTGATAAAAATATTCTTGACATCTTCATTTCTCTTACCCATACTTACACCCTGTGAAAACAGTTTAAAAACATAGGATGAGTACAAAAAGTTCAGTAAGGGATATAAAATAATGAAATAAAACATTATTACATGAATATTTGTAATCCCTTGAAATCATAAGAATACTGAAAAAACTTCATAGAAATCATAAATCATAAAGGTAAACAGTGGAATCCATATCACACTTAAATTGTAGATTTTATAGAAACATAGGGAGTAACCTTTGTGGTTATGATTGAAAGACCCATAATAGTATATTCCCTAAATATATTAGGAGAAACCTTATTGTTTACCTCCATCATGTAACCTAATGCATTGGATAACTATCATGAGCTCAACCTCCCACAGGTTTTCACGGAACCACCCGTATACATAAGAAATTCCCATGAACCAATATATAATCACAACACATTAATAAGAATAAAGGAAGAATATAATTTCCACATTACAATCCTAAGATATCATTTCAATATATTGATATAATCAATCCATTCTCAAAACCATTTTCAATACTAAAATATCAAAAAAGGAAATATGGTATTTACTTTTCTTATAAAAACATTATGTCTTGTAGAGGAAACCAAATATCAAATAATGGTTGCGGTGGTGGAGAGGTCGTTGTTTCTGCATATGTTAAAAAAATACTTTTTTTTGTTTTGTAAAGTAAAATGATTAGTGTAGAAATATTAATGTTAAAAATAATTGAATAAGATTAAAATTAAAATGGGTTAATTATACACTATATAAAATAAGGTCATTTATAAATCAAAATATTCCTCAATGAAAGGGGATTGAGATGAAGCCCTTTACCTTGAGTCTGACTTGTATCGTACAATCGTTATATTCCCAAATAATAAAATTAGATTAATATCTACTTTATTGAGATCAATTTTCATGTTTATTATTTATTTTATATAACTTAATACCATGTTATTAAAGTTACATAATTATTTATGTTCATATCAAATGTTTTGTCGATATTCAACGCTTGAGTTGAAAATGAACATGATTTTGATGTCACTAGTCCATGTGGTCATAAGTAATTCATCTCTAGAATAGTATTCATGACATAATAATCAATTTTATTTATTAATTATACTTTTATATCTGTTCATTAAATATGAATATGAAAAATTGAACAATGTTACAATCATGGATACGATAATCCGTACGTACACATGAGTAACATTTCCCATTTTTTGTTCATTATGGAAATAAATTAAAAATTATTTTATCTTCATAGAATGATGATAACATCATTAATATAATATTAATCACCAAAAAGTAGTTATATATTTATTTATAATCATTCTTTAATAGTTAATGTGGATAATGAATATCATCGTGTAATGGAGACGGTAAGCCGTATGTATGCACGAGCGATAATATCATTCAATTTAACGGTTAAATGGTATGGAATTGGATGATATATTAATTATAAAAAATAATTATAATTTTATATTCATTATTTAAATAATTTATATTTATATTTATATTCATTGAAATAAATTATAGATGAAAAATAGTTTTCACCACGGTGTGGAGATGGTAAGCCCTACGTACGCTCGCATTGTGATATTGTTTTGCGTAGGATAGGTAGAAGGATGAACATGTTTGTCCCATAACAATAAAAAAATATAATTATATATTATATTCTTGTGTTATTACATTAGTATGGAAACATGTTACTAAAAGTAATTAGATGAAAAATTAAATAGAAACTCTTAAAAAACGATACCTCTTCTTCAATTAATCACCTTTGAAGAACACCTTAACACCTCTAAGAAATGTGTTCTGCCTAAACTAAGGCCTCAGGAATGTAGGGAGAGATTATAGAAAGAGTTTTGTGAAGATAATGTCCAAACCAAAAGGTTTTTAATTGTGTTTATTATAGAAGAGAGGGTACCTTTTTATAAGATAGGGGAGGCGCACCCATGGAAATTTATATAAAATTAAAATAATATAATTTTTTAAATTAAAATGGATAAAACTTGAGATATGTAAAAGATAAGATGTGTATAGTAAGAAATACTCTCATCAAATAATTTTTATACATATATGGATTTTATTTTAGACTTTACCTTTTTGGTTTACCCTTAATTATTCTCTTGTAATTTTAATTGTTGTAACAACATTTTTATTATTTAGAGGAAATTTATTTTACTTATATGGGGTAAATTTACCTTAATTGGACACTTAATGAAATTATAGTACTTATAATAGTCACTTAGTTATTATAAAATATTTTTAGAATTTTTAAATAATTTAATAACATAATATTTTTATAAAAAATTAATTATGTCAATGTTTACACTATTTATTTTATTAAATTTAAATAAAATCCAAACAAAGTGATAACTTTGAAAAAAAGCATTTAATCATATTTTAACATGTAATATTAACCTAGAAAAATTGTTTATGACATAAATTACGTTAAATAATATTTATTTTATTATTTATAATATTATTTATTTGATTCCTTTATTAATACAAAAATTATTGCATCATCATTCTGTATGAATTAAATTTAATTATTTAATTTCGAAAAATTATAAATAAAACAAAATGATGTAGTAAATATTTTTATATTTATAATTATTATTTATAGTCAAAGATATCACTTATATAATACCATAGTTAATTTTTTTTGTAAGAAGATATATGTTTATAACATATTTTCCTTTACTTTAAATGAAAAGTGATAAGTTTCATAATCGCACCCAAGTTGCTTCTGAAGAACAAATTTTTGTCCCAAGGTTTTTCTTGGTCAAAAATATCTTATAAAATATGATTATTATAAGTGTTATGGTAGTTTTATATTATTGTAATATTATTTTAACCCTTATTTACCTGATTTACCGTTTAATAGTGGTAAATAAAAATAATAATTAAAGTTAATATTCATAAAATCCGAAAATAAAAGGGACCTATTTACATAATTTAAACCTACTGATTCCAAATATGGAATCCATTTTTCCAAATTAAAAACAAAGAATCTTTAGTAATTAATTTAAATAATCCCCGTTGTCAAAACAAGAAAACATGTTTTTTTAAAAGTAAAAACTATCAAAAGATTGTCATATATTTTTATCAAATTTCAATGAGAAACTACCTTCAATGACCAAAACTGGATTAAATGATAAAAAATAATATATATATACTTCGAAACCAATTCAAATTAAAATATAAAAATACAAATAAACTAGATGCAAAAGTGTTTTGAATTAAGTTGCAGTATTTTTCACTATTCATTAAAATATGAATTTTATCATAAAATATTAAAATTTAACCAAATAGAATTTTTATCTCTCACTTCCAAATAAAAAGTTTATTTTTTTAAATAGAATATATAAATTTCAAAAACTATATTTAAAAAGGGTTCACCATCAAAAGGTGGTTAAACCACATTTTGAAAATATTATAGTATTTTAGGCTTAAAATTAAATTTATTCTCATTTTAATCCTCTAAAATTTATTTGATGAATGTAAAAACATTTAACAAACATTTTTAACCATAATATAGTTATTTCTTTTCATTCTCAAAAATATAGTGGCTAGAATTTAACGACCATTTAAAACAGTATTATTAAAAATGTATTATTTTTCTGTATATCTGAACCTTGTATGCAACATAAGATTTTAGAGAAACCCATTATTGCGTGTTGAGTACACTATCATACATAACATACCCTTTTAAGTAAACCTAATATCTAATTAATAAATATTAATGGATATGATAATGTCTTATTCTTTAATTACTTAGTATGTTATAGAAATATTGCCAATGTATAATAGATATGGTGATAGGAATGGGTGATACATCCGTATACATTAAACATACATTCTTCTTATAAATTAGAAAACCAAAGGTCAAAATGACATATACAGTAAATGTTTAAAAGATTCATTTTTTAAACATTAAAAAAATTTAAAAATTAGTTGAAAATTACTTCTAACAATATTTTTGTATAAATAAAAACATTCTTGGAACATTATGAAAAACATGGATATAGAGTAGTTGCCAATGATCCTGTACCTAAGTGGTAAATGCTTTTGATTTGAATCCAAAATGCCCAGGAACGATTATAGGAAGGGATGAAATTTCTAGGTCACTATATCAGTACTATAGTAGGGCACTGTAGTAATACTGTAGTAGCGGTGCAACTGTAGTGGAGGTGACACTAAAGAAGCGGAGGTACTGTAGTGGTAACTGTAGCAGTGGTAGTACTGTAGAAGGTACTATAAATTCCTGAGTACTATAGAATTACTATTCACCGGAGTGCCCTTTGGGCAAAAAAATGGGCTTTCATGTCCCTGATCCTTCAGGCTATGTAATGGGTCTCCCTCTACCCAATCAAAAGTTGTATTTTATTTGATTTAATAATATAAGGAGGCTTCAGACCCATCCTTTAACAAAATGGATATGGAGTAAGATGATTTGAATGGAATAATTTAAAATAAGTTTTTAATGAAAAGTCACTTACTCCCATGATAACATTTAAATAATATGAAAATTGAAGGAGAACACATGAAATTTAATTTAAAACAAATTTAATTTCTTTAATTAATGGTAATATACATCCATTTGGCTGTTTTTACTTCATACAAAAGAAAAAATATGCGGAAATAGAATTATTCTGAATGAAAGTAAATTGAGGCAAGAAATCTCTTACTTTGGGTCTCTACTTGGTTATACGTTCTGATCCTCATGTACACTGAATTTAAATTTTTAAATAATTAATTAATATAAATTTTGATATATATTAATTTTTTTAATTTCTTTAATAATCATTATGAATTAATTAATCAAATAGTTATTTCTTACATCAACCACTTAAGGTTGTTTGGTCAAATTTTCCAATAAATACACCAGTTTATTGACCATAATTAAAGGATTTATGAAATTCTTCAAATATTTTTAGATTATTAATAATTTAATGAATACAGTTTTTACTCATTATATACAATTTTATGAAAATACATACATGATGGTGATAAAAAAAATCACATCACTTCATGGAGTTTGTAGTCCACACATATGCATGAGAAACATTTTTATTTTTCAACAGATGTAAGGGTACGAAGGTAGATGATAAATTTTATTTCATGTGTATTAATTATTTACGAAATATAATATATATTTATTAATTATATATTTATAACCATCCATGAAAAATAGTGATGAAAAATTAATTACACTAGTACGTAGAGATAGTTGGTCGTAGGTATACACGAGCGATGTTTTTATTTTACATATGATTAAAAGGATATAGAAAAAGGATTTCATATAATAAAAACACTTAAATATATTAGTGATAGTAGAGTCATTATTTTAGGGTAGATTAAATTTATTTATATGAATTAGAATAAGAAATAAACTTTTAAGAGTCTTGAAAGACAATTACCTCATATTTGTGAGACCTCATTTATTACACCTTAAGTCTTCAAGGATAGCTTTGCGCCTATATATCACTTGTTGTCAATATGTTAATATCTGTTATTATATTAAGTGGTGATTCTTTGAGAATTGTTATGGATTCATTTAATGAAATTATATTTAATTCTTGAGAAATCCTCCTTTTTTACCTTTTTTGATTCTTTTAGTGATCTTAAACTCCAAGAAGCGTGTCATTTTTGACACTTTTGAAAAGACCATGTGGATTGTTGATGATTATAGTTGTATTTTTTTTAATATTTAAGAAGGAATAAAAATTAAATGTATGGAGAAGTTCTGTATTATTAGTGATTAACCATGGAATGTGAAATAAGGGTAGAGTGTGTGATATATTCAAGATGATTGGAAATGATTCATAGAGAATTGTTATGGAATAATTGGTTATCATATTGTAATAAAATTCACCATGATTGGTGAAGATGTCGGGAGAATTTTTATGGATTAATCTTATGACACATGATGTCACAATGGATGAATTATCCTTGTAAACTATATGAATAATGAACTATTCCTATTTCCAAATCCATGTGCTAGAGTTGTTTAGAGATTTCACACTATTACAATATTTGAAGAAATAAGTGAAGGCTATGCAATATTAACATTTTTGTCTGAGGGGTTTTTAATGAAATCTAGACCATGCATGTATTAATTTTCATAGGATTTTTTTGAAGATAAATATTTTAAGATCTTGAAAATAATAAATTTTCATGATATAATAAGGGGATTTATGATTTCCATGAAAATACATATTCCATGAAAAATAAATATAAACATTTCATAAAGAATATTTTAAGAAGATATTTTATGTTGGATTGAATTGAGGTGTTATTATTATATACTAAGATTTTTTAAGTATTTATGTTTGGATTAGTTAAAAAATATGACTGACTATTGGGACAACCAAGGAACCCAATGAAACCATTTATTAGGTGGGAACTACAGTCAACCTCTGAGAGATGACATGAAATATAGGTAGGCATAGAAGCGTGCCCACATGGGTCATGTATAGGACCACATAAGAGTGGGTTTATAATGGGTGACCCATATATGATAGAGATTCAAAGAACATTTTTATTATGAGGAGGGATATGTGGGTGATGATCCCCCATGGTTAGCTTGAGGTGGTAGTGACACACTTTGGGTAATAAATTGTTGTAATGATATAAGAAACAATTATGTGGGAATTGTACAACCATAATATTTTTCATTTTTACTAAAAATATTTGGATAGAATGTGGGTCATTAGATTCATTTTATCTTATCCATTCATTCTCTATCATTAACCTCCACTTCATCTTCGACCTTTGATAGACTAGTGATCTTGAGACAACAGACATACATTTCCATTAATGATTCCAACCATCTTCTACAATGATGCTAATGTGTTAAGGTATTTGGTATCAAAATGATATTATTAATGTTGTCTAATGTCTTTCATTCATGTATAAGAATCACATAACTTGATTCATCTTATGAAAATGAAGTTGTAAGTCCATAGATATAGATGAAACCCTTTGATATTCAAAGAAGAGATGCATGCGATCATCATCACATAATATAAAAAAATACTTAGGGGTATTAAAATCAGTCCCTTTTTCATATCTGATGTGACATATTGTATGGTTATTTTTCCCATTGAAGGTTTCTTAAATAATAAAGCTTTGAATTTTTTTTCACAAAATAGATAACCTGAATCTTTAGGCATTTAGCTTGTGGAGATGAATAGAGACCTGAGTTTTCTGTTATTTAAAACAAGGACCCATGATGTTTACCTACCACGTAATGATACTAAGTTCTTTGTATCTAAACTATATCCAAAGATATCTGATGATTTATGAGTTTTTCATATCCTGAAAACATTAATGATGGGAGGTGTAACTCACCTACATAAACCAAGGAAATCTTAGGATAATTTTTTATCACTATCATTCAAAATTACAATAGATCTAGTTTCTGGAATACATAACATCCACAGTAAAGAAAAAAGAGGATCCAAATTAGTTTTTCTCATGAAGAATGAGAGGATATCCAAAAATATCTTTATATAAGATAAATAAGAATAAGATATACACAACACAATACTTGTGAAATGAATAAGAGCATTAATGCGAACCACTCATGTGAAGAAGGAGAAGGAAAAGAAGACATATGTTCCCTGATCATGAAGTAACCAAAAATAATTGTGCCTATATGTGAATGATAAGCCTTATGCACACTCCTTTTATCCAAAAACATAGTTCACTATTAAAAGGCCTTTTTGAAGGTAATGTACATATATTCAAAAGCTATGAGTAGTATAGACACAACCTTTATTAGATTTTTAAGATAAAAAGTTGGTACACATGATGTCCTTGCATGAATACATGCATGCATATGATTATAAGACATATGATCACATGAATAATCAATTGACATATAATAAAACAAAATGATAAACATATGAATATGAAATCTTGTAATGATTTAATAAATTATAAGGTTTATCAGTATGATATATAAAGTGAGTTGAAGGGGAAGAAGAATCTTTCACATATTATTTAATAAAAGGCTATATTTTAGGGAATATTTTTGATACTTTGTAAGTTGAAAACTTTAGTTGAGGAAAAATATAATTCAGTTAATGCCAAGATTTCATTTGAAATAGAGACTTATTATTAAAGAAGTTTATGATTATTATTTAAGAATTTGTGGTTTTATTATAAAAAACACATTTCATGAAATGGTGGTACTAGTATAAATAATTCCACTCACTCGAGAAAATTGATTTATTCTTGCATAATAATTGTGAACTAGTTATAGGAGTTTTTAATCATTCTAATCTAAAATGATAAAACAATACTTTAAAAAACTATAGGTTGATCACAACAAGGAGTAGATCTTAGTACCCAACCTTATAAAAATCCTAATATGCTTCTTCCTCTTTTACTATTTGAATTTCATTTTATTTTAATATTTAAATAACACAACAATATCCATTCCTCTTAACTAGGGAATAGGAATGATAGAAATATAAGATATTTAAAAGAAAAAAAATCAATAAATAGGTGGGTACACTATGTGTCCCTAGATGATATATCTTTCCTCTAAAAGTAGAGTATGAGGGTGGTCCTACCTGTGATTATATCAATATTTTCCCCAATTTTTTTACATGGTTTATATGAAGTTAATACTAAAATCCAATTCTGAAACCCTTATAGTAGAAAATTTAGTCGCCACTCCTATTGATGAAATCATGAAGGTTTCTTCCAGAACACTAAAAAATATAAACAAGAGGGAAGAAAATTTATTGAGAAAGATATCATAGAAAGAAGAGAAGGATAAATAATATATAGTATAATCAGTTGAAAATGATTCTTATGAATAAACTATTTCATGTTGTGGAGTGTATGAGTAAGTTAAATCTATATAAATTATTCAAGGCTTCTACTCTCAACCTGAATGATATATGATAAATTTTATCGAAGAAGTGATTTAATGTATACATTATTCATTCCAAGATATTTTTGATGAATGAGAATATCATAAAGAATAAATAAATAAATATGAGGATGAAGTTAGAATGAAATTCCAAAAGTGTAATTTTATCACATAACTTATTGAAGTAAAAGAAAAATCTATGCCTTTTTCAATGAAAATATTTTAATAATTAGAGAATAATTTTTATGGAATTTTTATGTGAGAATCATGGATAAAAATGTTTTTATAGAAGTAATACAAGAACTTGAAACACTATTCAATGTTTCTTAGAAATTAAAAGATAAAATAGTTAAATAAAAAATAAGTATGTTTAAAGGGCCTAGCATGTTAGTGGAAGAAAATAAAAATTTCTTGAAGAATATATGTTGAAGACCCATGATTTGGACCAATTTACGAAATCTAAAAACTATGTCAAGGACGAAAAATTTGAAGATAATTCCAGAATAATAAAGGACCATGAAAACTCTACAAATTAAGGTAGAGAAAAACTTGAAAATAAAATTATCAAATTGATAGTTTAATGGGAAGACAACCTGACATCATTTGAAAAATGAGAAGACTTCATTCAACATTAAGTGTGTAGAAATAGAGATTGAATTGAGAAATTTTACGGAGACCCAAGTTGAAATATCCAATGTTGTTGTGAAGAATAATTATTCCACCCAACCATATAAAGAGAGCCAAACCTCCAAAATGAAAGTTGCTATAAAAATTATTGATGATACTCATATCTCTAAATATTCTAATATTTGTGGAAAGAAGATCTCAAAACAATATCTTTTTGTAAAACTTATACAGGCTCATGGTATATGAAACTCATATTCTAGTTAATTTATTTTCTTCTAATTTAGTCTCAACTACTAGTGTAGGTTCAAATATAAAATTTGGGATGTTTTGGGTTGATAAAATTGATGATAAATACAAAAAATAACTAATGGTAAATAATATTAATATTAATAAAAATATATCTCAAAATAAATCTTCAAATGAGGAATAAAAAACTGAGAAAGAACACAGTACTAAATATAGAAAATCTTTTACAACAAAAAAATGAATAATTTTTTATTGGTTATTGTTGATGATGATTGAATTTTGGCAATCAATCCATTGATTATTGGTAAAACCTGTTAGCATATAAAAATTATAGAAGGCTTGCATTCTGGGGGAGTAGTTGTGAATAAATTAGGAAAACTAAAAAACTAAATAAGAATACATAATAGAAGAAAAATATGTCTATAAAAAATATATTTGGTTATCTTTTAGAATTCTGTGATTATTGAAACAAAATTGGTCATAGTTATGATGAGTGGTGCTATATACTAACCAAGAACTATTCATACAATGATGATATGAAAAAGGAAAAGTAATATAGAAGAAAAGTAAAAAATTATAATATTATTTCTTAGGGAATAATAAGAATATTTTAGTAAAAAAACCATGAAAGAAAACTCTTAATAAGAATGATAAGATGGTTTCAAAGAATGTAATATTAAACAAGAAAATATGTTTCTTCTATGGATAGAGATGTCATACCATGTTACACAACAAAAAATATAGGGAAATGAATGAAAGTAATCTAAAATAAATAATATAATAAATTTAAGAGGGAAATATTATGAGATAATTGATTAAAGACATTCCTTAAGAAGAAATTTATATTTTACATAAGAAGCGTAACTCAAAAATATTAATTAATCTATGTGGAAGCTCTAAACTGATTATTTTTTGAAGGAATGCTTAATCATATTTCCTGATCCATTGAAAGATTCTATATAATTGAAAACATATATAGATGAAGAACTAGATTAAGAAAAGGAAAAAGGAAAATAAATTCTTCAACATGATGTAGAACTTAAATTTCATGATATTTTTTCAACAAATGACAACTCTTGTGTCCATAAAAAATTACGTGGATGGTGGAAGTAGACAATAAATAATGAAATTAGTTTTATAGATATTCTACCATCTAAAAGAGAGTTATTGAGGATAAAAAAACAATCACTAGGGGAAGGTACCTCACTAGTGGAATTAGTGAGGATAAAAAATCCACACAAGATAATGATCAATAGAAGAAAAGTGTCCACGCTATAAAAGAAAGATCAAAATGTAAAATTTATTATAAAAATAAGAATGAAGAGTATAATATACTTATGATCTATAAGAAAATGATTCTCTGGTTTGAGAGAAAATTCTTAAACCTATTTATCTTATTAAAAATCTTAAAATCGTTCCATCTTATTCCCTAATTATTGTGTAGTATGTTTTTTTACATTTCATGAAATTTAAGGTAATGTTCATTCTCAACATGAGAAATTACTAAAAAATTGGAATAAAACAAGTTGGACAAATTATTTAAAATCTAATATAAACATTAATTGTTCCAAAATGGTGGATTATCAATAAGAATATCTTGAATATTTTCATATGAAATTTTCCTCCATGTAAAATGGATGGGAGTGCAGCCCTATATGGGGAGAAAAAATAAAGGAGATGATATCAAGGATTATTTCATAAATATCCATAATTTCATATAATCTCTATAAAATTTAAAAATAAAGGTAACTCAATTACACTTCTTTCCCTTTTCAAGATTATATCAAATATGTGCATCAAAGGGGAGTGTTATTTGATGAGTAAACTCATAAAAAGGGTGAAAAAAACATTCTTTCACTTGAAAATTTATGATGTTTTTGTTGAATTGTGTAGAAGAATATATTTCTTGATAAATATGTTCTATATATCCCCCTATTTGATAAATAATTATGTTATGAGCATGATATCACATGAATTGTTGTTAGTTGATAGAATATACAACCTTTGTTGTTTTTATCTTGTTTTCAATATCAGGCTATCCCACATAGGCTTAGAGTAGATAAACTAAAATCTCTTTAACAAGTGAACTATGTGGTACCATCCTTATTCTATAAAATAGAGTAGTTATTTCCTAATTCCATTAAGGGTAGAATATAATACCTTCAATAATCATTTTAATTTATTTCCAATAAGGCAGGGAAGGGACATTGAATTTAAAGAAATTGTATTGAAAATAAATCAAATGGGGGTTATTGAAAATCCCATGTGTGTGGTTAATGAGTATGGTTGTATTTTTTTAATATATAAGAATAAAAAAAGTCAATGTATGATTATTTTTTTGATGATTAGTTATTAATCATAGAACGAGAAATATGGAAAGTGATTTAGATATATTAATAAAGATTGATAATGATTCGTGGGAAATTGTTATGAGCTCATTAGTTGTTATTTGGAAGGATATTTCCCCATGGTTGGTGATAATTCCTAGAAAATTGTTACAAATTCATCTTATGAAATTGGATGTCATTCTTGAATAATTATCCTTGTAAAATAGATGATTGTTAAAATAATTCTATTTTCAAATCCATGCGAATGAGTTTATTATAGATTTTACATTGTTACATCATTTGAAGAAATAAGATAAGGCTATAAATATGAACATTATTGCATGAAAAGTTTCTAACTAGATCAAGATCATATAAGTATAAATTTTCATAAGAAATTTTTTTTAGATGAATTATTTAAGGATCATGAAAATCAAAAATTTACATGAGAGAAGAAGGGTTTTTATTAATTCCACTATAAATACAAATTCCATGAAAAATAAATACCGACATCACATGATAAATATTATAAGAAGTGATTTCACATTGGCTTTAATTTAAGTGTTTATATTATATAATAATAATTTTCCTAATATTTAATATGGGATTAATTAAAAAATATGGACAAATGTAGAGCCATTTAAGGGACTCAAGTTCAATCACAACTTAGGTGGGCACTAAAATCAACCCCCACAAGCCCATTGGTGGAATGGGTAGGAATAGGAGCACGCCTGCACAGTTCGTCTATAGGGATGCAGAGAAGTGGTCACATAGTGGTAACCCCACATATATTGGTTGGATAAATCCCATTTATTATGTATGAAGTGGTATATAGGTGTGGATCTCCTGCAACCAGATGGAGGTGTTAGCTATTTTCTCTGGAAAATAAACCATGTTGATGATATAAGAAAAAACTGATGTGGGACTTAGCCAGCCCTAAAACTATTCATCCATATTAAAAATATATGGATAGAAATTGGTTCATCAGATTCATTTTATCTCTTTTGTTAATTTTATTTCTTCAAACTCCATTGTATCTTCAACCATCAATGGGCCAATAATCTCAAGAGAAATGGAATATACTACTGTTAATGATTCCTTCCATCTTCTATGATGATGCCGATGGGTTAAGGTATTCATGAATGAACTGATATAATGAATCCAATCTAAAGTATTTCATTCATGAAGAGATATTGAAGGAAATTCTTCATCCAATGAAAATAATGTTGCAAGGCCACTAATATAGATAGATCCCGTGGAGATTTAATGAGGAGATAAAAATGATCATTATTGAATGCATGAGAGGAATTGTTTAATGTATTTATTATACCAAAATAATCGATGATAATAAACTCATTCATTTATTCATATATAATGTGGAATATTAAATTTTAATTTTTCTCCTTGAAAATGGATTAAATATCAGATCATTGAAAGAATCATCATTCAATAGAGTGCCAAAATCCTCAAGAATATTGAGTATGGAGAAAAATAGAGACTTGGTTTTTTGGGTATTTAAAATGGGGAGCCTACTATGTTTACCTACCATCTAAAGACATTGAGAGAATTATGTTTCAACAAGATTCTATGATCTCAGGTGATTTATGAGTCCTAGAGATCCTGAAAACATTTAAGATAGGGGGTATTACTCACCTATATAAATCAAAGAAAATAGAGTATAATTTTGAATCTATGTCATTCATAATTGTCATGATATCTCATTTTTGGAAAATATTATCATGGAATGAAAAACATATTCATCTAATCTTGTAATAATATGAATTTATTCATTATGTGTACTTAATAAAAATCATTAGAATATAAAATAAAACTATTAGGATTCTTTTAATTTAAATTATATAGAGGTTAATTTATGTCTCCTATGATTTATTCTTCATAACATCAAATAACTTCTAGTAATTGTTTTTCTTTTTATTTGTTTAATGGATATTGAGTTATCCCCTAATTTATTTTAGATATTATATAATATTTAATTTCCTAGAATAATTCCTAATTTTAAAATGAAAAAGTCCCAACTATTCTTCCATCATATTATTTACATTGTATTCAATAATCATAGTGTAATTTGAATCAATGAATAACTAAAATTAATTTCTTCATCACATAGATTATTTATAATCTATAGCTCTTTTATTTTCTCATAGACTTATATATTCATGCATCGAAAATGGAATCTCATACTTTTACTTCATTCCATGAATATATATATTATACCATACCATGAATGGTGGTGTAAACTCATGGAGCCTCATTATTTTTCCCCATCAATAGTACATGGCATAGATTCATGAAATGTTCAATATCAATGTTTCCCTTCATTATTCATACATTTAAGTTTCGTGAATTAATATTTAATGAATGAATTCATGCATTGATTTTATTCTCAACTTAACTTATGAATGCCATGGCCTTCATAATACTATTTCATCTTACATAAATTAATTTTAAATTCATTCATGTGAAATAATCTAGATCTAATTCATTCATAAATCAAGATCCATCAGTGGATAAATGTTAAAACTTAATATACATACACACAACTTGATAATGTGATATGTTTCATGAATACATCTCATATAGGATCTATCCTTCACATTACTCATGGAAGAACATTATCCCTATATAATATCTATGCCTATCAAAATAACTTTATGGGAGATTCAGTGCTCCTAGAAAAGTAATACACTCATAGAATATCCATGTTGTTCATACCTTATAGAAGATTTACCTCTCATGGATGTTCTTTACTCTCATAATCATGCCTTCTCACAAATTCTCCTTTCTCATGAAATATTTCCTTTTAACAGATACCTCTTTATCAAAGAACATTTCCTACCCACATATGATTCTTTCTTAGAGAATGTCCATATTTAGTCGAACCTCAAACACATATAATATAATAGGAACTAAATCATAGTCAATGGAATTATAGTCTATCGAAGAATAGAAGACTACATATGGTATTCCACCATTACTATTTTAGAGGACAATAATAAAAATACACTGACACATATTATATTTTCCATGAAAATAAGTACAATAATCATAATATACACAAGAAGAATTTTTTAACCATTTCATACAATGTAATATGGTGAATATATTACAATCCTTAAATAATTATCTTTTTATATCCAATTTACAAACACATATTGACCCATTAAAAAAATGGAAAACATTCTTGGGATTAAATAAATGATTCAATTTTGTTTTCAATGCTATAAAGGGACACGAAGTCACACTACGTGGTTGACCAAATGAAGATGAAATTATCTCATAAAGCTATTGTAAATGTTTTTTAGAGTTTTACTCAAAGTGTGTTTATATGGGATTTTAACATTACATTTTATATGATCAAATATAAGGTGAAGTTAATGATTTATTTAGAAAAGAATTTTGGAATATAACAAAATTGGTTTTTTATATGGTATCCCATGTTATTTTATTTGATACAGTATATAGTAAAATTAAATGAATACCATATAGGATTTAGTGTAAGTGGGATATTAAATGGAATATTATAAAAATCATTGGATTTCATATAATATTATTGTTCATGTCATAGGATATTAAAATAATTTGAAAAATGGATTTTACTTAAGCCTTTATTTATATCATACCTATCAATATGGGTCGTATTAAAAATAGTATAGGGATTTTTTCTTTTATGATAGGGTAGTATCACATAATGGGTGAATAGATTATCATTTTATATGACATAAATGTATTATAACACCAAGTTTAGAATAGTTTGGTACATCTCTGATTAAAATAACCATTACTTTTACATTTAATACTCACCCACATTATAGATATTATTAATATGTTGTGGGAGAGTTAATGAAAATATTTTACACTGGATATAACTGAAGATATTAGTTATATTTTAATGAAATGTTCAATTAATGGAATAATGTTTGTGCATGGGACGAGGATCATCCTTATAGCCTTTATAATATAAGACTATAAGCTAGGGAATAAAGGGTGGCCCTCCTACATAACCTCCAAGATGAAACTCACTATTCCGTAAATATATCCTTTCCCTCCTTCATTGTCACTAGGATACTATCATTTCTCTTTAAATAATTGAAAGGTATAGAAAAAAGAGATTGAATGATTTTTATAAACATATGGATGAGCCTCAAAGGTAAGAAACATTTACTCATTGCATTTTTGATCATCTTCAAACATATAGGTGACAACAGTAGTTAAATGATAAAGGTGAACATGACCTTTTTTTCTATTTTTATTTTTTTAGTATCAAATTCATGTTGATTCTTGGGATTTATGATATCTTATCATCTTACTCTATTTAGATTAAACTCTAATATATATATATACATATAATTTTAATATGACCTAAAGTCGCAATCAATTTGATATTAAAATCCCCTATTGAAACCCTATAAATTTACATCTAAAGGGGAATATTGTGTGCCTAAGGACTATAAAAAGTGTGATACCATCATTTTCTCTATATTTGAATTCATTGAATATAACTTTATCATCAATATTATAATATATTAACCTTCCCTATAACTAATCTCATATAATTCTATGTGTACAATGTCATGATATTTTCACATCACCACCAGCATCCATCCTTTTCACCATTACCTTCATGTCAAGCCACAAGTCTTTTTGAACACCCATGACACCCACATCAGAAATTGTGAAGGTCTATAGTAATCTTTTAGACTCTCATGATAGGGTGGGGGAAAATGGAGAAGAGGTGAATTTAGGGATGGTGTGATTCTGGAAACCCAAACCTTCAATCATAAAAATGTACAATATATAAAATGATAAACTAAGGAATCTAAGTTATGTAATTATCAAATATAAAACAATTAAGAGAATAGTTATCAAGAGAATGTAATTAAAATAATCCATACGATATTGAATAATTCAATATTAATTTTTTTTAAAATTAAATTATATAAATAATCAGGTAATGAAATTAAATAATAATGCATCCTACCACATTGCTGGATCATCAATTATTTTTTGATTCAATATCAATTCATGAATTAATCCACTCCATGATGAAAGATTATATATTACCTAAAAACACTTTAGTTTTATCATTTTTGAAAATAGACAATAAACTAAAAATAGGATTATTAGTAACATTATATATGAATGGTAGGGTTGTGGTTTCGATATCAAGACATATTTTATAAATTCCCTAAAACATGATGAAACTTGTCTTAGAATCCTGATGAATATTTCCCCTCTCAAAAGAAAAAATCTTTTAACATAAGAACAACCATGGTGAAAAAATTTATGTTTGGGACTATAAATATAATATAATAATATATTTTATCATTCATGTTCATGTAGTTGGGAAAAAAATATTAAAAATATTAAATATTTTTCAAATTCACATGATGTTGGAAAATTGAACGAGTTATGAGACCACATTAAAAAATATTATTATAATAATTCAATGGTTATGAATAAAAAATATTGGAATCTATATCATCCATAACTTCAAGGATTTTTATCCTAAAATATACATCTGACTAAAAAAGTTAAAAGAAACAAATCTTTCATATAATTATATCACTTCCACGAGCTCCCCTAAAGATTCTTATGTTTTCCTAGATTCCATACTCATGAAATCAATCATCCTTGAGAGGTATTTACCTGTTGGTCCATGATGGTAATTAATTACTCCATAAAGGTGGAGTCCCCCATGATGTAAACTAACACATATTGATAATGTGAAATTGGTTGTGAATATATCTCCTTAACTATGATATATTGATTTTTTTTTCACTTAGTCCAACTATATTGGTGGTTCCTGGTGATATGTAACCTTTATTATCCTACATAAAATGTAATAGGGCCTGATAAATATCATCGGTATATTAATTCCCTAAACAAATATCCTTAAACCACGTTATTCATAATTCTTTAGTAACACATGGTTTCCATACTCAAAATCCAAATGCCTTCATTATCATTCCTAATAAAATATATAACATATTTGGGTTGTTAAAATCCACTCCTTGATCATCATTATATTATCCATTATATACTACATCATCTCTAGCCCCATAATAGGAAAAATTATAATATTAGAAAAAATGGGGCGAACAACAAGCCCTTTCATATAGGGACTTGATAGGTGTAATTAACATAGTTTATTATTATATTTTGTAGTATGAAAAATACAATAATGTTTATGTGATCATGACATATCATATTAAAATCAAGAACATTAAAATAGTATATCCTTAATAAATTGAATAGTATTCTATATTTTACCATATCTCTAGGGGTGGAATATAATATTCAGCTATAATTTGGATTTCAATTCCTCCTTCAGGATCCTCTATAATAAATATGTGAATCCAGTATCTTGAAGATAAAAAATCATAAAGGAAACTATACACTCTATACAATACAATATATATAATATTATTATTATTTCCATTAAACTACACTCCCAAATGTTAGGAAATTTTATAAACTAGGTCATTTGGTTAATTATGTAAGACCCCAAGTTTTTATGAATTATTAATATTTTCAAATAAATTTATATTATTTAATGGATTACATTACACACTACACCAAGTTTAGAATTATTTATATTAAACACCAAGTAAAGAAAACGATATAATAAATAGTGATTTTAGATTTTAGTATTCAAAAAACTGAGTTTGGATTTTGTTACACCCAATACTGGGTTCCTTTAATAGATTGTCTTACACACAATACTGATTTTTACCAAACCACAATATACTGAAAATATTATTATTAAAATATTGTTATAGTTTTAACGTAACAATTGGAATGGAAAGAATGAAAAGGATTAACTAAATTATTAAAATTAGGTTTATTAATGTATATAAAATGACTTCAGTAATAATAAATTAATTATAAATTAAAGAAAGAACAATTTTAAAATAAAGAAATCCCTTTTCATAGAAAACTAATTTTCCATGAATAAACACATTTTAACACAATAACTGAAAAAACACCTTTTTATGTACGATTTTAATGATATATATATATATATTACATATTAAATCAACTATTTAACAATCATGTTATGTGTTTTATTGGAAAGAGATAATAATAAGTCTAATATTATATAAAAAAAGATGTACTTTTTTTCTTCTGAAAGGTAGTTTTACTGCCTTTTAATGCTGTATTTTTTTTAAAAATATTTTTTTGACATTTTTATAAATTATGTATGAAAAAATAAACTCAATTTTTGAAATAATAATGAAAAAATTATTATAAGATGAATTTTTATGATTATTAAGAAAATATTCTTTTTTTTTGTGAATAGTAAGAGAACACTATATTTTAATTGAAGCATTCATTTTAGTTTCATTTATATATTTAGTTAATTTATATTTTAATTTGTTTCTAAAGTATATTTAGTTCAATTATACAAATATTAATCAAATTAAGGTCATTGGAACCAATTTCACATTGAAATTGGATATAATTTTTTTTTCAAACTATTGACTTTTTTCACTTTTAAACCCCATTGTCTCATCCCATCATTGGGATTAATATTAAATTAATTTATTCAAATTATTTGATTGGAATTTAGAATAATGGACTCCATATTTTGAATAATCATGTCTTATAATTTATAATAATGAAATATTTATTTTGACCAATATAATTAGTGAAAACTATTAAAATTTATCACATGGATTAAGAGAAAAACGAGTTTACCAAGGGAATACATTTTAAACTTAAGGGAAAAAATAACCTATAAAATTTTAAAAAACATATTTTATAGAAATATTGAAACCATATAACCTCTTATATATAATTGTTTTACATTTTTAATGGCACTTGAGGTAATGGAGACCTCCCAATAGTGTTTAAAATTTGGTATTTACAAGTTTTCAACTCACCACCCTTAGAAAAGGGTACCCCCTATTAAACTCTCCTTACAGATCTCAATCATTTTGGATGAGTCAATAACCATCTAAATAAATTCTAAAATTACCAAAAATAATCCTTGAATCTTTACCTTGGACATAAATCCATCCAATAAAATATTTTTTTGAAAACCAAAAGGATATACCCGAAAAAGAGGTAACATTCATCAACAAACATTTTTGTTTTATTTATTCCTCAAACCCATTTAATTATTTTTATGTAATAATTATATAATTAAATAATTATATTAAATATGATTATATTTTTTATTTAATTTTATGACAAAAACTTTACACACTTCCATCAAATGGGACATACAATCATTGTTCGTGTGAATTAAGGACTACGACCTGACAAACTGATGTCATTCATTCTTCAATGACCACCCATCATGTTTGGGAATAATGATTTATTTATAGTTTATATATTATTTTTATGATTTTCATGATGTTATTATGAGACTGTAATTTTTAAATAACACATACCATGATGATTCCCATTTTTTGGGAATATTATAACATCCTTCATGTGTACGGAGGACTACCGCATCATGAAGCGATGTGATTCGTTCATGCTTTACAAGGTATATGTAAGGGATTTATTTAATAAGAATATGTGATATATATGAAATAAAAAAAGTTTTGGTAATTATAATATATAATATAATTTTCTTTCTTATAATCTGACAAGAAAATGAAAACAATTATCATCCATAAGTATGACCTACCATCTCATTGAATGGAGTAACTCATTTCCTATTTAAATATTTTACTGTTTCTTATAAATGTAAAGACTAGACCCCAATTGCCCGGAGTTGGTGCCTTATTATATTACACTATCATATAAACAAGGAATATGAGTCCTAAAGGACCAATTATTTTAGTAGATTTAGAAACAAGATACATACATAAGTCAAACATTAAAACATGAAATAGAAAACAATTTAGAAAATCCATTGACAAAATCTATAACTCCTAGGTTATATCTACATTTAATTTATAATATACATATTAATGTCTTGAAAAAATGATACCTAAGAAAGGGGTGAGCTTAAATTCTCAGTAATGGTAAAAAATACAATGAAAGATATCATTAAATTACACATTAGGCATGGCGAATAACAAAAAAACACATGCCTTTAAAAATTAATTTGAACACATTATGAATGGAATAAGAGATGAAATAAAAATTCCATAATAAATCATAATAATGGGTATTATACTAGTCTAATAACCTCATGAACTTTCAATTTCTAGTTTCATATGAGGTAATTCATAATGCTGGACATCATAACTATACCGTTAAGGCCTCATTCCAAGACCACAAATAATCATTTTCTCAAGGCATTATGCCAAGACTGTAGTTTGTCTCATGAGACCTACAGATGAATCATGGGGCTATAACATGCCCCATCATTCAATTAAAAATTCTAATTAATTCATCATATGTATGAGGATAAACATAAAAAACATATAAATTCATATTGAAACTAACATATGAGATGCCAATAACGTTCCCCTGAACATTAACCATAAACAAAAACCATTCAGAGTAAATTGGTGAATGGTTTTAAGATAGAACATACATAGTAAAACTAAAAATAAACCATTAAATTAAATATGTTATATGATTTAATAAAATATTAAACCCAATAATACAAAATAATCAACTTGAGTGTTGAAACAGGTGAAGGTACTCTTATAAAATCATCGAGTAATTATTTAGATAAATACTCTTTTACTTTGAAAAGAAGAGTTATTTTGGAAAAGTATTTTTATAAAACTATAAGTGCAGTAAGATAATATTTTCATTATAAAATTAGTGTTTTTATAAAGATAATTGATGCTAAAAACATATTATAGAGTGACCTTGAAAATAGGTAAAAATTTGAGAAATTCCCTTAATCTGGCTTGTATTTCGTGAAGAATTTTTTGAAATATCCTTTTAAAACATTTAAATCCCCAGAAATGAAAGTTGGAATCTAGTTGGTTCACACACATATAACATTATTTTAGAATATATGAGGAGTAAATATGAAAAAATTATAATTTAATTGATGTAAGTAGATAATAAGAGTAACCAAATCAGAATGGAGGTTTGGGTAGAAAACCCTTACCTTAAGTCTGAAGGATTTCCTCACTTGATCTTAATGAACTAAATAATAAAATTTAGGTTCATAAATTAATGATTACAGAACCTCCTATAAACGTAATTTATTTATCATAACCTTATTTAGGTTCATTCATGGCCTTTTGATGGGTTAATATATTCGATTTCATTGTTTGGGAGTGTTTTCTTCCTCTGTTTTCATGATTAGTTTACTTATATTAATGTATGGATAAACATATAGAATGAAAATGGTTTTCCAGAATAGACGTTTTTTGTTATTAGTGAAAAACTAGATGATTACATGGTTATAAAATTCTCTTTGTTATTAGGAGCTAAGATGAATCATTATATAAAACTTTAATGACTATTGATTAGGTTAATTGGCGATTCTTGATCACAACAAACACATTTTGATTTATATATTAATAGAATTTATACAAAACAATTAAATAAACTTACATATATATATATATATATTAAAGTATGGTTGAACCATCAAAATGGGTTCATGAATATAATTGAATATGGTAATAGAAATTAAAAACTATTCGTCCTTGAATGTGATAAGATTACACATCCTAGATGCTGTTTTCATTTCTAGTATAATAGAAGGGTAAATGAGAGATGATAATGAATTATTACTTCATCATAATAAAATTTAGTTAATTTAAGGTACCAGTGTAATAACAACATTTGGATTAAAGAATGTGAGTAAATAAAAATAAAATAGAGGAACTTGAAATAAAAGAAATGAAAAGAGGAATTTACCTCTTGAAGTTATCTTTCTTGAGAGCCTCTTTAGGGGAGCGGTTTTGGTATTTTTTTAGACCAAGGGATACTATACATGGGAAGGATCTTGGGAGGATTTTTGAGTTGAATTTAGACATGGAACAAGACTTGAGAGGAGTGAAGAGAAGAGGGAGTCGGGGGTGTTATGGTGAAGGAGAGGAGGGTTTTCCCATTATTTTACACATTATTTTATTATTTTGCTAATGACAACCAATATTATTTATTTTTATGACCAATAATATTACTATGTTCATGTGATTTCGAACCAAATGTTCTTAAATCATCCATGATGCTATGAATAGTGAATTTAATAGATAATTTATATAAACAGTAAATTATCAAATTTGGATAATTTGAGTATTTCAAAAAAATCCAAAAAATTCACCCAAACCATTTTTTGACATGTAAAATTCAAAAAGGAAATCCATTTTTTGAAAAATAATTTTCTAAATATTATTAATTTAATTTTTTAAAAAAATCATAATTTATTCAAAAAATAACAATTTTAAAACTATAATTTGTTTTATATCTCCTTGAAAAATTAATTAATATCTCATTATATTATAACCTTAAGAAATTAAAATAATAATATGATTTACTATCATAATGTCCATATTACTATTCATAAGGGTATGTTACTATTCACCAAAAAAATAAGTTTCTTTTATCAGACTCTAAATATCATACTGAACGCCACTCTGTATGTCAGTTTCTCAAAATTCAAATTACAAAGGTGGAAAAATTATGTTTACTAGATAGTTTATAACAAAGTGGTGTTTTATATAGACTCAGTGTTTCATTCATTCAATATTAATTTAATTTTCAAAATATTGGGGTCTTACATTATCCCCCCTTTAAAAATATTTTTTCCTCTCAATTACCAGAATTTTACCTCACCAAATGATTTGGGTAGTTCTTCCTAATAAGCTCCTCAGGATTACTTGTTGCCTCTTAAATTTTATGACTTTCCAAAGTATCTTTACTAGTTGTGTTGTCTAATTCCTCAAAACTTGTTCTTTAGTGTCTAGAATCGGGTAGGCTCTTCACAGTAAGATAATTTAGGTTCCAATTATATACCTTTAGAAGTTAGGACTTGCATTTGGTCTGGAATGTACTTTCTCAGCAACGATACATGGAACACATTGTGTATTTTAGGTAGGATAGGCGACATATACAAATAATATGAAAAAACATAAATTCTCTCTAGAATTTAAAAAGGGCCGATGTATCTAGGGCTCAGTTTCCCTTTCATCCCAAAACTTATAACACCCTTCCATGAAGATACTTTTAAGAAACATGATCTCCCACATGAAATTTAAAATCCTTATTTCGATTGTCATCATAGTTTTTTGTATGCTTTGAGATACTTTGATATGGCCTTGAATTGTCTTTACCTTCACTATTGTTTCCTCCACAAGATCTGTGCCCACAAGCTTCCTTTATCCAACTTCATCCCAACAAGTTGGTTTATGCCATATCCTTCCATACAGTGCTCCATAAAATTCCATTTATATACTTGAATGGAAACTACTATTGTAGGAAAGCTCCACTAAAGGTAAATATTGATCCCAGATACCTTGAAAATCAAGTGCGCATGATCTCAACATGTATTCTAATGTTTGGATTGTCCTTTCTGATTGCCCGTCAGTTTGAGGGTGATAAGAAGTACTCAATCAAAGCTCAGTATCTATGGATTTCTGAAGACATTCCCATAATTTTGATCTAAATTTTGGATCCCAATTAGAAACAATTGAGACATGTGCACCAAGAACTCTTACAAATTCATTTATATAGAGTCATGCTAGGCCCTCTTGTGGAAAATCCTCCCTTATAGTGAGGAAATGTGCATATTTTGTAAGTCGATCAACAATTACCCATATTACATCATTCATTCTCATATTTTTGGGTAATCTAGTGACAAAATCCATGGTGATGTCATCCCATTTCCATGTAGGAATAGGTGAGAGGTTGCATGAATCATCTAGGATGTTGTCCTTCAGACTTTACTTATTGACAGATTAAACATCTTGATACATAATCAAAATTTTCCCTCATCATGTTATCCCACCAGAAATATTATTTCAAATATCTATAAATTTTTGTGCTTATATAGTGTATAAAGAAATTTGAGCTATGGGTATCATCAAATAACTCCCTTTTCATCTCGGGTATAGAGGGAACACATACCCTCTTACCAAATTTCATAATTCCATCTTCACATATGAAGTTAGTCAACTTTCCATCTTTCATAGAATTAAATTTATTTTGAAGGTTCTCATCACTAGGCTGAGATATTTTAATACTTTCTAATAAATACAATTGTAAAAAAATTAAAAAAGTTGTGATGCTTTACCTTATTTTATAATTCCCATGTCCATCCTTATTAGATCCATGAATACAGTATCCCTTTCAATCCTCATTTTGTTTAAAACTCCATGATCCTTCCTTCTCAATGCATCATCTACCTTATTTTCATTTCTTGGGTGGCAATGTATGAAATAATCATAATCCAAGAGTAGCTCGAGCCATCACATTTTCCTCATGTTGAGTTCTTTCTGTGAGAAGATATACTTCAGACTCTTGTGATCCGTATATATCTCACATATATCAATATAGAGATAGTGTATCCATGTTTTAGAGTAAATATCAGAATATATAACTCAAGATCATGAGTATGATATTTTTTTCATGAATTTTTAACTTTCTTGATGCATAAGAAATGACTATATGATTTTTCATAAGGACACAACCAAGTCCATTCTTTGATGAATCACTATAGATCAAAAACCTATCATTCCCCGATGTTAGAGTTAGGATAGGAGCATTAAATAATCTTCACATCAATTCTTAAAAATATTCCTCACGTTATTTCTTCCATATGAACTTAAACCCTTTACATTTATGCTTGGTCATTGGGTTGTCTAAACAGGTGAAGTTCTGAATGAAATTATGATAATAACCTGCTAAACCAATAAAACTGTGTACCTCAGTTATATTCATTGGAGTAGGCTATTTTTGTACATGCTTTGTATTCAAATGATCAATAGATATTCCATAGAGACAATGTGTCCAAAATAGAAATTCATTGAAGCCAAAATTCTCACATACTAAACATCCCCTATAATTAATTTTTCTAAGAGTCTTCAGAATAGTGCGCAAGTTATTTTCATTATCTTAATAGATTTGGGAGTATTCCAAGATATGATCAATAAATACCACCACAAATACATCGAGAAATTCCATGAAACCCCTATTAATTTGATCCATGATGATAGACGGTGAATTAGTCAGTTCAAAAGTCATTACTATAAACTCATAATGCCCATACCTGGTTCAAAATTTTGTCTTTAGAATTTCTTCCTTCCTTACTCCCAACTGATGATATCTAGATTGAACATAAATATTGTAAAAATATTTAGCTCCATGAAGTTGATCAAAGAAATCATTATTTCGAGGTAGGGGATACTTGTTCTTTATTATTATAGAATTGATCAACCTGTAGTCAGTGCATAACCTCATAGATCTATCTTTCTTATTAACAAAAATAACAGTGACTCCCCATAGAGAAAAACTAGGGATAATAAATACTTTATCACTCAATTAATCTTGTTTTTTTCTTTAATTATAATAATTATATAATGAAAATTCTATAAGGGGTCTTTGATATGGGCCTTGAATCATGAATTAAGTATGTTGGAAACCCAATTTCCCACTCTAGAGTATTTTAAGGTAAATCTACTAGAAAGACATAAAAATATTATTGAATAATAATTATGTCCTCTCTTTGAAAATTATTTTCCTCACCCATAGTTATTTTAGTCCCTTCCTCTCAAAATATTGAATTTAGTAGAGTTATTGGGGGTGGATCTAGATGAGAATCTGGCAGTGATGTTTCTACCCTAAAGATAAGGGATTAAACATTATCCTCAAAAATTTTAATCTCCTTATTCTTGTAATAAATTGCTACATCATGGTTTGAAATCCAATCCATAACGAGGATTATATCAATTTCAATCATGGGTATGAAAATAAAATCAGTAGATAAAATATGTTTATATGAAATAATGGGGACTTCCTGACACAACCATTTTGCAATGATACTTCCCTTAAGAGTTTTTAATGGTAACTCCCTTATTAAATCAAATTATAAATATCTAATTTTCTTAGAAATATGGGAATATATGAAAGAATGTGATGATATAGAATCAAATAAAGCATTGGCTAAGTTTTAGGAAATGATTAAAGTACCTACCACCACATCGTTAGGAACTTAAATCTTTGCAGTTTTAACTGCATAAATGTGGCCTTTCTCCCTTGGCCTTCTTTGGGGAATGTTTCCTTGATCCCTAGGACAATAATTTTCATAATTTCCCCTATCCCAAAAATTTTAGCATTGAACATTGGTGGATTCTTTATTCCCCTTACAATCCTGAGATATGTGTCCTTATTCTCCACACTTGTAAAAAACACCCATACCCTTTAAAAAAGTACCAGGGTGTCTCTTCCCACAATTATCATAGGGTGAAAGGTCAACACTTCCCTTCTCCACCATTTCCTTATTTCTTTTCTAGAGTATTCAGCTACCCTATTCTTCTCTTTATTTCCCTTAAAATCATAAAGAGAAGAGAATTCAATTTCTGTCTTGATAGCACTTGATACTATGTCTTCATAAGATGATAAATTTTCACAGACCATCGCCCGCCAGAGGAAGGGATTTTGGCCATCAAATAATCAATAAATATTTCTCCTTGGATTATTTATATATACCACAACATTCCTTGCTAACCTTTTGAATTTAGCTTCATACTTTGCAACATTATCATCATAATTTTGACTCAAATTGGAAAATTTCATTTCCATAACTTCACATTGTTTAAGAGGGAAGTATTTTTCTAATAATATTTCTTTAAAATCACTCAATTCCATTTATTATATATCTTAATCTTTATTTTTTTTGGATTAAATACCACCACTTATCCTCATCTCTTGATAGTCGATAAACTTCTATGCAATTATTCTTTATTTTGTTACATCCAAAAGCAATAAGTATATTCTCTAATAAAATTATCCACTACTCTAATATGAATTGGTTTTTAGTCCAATTAAATTATGGAGGATGTTGTCACATAAAGTGATATAACATATCTCATCTACATTGTGGATATAAATGATCCATATGGGTAATTTAAAGACCCGTAAAATTCAAGGGAATTTTTTTGTTAATTTTCTTTGGAATTTTACAAGAGCGCGGTTTCTGACGGCACCTGATTCCGAGGCCCGGAGTGCCCGGAATCAATTTCCGAAGTTTGGCTCGGGTACGTTCAGTGAACGAATGAGCGGAAATTTCTAACTTTTGAACCGGTGCCCAGAATCAAATTCCGAGGGCACCGATGAACTCGCAGCGCCGATATTCGCTTAAGGGGACCTTTTCCGAGGTTGCGTTTATTGCGGGTCGAAAGTTAGTTTTTGGAAGAAATCATAAGAAGTTAAATAAAAATGTGGAAACACTTTTTATTTTTATTTTGTTGGTTAACTTCTCCCAAAGGGAGTGAAAGGTGGGACCCACATCCACTTAACCTCCCTTGGGAGGATTAAGTGTGGTGGGACCCACACGAACCCCATCCCCTCATCTTCTCCCTTAAACTCCTTTTTTTAAATGAGTTGGGTTATTTAATGGGTTGAGTTGTCTTTATTCAAACCTTTGAAATTCAAATGGTTTGGTTGAGTAAATAAAATAAGCCCTTAGCTTATTTTATTTGGTTAGATTTGTTTAGCCATCTTGAGAGGTTTTGAGAGCTCCTCCTTCTTCTTCAAACTTTGACGAAGAACACTCAAGCTCCGACGAAGAACACCGCTCCTCTCTTCTTCGTAGCCGGTTGTCTCCAAAGATCGACGACGTCTTCTGTGTCAACGAAAGGAAACGCTGCTTCCTCCTCGAACTTCCTTCGTCGGCTTACGAAGATTCACCAAAGACGTACCTCTTCGGACGTACTTCTTCGTCAACGGATTTGACGAACGATTACCGCGACGCCCGACCTCCGCGACGTTGTCTTCCGCGGATCATTGACGATCATCGATCTTGAACCAAGGTAGGGGTTGTTGTTGGTTAATTATTTATTCTCGTTCTTGGTTCTAGCTTGACAATTTTGAGGTTTATTGTTAAGTGTTATCGACTAACGAGAGGGGGGCCAGACCGCACAAACACGGCTGAATTCCCCCTCCTCTGTTCTTGAATATTATTTCCTTGCGGATGTACGAGACGGCGTGGTGCTGTCGCACCACGCGGGAATCGCAAGGCCATAATCGCGCGGCGCCGTCGCGCCGTGCCACGAGAAGTTTATCATGAACGCGACGCCGTCGCGCCGCGTCGAAGGGAATCGAAGGCGCCGCGGCCGGATCAGGGCCGTAGCGGAGGGGCGCGGTGCCGTCGCACCACGCCGGACGACGAACACCACAGCCAGTTCCGGGCCGCGGTGAGACGGGAAGACCGGCGGCTCGCCGGGCCGCCGGTGTCGGAAGCCGGAAGGGGACCGACTTTGCCGGTCCGTTGAAGAAGAACCAGCCGTCCAGGTGGGCCGGCCGGAAGGGAAAAACCGGGGGAATTTAATTCCCCCGATCAACTCAAATGCCCCCCACTTATGAGGGGGGAAGTTTCTTTAAGGGGGGTAGGCGGCTCCCCCGGTTTTCCACAAAGCAGGCCCCCACGAGGGGGGGCCGGTTCTCCAAAGGCGCGGCTAAATGCCGCGCCGCCAACATGAAGAAGCGGGGGCCTTTCCCCCCGCGCGTGGTACCAAGCGATGCCAGGCCGCGCCGCCGCCGGCCGGGCCGCGCCGCCGCACCAGACCGCCGGCGGCCGGGCCGGGTTGGATCGGACCCGGGTCGGGCCGTCCCAGGGAGTGGGTCGGGCCGGGTCGCCCCGGGCCCGGACCCCCCGTTTTCGAATCGTTTTCGGTCTTTTGTCCATAACTTGAGCCACGTACCTCCGATCGACGAACCGTCAGCAGAAATGCGATCCTTGGATCGAGACGGTCGTTTCGGTATATCACACTCAAAGTTTCGGAATACTTTGAGTATGGCCGGGTTGGTTCGTACACGAAACCAACCGGGCCCTCGGAGCGGAAACACTCATATCTTGAGCTACAGACATCCGATTGACGTGTCGTCAGCTTTGTTGTGTTCCTCTTAGTGAGACGGATCTTTTGGAATACTCCGCCTGAGGTTTGGACGCAGGTGGAGTACGGTCGGGTTGGTTTTTCCTTAAAAACCAACCGGGCCCCTGGGACGAAAAAGCCAATAACTCTCAGACCGGGCGTCCGATCGACGCGCCGTCTGTTGCATTGAGACCCCTATGATGAGACGGTCCTTTGAGATTCTTCTTCGTGGGACTTTGAGATACTTGGAGTATCGACCAGTAGCTCGTGGAGCAGACCCTCCCGGAGACGAGCGTGCGGAGTACGAAGACCGGGTAGCTGACTGAGACCCGACGTCTGCTGATCGGACGACCTGGTGTGTTACAGAGGTGCGCTTGGTTGTAGCGGCACAAGGGTGCACTTGGTTGTAGCGGCAGACCCACAACAGAGGTGCGCTTGGTTTTAGTGGCACATGAGAGCGCTTGGTTGTAGCGGCAGACCCACGACAGAGGTGCGCTTGGTTGTAGCGGCACATGGGTGCGCTTGGTTGTAGCGGCAGACCCACGACAGAGGTGCGCTTGGTTGTAGCGGCACATGGGAGCGCTTGGTTGTAGCGGAAGACCCACGACAGAGGTGCGCTTGGTTGTAGCGGCACATGGGAGCGCTTGGTTGTAGCGGCAGACCCACGACAGAGGTGCGCTTGGTTGTAGCGGCACATGGGAGCGCTTGGTTGTAGCGGCAGACCCACGACAGAGGTGCGCTTGGTTGTAGCGGTACATGGGAGCGCTTGGTTGTAGCAGCTGGCCCGCGATACTCGTCAGGAGGAGCACCTCAGTAGTCTTAGGTTAGTGAGCAGTACCTCGGAGTTGTGACACGACCACTGTACACTCCAGAGACGGAGCTCTTCAACAGTTACGGTTTCGATAATGAAAATCCTGGTTTGAGCTGAGACTTTTGACCTTTGTGTTTACCTCATGATTGAGATGGGTCACTTTATAACTTAGGTATATGTATGGGCATATACCTGAGTAGTAGTTATCCATTGATTTCATGACCTTTGTGTTTACCTCATGATTGAGATGGGTCACTTGATAACTTAGGTATATGTATGGGCATATTCTTAAGTAGAGGATATCTATTGAGATCTTCTTTGTGGTTATCCTTGTTGGTTTAGTGAGACCTTGAGGGTCTCGGGATCCCTACTGAGTATCGTTATACTCACCCCTGCACGGGATATGCCCGCACCTCATTGTGTTGGTTGCAGACGACGGGCAATGCTGACAGAGGCCGAGTGCTCGAGGACTGGACAGTACCCAGAGTTGGACATGACGACGAGGCGGTACCCGGAGGTGGACCACTGGGCAGGACATACTCGGAGAGGACGGCGGGACCCGAGGAGAAGAGGAGCTATCTGTACCCACCCTTCAGGTGGGATTTCCAGTGGACAGCTCGGCATACCAGCTTTACTTTTCAGTTGTTGTTTTCCCTTTCGAGTTGTACTTTACAGTTGGGCTTGTATTTCCGGCCCCTTTTTACTTTCCGCACTTACTGTTGTATTCAGTGTTTACTTCTTCCGCTTGTACTCTGTGTGATTGTTTACTTTACAAAGGCAATGCCTTCCCTTTTACCAGGATTTACGCCTTGGTGCTAGTCGCTAGCCCCTGGCCTATGGAAGGCGGGCTTGGGGTAGTCACGGCACAGACCCCGAGGGTGGGTCGTGACAAATTGGTATCAAAGGAGTTCGGTTCTACCGTGAACTCTGATCTTTTCTATGTGAAGCAATAATGTTTAGCGTATTGCGTGTGGTTATCAGTCCAGGGAGTCCAGTGTTGGTGCGGCGGCCGACGTATCCGTACACCAGGACCCTGACTTCTGATTTCTGACTTAATGCACGAAAACATTGATTGCGTGTGTGTTTCAAAGTTTTCTTTGTGATTACTTTATATCAGCTCACCAGGTATACTGTTCTGACCGTGGCGCACCTGTTTCCTTTTCAGGATGGCCCCACGACGGCAGCCAACTAGGGTTCCGAGAGTCGAGTGTGACGACAGCCCGCCGAGCGACGAGGCCTCGGTGAAGGACCCTTTGTCAGCAGTGGCACTGGCGGTAGTTTTATCCGTCGAGCCCCAGATACTTCTAGCACCAGCCGCTGACGATGCACGTCGCCTCAGCACACTGCATGAGTTTCAGCGCCAGCGACCGCCCAGGTTCCACGGGGAGACGGACCCTCAGGCAGCCGAGGACTGGCTGGAGGCAGTCGTGCGAGTTTTCAGGCTAGTGAGGACACCAGCAGACCTCATGGTGATCCTCGCTGCGAGCCTACTGCACGCAGCAGCGGGCCGATGGTGGAGCTTGATGCTTCAGGTGCATGACGAGACATATCTTCTCTGGACGGACTTTGAGAGCATCTTCTGCTCGGAGTTCGTCCCAGCCACCCTCCGAGCGGTGCGCATTCAAGAGCTACTACAGTTGCGGTAGGGCAGCATGACAGTAGCCCAGTACTCGGCGAGATTTACTGATCTTTCACGCTACTCGACCGACATGGTACGGGACCCATTCTTCCGGGCCCGGACCTTCGAGCAAGGACTGAGGCATGAGATCAGGGCTTCGATGATCTCCCTCAACATTCCGACTCAGGTAGGGGTGTTGGAGCGAGCCCTCTTAGTGGAGAGTTTCCTTGCTGAACAGTCTCCAGCTGCAGGACCCACCACTTACCGGCATGCGGTAGAGTCTTCTGCAGCGGGTAGTAGACGGATGACGCAGGGGTCCAAGAGGACTGGACCTACAGGTGGTCGACATCATGTCTCTGGATCGTTTGCGCGAGGCACTCGGGGTGGGAAACGACTTTCCATGAGAGGGTAGTGTTACTCCTGCGGCGGGGTTGGTCACATGGCTCGTGACTATCCGACCCGCTATACGGATGACCAGCAGACGAACGAAGGACCCCCCAGGCAGAGGCAGAGGTTCGATTAGGGCGGGCCGCAAGGAGTAGGCGGCCATGACAGGGGAGCTGGCCGTGCAGCTGGAGGTGGACGACGCTTCGGGGTGTTGCCACCACCACCACCAAGAGGTCCACCCCGACCGTAGGGGACAGGAGGACATGGGAGAGCTCAGCTTCAGGCAGTTGAGGCCTACGATCATGGGGCTCCGGGAGGAGATGGACAGGAGCGGGACTAGCTCCAGACCTGGAGACTTTTGTTCATGTTGCTTCTAGTTTTTTTGATGTATGTTTGTAGATGCTTTGTGTCTTTGTACTTGAGCTGCAGTAATAAAAGACACCTTTTCTTGTGGCATTTACTTCTCTGTCCTCTATTGTGTTGTTTCTAAGAGGTTCTGGATTATACCATTGACTTGACCCTCACTTGAGAAGTACCTACTGGAGGAGACCCAGTTACCACACACTGATGCCGACAGTGTGACTCAACCCTTGGAGGCGAGAGTAACGGTTGGATCTCTTTGTAGTAGCGTCAAGGCCTTACAACGTCATCCTTTGTATGGGTTAGTATCATCCATGTCGGGATTGACAGTATTAGGCGAAGAACATGGTTCATCTAGGGAATGAGACCAGATTTCTCTTATCGGCAAAGAAGAAATCATAGCAGCTCTTGTGGGACCAGAGGTGGTCTAGGCCACGACAGAGAAGGTCCAGGTCATCCAGGAGCGGATGAGGACAACTCAGAGCCGGCAAAAGTCATACGCTGATAGGAGGCGGAGACCACTTGAGTTCGAGGATGGCGACCACGTCTTCTTGCGGGTCTCACCTCGACGTGGTATACGGAGATTTGGCCGTGGCGGCAAGTTATCTCCGCGCTTCATCGGACCCTTCCAGGTCCTCAGCAGGATTGGCGAGGTGGCTTATCGACTGGTTCTACCACCTCAGTTGCACCGGGTGCACGACGTCCTCCACGTGTCTCAGCTGAGGAGATGCGTGCACGACCCGACACACATCATTGACCATGGGGAGCTTGACGTTGACGATGGGGCAACTTTTACGGAGGTCCCGGTGGAGATAGAGGATCGACAGGAGCGGGTCCTACGTGGGCGATCGATTCCTCTTGTGCGCATCAGATGGTAGCACAGGAACCTCCAGGAGAGCACATGGGAGCTGGAGGCTCAGATGCGTGCTCAGTACCCTCATTTGTTTCCCTAGTTTTTGATGTATCTTTAAGGGGACGTAAAGCCTTGAGTTGGGAGTAATGAAAGACCCGTAAAATTCAAGGGAAATTTTTTGTTAATTTTCTTTGGAATTTTACAAGAGCGCGGTTTCTGACGGCACCTGATTCCGAGGCCCGGAGTGCCCGGAATCAATTTCCAAAGTTTGGCTCGGGTACGTTCAGTGAACGAAAGAGAGGGAATTTCTAACTTTTGAACCGGTGCCTGGAATCAAATTCCGAGGGCACCGATGAACTCGCAACACCGATATTCGCTTAAGGGGACCTTTTCCGAGGTTGCGTTCATTGCAGGTCGAAAGTTAGTTTTTGGAAGAAATCATAAGAAGTTAAATAAAAATGTGGAAACACTTTTTATTTTTATTTTGTTGGTTAACTTCTCCCAAAGGGAGTTAATGGTGGGACCCACATCCACTTAACCTCCCTCGGGAGGATTAAGTGTGGTGGGACCCACACGAACCCCATCCCCTCATCTTCTCCCTTAAACTCCTTTTTTTAAATAAGTTGGGTTATTTAATGGGTTGAGTTGTCTTTATTCAAACCTTTGAAATTCAAATGGTTTGGTTGAGTAAATAAAATAAGCCCTTAGCTTATTTTATTTGGTTAGATTTGTTTAGCCATCTTGATAGGTTTTGAGAGCTCCTCCTTCTTCTTCAAACTTTGACGAAGAACGCTCAAGCTCCGACGAAGAACAACGCTCCTCTCTTCTTTGTAGCCGTTTGTCTCCAAAGATCGACGACGTCTTCCGTGTCAACGAAAGGAAACACTGCTTCCTCCTAGAACTTCCTTCGTCGGCTTACAAAGATTTTCCAAGGACGTACCTCTTCGGACGTACCTCTTCGTCAATGGATTTGACGAACGATTACCGCGACGCCCGACCTCCGCGACGTTGTCTTCTGCGGATCATTGACGATCATCGATCTTGAACCAAGGTAGGGGTTGTTGTTGGTTAATTATTTATTCTCGTTCTTGGTTCTAGCTTGACAATTTTTAGGTTTATTGTTAAGTGTTATTGACTAACGAGAGGGGGGCCGGACCGCACAAACACGGCTGAATTCCCCCTCCTCTGTTCTTGAATATTATTTCCTTGCGGATGTACGAGATGGCGTGGTGCCGTCGCACCACGCGGGAATCGCAAGGAGATAATCGCGCGGCGCCGTCGCGCCACGCCACAGGAAGTTTATCATGAACGCGACGCCGTCGCGCCGCGTCGAAGGGAATCGAAGGCGCCGCGGCCAGAGAAGGGCCGCATCGAAGGGGCGCGGTGCCGTCGCACCATGCTGGATGACGAACACCGCGGCCGGTTCCGGGCCGCGGTGAGACGGGAAGACCGGAGGCTCCCCGGGCCGCCGGTGTCAGAAGCCGGAAGGGGACCGGCTTTGCCGGTCCGTTGAAGAAGAACCGGCCGGCCGGAAGGGAAAAACTGGGGGAATTTAATTCCCCTGGTCAACTCAAATGCCCCCCCATTTATGAGGGGGGCGGTTTCTTTAAGGGGGGTAGGCGCCCCCCCCGGTTTTCCACAAAGCAGGCCCCCACGAGGGGGGGGGGGGGTTCTCCAAAGGCGCGGCTAAATGCCGCGCCGCCAACATGAAGAAGCGGGGGCCTTGCCCCCCGCGCGTGGCACCAAGCGGCGCCAGGCCGCGCCGCCGCCGGCCAGGCCGCGCCGCCGCACCGGACCGCGCCGGCCCGCGCCGCCGCGCCGGACCGCCGCCGGCCGGGCCGGGTCGGGTCGGACCCGGGTCGGGCCGTCCCAGGGAGGGGGTCGGGCCGGGTCGCCCCGGGCCCGGACCCCCCGTTTTCGAATCGTTTTCGGTCTTTTGGCCATAACTTGAGCCAAGGACCTCTGATCGACGAACCGTCAGTGGAAATTAGATCCTTGGATCGAGACGGTCATTTCGGTATATCGTACTCAAAGTTTCGGAATACTTTGAGTTCGGCCGGGTTGGTTCGTACACGAAACCAACCGGGCCCTCGGAGCGGAAACACTCATATCTTGAGCTACGGACATCCGATTGACGTGTCGTCAGCTTTGTTGTGTTCCTCTTAGTGAGACGGATCTTTTGGAATACTCTGCCCAAGGTTTGGACGCAGGTGGAGTACGGTCGAGTTGGTTTTTCCTTAAAAACCAACCGGGCCCCTAGGATGAAAAAGCCAATAACTCTCAGACCGGGCGTCCGATCGACGCGCCGTCTGTTGCGTTGAGACCCCTATGATGAGACGGTCCTTTGAGATTCTTCTTAGTGGGACTTTGAGATACTTGGAGTATCGACCAGTAGCTCGTGGAGTGGACCCTCCCGGAGACGAGCGTGCGGAGTACGGAGACCGGGTAGCTGACTGAGACCCGGCGACTGCTGATCGGACGACCTGGTGTGTTATAGAGGTGCGCTTGGTTGTAGCGGCACAGGGGTGCTCTTGGTTGTAGCGGAAAACCCACGACAGAGGTGCGCTTGGTTGTAGCGGCACATGAGAGCGCTTGGTTGTAGCGGCAGACCCACGACAGAGGTGCGCTTGGTTGTAGCGGTACATGGGTGCGCTTGGTTGTAGCAGCAGACCCACGACAGAGGTGCGCTTGGTTGTAGCGGCACATGAGAGCACTTGGTTGTAGCGGCAGACCCACGACAGAGGTGCACTTGGTTGTAGCGGCACATGGGAGCACTTGTTTGTAGCGGCAGACCCACGACAGAGGTGCGCTTGGTTGTAGCGGCACATGGGAGCGTTTGGTTGTAGCGGCAGACCCACGACATAGGTGCGCTTGGTTGTAGCGGTACATGGGAGCGCTTGGTTGTAGCAGCTGGCCCGCGGTACTCGTCAGGAGGAGCACCTCAGCAGTCTTAGGTTAGTGAGAAGTACCTCGGAGTTGTGACAGGACCACTGTACACTCCAGAGACGGAGCTCTTCAACAGTTACGGTTTTGATAATGAAAATCCTGGTTTGAGCTGAGACTTTTGACCTTTGTGTTTACCTCATGATTGAGATGGGTCACTTGATAACTTAGGTATATGTATGGGCATATACCAGAGTAGTAGTTATCCGTTGATTTCATGACCTTTGTGTTTACCTCATGATTGAGATGGGTCCCTTGATAACTTAGGTATATGTATGGGCATATTCCTAAGTAGAGGATATCTGTTGAGATCTTCTTTGTGGTTATCCTTGTTGGTTTAGTGAGACCTTGAGGATCTCGGGATCCCTACTGAGTATCGTTATACTCACCCCTACACGGGCTATGCCCGCACCTCATTGTGTTGGTTGCAGACGACGGGCAATGCTGACAGAGGCCGAGTGCTCGAGGACTGGACAGTACCCAGAGGTGGACATGACGACGAGACGGTACCCGGAGGTGGACCACTGGGCGAGACATACTCGGAGCGGACGGCGGGACCCGAGGAGCAGAGGAGCTATCTGTACCCACCCTTCAGGTGGGATTTCCAGTGGACAGCTCAGCATACCAGCTTTACTTTTCAGTTGTTGTTTTCCCTTTCGAGTTGTACTTTACAGTTGGGCTTGTATTTCCGGCCCCTTTTTACTTTCCGCACATACTGTTGTATTCAGTGTTTACTTCTTCCTCTTGTACTCTGTGTGATTTTTTACTTTACAAAGACAATGCCTTCCCTTTTACCAGGATTTACGCCTTGGTGCTAGTCGCCAGCCCCTGGCCTATGGAAGGCGGGCTTGGGGTAGTCACGGCACGGACCCCGAGGGCGGGTCGTGATAGGTAAGGTTATTATTCATAACCTAAGTAAGTTATCCCAGTATAGTTATAAGTTTCTCGACACCAGTCACAACTCTAGATCCAACATCATTATATTGCATAGGATGAAAATCCCTATATGGGATATGTGTCTTCATGTAGTTTCCATTAATTCCACTAGGTTCCATTTCAAAATAATTACATATAATAGATTAGGTTATGAATCATAATGTACTTTTACAACTAAGAAAAATACATAACATAAATTGAAATTATATACATATCTAATATCTTAATCATAAACACGATTTCTTTGAGGAAAAATTTAAATTTAAATCCTTCATAATGTATTGTAATGAAAATGTAAATTATCCTAAGAATATCCACTGGGAGGTTCAAACCTAGGGTGCAGTAAGTCTCGTTTTCATGTACCAAGATACACTAGGTTAATCTTGAAACTCCTTTTCATAGTTTTCAATGCTAGATAAATCCGTGCTATAACCACATCCACATGTAGTATCAAGACATGGATGTTTTTTCTAGAAAGATCCACATAACCTATTCCTTAGAAAAATTTTAGGATGTGCTTGTATGTTTATCCTCAAAGACTATCTTAGGGGTTTTTCCCTAATCTACAATTTCTAAACCTAGTTTCATAGTTTTCTAGTAAACTTCCATTGATACCAACTGTAAATACCCGACCCTAGTTTCCTAGAGCTAGTGCTTTATTTTATTACATTAGCATATATAAAAGAAATATGAATCCTAAAGGACTGAGTATTTTGGTAGCTTTAGAAACAAGATACACACATATGTTCAACATTATAAATTGAAATGGAAAAAAATTTATAAACTCTTTTGAGACCATCTATAACTCCTAGGTTATTTCTACATTTCATTCATAATATACCTCGTCATGTTCTGAAAAAATGAAACATAAAAATAAGAGAGCTCAAATTATCAGTAAGGGTCAGAAATATAGTGTAAGATATCATAAACATAAACTTTAGGCACGGTGAATAAATAAAAAACACATGCCTTTAAAAATGAACTTGAACACTTTATGGCAGGATTAAAAGTTGAAATAAAAATTCCATAATAAAGCATAATCACGAGTATTATATTAGTTAAATAACCTCATAAAAATTCACTTACTACTTTCATATGAGGTAATGAATAATGTTGAGCATCATAATAATACTTTCAAGGCCTCATTAGAATACCATAAATAATCATTTTGTCAAGGCCTTGTGCCAAGAACATAGTTTGTCTCGTGAGACCTATCCATGCATCAAGTGGATATAGAAGGACCCATCCATCACTTACTAAGTCCAATTCATTCCTCATATGAATAGGGATAAACGTAAAAAAAATATAAATTCATATTGAAACTAAAATATGAAATGTTAATAACGTTCCCCTGAAAATTAAGCATAAACACTAACCATTCAGACTAAATGGATGAATGATTTTAAGATAGCACATCCACAATAAAACTAATCATAAAACATTCAATTAAATATGGTAGATGATATCATAAAATATTAAACCCAATAATAAATAATAATCAATATGAGTGTTGAAACAGGTGAATATACTCTTATAAAATCATTGAGTAATTCTTGAGATAAATACTCTTTTACTTTGAAAAAAGGTTTCTTTTGGAAAAGTCATTGTATGAAACCAGAAGTGAAGTAAGATAGTATTTTAATAATAAAATTATTTTTTTATTGAGATAATGGTTTCTAAAAATAGAATATAAATTACCCTTGAAAATAGGTAAGATTTTGTGAAATTCCCTTGAATCTGGATTGTATTTCAGGAAGAATTTTTTGAAAGATCCTTTTAAAACAAATAACTCCTCAAAAATGAAAGTAGGATTCTGGTTGGTTCATATATATATATAATTCTCACAGAATATTTTTTGAGTACATATGAGTAAATAATAATTTAATTGAGGTATGTAGACAATAAGAGTAACTCGAATAAAAATGGAGGTTTGGGTAGAAAACCCTTACCTTAAGTCTAAATGTGTTCCCCACTTGATCATAATGACATGAATAATAAAATTTAGGTTCATAAATTTAATGATTACATAACCTATTATACATTTAATTGATTTATAATAACCTTATTTAGGTTTATTCATGGTCTTTTTATGGGTTATGAGATTCAATTTCATTGTTTGGGAGTGTTTTCTTCCTTGGTTTTCATGATCAGTTTACTTATATTCATGTACAAATAAACATGTAGAATGAGAATGGTTTACCGGAATAGAAGTTGTATGTTATTAGTGAACAAATATAATATTACATGGTTAAAAAACTCTCTTGGTTATTGGTATTGAATATGAATCATTATATAAAACTTTAATGATAATTGTTTGGGTTAATTGGAAGTTCTTGATCACAACAAACTCGTTTTGATTTATAAATTAACATCATGTGTAAAATAGTATTGAAGAACCATAAATACATATATTATAGTCTATTTTAACCATCATAATGGTTTCATGACCAGAATTGAATATGTTAATAGAAATTGAAAACCCGTCGTCCTTGAATGTGATAAATTAACACATCTCGGATGGTGTTTTCATTTCTAGTATAAAAAAGGGGAAATGATAGATGATGAAGAATTATTACTTTATCATAAAAACTTTCGAGTACATGTAAGGTACTAGAGTCATCAATTTTTTTTTGATGAAAGTAGGTGAGGAAATAAAAAGAAAAGAAAGGAACATGAAATAAATGAAATGAAAAGAGGAATTTACCTCTTGAAGTTATCTTGCTTGAGAGCCTCTTTAGGGGATATGTTTTGGCATTTTTATGAGACCAAGGGATAATAGACATGGGGAAGGTGCTTGGGAGGATATATGAGTTGAATTTAGACAAGTCAAAAGGCATGAGAGGAGTTAACAGAAGTGGGAGTGAGGGGGGTCTTATAGTGTAGGAGAGGAGGGGTTTCCCATTATTTTACTCATTATTTTATTATTTTCCAAATACAAATAATAGTATTGATTCTTGTGGACAAGAATAATAATATGTGCATGTTAGTTCGAATCAAGTGTGCCTACATCATTCTTGATGCTATTAATAGTGAATTTAACTGATAATGTATATATTCAGTAAATTATCATATTTTACTATTCATAAAAAATTCTAGTATTTCATAGTAATCCCAAAAATCCTCCCAAACCATTTTTTGACATTTAGAATTCAAAAACGAACTCCATTTTTTGAATTTTTTTATAAATATTATTAATTTAATTTTTAAATAAAATCATAATTTATTTGTAATATAACAATTTTAAAACTATAATTCATTTTATATCACCTTGAACTATTAATCAACATCTCATTATCATATTACCTTACAAAAATAAAATAATAACATGATTTACTATTAATAAGTGTTGTATTACTATTCAAAAAGCTATGTTTCTATTCACCAAAAATTAAATTTGTCTTATCAGACTCTAAATATATTACTGATCACAACTGTGTATATCAGTTTTTCAAAATTCAATTCACAGAGGTGGACAATTTATGTTTACTGGTTAGGTTATAGAAAAGTGGTGTTTTGTAGAGACTGAGTGATTCATGCATTCAATATTATATTTATTTCCCAAATCTCAGGGTTTTATAATAAATAGATACATATTAAAAATATATAATATATTTATATCATGGTTATCATTATGTAGATGATGAAATCATGATCTATGTAAAAGGACCAGGAATAACAAGCCAAAACATGTACAAAAAGCATAGCAGTTATTACCCGAATCATAATTTTAACATGGAATTGTTAATAAAAAAGAAATATAAAGTCATAATTAAATCATATATGGTATTATATATATGAATATGGTTCTTTTATACATGTATAAAAACCTTTATTTATTATAAAGGAGTTTTGAGTGGGAACGATGAGAGTCAAGACTTAAGGTAAGGGATTTTATCTCACTTTTTACTTTCATGATACACATGTCATATTGAACACCTATTTATTTTATGTGTTTTATGAACTAAACATGAATTTATTTTATGATTCACCAATAAAAAAATTATTTTTATTTACATATTTATTTTAAGATCTCTCATTCATTGGATTTACGATTCAATGGTTACCAAATCGGTTAAATGGTTTTGTCACGTGTTGCCTTCTTTGAGACATTTTTTATGATATTCACCTATATTATTTCATGAGGTTCATATAAACCCTATTTTAAATGTAACATATTGATTGTTTTAATCCTAATGATATTTTATGTTTCATTTTATGTTATTCCTTCACGGGATTTGTGATTCAATGTTACCAAAGTGGTAAGATTTTATTACTACAATCTCATCATTTATTGAAATTTTTTATGATTATACATATAACATCCCGCCTTTTTATCACATAAACTTTCATTACATTTTACAAAATTGAGGATCATTAAGGTTTAGTGTCTTGGAAACCAGGAACTTAAAACATGAAAACATAAAACATTCTTGTTAAACACTTGAAAGGCTTCTCCTCATGTTCATCCTAGGTTCATTACTGCATCTCAAACCTGGGGACATACATCATAAGAAAGGGTGAGAAGAAGGCACAGTCAGGGAAACAAGGGGAAACATTTAACATGTGAACTTGGGATACATCAACAATTTCATGAAAAGAACTTTAAGACATGAGAAAGAAATCATGAGATATATCATAATAAAAATAACATTTTTCATAACATGAAGATGTGTCTGAAACATTTAATATTTAAAATCATTTAGTTTCACCAAGGCCCATCCCCAAGGTGTCATTAAAAATTACTAAGGTTATTCACCAAGGTATTAGTCTAAAAAGTCATCTCTAGAGATTAAGTCTTTACCCAATGCATTGGAGCGCTAACTGGGCGCACCCTTGACATGTATTTATTATCATGTGATCTACATATATCACCATCAATAATTTCATAAAAAACCCATATTGCATAAAATAAATGGGTTCCATTTCATAACCATAACGTTTTAAAAACTGCTTTAAAGACATGATCTTTATGTCACTTTAAACCCACGGAAAGGGAAAGTGGGTTTCATGTATGTAAATCCCAGAATTTAAAATAGAAAATTTTGATATATATTTTAATACCCCTTTAGAGATGAGAGCTTTGAGTATTCACTTAATAACATAAAATAATTTTGAGAGAAAGAGAGAGACATTTTGAGACGAAAATTCTGCAGCATAATGACTACGTTACAGGGTTTTAGAAAACGTTGAAAAGAGAGAGGACATGGGTCGCCCACTCATAAATGATATATAAAAATAGTAGAGGGACAGAATATAAAGGATATGAATCATGGTAATGAAATTTTAAGGACATACCATTTGAAATGAAAAACATGGAAGTAAGACAAAAATAAGATTTCTCTTATGAAAATTCAGTAGCCTAACGGCGTCACTTAAACTTAAATAAAAATGAATTGACGAGATCAAATAGGGTCTATCATAATATGAACATAAAATATAAGTATGATAGGTATAGAGATCATACCCTAACATAAAAAAATAAACTTTAATGACTTGAGATGAAAGTAGAACTTGAAAACGAGAAGGGTGAAAGAACCACTTATAAATTCGGCAGCCTAACAGCGCCACTTAAAACTTCAAAATACTGAATTGAAGAGATAAAATGGGGTCTCTAAACATATGATCATAAAACATAAGTATGATAGATATAGATATAATACCACAAAATAATAAAAATTAACTTGAAAGACTTGACATGAATGTAGAACTTTGAAAAAGAGAAGGGTGAAAGAATCCCTTAAAAATTCGGCTGCCTAACGACGCCACTTAAAACTTCAAAATACTGAATTGAAGAGATATAATGGGGTATCTCATCATATGATCATAAAAGATCATTATTATAGATATTGAGATCATACCCCAACATAATAAAAAGGAACTTTAAAGACTTGACATGAAAATAGAACTTTGAAAAAGAGAAGGGTGAAATAATCCCTTAAAAATTCGGCAGCCTAACGACGTCACTTAAGCTTTCTTAAAAAAAATTGATGAGAGAAAGAGGGGGTATCCCATAATGTGAAAATGAAAAGGGTAGTAAGATGAATATAAAAGAACATCCTCCAACATAAGAACATGGAGCATAAAAGGAATGACATAAAAGAGATCACTTGAAAAGAAAGAGAGGGGGTCAGATCCCTTACCTTAAAAAGTAACTCTTAAAACTCAAAGGTTGGGACCTTGAGGGATTGGGGGCACCTTGGGAGGGCTCCTTGGGAGGTAAGGAGACCAGAACTTAGTTGGGGGAAAGTGGGGTGTCGAAATGTGTGAGAGGATGGCTTGGTATTTATAGGGAACGTGAGGGGACAAGGCATTAATGGCCAAGGGACACCTCAAAAGTGGTTTTCTCAAAACCATGTTCTCTCCCATGGTATTTCCCATGGAGTTAGGACACATGGGCCCCCCATACAATACTTCATCACCTTTGGTCGGCCAACCCATAAAATATCTCATGAAATCATCATGACACAGTTATGATGTCATTAAACATACCGAAACCCTAAAACTATATTTTTACTATTCACTGAAAATTCAACTTTCTCAGAAAAATCCCAAAATTTCACCTTAACCAAATATCAATGCTATCATTTCAAAAATGAACTCCATTTTATAAAAATAAGTTTCTAGATATTTTTAATTTATTTTTTAAATAAATACACTATTCACCGAAAATTCAACTTTTTCAGAAAAATCCCCAAAAATTAGCTTAACATAATATCGATGCTCTGAGTTCAAAAATGAAATCCATTTTATAAAAATAATTTTCTAAATATTTTTAATTTAATTTTTAATTAAAAAAACACTATTCACCCGAAAAAACTAATACTTGAATAGTAATTTATGAAACCGTTATTTAACCATTTTATTGAATCACATTACTTAATCAAGGTGCCTAGATTATATTAATACTTTCATTAAGTGAGATTACTAATCCATTTGGTCACATTTTTAATCCTAAGCATAAAATCACTATTCATAATTTACTATTCATCAAAAATCAAGTTGATCTTATTAGACTCTAAATTTTGTACTAAACATAATTGTAGAAGACCATTTTTCAAAAATCATTACACATTTTTAATTATTTAAGGTTTACCTAAATTTTTTTAAAATATCCTTTTTCTAAAATTCATCAAAAATATGCATACTATATTTATCCGGACTTTTGAAAATTCATAAACATCATCATAAGAAGAAATCAAATTTTTTATTTAAAACAAAGGGTTACACAAGGCAGTTACGGTCTCCTTACATAGCCCCTTATCACACCAGCATAAGACCTAAGTGTAAGGTGTGATAAGGTGAGAGAATCCGAGGGAGGCTCGGCCAACATCGCATGAGTAGTAATTTCTATCAGGTTGAACTTCTCGCGAAGGAGATTCCATTCTAGCTTCACATGATGAAGTTCAGATTGGGTTTGGTCCAGAGAAAAGCCCAGTGGTGCTACCTCCTTCCCAAGTTCTGTTAGATGAGCTTCGATCGGTCCAAGACTACTGGGTGAGGCCATCAAATCTTCTTTTTATAATAATTAACCAAGATTACTTGTATTTAGAGACAATAATCAAAACGTTTAGTTTCCAGCGGTAATATTGACCAATGGTCATATACCAGTCAAAACCCAACGGTCTCATTTTAATTATACTCATGTTATAAAATGAAACATTTTTGTTGAGTATAAAAATAAAATAAAATAACACATAAATCAGGAAACAAGATTTATTCAAAATTTCAGGTCGTTACAATCTTCCCCCATTAAGAAATTGCGTCCTTGCAATTTTTAATACTGGGTTTTGAAATTTCATTGAAAGTCCCACATCGGAAAAGGAGTCAGTAAAACTATTACTTTAAAAGAAAGAAAGGGAAGTACAAAGGTCACCCAAGTTAACACACACCAGGATTCCATGTATGAAAACATGGACATGGAGGAGAAAACAAAGGGTCAAGTTCTGAGGGAGAGTGATAGAAAACAAGATTAGGAGAAAGTTAACTATAAGAAAATCTAAAACTTATGATGTGTGTAAACGGTCTTTGATTACCTGGTAGGAAATGTAAACCAACAACGTTTTTTGTTTTACGTTCCTTTTAATAATTTTGAGGAATTCATTTACTACATAGAAAATATACCTACCTTTATGTAGAGTTTCATCCTTTAATAAGTTTCTACGCAAAACTAATCTTTTCTCCAAACGATGATCATTCAAAACTACTTGGTCTCATCAAAACACAAGAATCATCTTCTAGAGAATCACATAATCCACAAAATATTAACCATCTATTTCATCTATCTTTAAACATTATCTCAAAAACAAAAAGGGTAAGGTAAAACAACTCTTCAAAAAGAAATAATCCCATAGGAATGGAAACTACTTTTAAATCTTCAAAGTTCCATGGTACTAGCCAAAGTTCATCATAGACCATTCCATAAATAACGGTCCTTAAAATTCCTCAAAATAAACCAAACTAATATTGAAACCCAAATACAAGGGGGATTTGATAACATAGTCTTCCAAAATAAACTTCATTGTTCATCTCCAAACAACATCAAACACTCCTAACATCTTATAACAAAAGTATCTAACCTAAACATATTTTAGCCAAGATAGGTTAATCATTCCCATAAGTAACCTAAATTACTATAAGTTCACCTTAAATTCTCCAAATCTTCAAAATATAATTCAACCTTACTTCTCAATGAAAATACCATAGTAATCTACTTACCTAGATCATATAGGGTCCCCAAAATAGTGAACGTCTTCCAAAATAATAATCATATTTTAATCCCCTAATCATATCTGTCATATTAATACGACAATCGTCGCATTTCCTATCACATTGGTTGTTGGGACATGTTCTTCCATTTCCCACCACTAACTAAGAAGACAAAGTATAATTAGGGGCTTAAATACTTAGCCAATAATCATGAAAAGGAACTTAAAGAATATAAGCATAACTTGTAGAAGAAAAGTATACCCTAACTTGTGACCCCTAGGTTGCAAACTAGGTTATCCATGATCATATATTCTTATGTGAATCTTTATATTATTTTATCTTTGTTCCTTTAATAATGGTTCATACTAAGCTTATGAATTTACCAAAGAATATCCCCCGGGAGTGTCGTAACCAAGAGTGCAGCAAGGCCTGTTGTCATGTACTAGTTCCCGTTCAAGTCTAGATCAAAGCGGTGTTTTTGGGTTTTACCCCTATGTACATCTGTACCAGAGCCACCTCTACCTGCTTATATCTAGACAGGGATGTATTTTCTTAGCAACCCCTTACTCAATACTCACCAAAATACCAAGAAGATTTCCTATATTTAAACTTTTCTATAGGTTTCTTCATAAAGATTTCATATCCTAATTTCCACAAATAACTAAACCATCCTTTGATACCAACTATACCATCCCTCCTTTTTATCACATAAACTTTCATTACATTTTACAAAACTGAGGATCTTTAAGGTTTAGTGTCTTGGAAACCAGGAACTTAAAACATGAAAACATAAAACATTATTGTTAAACACTTGAAAGGCTTCTCATAATGTTCATCCTAGGTTCATTACTACATCTCAAACCTAGGGACACACATCAAAAGAAAGGGTGAGCAGAAGTCCCAGTAAGGGAAACAAGGGGAAACATTTAACATGTGAACTTGGGATACATCAACAATGTCATGAAAAGAACTTTAAGGCATGAGAAAGAAATCATGAGATATATCATAATAAAAATAAAATTTTTCATAACATGAATATGTGGCTGCAACATTTAATATTGACAATCATTTCGTTTCCCCAAGGTCCATCCCTAAGGTGTCATTAAAAGTTACCAAGGTTATTCACCAAGGTATCAGTCTAAAAAGTCAACTCTAGAGATTAAGTCTTTACCCAATGTATTGGAGTGCTATCTGGGCGCACCCTTGAAATGTATTTATTATCATGTGAGCCACATATATCATCATCAATAATTTCATAAACAACCCATATTGCATAAGATAAATGGGTTTCATTTCATAATCATAACGTTTTAAAAACTGCTTTAAAGACATGATCTTTATGTCACTTTAAACCCAAGGAAAGGGAAAGTGGGTTTCATGTATGTAAATCCCAGAATTTAAAATAGAACATTTAGATATATATTTTAATACCCCTGTATAAATTAGAGCTTTGAGTATTCACTTAATAACATAAAATAATTTTGAGAAAAAGAGAGAGACATTTTGAGACGAAAATTCTGCAGCATAACGGCTACGTTACAGGGTTTTAGAAAACGTTGAAAAGAGAGAGGACATGGGTCGCCCACTCATAAATGATATATAAAAATAGTATAGGGAAAGAATATAAAGGACATGAATCATGGTAATGAAATTTTAAGTACATACTATTTGAAATGAAAAACATGGAAGTAAGTCAAAAATAATATTTCTCTTATGAAAATTCGGCAGCCTAACGGCGTCACTTAAACTTCAATAAAAATGAATTGAAGAGATAAAATAGGGTCTCTCATCATATGAACATAAAAGATAAGTATTATAGGTATAGAGATCATACCCTAACATAAAAAAAAGAAACTTTAATGACTTGACAAGAATTTAGAGCTTTAAAATGAGAAGGGTGTAAGAACCACTTATAATTCGGCAGCCTAATGGCGCCACTTACAAATTCAAAATACTGAATTGAAGAGATAAAATGGGGTCTCTCATCATATGATCATAAAATATCAGTATGATATATATATAGATCATACCCCAACATAATGAAAAGGATCTTGAAAGACTTGAAATGAAAGTAGAACATTGAAAAAGAGAAGGGTGAAAGAATCCCTTAAAAATTCAGCAGCCTAACGGCGCCACTTAAAACATCAAAATACTGAATTGAAGAGATAAAATGGGTTCTCTCATCATATGATCATAAAATATCATTATGATATATATATATATATTATACCCCAACATAATAAAAAGGAACTTGAAAGACTTGACATGAAAATAGAACTTTGAAAAAGAGAAGGGTGAAAGAATCCATTAAAAATTCGGCAGCCTAACGACGTCACTTAAGCTTTATTAAAACGAATTGATGAGAGAAAGAGGGGGTATACCATCATGTGAACATGAAAAAGGAAGTAATATGAATATAAAAGAACATCCTCCAACATAAGAACATGAATCATAAAAGTAATGACATAAAAGAGATCACTTGAAAAGAAAGAGAGGGGGTCAGATCCCTTACCTTAAAAAGTAACTCTTAAAACTCAAAGGTTGGGACCTTGAGGGCTTGGGGGCACCTTGGGAGGAATCCTTAGGAGTTAATGAGACCATAAATTCATTGGGGGAGAGTGGGGAGTCGAAATGGATGAGAGGATGGCTTGGTATTTATAGGGAAAGTGAGGGGACAAGGCATTAAAGGCCAAGGGACACCTCAAAAGTGGTTTTCTCAAAACCATGTGCTCTCCCATGGTATTTCCCATGGAGTTAGGACACATGGGGCCCCCATACAATAATCCATCACCTTTGGTTGGACAACCCATAAAATATCTCATGAAATCATCATGAAACAGTTATGATGTCATTAAACATACCGAAACACTAAAACTGTATTTTTACTATTCACTGAAAATTCAACTTTCTCAGAAAAATCCCAAAATTTCACCTTAACCAAATATCAATGCTCTGATTTCAAAAATGAACTCCATTTTATAGAAATAATTTTCTAAATATTTTCAATTTATTTTTTAAATAAATACACTATTCATCAAAAATTTAACTTTTTCAGAAAAATCCCCAAAAATTACCTTAACATAATATCGACGCTCTGAGTTCAAAAATGAAATCCATTTTATAAAAATAATTTTCTAAATATTTTTAATTTAATTTTTAATTAAAAAACACTATTCACTCGAAAAAACTAATACTTGAATAATAATTTATGAAACCGTTATTTAACCATTTTATTGAATCACATAACTTAATCAAGGTGCCTAGATTATATTAATACTTTCATTAAGTGAGATTACTAATCCATTTGGTCATATAACTAATCCTAAGCATAAATCACTATTCATAATTTACTATTCATCAAAAATCAAGTTGATCTTATTAGGCTCTAAATTTCGTACTGAACATAATTTTAGAAAACCATTTTTTGAAAATCGTTACACATTTTTAATTAATTAAGGTTTACCTAAATTTTTTTAAAATATACTTTTTCTAAAATTCATCAAAAATATGCATACTATATTTATCCGGACATTTGAAAATTCATAAAATTCATCATAAGAATAAATAAAATTTTTTATTTAAAACAAAGGGTTACACAAGGCAGTTACGGTCTCCTTACATAGCCCTTTATCACACCAGCATATGACCTAAGTGTAAGGTGTGCTAAGGTGAGAGAATCTGAGGGAGGGTCGACTAACATCGCACGAGTAGTAATTTCTATCAGGTTGAACTTCTCGTGAAGGCGATTCCATTCTAGCTTCACACGATGAAGTTCGGCTTGGGTTTGGTCCAGAGCAAAGCCCAGTGGTGCTACCTCCTTCCCAAGTTCTGTTAGATGGGCTTCGATCGGTGCAAGGCTACTGGGTGAGGCCATCAAATCTTCTTTCTATAATAATTAACCAATATTACTTGTATTTAGAGACAATAATCAAAACGTTTAGTTTCCAGCGGTCATATTGACCAATGGTCATATACCAGTCAAAACCCAACAGTCTCATTTTAATTATACTCATGTTATCAAATGAAACATTTTTGTTGAGTATAAAAATAAAATAAAATAACACATAAAATCAGGAAACAAGATTTATTCAAAATTTCGGGTTGTTACAATACATATATGAAAGAAATATTACGATCCATATATGAAAACATATCTTCATTTTTATTAACCTATGTTTAGTCATGATATATTCATGTTTTATTCAATAAATCTGATAATTTATTTTATCAAAATCCGAATTTATTTCTCTCTTCGATATGAAATCTATTTTAATAAAAAACCATTTCTATTAAAAATGTTTTAAAAAAATTTATAATATTATAATATAATATTTAAAAGAAATTATTACCAATGATCTACCTTTTTAAAAAATGGTTTTAAAAGGAAAATTCTTATCATTTTTCAATCATGTTAATTCTCAGTTCTAATGACAATAAGAAATGAATTTTAGGTTTTAAATATACATCATGAATGAAATTATTCAGCTTTATGACCCCTCCATTTTTTGAAGCTTCTATTATAAGTTTTAATAATTTTTTGAAAAGAAATATTTTTTCATAAATATATTTAAAAGATTCTTATTCTGAATTTATTTTCAATGAAATTAATTAAAAAGAATTGTTCTTTAAATAGTGTTTAAAATGGAATTCAAAGCTTCCTATATAAGTTTTGGAATGATATTTTCAAAGAAAAGGATTTAAAAGGTGTATTATGATTGAAAAGTACATTATATGATTTTCAAATAATACTTTATATTATTGAAAGGTAATTTTTATATAAATTGGATTTCAAAAGGTTTAAGTTTTTAAAAATAATTTCTCAAAATGGAAAGTATATTTTCATTAAGAAAATTTTTAACTGAATTTTGAAAATTTATTTATAATTTTTTTAAATTTTATTACGATTTTTATCTTTAGAGATAGACTATTTTTCTTTTGAAATATTTCCAGTGATCATTCAAAATACTTATCTATCTATGATGACATCCTTTGATGTAGTTTATTATTTACTAGAAATATGACTCAAGGAAATCATTCCTATTATTACATTTAATGGTTTATATTTAACATGAAAATTTCTTTATGAAACCCATTTCTCTTCCAAGGGTAATACAATGATAAAATTCTTATGAAACATAATTCTTCTCATAGGTTGTGCAATTATGAAATGATTATGAAACCTATAAATTTTCAAATGTCATGTCATGACGAAAATTTTATGATAGCAATTTAATTTTATTGGTTATGATATGATGATTTTTATGATGTTTTGGAACACATATGTATGTTATCATTATATGAAGGGTGGGACCTATATCTCCCTCCAATGTATTGTGTAAATATTTATATTTCTTGAGATAGACATGACATGAATGAGGAGTGTACATGATTTTATAATACCAATCTAGAATGAGGTTTGAAGTCAGTTATGTAAAACAATGCAAGAATAGGAAGTGAAATCAGTTCATTAATATTGTGATTTAACAAGGAGTGAACTCGGTTTAGTAATATAGGGATGGAAATAGAAGTGAACCTGGTTTGGTAATACAGGACTAGAAATAGGATTAAACTCAGTTTAGTAAGTAAGTTTTTCAATTATGATGTTCTTGTTAGTGAACCATGACTAATGTGGAAATGATTTTATTTGTTTATCTGCATCCCAAAAATTCCATGTCTTATGCCAATGTTATTCCCTCATAACTCATGTTTTTTCATCCTTTATGATTCATGTCTTATGATATTCCAATATTTATTCCATGAATCCTGTGTATGATCTTTTATATATAGGTTATGATCATCAAATATAATGATCATGTTCTCATAACCTTATGTTCAAGTTATGAATATATATCCCCTTTATTTACCCATACTGAGCTTCTAATCTCACCATTTATTATGTTTCCTTTCTCAATGTTATGAAGAATTTTTTTAGTGTACAGGTACTAAATGAGATGATATTTATGGGAAACATTGAAGATATTTAACCAAGTTAGAGGATTGTGTTAAAATTTTCCAAAGACAATAAACTATTATGATACTTGGGAATTCATTTTTTATGTTTGGAATATTCATATAAAATGATGTACTATCCATGAATGAGAAGCATGGATATCTAGAGTTAGTATCAAAGTAAATGTTTAGTTATCATTTAGAAATAAGGATGAGATAAATTTAGTGAGATCCTTAGTTATTTTTCAAAGTCACATGTCTAGGGATTTTTTTAAGGATAAGTACAAGGACAAGTTAATGTATTGGAGAATATCCTTGTATTTTGGTAAAGGATAGAGTGAGTGGTTTTTGAGAAATTACATATTTGTCTATATACTATAATAGGATGTGGATCTATCACAAATGTACCTAAGTGAAACAAACATGAAAACACTTTATTGAGATACCCTCGATCAGGAACTAATGAATGACATCAGAACTTACTTCACAATTTCTCCGACACTTCGGGGGGATATAATTTGAAATTCATAAACTCTTTATGAACTAGTATAAAGGATTAATTTAGTTTATGATCATGAATAATCTAGGATAAGCCTAAGGTTTCATAGATTTAATATAAGGTTTCATGATTTAGAGATCATATATTTACTTTTTCATGATTATTTTGTTTTCTCTTAAAATAAGTGTTGATCGCACTATGATTTCATGTTTTTGCCAACAATAGAAACCAGAAGAAACTAGGTTAACGTTAAATGTTAAAGAAAATTGTTTGGTGAGTAGTTAAATTCAATGATGAATAGAGTGAAAAATGCTGTGATTATTCCTAATCATTTTTCATAGGAAATTATTTATAATTTATACCTTAACCAACTCTAAAAATTTCCAAAGAAGAGAAAGATAGTTTTTTCTAAGAGTTTGGGTAGTGAAGACCATAGTGAAAAGAAGATTTAGTTTCTTATATGTTGAGAAGGTTGTAAAAAACACCCAAGTGATCATATTAGAGAAATTGGAAGATGTTTTGACTATTGAAAAGATAAAAACAAATAAAGTAACAAAAAATGGATATTTAAAATTTCAGTTAATGCATTGGATGTGAATATTGGCCTTCCCAAGATATCATGGATAGTTATATTCTTTAAATGGGGAAAGTATGGGCATTATGCTGATCAATGTCCTAAAGGGAAATATTATGAAGGGAATTTTTTAGAAGTTATGAGTAATGATTATATTGATGATGATGACGAGACTACAAATGAAATATGAAAGGAAAGAGGTATTAAGGAATAATATCATTATACCTAGTTAATACATTGATAATTAAGTGGTATTACTGATGTATTTTTTTATTCATATTCAAGAATAAAAAAATATAATAATTTTTCAGAATAAGTTTTTCATTAAGGATTTTAATGAATATTTTGAATGATACTCGTGGACTGGAAAAGTTATTTAATGGAAAGGTGATATTTTTATTATGGAAAAATAAACCTTAATGTGTTCCAAATTTTTAGAAAATGGTGTTTAGTTGGGATAAATAGATGAATGAATTGGATAAGGTAAATTGGATAATTTTGATGACCTCATAAACTATAATGTATTTTTTGTAAAAGTGGTATATGATAACATTGATGTACTTTACAAAATTATTGGATATAAGGAATATATTAAATAACATGTCATTTTATTCACGGAATGAAGAATAATTATTGTTTTCTATAATATTCTATGGTAATTCAGGATATTTCCACGTTTGAAGATAATAAATGATGATGGTATTCAAATGTTGGGTATGGGACAATAAATAGATACTTTAAGATATATAGGGGATCAATATTAAACAAATTTTTATAAATTTAGTGACCTTATTTCTATATTTTTTTATTTCCATCTTTCAGAAGGGTCAAAAGGGTTAACATTTGTGAAATGTTTAATGTTTAAATTTGCATGTACTTTTATAGAATAAATTATTTTTTCCCCATATAATTTTTATATATATTGGATAACCTGTGCTAACTAGTTCTCTTTGATGATAATGAAAGATAGTTGAACTGACTTATCAACTATGGATCATATGATCTATTTGTGATTGACCCATAACAAATCCACTTTTATTTCATTGAGTAAGTGATAAGGTTTATATTGATCAAGGAACACCACAAGGGTGATATTGTTCTTATGAAATATAATTATATCAAGAATGTATAACCTATAAAGAAAATTATTTAACTTTAGGAAAATTATCTTCAAATAAAAATGTTATCTGATTACCTTCTTTTCTGATGAATCAAATGGTCCCATAGATTATCACATATTTATGGTTTTTTTGATTGTTAACTATATATGGATAACCCAATTTCGTATGATCAATGTTCTTTAGGAATATCTAAAATTATTTATTCTTTTCTTCGATGTCCAATTTTTCACTTCCCAACTATGTTCCCTTATCTGGATACATAGTTATGTGTTACTTTGGGTAACCTTTATTTTTACAATATTCCCTTTTTAAAGAATGTTTTGGTATTAATTTTTATGTTGTGGTTTTATACGAAAGGAAAATTCATGTATTAAACCTTTAATGGTTCTGATGATTTTTTAGGGTGAAATTACTTTTAATGGGGAAGAATGTTACATCCTTTGTTTTTATAAATAATTATTTTTTTAATAAATTAAAATTCATTTAAAGTTGGAACTGTATCCTAACCCAAGTAAATCATGATTTATAAAAAATAGAACTTTTATCTCATGCTAAATGAAACAATAATATTATCTTTCATTACACACAAAAATGAGTTTGGCTTGTGTTACACACAATTACAAATTCCTTCAATTTTTTACATGCAAGACTTTGATTTACTAAACTACTCTATAAAATAAATATTATTTTTAAAATATTATTATAGTTATCACCTAACCATTAAAATGAAGTGTATGAAAATTATTAACTAAAGTTTCAAAAAAAATTATTCATGTTTATAAAATAAATTATTTGGTAACCAATTAATTGTAAATGAATTTAAGAACTATTTTAAAATAATGAAACTCCTTTTTTGAAAAATATTTTTCTTTGCATAATTTTTTTTATATAAATAAATTTAAAAAATAGTTTTGATGAATGATTCTAATTATATATATATATATATATTATAAAGTCAATAAAAATATTTAAAATGAATATTATGTGTTTTATTAGATAGAAATATGAATAAGTCCAATTTTACACATAAAAGATGTATTTTTTTTCTAAAAGGTTGTTTTACTACATTTTAAAGGAGTACACATTTTAAAATAAAATTTTTACATATTTATTTATTTTATTTTAAAAAATAATTTTTTTTTGAATTTGGAATGTCAAAATTATATTAGTAATATTTTTTGTGATTTTTTAAGAAAATATTCATTTTCCGGTGAATAATAAAAAAATATTAAATTTTAATTGAAAACTGCATTTTCATTTAATTTGTTTTTATGGATAGATTATTTTTTTAGTTTGGTTTTAAGATATTTTTAGTTAAAATATACATATATTAATCCAATTTAGGTTATTTTAACCAATTTTAAATTGAAATTTGATATAAAAACATTTAAAACATTTGAAAATTTTAACTTTAAAGACCAGTCGTCTCATCTAAACAATAAGATTAATTTAAAGTAATTCCTTTGAATTATGTTATTGAATTTGGATAAACTAATTATATATTTTCATTATAAAAAAATATAATTTATAATAAGTCTAACATAATTTTTGACAAAAATAATTAGTGAAAAAGATAAAACTAGTCACAGTGATTAAGAGAAAAACGAGTTTACCAAAGGACTAAACATTAAACTTAATGGGGAAAATGACATAGAAGCTATTACAAAACCTAATATATGGTCATATTTATAAAATATATTATATTTTATAGGATTTTTTTCATTACTAGTAGGACATTAGTTAAGGGAGACCTTGAAATAATGTTTTTTAGGTATTTACAAGTTTTCAAATTACCTCCATTATAAAAGTCCACCCCATCTCCCCCACTCTTCACAACTCTCAAGACATTTGAATAGGTCAATCACTATAAAAATATATTCCAAAATTAAATCCATTAATTTTATAAGACTAAATTGGTACATAAATTGAACCAGAAATTCATTTGGTGAAAACAAAAAGGAGATACTCGAAGAAGAGGTAACATTTATCGATGAACATTTTCATTTTATTTCTTCCTCAAATCCTTATAATTATTTATATTTCATGATTATATAATAAAATAAGTATATTAAAAATACTATTTTTCTTATTTTAAGGTTATTACCTAAAAATCAAAACACTTCCATAAAATGGGAAACATAATCATCATTCATGTGTACGACACACTACCACCCCACGAACCGATGTCATTCATTCTTCCATTACCCTATTTCATGGTTGGTAAAATTGATGTTTTTATATTTTTTATATGATATTTCCTATTTTATTTATTTTATTATGATTATGTAATTTTTATATCACACATACCTTCATGATTTCTATTTTTTGGGAATACGATAACATCATTCATGTGTACGGAGGGCTACTATCTCACAAAACAATGTGATTCATTCACGATTAACATAAAATGCATTAACGATGGTATTAATAGTAATATTTGATAAATATGAAATAAAAATTATTCTATAATTATAATAAAAAATATAATATTCTTTATTTTATTGTTATAAGAAATTGAAAACAGTATTCATGCGTACGTAGGACCTTCCATCTCTATGACGACATATATCATTTCCTATTTCTCTCCTTTAAATTTTATTATAAATAAATATATAATGAATATTTATATGATATTTATATCATTGGTATCATTCTCGATATTATTAAATAATTATCTAAGTAATAGGACCAAGATTAAGAAGTCAAACCATATAAAAAAACACAATTATCACCAACATGTATTTTTAACATGGAATTGTTAATAAATGACTAATATAAATACAAGAGTAAATCATATATTATATTTTATATATGAATATATATCTTTTATAGATATATAATAAACTTATATTTATTACACTATAGGTTCAAATGAGTACAAAGCAAGTCAATACTTAAGGTTGGGGATTCCTGTCTCACTTTTTACATCCATGGGACACATCTCAGATTCACCACCTATTTCATTTATAAGGTATTTGTACACCACATGAATGTATTTTATTATAATTATTATTAAAATTATTATTATTTACATATACATTTTATGATTTATATTTCATGAGGTTGTTTGGATTAAAATTTACTAAATCGGTAAATAATGTTTACCACCATTTTCTTTTTTTTGCGATATATGTCATGACATGCACCTTTATTCAATAATTTGGTGTATATAAAACCCATTTCACATGTAAAATCATGAATTTTATCAACCTCATGATATTTTATGTTATTATTTCATTGGGTTTTTTATTCATATCTAAAAAAGTGGTACTTGTTTATTGTCACAATCTTATCATTTATCGAGATTGAATATGATTATGCTTTCATTGATGAAATATATCATCCATATATCACTAAATGTCATGAATTTTTTTATCCAAAGTTATTTAATAATATATTCTAGTATGTTACCATTATTACACTCTTTTTTACTTAAGATAAATAAGAAAATGTTTTATCAAAATCTGACTTTATTTCCCTCTTCAGTCAGAAATCTGTTTTCATTTAAATCCTTATTTTCTGAAAAAAGCATTAAAAAATGTTATAATATTATCCTATTATTTATAAAATAAAACATTCAATATGTTTTAACTTTTTAAAAAAATATTTTAAAAGGAATATTCATATCATTTTACGATCAAGTATCTTTTGACTTCTACTGACAATATGAAAGAATTTTTTGTTTTTAAATATATATAATGAATTGAGTTCTCAAATATCAAAAACCCTAATTTATTTGAATCTTAATTTATATTTTTTAAATAATATTTTCAAAATAATTTTTTTTTCTTATATACTTTGGAAATATTTTTATTCCTAATTTATTTTTAAAGAATGTAATTTTTAAAAAAATGGTTTATGTTTTAAAAAGTGTTTAAAATAGATTTCAAATCATAATTTATTTTTTTTAAATGTTATTTTCAATAAAAATGATTAAAAATGTGTTTTATGTTTAAATTTTTTTTAAATGGTTTTCAATGGATCTTTTATAAGTTTTCGAGGTTATTTTCAAATAAAATATCTTTCAATGGTTTTTATGATTTATTTTTTTTCAGAGAAAATATATTTTCATCAAGAAATGTTTTAAATGAATTTTTAAATCACTATTTATAAAAATATATTTTGATGATGTTTTATGAAAGTGGTTTACAATGAAAATCCCTTTTTCTTAAGAAATATTCCAAGCGATCTTTGAAAACACTTCTCCATCTTAGATGAAATACTTTTATATAGTTTATTATTTATTAGGGATATGATCCATGAACACTATTACTATTATTTAGTTGAATGGTTTATGTTTAAGATTGGATTTTTTTATGAAACTTTTTTCTCCTCCACTGGTTATACTATGATAAAATTCTTGTAAAACTTTCCTCATTTCATGTGTTCTACTGTGTTGAAATGATTTTGATATATGTCACTTTTTTTTGTAGGTTAGGATATTATAAAATGTTTATGGTAAAAAATTTATTTAATTAGTAATGATATGATGAACATTTTTGATCTTGTGGAACAAATATGTAGGATTTCATTATGTGATGGGTTGAAACTATATCTCACACCAATGCATTGGGTAAATATTTATATCTCATGAGATAAATATGATGTAGATAGAGAGTGAAACCAATTCAGTAATACATGAATTTAATGAGGGGTGAACTACATTTAGTAATATTAGGATAGAATGGAGAGTGAACCCTATTCAACAATACTGGGTTGAAACGAGGAGTGAACCCAGTTTAGTAGTACAAGGATTTAACGACAAGTGAACCTAGTTTAGTAATATAGGGGTGGAATGGGGAGTGACCCTGGTTCATTAAAGTAATTTTTTCATTATACTGGTATTAACATTTAGACTTGAATAATATATAAATTTAATTTATATGCCTAAGTCTATGACTCAAATTACATGTCTTATTCCAATGTTATTATCTTATGACTCATGATATTTTATTCCCTTATGATTCTTGTCTTATGATCCACCAATCTAAATGCCATGACCCATGTTTATGAATTTTTATATGTAGGGTATTATCATTAAATGTTATTATCATGTTTTGATACCCTTATAATCTTGTTATATTTATGTATCTCATTTTTTACCCTTACTGAGTATATGAGATCACCATTTCCTATTATTTATTTCCCTAGGTTACGGAGAAAGGTTTTAAGTAGATGTACTAAATTGGAATATCCTTGTGGGAATCATATAATATCTTTCACTATGTTAGGAGTGTGTGTTCTTTGGTTCCAAAGGCACTAAAATATTATGTTCCGTGAGAATTAACTATTTTAATGTGATGAATATTCATCTCAAAAGATGTAATATCCATGAATGAGAAGCCTGATTCACTATAAATTTCCCTAAATTCAGTATCATGGTCCTTTAATAAATATGGATGTCTAGTAATTGAATCCATAAATATACTACCCCAGTTCCATTATGGAACCTCAAGTGAATAGGTCACACAAATGGGACCTAGTTCTCAACCATCACCTGTTAATATGTGATGTACTGTGATATGAAATCTACAATACACTTATTCATTATAGGGCACTAAAATTGACTTGTAAGGTTCTAATAAATTATTTTCACATTTGGATACATAACAAAAGTATAGTTGTAAAACTCCATAAAAAAAACCACCCAGGTAGATTAACTAAAACTACTATCGTTTCATAGAATATAATGGAATTCTCTTTAACATTCAATAATCCTTTAGGTATATCTCTTTAGAAAAAACTATTTTTCAATATCCTGTAAATTATTTCCCTATATTGGGAATTCCAATTTTTTTGACGAAGTATAGTGTCCTCCACCATCGATCCAATGCATGTAACATCTCCCTCTTCCATAAAAACCAAGTATATCATGGATAATTACTTTGAAGACTCCTACAGACGATGAGTATAATATTTTCTACTAAGGGAGTCAGCCACAAGATTTTCAGTTCCTAGAGAATATAATGACCTGATTCAATTGTCTTATAGTTATTATAGCTATCACATAAATCTTGATTTGATATTAAAATGGGAGAATATATACTTGTGACTTTTATTATCCATGTAAACTATGATTTAATGTTTTTGGAAGGTGGTGTCTCTAGATAATAGTAGAAATAACTAGTGATACAAGCTCTAAATTATAGGTCCCAATATTATTAATGATGGGTCTTAGACAATTATACCTAGAAGTATTCATTATATACCTTTACATTTATACTCATCCAACGAAAGCAATAGAGGCATCTCAAAACACCATATACACAACCACTTTTGAATTCATACAATAGTTGAATTATTCATCCACTTCTTCTTGTTATCCTTGATGTCCCTCAAACATTATTTATACAATATGAATGGGTTACACTTTTAGTTTTGGTCATCCATGGAATTCAAAATCATCGATAAGTCAGTCAGGAATCCCAAGAAATAGCCTACCATTTAATGAAATATATACACATAAAAAACATACTTGGTTAGCTCCCAAGACACCATAACCTCAATCTTCATTGGATAAATAGTTACTCAAATCTTCAAGATGAAATTATCCTTGAAATAGACTTCTTGAATCTAGAAATTTAACTTTATTAGTCTACCATATAACTAGTTCTCCAAAATATATATGAGAAAAATCTATAGAAATTCAACATGCTCTTCATTTTTCTTGGAATAGATAAGAGTTTTGTCAATAAATACCACCATGAAACTATCCTATAACGAATGAAATATATTGTTCTCAAGTCTCATGGATATGGTATGGGTGTTCATTACTAAAAAAACATAACTAAGAACTCATAATATCAATAATGACTCATAAATACCATCTTCCATAATTCCTCATCATGAACACAAGCATAATGATATATAGACCTATGATTAATCTTTGAAAACTACTTCACTTCCTTCAAAAATTGAAATAGATCATTGATCTATATAATAGGGTGATTATTCTTACTACAGACTGGTTAATGTTGAGATACTAAATAAAAAACCAATAAATCTTGTTATCTTTTTTCTTGAATAAATAAAAGCTAAATAGGGGAAAACAAGGCCTGATAAAACCATTTTCTAAAATTTCCTCCAAATACACCTTAAAATATATGAGATTATATAGGGATACATATTAAGGCAAATAAAATATCAATATAGTAATGAGGTGTAGTTTGAAGATAAAATTCATCCCCCCAAAAGGTGTAACCCTATAATATACTTTAGATAAGCATACATATTCTATTCCAAAACATTGGGAATCTACTCCTTTTAAGCCTTGGTAGTGTACAAATCTAATATCTCCCACTAGTGAGAAATCATGTAATAAATTCTTGATCATATTCTTTTATAATTACACTTTAACATCCCACTAAATAGTAGATGTGAATCTAGACACATATTCACGACTTTAAATCACTCTCCAAAGATTGAAATCAACCTAATACTAGACTAAAAATAACAAGACCATGTCAAGGATGAATTCATAGGGATGCAACGCCTCTACAATATAAATACATAAAATAATTTATGACTAAGATAATTCTCAAACTAATGGTATAAATAGGAGAGAGGAAGATCTCATATATTATATATATCAAGATATATAGGTGGATCTTAGTTTTCAACTATTATACATAGTTTTTATATTAATAATTTAGTAATACAATAAGGGAATGTGTTGGGATCAATATTTATTAGTGCTAATATAGAAAAGAAAGTGATCATTCATAAGGCCATATTTGGAATTTATTAGGTATATAACTCCATCAAATGAATTTATATGTATCCCTAGATACCATTACCTTAAACCACACATGTTCCATATTAAGGTGTTGGTTTTAGGAGTGGATCCAACTATATCACACTTCTAGATTCTCTAGTAGAATCAATATCTTTTATGATGAATCCTCTTCTGAGAGGGATGCCCTTTCCCCCATAATGAGACCCATGGTCGAAATGATACCTCTAACATAATAGACCATCAAAAGTATCCCCTTTCATCCATATAATACATGAATAAATAAAAAATATTGGGCTATATATCCTTTACCTTCATAGGAGCAGTAAAATATATTTCCTCAGTAGTAGGGCACCAAATGGGATCCCTGTATTTTTGATACCTTTGAAAATGATTTAAAAACCCAGTGTCTCTAATAATAAGAGCCTAATGACTAAGGTCAACTAAATAGTTATAATGTATCTACCTTAGGGAGATTGGTACATTTACCAGACCCCAGATACATCACTTGAAGGAAAACCCTGATCAGAAATGAACATTCCATGACATTGACATAGGTGGGGATGTAATGTAGTTTTAACATAGATAAAATCACCCAAAATATCCATTAATAAACCTTATAATGTTATATAAATCCATTAAAAAGATTTATATTAAGTAACACATCAGGTTTATTAACTTTAATGTGCAGTAGACCACTATCATGTTTCCCAACTGAATGTCCAAGTACTCCTAAAACAATTCCATCCTCAATATCATATGGTGGAAATACTAAATTAAAAATATCTCAAACTTTGACATATTTAGAGTATCATCATCATGATTTTATATATTTATTGTCAACTAACAACTAGATTCACCCTAAAAAAGAACCAAGGGGAGAATCAACAGCTAAATTGTGTGTGTTCAAACTAGATGGAATACATATGTTATTAACATAAAATAATATGCTGCTACATGAGGATTATATTTTCCTTGAAACCTGAGGGTATTTTATATTTGGATCTAATAAAACATAGTGCACTTGTCGGTAGTATCGTCTTTCTCAAAGGGAACTACTACCTAATCCACTGGTAAATAATTTTCTCTTTTCACAATAGAAAAATGATCTGAACTTTTATCATGGGGTATATATACATCCATATTTGTTCCCTCAAATAATACATCATCACTTAAATAATCAATGATTAGAGTGTTTATTAGTAAAATGGTATCATCAAAACATTGCCTCTAAATCTAGGATATTTTTCCATGGTGTGGGATTCTAATAAGATGAACCCATGGTTATTAATGTATATCAGGATGAGCCAAATCAGAATTGGAATTGGGAAAAAATTAGGACAAACCTGTTATGTGTTTCATATACCATCTTCTGTTTCCCTATATATAAAGGAGTAGTATTTTGTGTCCACTAATAGGTTAAAATATTATTTGAAAAAATATTTGTTTACTATAAGTACCTATTTTGGGTTCACTGGTCTATTAACTGAACTAATGACCTATTAAGACATTTTATATCAGTTTCCCAAACCAAACCTCATAATACAACTAATCCAAAACATCATACCCTAGACATAGAAACATTACTACCACTATAAAATTACCCTTACCATTACAATCTGACTAGGAACAATAGTGTGATGAGTGTTCCACCCAATGCTACCTTTTGTAGGCCATGGGATATTGAAAAGATCCTTAAAGGTATTTCACAAACATGGGAGGAATTAGCCAAAAAAAATACACACAACAACATATCCCTAGAATGAAATATAAAAAATATAAAAATTATAACAATAAAAAAGTATGTAATATATTTCACGTGAAATAAATTAATCATACAATTTTATTCTATATGAAATATTAGATAATAAGGGAAATTAAAAGATCCTAACATCCCATTATAAGGATTAACATTGAGAAACTAAAATAGGGAAAATTCATGTCACTCAAACTCAAATGAAAAACACTAATATCAACCATATTAGTTAAAACCACTGAACTCTAGATCCACTAGATTAATTTTCATTCAATTCAAATATATAATATACATAATATTCTCAAATAAAATATTCATGGGGATAAAGCTTCATGCGAGGTTAGGTACAAATATTTCCCCTAGGATACCACATATATATAAGGAGTGGTAAGAAGATATTTCAAATAAAAATCAAAGTTAGGGGAAATATAGAGAGAACCTAGATATTCCTAAGGATTTAGAAATCAATTGTTTTACTAATGTATCAATATATTAACCCAATTGTACGTCATATCATCAAGGTAACCACACATACCTCTTCTCTAAAAATAATTATAACACCCAAACTACCTAGAATCCACTAATTAAATGATATATATATATATATATATGAAATTATATCATGGACCACACATAATGAAGGGAAATATGCATTGATCAAGGGATTACCTGGATATTATAGAGGAATTTTCCCTAACACATTGGGAAACACTGAATCCATAGATAAAGGACCACACCCCAAAACCTGTGAGAGCACCTAGATTATATCTATCATGTAGTGTACTATTTATTATCATGGTTATGTCACTAATGTATTTATAAAACCCCAATAAAAGACCATTCCATGAAACATGAGGGAATACCAACTTCATGTATTCTTTGAATGCCTTGCCCAAACCTTATTATCATTATTATTTAGAAATAATCACTACAGTAACAAAAAAATATAAATTTTCTATAACAAAAAATTGTTTTAAACCACTGAGATTTATGTGTAAAAACTGTAACACCCCAAGATTCCATGGTACACTTCTCTTTGAATAATACCGCAGTGTGTGTTGTACGCAACTTCGAGTTCTAACACATACCACAACCAATCAAACCAGCCGTTATGAATAGTAATAACTACCTTTTGAAATTTTATAAATTTTATCTTTAAAAATGGACTTCATTTTTGGATTTGGAATATCTAATTTATCCTAGGGTGAAATTTTGGAACTTTTCGGATAAATTTTATATTTGTATGAATAGTGAAAATTACAAAATTTTAATTAAAAACAAATTTTTTAATCAAAATAATTAATAGTGATAAATTATACTATTGAGTGGTTTTAAGGTATAATTAGAATATAATTTTACCATTTTATCCAATGGTGGTCATTATAATTAATTTCACTTTGAAATTGGACATAATCAATTTTCAATCTTTTGATTGATATTTTTCTTAAAAACACGCTATTTGTTTTGACAACGAGAATTAATTATAAAAATAATTAATGCAAATTTTATGTTTTGAATTTGGTAAAATGGACATCAATTTTGAATTTGGAATACCAAATATAGCTTAGAGTGATTTTTTGGTATTTTTCTGAAAAACATCGATTTTTGATGAATAGTGAAACCACTAAGTGGTAGTTAAAAAACTGATTTTTCGTTTAAATGAAATTTTACCACCTTTGTGATTTTAATTTCAAAAATCCGACATACATCATTGTCATTAGGAAGTAAAATGTGGTTCAATGGGATTAAAATAATTTTTTGTGAATAGTAACTTTTAAGTTCTATTAATCGCGATTAAAGGTAATTAGTGTAATTTAAGGTAAATATAATGATATAATAATATGAAATTACCTTTAAACTTGTCCTACAATTATTGGATGAGTCATGGCTGACCAAGACAATCCATGGGTCAACTTGGGAGCCCCATGGAGCCACTTGGGTAAGAAAATGACATTAATAACTTTTTCATTAAAGTAAAAATAAATGCGTCACAAACATGTATTGTTTTACTAAAACAATTTTTACATGGAGTTATACGAGTCATATTTTTGACTATAACTAGTAATTGGAAATTTAAAAATATTTCCTACATCACGGTATTTGTTTTATATTTTTTAGTCATTAAATAAATTAATTATTTTATGACACCATGATGATGCAGCGATTACCTCATTAATTAATGATTTAAATAAAATGAAAAGATAATGTAAAATATAAGACTTAGACTTGTCAAAAACCTATTGTATGAGTATATTTAGAACCCCTATCACCTTATCTTCAAAAAATATAATTTTGGGACCTTTTAAATCTGAAAAGCACTTCATAATAATGTAACATTTCATGACTTTCCAAGAGTGCCCATCCTCTTCTCTTATAAAAGGCCCCCACATCTACCAGCTTATTAACACCATCAAAGCCATTTGGCTCAGCCAACCTCTGCCCAAATAATCTCTCAACTACCCTCTATTACTTATAGAAGCCTCACTTTGGGCATAAGTCTTCCAAAGGAAGCCTTTGGCTCAAATCATAAATAGTTACCCGATTTTAAGGTAATGTCTTCTCTTATGTTCTTTTGTTTTATTTTTCTTCTCCAACCCATTAAACTCTTTTTTTCCTTTACTTTTTAAAAACACCAGTATCTTCAATATACTAGGATGTTTTTATGATAAGTATTTTATTTACACTTACACACACCGTCGTCTAATGGTTAAAGAACATACTGTTTCTGTGGGTGGCGAATTACTGCCTCACGAAACGATGATTGTTCAATATTCTTTTAACACCTCTCATGGTGGACATTAAGATGTCAATATATTTATATATGATATATATTATGTTTATGTTTTCCTTATGCTTCTGTATTTTTCATTTATGGCATACCTTTATGATTACCATTATGGGTAAACGCGATAATTTCATTTTAGGAAGTGCAGACTACCGCCCCTCAAAGTGATTTGAATCGTTAATGCCATATGTGGGATGTATAAAGGATTGAGTAAATGATATTATATATTATATTATACTGTAATTATAATATACCTTTATATATTTATGATTTCATTCCATTGAATACGAAATATAAATGAAATTAGCATTCATACGTACGTACGACTTACCGTCTCCATGAACGGTGCATTTCATTTCTTACCTCTAAATGTTATGTAATATTGTAAATGAATGTATATACTGGATATATATGATATATATGATATGTACATTATGAATATAATTCTGGATATAATGGATGTTTTACCACATGAACAACTTGTAATTATAAGAAGTTTATTTTTGACTCAAGTACCAAAGATCGACAAAACGGTCGTTATTAATTTAAATAATTACATAATGTTCATAACATGGTAATAAGTGATATAAAAGGAATAATGAACTTGAAAAAGGTTCTTAATCAAGTATAAATTAACTCTAGTTTATTATTTAGGAGGTTAAAGAACGATCGAGTCAAGTCGGACACGAGGTAAGGGACTTCGTCTCAATCTCCTTTCATTGAAGCATATTTTTTTATACACAACTTTCTTTTATATGGTGTATAAACCCCTTTGAATTTTAAATTTATTCAAAAGGAATCTTTTTTATACGAATAATTTTACTAAAAGACAAAAGATAATGTTTTTTTGTCGTACATATGCGGTGACAATGACTTCTCTGCCGCCGTGACCATTATTTGAGTTTCAGCTTCCTCTACAAGACATAACTTAAAAAAAAAATGAAAAATAAATACCAAGTATTAATTTTCTTTTATTTCAGTATTGAAAATGTTTTTATTATATCAATGTGTTGTATTGATATCTTGTGATTGAAATGTAGAAATGTTATGTTTCCTTTATGCATGTTTTATGTGATACAATTATGTTATGGTTTATGATATGTTTAAACCTGTTAATATGAGGAATTCATTGGACTTAATAAGTGATGGGTGGGGCCTGCTTATAGCTCCTTGATGCATCGGTAGGTCTCATGAGACAAACTAGTGTCTTGGCATGAGGCCTAGACAAAATCTTATTTGTAGTCTTGGCACGAGGCCTTGACTATGTGGTTATGATAGTCTGGAATTATGCAATCCATCATTATGAAAGTGGTTATTGATATTGCATGTGATTATTCGACTAGTAGAATATCCATGTTAATAAGTAAATGAAATTATTTCATTTTATTTTTTCCATATTATGCTAAAGTTCAAGTTTAAAAGGCTTTTTTTATTTACACATTGCCTTAAATGTTTATGTTTATTTATGAAAGTTTCCACTGTATTGTTATCCTTACTGAGCATCTGAGCTCACCACTTTCTATGATTTATTTTCCCAGGATGTGAAGAAATATTTTATGACTAACCTATAGGGATAGTCTGAAGGGTATATGAGTGTGGACTATGGAGGCTATGTTATTGTGATTTTTCAATTTATGATGTAATGTGACATTTATTAATGTATCTAGTGTTTCAAAGGCTACTAAACAAATCGGTCTTTTGAGATATGATATTTTGTGATCATGCCAATGTTACGTAATAATGAATCAACTCTGGGTAGGTGGGGTCATGGCGTTACAGTTGGTATCAGAGGTAGTTTAGTACTAACCTTGGAAGCTAGATTTAGAAAAACTATGATTAGAGCACATAGCCCTACGATAGAATTTGAGGATTAGTATAGGAGAACTTCCTAGAATTTTTTTATTATAGAGATTTTGTGAGATTTCCGAGAAATACATACCTGTCTGGATAGGAGCAGGTAGAGGCGGATCTGGCACATATGTACCTAGGGGTAAAACCCAAAAACACCGCTTTGAGCTAGACTCGAACGGGAACTAGTGCACGACAACGAGCCTTGCTGCACTCTTAGTTACGACACTCCCAAGTTATATGCTTAGGATAATTTACATTTTCTTTTCAAACCATTATGAAGGGTTTATGAGTATATAAATCCTCAAAAAAACATTTTTATGATTATGGATTATATCCACAAACGGTTCAATTTATGTTAAGTGTTTTACAAGTATGGAATTATGTGTTTGGATTCATAAACTGATCTAGTTTATGCCATTGTCTAGAAATGTCACCTAGTGGAAGGAATGGAAACCATATCAATGAACGCACTCCATGTAGGGATTACCCTCCTGCTCAAGATAATTATAGTGGAGCTAGTGATACAACTGGTTCTGATTAGCTCATCACTATACTGGGACAACTAACTCAGGTTATGAATAATAACCTTACTCGTATAGAGCACCCTGATCCGCAGCATGGAGGATCAATGTTAGACTGCTTCATGAGGCAACAACCACCAACATTCAATGGGAGTAAAAATCCCTTAGTAGTTGAGCAATGGATAAATTCCTTAGAGAAAATATTCCATGTCTTGGGGAGTAGTGAAAGGGAAAAGGTTATCATGGAAGTTTACCGCCTCACTAGAGATGCTGATAAATGGTGGTAATTTATTCAAAACACAAAGGAATATAATGAAGTATCAAATATGGAATGGAGGGAGTTCAAAGAGATTTTCTTAGAAAAATACTTTCCTCATGACCATCGGGCAGATATAGAAAGACAATTTCTGAGTCTGAGACAAAAGGAGGATGATAATGTCACAAAGTATGAGGCCAACTTTACAAGGTTAGCGAGGTATGATGGAGATTATATATGTAACCCAAGAAGTAAGATTTATTGTTTATTTGATGGGTTAAAACCATTTCTTCATCGAGATTTAGTATCACAATCTTTCTCAACATAAGAAGATATAGTGTCGTGTGCTATCAAGTCAGAAAAGGAATTCTCTAAATCTTATGAAAATAAAGTAAAGTAAGAGAAGAAGAGAACGGTGGAAAAAGAGATAGATAAAGGGGAAAAGAGAAAGAAGGATTTTCCATTATGTGATAATTGTGGGAAGAATCACCCCGATACCTTCCTAAAAGGAATGGGAGTCTGTTAGAAATGTGGAGAGAAAGGTCACCAAGCTCGTGATTTCAAGGGAAAGAAAGAGGCTATCAATGTTGAATGCTATAATTGTAGGGAAATGAGGAATTATGAAAATGAATGTCCTATACGTCAGGGAAACTTACCTCAGAAAATGCCAAGGGATCAAGGCCAATATTATGCTTTTACTACAGTTGAAGAGGAATAATTAATGTATTGGTGCTTTTGGAGTCAAGGATTATATTCTGGTTATAAGAATAATGTGATATATATAAGGATTGTACTTCAGTACTTGTTGTTTTCATAAAGGTTTTAATATGATGAAGGTAATCATATTTTTAATATGTGACAATAAGAGAAACATTACTTTTTTTGGGGATCAATATTTACCTCTGGTAGAATTTTCCTATAACAATAGATTCCATTAAAGTATTCGGATGGCACTATATGAAGCGTTATACGGAAAGAGGTGTCGCACACCAACCTGTTGGGATGATGTTGGTGAAAGAAAACTCATAGGCCCAGAACTTGTTGAGGAAACGGTGGAAAAGGTGAAGGTAATTCAAAACCACATCAGAGCAGCTCAAAGTAGGCATAAGAGCTATTCCGATAACCGAAGGAAGGATTTGGAATTTCAGGTAGGAGATCATGTTTTCTTGAAGGTATCTCCATGGAAGGGAGTTATACGATTCAGTAAGAAGGGACCATTCAAAATTCTAGAACGAATTGGGGCTGTAGCTTACCGTTTTACAATGCCTCCAAGTCTCTCTAAAGTTCACGATGTGTTCCACGTATCACTGTTGAGAAAATACATGACTGACCCAATACATGTACTCACCTATGAGAAATTAGAACTGGAACCCGATCTGTCTTATTGTGAAGAGCCCGCCAGAATTATTGATACAAGAGAACAAGTGCTGAGAAACCGGACGACTCATTTGGTAAAAGTTCTATGGAGAAACCATAAGATAGAAGAGGCAACGTGGGAACCTGAGGAACATATGATGAAGAATCACCTGAGTCTTTTTATACAGTGATATTATAAGAAATTTGGAGGACAAAATTATTTGAAGGAGGGGAGAATGTAACACCCCAAGCTTCCATGGTACACTTCTCTTTGAATAATACAGTAGTGTGTGTTGTACGCAACTTCAAGTTCTAACACACACCACAACCAATAAAACTAGCCATTATGAATAGTAATACCTACTTTTTGAAATTTTATAAATTTTATCTTTCAAAATGGACTTCATTTTTGGATTCAGAATATCTAATTTATCTTAGGGTGAAATTTTGGAACTTTTCGGATAACTTTTATATTTTGATGAATAGTGAAAATTACTAAATTTTAATTAAAAACAATTTAAAAAAAAAAAAATTAATAGTGATAAATTATACTATTGAGTGGTTTTAAGGTATAATTATAATATAATTTTACCATTTTATCCAATGGTGGTCATTATAATTAATTTCACTTTGAAATTGTACATAAACAATTGTCAATCTTTTGATTGATATTCTTTCTTAAAAACACGCTATTTGTTTTGACAACGGGAATTAATTATAAAAATAATTAATGAAACTTTTATGTTTTGAATTTTGTAAAATGGAAATAATTATTTAATTTGGAATATCAAATATATCTTAGAGTGAATTTTTGGTACTTTTCTGAAAAACATCGATTTTTGATGAATAGTGAAACCACTAAGTTGTAGTTAAAAAACTGATTTTTTGTTTAAATGAAATTTTACCACCTCTGTGATTTGAATTTAAAAAATCCTACATACATCATTTTCATTAGGATGTAAAATGTGGTTCAATGAGATTAAAATAATTTTTGGTGAATAATAACTTTTAAGTTCTATTAATCGCGATTAAAGGTAATTAGTGTAATTTAAGGTAAATATAATGATATAATAATATGAAATTACCTTTAAACTTGTCTTAAAATTATTTGATGAGTCATGGCCGACCAAGAGAATCCATGGGTCAACTTGGGGGCCCCATGGAGCCACTTGATTAAGAAAATGACTTTAATAACTTTTTATTTAAACTAAAAATAAAAGTGTCACAAACATGTATTGTTTTACTAATACAATTTTTACATGGGGTTATACAAGTCATATTTTTGAATATAACTAGTAATTGGAAAGATAAGAATATTTCCTACATCATGGTATTTTTCTTATAAATTTTAGACATTAAATAAATTAAATTTTTTATGACACCATGATGATGTAGCAATTACCTCATTAATTAACAATTTAAGTAAAATGAAAAGATAATGTAAATTCTAAGACTTAAACTTGTAAAAAACCTATTGGATGAGTATATTTATAACAAATATCACCTTATACTTGAAATATATAATTTTGGGACCTTTCAAATCCTAAAAACACTTCTTAATAATGTAACATTTCATGACTTTCCAAGAGTGCCCCTCCTCTCCTCTTATAAAAGGCCCCCCACTTTTACCACATTATGCACACCATAAAAGCCATTTGTCTCAGCCAAAATCTTCCCAAATACTCTCTCAACTTCCCTATCTTACTCATAGAAGACTAAATTTGGGAATAAGTCTTCCCAAGAAAGCCTTTGGCTCAAATCAAAAATAGTTACCTGATTTTAAGGTAATGTCTTCTCTTATGTTCTTTTGTTTTATTTTGCTTCTCTAACCCCTTAAACTATTTTTGTTACTTTATTTTGTAACAACACCAGTATCTTAAATATACTAGGAAGTTATTATGAGAAGTATTTGATTTACACTTACACACACCTTCGTCTAATGGTTAAAGAACATACTGTTTCTGTGGGTGGCGAATTACTGCCTCACGAAACGATGATTGTTCAATCTTCTTTTAACACCTCTCATGGTGGCCATTAAGATTTCACAATATTTAAATATTATATATATTATGTTTATGTTTTCCTTATGCTTCTTTATTTTTATTTTATGGAATACCTTTATGATTTCCATTATGGGTAAACACGATAATTTCATTTTAGGAAGTGCGGACTACCGCCCCCTCAAAGTGATTTGAATCGTTAATTACATATGTGGGACGTATAAAGGATGGAGTAAATGATATTATATATGATATTAAACTGGAATTATAATATAACTTTATATCATTATGATTTCATTCCATTGAATAAGAAAAATAAATGAAAGTAGCGTTCATGCGTACGTACGGATTACCGTCTCTATGAACGGTGCATTTCATTTCTTACCTCTAAATGTTATGTAATATTATAAATGAATGTATATACTGAATATATATGATATATATGATATCTAAATAATGAATATAATTCTTGATATAATGGATGTTTTACCACATGAACAACTTGTAATTATAAGATGTTTATTTTTGACTCAAGTACCAAAGATCGACAAAATGACCATTATTAACTTATATAATTACATATTATTCATAACATGGTGATAAGTGATATAAAAGGAATAATGAACTTGAAAAAGGTTCTTAATCAATTATAAATTAACTCTAGTTTATTATTCATGAGGTTAGAGAACGATCGAGTCAAGTCGGACACGAGGTAAGGGACTTTGTCTCAATCTACTTTCATTGAGGCATATTTTGTTTTATACACAACATTATTTTATACAGTGTATAAAACCCTTTGAATTTTACGTTTATTCAAAAGGAATCTTTTTTATACAAAGCATTTTACTAAATTACAAATGGGAATGTTTCTTTTTCGTATGTATGCGGCGACAACGACTTCTCCGCCTTCGTGACCATTATTTGAGTTTTGGATTCCTCTACAAGTCATAACTTTTTTTAAAAAATGAAAAATAAATACCAAGTTTTAATTTTCTTTTATTTTGGTATTGAAAATGGTTTTATTATATCAATGTGTTGTATTGATATCTTGTGATTGAAATGTGGAAATGTTATGTTTCCTTTATGCATGTTTTATGTGATACGATTATGCTATGGTTTATGATATGTTTAAACCTGTTCATATGAGGAATTCATTGGACTTAATAAGTGACGGGTGGAGCCTGCTATATCTCCTCGATGCATCGGTAGGTATCATAAGACAAACTAGTTTCTTGGCATGAGGCCTTGACAAAATCTTATTTTTAGTCTTTGAACGAGGCCTTGACTATGTGGTTATAATAGTCTGGCATTATGAATTCTATCATTATGAAAGTGGTTATTGATATTGCATGTAATTATTAGACTAGTAGAATATCCATGTGAATAATTAAATGGCATTATTTCATTTTATTTTTTCCATATTATGCTGAAGTTCAAGTTTAAAAGGATTTTTTTAGTTATACATTGCCTTAAATGGTTATGATTATTTATGAAAGTTTCTGCTATATTGTTATCCTTACTGAGCATCTGAGATCACCCCATTCTATGTTTTATTTTTCCAGGATGTGAAGAAATATTTTATGACTAATCTATAGGGATAGTCTGAAGGGGATATGAGTGTGGACTATGAAGACTATGTTATTGTGATTTTTCACTTTATGATGTAATGTAACATTTATGAATGTATCTAGTGTTTTCAGGGCTACTAAAGTAATCGGTCTTTTGAGACTTGATATTTTGTGATCATGACAATGTTACGTAATAATGCACCAACTCTAGGTAACTGGGGTTAGGGCGTTACAAAAATAACAATATTAGATAAGTAATTTTACCATTATTTTCACTCGAATGAGAATATTTGGAAAACATTAATACCTGGAACATTGAATATAATCAGAAAAACATATTGTGTTATCCATGGTTAAAATTAGAGCATGTAATTTTCCCATTACATTGGGTGGATTAAAACTATATGGAGTTACTCATATAATTAAATTACATGTGGTGCTTATAGGTTAGTTGGGAAAGTACCCATGTATCCGAGTCATATCATTTACCCAAACACAACATGTATCTCATCCAACAAAATCTTAGTGAATAAGGGGATATACATGTTTGTATTCAGTAAAACCTTTATTATATGACCTAGTAATGAAATATGTTTTTTAAACTACACATCATGCTATATTAAACTCACTAGTGAAATTCTAACGGTTAACTAAAAATTTGGCTTGGAGTGTACTAAAAACTCACATGATATTTTATTCTTAAATAAACTAGAAAACCCTAGTAGTATAATTAAAAAGGGATACATAGTGTTTATAAGGAATATATGTCATATGAAAATGTCATATTCCATATATATGATTTTTTCACTAATATCTCTTCAACTATAGTTGATAACAATAGTCTTGTTATCTTAATTCCTCAACCACCACTATCCATGGATTATTGTATTCCATCTATATTCTTACACTGAAAGTTCACTATCAAAAATTTCCTTTTCCATGTTGACATTTGATCCAAAACAAACCTCCCATCAGAATCCCATTTTACCCACTACTAGCCACTATAAAGGTCAACAGGGCATCACCAGATTCCTCATGCATGAAAAAGGGAAAGAGAATTAGAGGGAGATAAAGGGAAGAGGGGAATAAATGTCTAATTTAATTCTATACACCTAAAAATTTAATCATAAAAACATATATCAAATAATAAATAGATATAATAAAACCAAGTATTATAATTAACAAATATAACCAAATGATAAAGGGAAAAATAATACAAAGAACATAATAAAAATAATCATTTAGATATTTAATAATTCAAAATAAATGATATTAAACTTAAATTACATAAATAATGAAGTAAGAAAAATTAAGAAGATAGTTTCCAACCACATTATTTGTTCATTGGGTCTTCGTTGATTCAATCTCAATCCATTAGTTCATCATCCTCGTGATAGAAAATTCTCTAAATTCCAAAACTATCTGGGGTTGTTTATTATCGATGGTTAATAATTCTAAAATAAGATGATTTTCTAGGAATTAATCATTAAAATGTTGGGTTGGGGAGTTTAAATGTTTAAATATTTTAAAAAATCCAAAAAAAAAACTCGAACCAGACCTGAAATCCAAATGTATATTACAAATTTCCTATCCCAAAACCCTTATCTCGATAATAACCATAATATCCAAATTTACATTTAGGGATCCAATTATCTATTATTAATTATTTTACTCATTAAAACATTCTTGGGATAAAAAATAGTTAAAATATTAAATATTTTTTTAATGAATTATCTCAAATCAAAAAATAATCAAATCATGATATCACATTAATAAATATTCCAAGGTTTTAAAACCCAAAAAATCAAGGTTACTATAGAGTCAATATATTCCGTAAATTAGATTATTTCCTGGTCTAATTCACTCTAACTCCCTATATAAACAATTTAGGTTTATTACTATTATATATATAAATATATTAAATTTCTTTCATAATATAATTTATTTATATTTTTATGACATATTTATTATGTATTAATTATTGGATATTAGTTATTATATTACTACCATTCTTACTTTGTTACAGAAATCATTATCCTTTACTACCATTTTACTTTGGATAAAATAGATTCTTTAAAATGAAAAAAATGATTAGATTTATCCTTGTTAATGTGATCAGTCCCACCAAAAATGAGATGTAAATATTATAGATATGTTGTATGAATTTTTTGAGTCAGTCGATTGTTACATGGATATCATGATTATAATATTTAACAAATGATTTTGATTATGTTTTTCTATGATTATTTGATATATAAAATGAATTTATTTAACAATGAATAAATTTTTATATATTATAATATTGAAATTAAAAAAATCATAAATAAATAAATAATAATGTATATTATTATTATTTAGGTTTTTATAGTCACTTAGGAAGAATATTTTGTGGATCTATTTATGTAGGTGGAAAAATTTAGCTAAACAAGAACTTGTTATATCAAATGATTGTGTTATATTATATAGTTTAATTATTATAATATCCCTATTGATAGTTAATTATGGTGAAAAATATATATTAATATTGTGTGAAATAATATTCACAAATAAATATCAAGTGATGGTAATGAAAATTATTTTGTAAAAAATTAAACACCCATTGAAGGCTTGAATATTCATTTAATAACCAATTATAAAATAAAGAATTTGAGTCTCATTCTGATAACCAATGACCCACCAATATTATAGAGTCTATTTTCAGAGGAAAATAGGGGAGATATTACAGAGTAAATAAATTTCCAAAAAAACTACACTCATAAGTCGGGTGATAATAACACATACATAACATTATACTTTTGACACAATGAGATAATATCCAAGATACACTTACATGTATTTCACAAAAAATTAATAATTTAAAAATTATATCCCATAAATAATATCCCAAACCAAGAACCTAATGGTTTAGTATATTTGGTTATTATCTACATAAAAACCATATTTTGTAAAATTTCTCTATAAGTAAACCATAACAGACAACCTTTTAAACATATCAAATGTTATACTCATCATTATATCATAGGGAATGAAAAACATAAGAAGGATTGAGATAAAACACTTAGAAAAGAAAATATTATCAATATGTCACCAAGGATTATGTTATAACCAAGAGAAAATATAGTATTAGGACAAATATATCTGTTAAAATTACATGGAGCAATAAGTTTTTCCATATAATATAATGATGTGTAATATCAAAGGAATAATAATATAATATGAAATACGAGTAAGGAATCATAAGAAAATAATCACATTCCATACAGAATATCATAGGCATGTAATAATTAAATATGGCATAATAATAAGAAAAATAAATTAAAATATTACCAATAAAGTTATATTTTACTAAGTTCATTCATAATGTTGTAAACATAATCGTATTTTTGGTGCATCATATTGTAATCATAAAATTAATGTGAACACAACTATAATGACCACACATAATTTTTATCTCATGATATATAAAACCTTGAAAAATATATTAGAGGGATTTATAGAAACCCATCTATCACATAATGATATTCCATACAAATTTGTTTTACAAAAAAAGTTATATATCATAATTAAAGGAACCCATGGATGGAATATGTGGTTCGCAAAATTCTCCATGTTTTATGACATAAAATAAACTCAAGAGTTATATTATTTGAAACAAAAAATTAAATCACCCAAAAGTATTATTTCATAAGGGAATTTATAGGGTGATATATGAACCATAATTCCATAAAATATAAATCACTTAGAGAATAATATAAAAAATGATTAAAATTATAAAAAGAGTTCTTAGAAATTTTTTATTACCATTTCCATAAAAAGGGAAGATATGAGTCACTATCAAATATATAATTTTCATAGAAGTTGATATGAATACACTTTCAAATATTTTTTATGAATAAATTTCAATACTATATCCTTGATAATACATTATGGTTTTTAGGATTAAATTTTCTATCGAAGTTAAAATATATGATTATTAATGTAATTCCCTTTTTAATATTATAATATGCCTTTATTGAAACCCATATAATATAAAGGAAAATAACAATAATTAAAAAAGATAAGTAAATATAAATTTGAAGATAAAATTTGATGATAAGTATTTTAATTTGAAAATAATAAAGGAAAAACATTTGTTGTATTCAAGAATACATGAATGAGGGAAAAGAGGTGTTATAAAGGACATGAATTTTTCTATTGTATGTTATATTTTTATAAAGAATTAAAAATACAAAAGAATAATATTTTGATAAGAATATGTAAATTACTAAAGGAGATATATAATTTACCAATAAATTAAATAAATTCAATAATGTATAAATATTAAAGGAATATACTCAGATAAAATAATAATGACTTGATATAAATAAGGTTGAGTTGAAAGAACCATTACAACATTAGTAAACATTTAATAAAAATGAAATTGAAGGAGATAACATGAAATGTTTCTCAAAACCCATTAATTTCGTGAATTTTTTGATAAATGAAATTTATATGATAGTATGTAAACTACTCAAATGAAAACAAGTGGTTGAAATATAATCTGTATCAAAGAAATGAAATTTAGTTGAGGAAACACTTACAATGTCATAATAATTAATGTAAAAAATATTTGAAGTAAATTTCATGATAATTAATGGTAAATACACATAAAATAATGTGTAAATAATGTTTTATTTAATAGTATAAATAAATAAATCAGAGAATATTATATTTCAGTAAAACAAATTATGACTCAATGAAAGGAAATTGTGTTATGAAAAAACATTACAATATTGGTAAACATTGAATCAAAAATCATTGAAGAGAGAACATGAAATAGAACATTTAATAAAAATAATATACCTATAATCAAGATAAGATAATTCAAATAGGCTGTATATTCACCATATAAATTAAATTGGTGTATAATATGAAAATGTATTAAAGAATATAAATTAAGATAAAACCCCTTATAGATATCATTTATCTAAAGTAAGAATCATTAGAAAATTATTTAATAATAATGAAATTTAAATTTAAATAATCATAATATGAAGTAAAATATAATTCAATAATGAGGTAGAATTTACCCAACAAAAAAATAATGTTCAATAAGAATGATCACAACACAATAAGTGGAAGTTTAGTTAAAAAACCCATACCTTGAATCTCAACTTACATGAAAGAACTTGAAACTCCTCGATAACAATAATAAAAAAATTAATAACTCATATTATAACCTTATTCATATCATATTTTTTTACTATTTATTTATAATCATTCATTATTCATTTTTTGTTAGTAATTTTTTTTCATCCTCATATGTTTTGTGGTTTTGATTGTTTCATAGATGCCTTGGAATGTTATTGTCAATGTAATTTTTTTTACCATGTTAATACTTCCTATATTATTTAATTTATTAGAATTTATGATCCATAATGTATTATAATATTATTATTTCATTGAATGGGTGTTTTAGTTGTGAATTGTGAAGATGAAATCAACGATGAGCTTGGTTAATAATATTTAATAAACATAAGACGATACAGTAATAATGTGTTAGATATTAATAGATTTAAAAATTTATAATTAAATAAACTTAATAATATCACAAATATCATTTTTTTTCATTAACTACATTCCTATAACCATTCATGTAAAGTAGTAATAAAAAATGAAATATGACTTTCATGGAGGTTTTAATACGCACATGACATGATTGGTTATTTAATTTTCCAATAGATGATTTGTACAGAGAGAGTGGTTGTTACGTTATCATGATAAAATTTAAGTACAATAATTATATTAACTTCATTATATTATCATGGTTAGAGTATGTTTAATATAGGGTGGATGAGAAAACTAAAGAAAATAAAAGTAAAGGAGTGGATAAATCTCGTGTTGAGTGTTCGAATATTATTTTAAAGGACCTCTTGGAAAGTGAGGACATGGTAATAATTCTTGTAACCAAGGGATTGAAAATAATGACGATATATCTAAGTAATTGAGATCCTTTTATAGGTGAAAAAGAGGGAATGTTTTTTTGAAAATAATGTTAGTTGAGGGATGAAGATGAAATCACATTAATGATTAGAGAGTAAGGTGAGGAAATATTTTTCAAATATGTGTGATTTACTTGCACACAAAAAAAGTAAATTTATAAGATCTAATATTGACATTAATTTTGAATAATATGAGCACCCTTAAATTACCCCTTTTACCCTTATTAATGCTATTTAGAAATTTTCTATGGTAATTATCTTATTATTAAAAATATAAGATAACCAATTTTAAAATATATCTACACAAAGATTATTAATTTTGAATCTATATAAACTAATTATTTTTCTTAATATGATAAAATTATCTTTTAAAATTAAAACATACAATATATTGAAGAATTATTCTTATAGAAAAATGGATTTTTAAATACTAATTATTCCAATACCCATTTCCTATCAGTTAATAATTGAATATGAATTAATATATTTTTTAGGAATTTAAATATTATATTCTATTCGTGATTTAAAATTTATCAATTTAATTTACTATGAAAAAATACACAAAACATATAAAAATTCAATTCTTTAAAAAATAGTGGACTTAAAATGATAATAAATATTTACATTGGTGCCTTATATTTATGATAAAAAATGAATTTACCTTGTTACCAAATGTATATATTCTGATTATGAATATGAAAATAATTTTATATAAATCAATTTATATACTTTATAAAAAATGAGTTTTAGTATAAGGGAATAAAAATATATTTTTAAAAGAAATTTAATTTTAAGTATAAAATGAATTTTTTTTATTAATTTTATAGTAATAACTATTAGATGATTATTAATTTATTTCCCTATATAAATTATCAATAAATTTTATTATAAAAATAGTTTATTGGGGATTAATTTTATTAAAATAAATATATTCAACACATTAAAAATCAGTTTTTTTTTGAAAAATGTCACTTTTAAATAATATTTACCAAATACCATTAAAATAAATTATTTATATTCTAAATATTTAATTATTTCAATCCATTGATATTAAAATATTTCTTTTAATCTTATAAATTCATTATGTCATGTGTTTTCAATAATAATAATCAGCACATAAAAATATTTTATCAAACAAATATTTAAAATAAATACACTATTTGAATTTCATTGATTATTATTTGTTGATGATATTATTATAAATTTATTGTAGAAAATAGAAAAATTTTCTATACTTATATGATAAATGTATATACAATGACCTGAAATCCAAGAGACTTATTTCCCTTTATGATGGCTATATTTCACTTATTACTTTTAATAAATTAATTCCATTCCATCTTCATAAATCATACTTCTTGTTCCATTTTTATTTTTCAATTTTGTGACATGATTTATACTTTAATTATGTTTTCTCCCATTACAGGATTATCTATACAAATTTTAAATTTTATGAGTGGAGATAATATAGGGGATCACATAGCTTTCAACATATGTTTTTTATATTTATGGTCTTAATTAAATTTATAATCCATTAATGGATGTAATCTACCATGTTTTGAAATATTCCAGGATGTTTAATACACTATTTCATTAAACCTTTCTATAACATTTCACAATGAATTAATAACGTGTTGTTATTTTTATTCATATCTTTTATGATTTAATTCCTACATAAGTCAAAATATTTTAATAGAATACAAAAAATATATTTTTAAATGATATAAATATGGAATAAGTTATTAAAATGTTTTAAAAACCCAGGTGTTACATTATACCCCCAAAATAAATTTCATACTTTAAATTTTAATTACTAATCACTAATTAAAAATATCATAATTTATGGAACAATATGTAATTTTCAACTCACTATCATGGATAAGACTATAAAACTCAAATATTCCTTTATAATATGCATGTATTGAGATTCTCATTGATTTATTAAAAATATTCCTCCTTAGCTATATATATTAATTATGAGTTTCTAGATACATACCGTCCATTGCTTTATTTTCATGATTTTTCCAACCAATTACTAAAACCAAATATGGTTATGATAATTTCTAATAAAATCATAGTAAATGATCATATGAATATGAAAACATAATCTTATGATGTCTTCTCCTATAATACCTATAATAACCCATTACCTTATTTTAGGAAATTTTCTTCTTCCTCTTCATTTCACTTTTTCTATTTGGGTACATTTTTGACCATTTGAGGATAAAGTGAATTTATTGTGGAAATTGGCATAATGTATTGGGAAGTATGTTTGTTTGAATAAATTGATTCTAGTTATAAATTTTCCAAAATTATTTCAAGATTTTACATGGGATTGAAAATATTAAGAAGTGTTTTGGTTTTTTAGTAGAAAATAGAATATGAACTACCTGCTAGACACTTTCATTCTGTGATCTAGTAACATGATGCGAATCTTCTGCAGAATAGATGATTTGAATTATTTTAAAGCATGAAATTGTTAGGAGATATGAAACTAGTACACATTATTAAAAGGTATATTAGTCTTATTTTTTATCTAAGGAAACGCATTTTTTTAGAGTTTCTTATAAATTATGAAATTCATTTCCTAAAAGGGGTTCATGTTATGAATTTTCCCAAGTAATCAGTTTCAACAACATTTCACATATGATTTTTTTGTCATTCAATATGAAGGCTTCTCTATCAAAACATAGAATCTCTCATAGAATATTTTTGGTACCTCCACTCCTTTTATATCATTTCACTTGGTTATTTATCTTCATGGTGGATATGATTTATCTCTCTAGTTAAGTGATATTTATTCTTCTTTATTATATTTTGTTTTATAATCATTGTTACACTATGTTTTCAGATCCATTGAACATGTGGATATGTTCTTCATGATCCTTACAAGATCCATTGTGCGATCTTATTTCAGGGGTTGGTCCATTGTTGTTCATGGTGAAATGATTTTGATTTATCTACGGTATGAGTGACCAAACATATATTTGGGGATTATTTGTTATGGAATACAATCATAGGTTATGGGATTTTTAGGCAGGGCCTCAAATTTCCAATCATATATACATTATGATGGTTTTTGATCTAGTTACTAGTATCTGTGTCATGAGTTTGAGTCTGGTTGTTCTATATCTACCCTATGCTAGATGAACCATAATTTCTCTAGTTCTGTTAAATTTTTTAGAAATAAAATTTTATGATTTATCGATTTATTTTTTTGTGTGGAAATTATTTTTTGAGAAAATATGATTTTACACATGTTTTTGTAAAATAAGTGATATTTTTAAATAATTTTGTAATGGATTTATCAATTTTTTTTCAAATAATTGTTTTTATGAGATGATTTAAAAAATTTATCACCTAGTAATACTTAGGTAATTAGGTATAAGGTTTAGTTTTAGGACTTGTCTGTTGGTACTATCAGGGGTATAACACAAAAGGTTTTCCTCTTCTCTATATTCCCATTATTCTAGGGACTTGTTAGACCAATTGGGAGGTTCAATTGATGGGGTGTTCCTGTACTCACTAAATTTGATTCACATGTCTAGATAAGCGAGGAGCATGATTGTCTCTATCTAGGTATGAATGTTCTAGCTATCGTGACCCATAGTGATCCATTATGTGATGTCACTTATTCTTTTTGTTTTTTATATTTTTGATTTTATATGACATATTATACATGATTTGAATTGTTTTGATATATGTGATTGATGGCACTCCATTTGTTCACTTGGATGAAAAGGTAGTAAAAGAAAAATACCTTAAAGAGAAGAAGAGAAGATAATTGAAGAAGGCCAAAGGCCACCACCCTTCATCAAAGGCCCTACATGTAGGTATCCATAAGTAACATCTCTGCATAGGGTATCAGTGGATCATCTTACATGGAAAACCTATGTATAATCATACTTGAAGGCCCTGCACATCAGACTATGTGACAGACTGACATGAGCCATCACCTTTTACCAGGGTCCCATATTTTCCGATAAATAGGACCATGGGGTCTTCATTTGTACGGGACACAAATCATAAATAACTACCAATGATATACTACCCCTATTCCATCACCCAAGCCTTCTGAAACCATCCAAGTATCCCTCCAAAACAATAATAAGAGTAAATTAATATTGGTAATTAAAACCAAATTCTTATTAGGGTATAAAAACGTAACACCCTCAGGAGGATCCATCTCGCCTGTGTTTTAAAATAATATCATGAGGTATCCTTCCCTATCCATGGACCTATGAAATACTCTTCTGAGAACACATATGGAGATACTTGGAGTGTTGAGAAAATCCTCACCCAACTGTTGTTTCCTAGGTGGTCCATATCCAATGTACCTTCAACCTGTATAGGCCTACCTTTGTGAATAAATCCTAGGATCTCATAGCCTTTACCATGCATGAGACTCCCTTAGATTTTACAGCCTTTACCCCTACACGATCTACTTATCATGCCTTCTTCCTATCCACCAATAGTGGGGGCCCTCTTTTTTTGGATAAATTTTCTAAAGGGGACCAAATATAAACCTCCACTAATGCCTCCAAAATTTCAAAACCATGGGAAGAGGTACACGAGCGTGTCTACCATTTGGATATTCATTCTTTCAGATAGAGGTTTTTAGCACTTGTCTAACCTGATGGTTGGGGTCCTAGGGGTGAATTTAGATATGAATTCCCATTACAATGAGGACCTTGAACTTGGGGATGGTGTTATAGAGTTCCTATTCATGCGTACTTGGGTTAGGGCCACATCCATACCTAGTTTTCTCTTTGAACTAGAGCCTTTGATTCTAAGAAGGGAGGGTGAGGATCATGCCTTCCTTTCCCTTTGATAGGAAATGAGATCCTCCTTGGTTACTGCAAAACCAATTTTTTTGGGAATATCCCTAGATTATAACACTATCCTTTCCTATAGAACCTCACATGATTAATTCATTACTTAGTCTCGATACCCATGGTCCGTAGATGGATAGATCACAAATCATGAAAATTCTAGGTTTCACAACAAGAGGAGATATGGGAAATTCAAGGAAAATTCTCTCTCCCTTTGTGTATAGGGTTTGGCGATGAGAAGGATGTTTCATCACCCATGACTCTTACACAAGATGAAGGTAGATCATGTGGTTTTCATGATCTTTGACTTCCTCTTGTTTCTCACAATCAAGCATGACTCATCATGACTCAACTAAGCTTAGAGGTTAGTCACAATAATGGTTTCTTCAAGATCAGATGCACTTTTTGGTATATAATCTTCTTTCATATCTTCCCCTCATATTTCTTCAGAGTTCCTCCATTGGCATGTATCCTTCGGGCTATACATCCAACCTCAAGGAAAAGTAGATTGTGTGGTTTCCTGAATCATATGTTTATTCTTGTTTCTCACACCGAGCATGATTCATGCATGCTTAGAGGTTAATAATGGTCATGAAATACACATGATACCAAATTAAATGGGTCACCTATTCGATATAAGCCCCAATAATAACATGTAATTTGAATCCTTCTCTAGTGTAAGCCCCCAAAAAACCCATCAAATATCCACGAGTCAAGTAATTTCTTATGTCCACATTCCCAATAAGATAATCCTACATAGGGGTAAGCCCTAACTTAATCCCCTCAAAAGGCTATACCCCCTTGAGACAAACCTTCAAAGGGACTCTATAAGTGCATTTCCATAAAACCAAACTATGTGGGATTTGATTCCCGTCCAAATGGGATACGTAGGAATCCTCTCTGAAGTCCAAACCCATAACCACAAACCAATACTAATTCTACCAGGGATGAGTTCTCAATAGACTCTTATTCAACATTGTAACATATTTTCCTTCTAGTATCACTGGTTTGCTTCAGCATAAGTCCCACACCAAACATTGATAAGGAACCTTCCTCGTAGACATCATTAAAGTATAATGATAAACTACATGGTTTTTTCCTTAGGACATAAAATTATAAGGTATGATGTTACATGTTAAGTGGAACCAAAATATATGGATACTTATTCCTTTAACACTGATACATATGAAGCCCATATCATGGGTCCAATCCCGGAATCAAAACAACTCCGTTATACCTAGTTGACTATGTACTCCAGAGTTCCCCACTATGTGTATACAAACTAGAATCTTCATAATAATGACCAAAGAATATATTATATGTATATAAGAGGATATATTTAATGGGGAACCTTGGATACAATAGATATAACCATTTATGAGGAACCTCAGATATATAAAGATGATTATAAATTTCATTCATTCTAATAATTAATGGTTAATTAAAGAGAGTCCCTTGTAATATTTGAGAATTAATGACGGATTTGAGATCAAATATTAGATCAATAGAAGATTCGAAGAGTAGGAAACAATTCCCCAAAATTGAGTGCGATGATCCTAAAATCCCATCATCTCAACAATTTTTGTTTCTTAAGAACCGTTAGCCAAACTCCCCAATGAGTGACTTCCTTTGGAAAGAAGGTCCGTCAAGGATATAAAATCATTGGGTGTTTCTAGTTTCACGAATAAAACTATTGGAAACCATTTTGAAATAGTGAACTCAATGTTAATGATTGTGAAAAACTAAACCCCCATTCTACCAATAATCGAGTGCATCATTTCCATCAGAAATAAAAAAGGGTGAACCTAACATGAGTCCTTAACCAAGAAGATAGTATCACCCACCTATTAGACCCATTTTGAACTCAAAAAAAAAATAATGAAAAGAAATAAAATTAATCATAAATGTGTTCATTTTAATGATATTCTGCTTTGATGATGTTTTATTATTTGTCTTTGTCACTTTACTGAGGGATTTTCACTCAGAACTCCCTTTAATCCAATGGAATTCTTCTAGAATCTGAAAATGAATTCCATGAATACCATCCATGATAGGTCTTCATCCAAGTAGAGTATGCTGTCACCAACCCAGCGACTTCAACACTGGGCCCCAAAATCACTAATCAAAGAGTATCATTAGAATAGTAAAATCCCGACCCTAGAGGCTGTCAGACAGGCCCTCTAGCTCACAAAGCCCTACCAATCATCCAATCAGTGACATACAATGGTCTAGAAGAATATGATACCAAGTTATATCTTCAACCAATTTTATAGATTATTCCTAGAAAATTAAACTGGTGCCTCCCTTTTCATAGGGAGGTAGATCAAGATTCTGTAGATGGTCTCATCCATAAAACACATGTTTCCTTCCAAAGGTCACCTTAAAAAATTCTCCACATCCAATGCTACATGTTAGTGAACCATAAATAATATGGGGGTTCCATCCTTAGTAATTTGGTCTATATCTTCTAGACCTAGTCACACATGATCTCCCACCATGGGTAGTAATTGGTAAATTGGGAGTATTCCCACACCCCTCTCCCCTCTGAAGAATCCCACCAATCAAATTTTACTGAAATCTGTGAGAAGAAGAATAAACCCACCCACCTTAATCCATCTAGCTAGAAGACTCACCTAGAAGCATCCAAGGAAGCCTGTCATCTAAATCTGGTCGCACAACATTATCAAAAAGATACACTCACTCACACACACACACACCGATCCTTCCATAATACTCATCTAGAACCACATAGAGAATCCCTCCAACTAAATATGGAACACAATAATAAGGAAAAAACACCTTCCCCACCCAAGAAACTCTTTATCTGTGTTTGTAAGAAAAGCACAAGCATGTGCACACTCCTTCATAAATTCATTAAGACCTCCAGTAATTTATTCTAACAGTATCTGGGGAGATTGTATGGATATTCCTGATGATTAATATGAGGAAAAATCAAACCCCTATCCCCACACTTGAGTACTATTAATACCCAATGGTATTAAATGTTGGACAGAAGTAGGCACATACGCCTTCTCCAGATGCGTAATGGGAACATATCCCCCATTGAAGTAATTAAAGTCACCGAAAATATCAAAAAAATGGTAAAAGTTCAGATAAAAATAACTACCCCTATACTAAAGACCTTATAGGACATAAAAAAATAAAACAATAGTTTCTTAGGGAAAGACACACAACTACATTAGAAGAATTGGAGTGGCCCATCAACATGTCACCCTAGAGGAGACACATACCTCTGATCCCATCCAAGATCGTCATGGTGAAATCACCCCTAAGATATAAAGACATTCGAATCGGGAACATAAACCCATTCTAACATGATCTAATTATCCTCTCCCAAATTCCATTATGAATAAGGAACAAAATAATACGCATGAAAACTAATTCCCTCATCACGTGGTCCCAGTCAATCACCAGAAGGTATCTAAAAACAATCCTCACTAGAGATAATTGGAAAATGAAGATGAAATCTATGATACCACTATACTTAATGATGGAGTTATTGAAGACCTATGATTATTATCTATTCTATCTCAAGATCCTACTATCCTATTATCGAATTATGGGAGTAGTAGTAGTAATTATGATGTTTATCCTTAGATAGTCTACTATGAAGGCTTTATTCATGAACATAATATAATCAGTCTTGAGAGGATATATCCTAATGAGATTCATGAAAACCCTCAACTTGAACATAAGATCAAGGAGAAATATGGTCTCCCCTTAATGTAATCTACCATTGTATTCCTCCCCAGGATGGTGTTATCATCCAAGGTTCTCTCCACAGTAGTGTTTTAATTCATTAGAAGGGCCCTCCCCTTAGAGACGTAATGATGATAAAGCCCTCATATCGTGAAGCACTTTGGAAAACAAGTCCTTTCATGTATGATGACTTCTAATTTACAAGTGAAATTATTTCTCAATTTAATGGTATCCTAAGGTGAAGGTCATTCTCTGAACCACCCTTGGGTCATCTGCCTTCTAGTATGATAGAGGAAGTCCCCAAATATATTATTTTTTATGATAAAGAAGCAAGAAAACATAATCTATGGTCAAACTAGGTTGAGGAAGCTATAGAAAAAGATTATATTACGTGATAAACATGAGGAAATAGTTGTCTAAAGACAAAATACCAATTTTTTTTACATTTATCCACCCCTCAATGCATCCTTCTAGAGGCATTTTCAAGAGATTGTGTGCACAAAATCCACCTCAATATATGGAAAATATTCATAACATGAGAGAAAAGGTGTTACCTTATGACAAGTATCTAATTCACGTCAAGGTATTAAAAGGGATAAAATGAAAAATTGACTTGGTGGATCACCTAACTGCAAGGAATCCTAAGAAAAAATTTGGATCTATTCAACTGGCATACCTTATTGTGTTAAACAGTTTTCAACTATTGATAACTGATTCCCCATATTGTGTTTATATCAGGGGATGGGGTGGACATAGATCATTATATTTCACCATGATCCCTAAATAAAAAATCCCATTTAATGTGGTATCATGTAATATTATAGATTTAGGACATATTCAACAAATGGATTCAATCCAAAACTAATGATATGATAAAAAAGGCCCTGACCAACTCCGACTGATGTCAGTCCAGAAGAGATCATGATATTGAGATACTTTTCCATCAAGAATATGAAAATATAGAGTAAGTATAATTATTAGGGAAAGTCTTCCATCAGATAGTGAAAATGTCAGAAATAGCATAACAATATTTGGATGTGGGTGATTCAGGTGAATACCAAATGATACACCTAGACAATGTTCATAAAAAACTCATTAGAATTATAAGGGAAACCACAAAAGTAGTAGCCAAAGATGTTAAGGGGAAACCCTAGCCCATAGTGTTTGGGGATTTTTGAACCCAACATTCAAGGTTAGTAAAACAGGATTAGAGAATTGTGAAAGTGGAATGGGGACAACTACATCCCTCAGGGCTGGGGTGTATTCACATCATAAACTTCTTACTTACTCGAAATATGTCTTCTCCTAATCAGGGGAAACACTACTGGTGGGATCCTCCCAGTTTTCCCATATCATGACCCAACATCCTTAATAGAAACATGCACAACCAAACTATTTGGAGGTTTCATTTACATTACCGTATTCCAAATTACTCTTAGATATTCAATAAAGGAGAGTAAATTTTTTCATGGAGGGATGGGAAAAGGATAGTCTTGAAAATACACTGATAGATTGTATTTAATGCACTAGTCATTAGTTAATTCCATTAATACCACCTCTGGAAACCCTACGAAACATGATGAAAATTTGGAGGAGGAATTAGTTGAGGAAGTTTTGGTTTAAAATATGTTACACACAAGAACATTTTAAGGAGGCATGCATACCTGGAACCTGAGATTTGCCTTGAATTTGTGCGTTCCTCAATCACTCTACCATTTCCACCTCAAAATTAATCCAATAAGGAAAAAGGGAAGCAAAATACTATACCTCATATACCACCTAGAGAGGGTGAGTCCCTCTTAGTTGAACAAATATATTCTGAACAAGAATAAGAGATAAATAATTGAAGAAAGATAATAAAAAACTACTCCAAGGATGTCTTCCTATTGGATATACTCTACAAGAAGATCCTTAACCCACACTCAAACCCATAATAAACTAGAGAATAGTGTTAATTATAGAAATTTAAGTGTATTTGGAACACCTAGTCAATGTGTTATACCAAACACCAATATACCTAGATCCCACATCAGTAGATCGGATATTCTCTACATTAGGTGCACAACTAGAACATATCTAGATGAAACCTTATAGACCTACCCCAATAGGTTACCCATGAAAAATACCAGTGGGGCCTCCATAGGTATCCCTATCATGACCCCCTCCCCACAAAGTGTACCCCTCCTGGGTTGGAAATGTGAGAAGGGAGATAATGACACCTAAGTCCTGCCTCCAGTAGGCCCCGGGTTGGTGACTAGCACCGAGGGTATAATAACACACAAATGGGAGGAATTACCCTATAAGAGAACACATGTGGAAGGGATAGATAAGATAGAAACCAAACAACTCCAACTGAAATATAAAAGAAACCCAAGTACATATATGAAATGCATTGAAAAAGTACTACAACTGAAAGGGGAAAACTATAAGTACCCAAAAGAAAAAAAACAGCAGCAACCCCAAGCCCGAACAGCTCCTGCAACCACAAGCTAGTAGTAACCATCCTGATCTCCAAACTGCCTCAAATGACCTGAAAAATAGTTTATATATATGTAGGGTGAGTATAATAGTATACTCAGTAGGATCCTTCCCAAAGACTCTCATGCAAAAGTAAAGAAATCATGCTAAAGCACAATGAACAACAAGTGAAACTAACTCGTCACCTAACAGGTATACTGAGTTCCCAACCTCACAATGGCTACTCTCACCAAGTAATGCATACAAGAATATAGCATATAGTAAAGAATATAAAAGGAACCCCGCTATTACTTCCCCACTGGTTTTCCGCTTTTCCCTAATGACATACATCTTGTGCATCTCTCTCCAAAGGCTTGCCCGTATAAACATGGGCTAAGCTCCACAATCTGCACCTCGTGCACCACAAAGGCTTTCCCACAGACACCTGGGCGAAGCACCACACCATCCTCACAACGAAAAGTAACTAGGTAGTTCCTGAGAGCCACCACAACTCGCATAATGTGTATCATACATCAGGTATTATACCTCAAGCCGTCACAACACATATGCCGAGTAATGATCCTCAAGCCATCACAACCTATACACGTTACACCTATAGTAGTCCATAGGGTACTATATTCATAATATATGTGTATAAAATAACCAAAAGCTATTACAGCCCTCTACACACATATATGGGGAAAACAAACCACTGTGCCAAATGCACTAGTATCTACCAATAGAAGAGAGCGGGGCTAAAGGGGGTTGTCATCCATACAACCTCCCATCAGAATGTTGGGGAAAACACCCCCCAGGGCTCAGAATCCCTGGGGTGTCAGTTTCCCTTACCGACATGGTGGAGTATCATATAGAAACTCAAAAGTACAGAATACATATAACTCACAACCACACTATGGGCATTACCTAGTCTTAGGCACAACTGCAGCTAACGTCTCTCAGACTCCGGGCTGCTACTTCTAAGACTAGGTATCCTATAAGCATACAACCATTTAAAGAGATTTATTAGATTACCTCATTCTCTTTTTATCAGTTCCACTGTATGTTAATTAATTCTTTAAACATTAATTAACCATGAACAAAACCACATTAAACTTCATTGGAATACACCAAGGGTCCACTTTCCCTTTTTAAAATTACCACCTCATCATTATGTTCCAGAAAATTCCAACCCCATGGGTTAACACCATTTAATAAATCTTTCATTACAGAAATTACTTTCCCATATTCCCAAGCATTCTAGAAAATCAACCTATGCTACTAAACACAAAAGGGGGCTCAACCTGGTGAGTAGATATGCTACCCATCGAGTCTTTTCCACCTATATAAAGAGCATATACCCATTCTCCCTTGAGAGGCTAAACATGGAAAGCACGTGGCATACCCTGCATGTCATCGACTCCTTCGGAAGGTGGGTAAGCAAGACCAGCTGCCTTGAGCAGTGGGGAAAAGTAAAGAAGAAAAAAAACCAAAAATAACCACCAACATCCAGCCATCACATCCATCCCATACCATCATCCTTGGTGTCCTCCCCGACACCCATATGCATAAACCGATGCATCTCACCACTCTAGGCGCCATCCGCTGCCACAACCACAAGGCCTCCCTACCTCCACATATCACAACAGCCATCGGGGCTCACATCACAAAAAAAGCAGCAGGAAAACAATCCTCACATCAAATGGGATCTTGGCCCTTTAACAAGTCATCCAACCTTCATACAAAATGAGCACTCATGGCTCCAAACCACAATGCATTCTACCTTATAAGCAAGAGGGTAACTCAGAACCATATCAGGAATTATATTTTATCAACAATAAGTTCTTTAATCCCTCTTGAATTAATAGATCCAATTCGTAGGTTCTAATTCCAGGAAACCTATTCAGTAAGCTATCAAAAAAGATTTAACATGATTACTATGAAAATTTTATTAACATAAAATTAGAACAACTACAACAATGGCAATAACCGGATTCATTTACATGCCTCTTTATCTTTATCCAATTAATTATCAATTATTTCTGGATTTATGTTCTTTATCAATTCCCATCAAGAACAAAAAGCTAAGCAAAGAAAGCATAGATATCACACTATCTAGAAAAACATGAGGCAGTAACATACGAGCGATAACAATTTCTTTATCCGGTTCAAATATTTAATTAGGTCAATTTAATTGTGATCCAAAGGGCTAAATCATGCTAACTCTACGATTGCACATAAACAATTAGAGAAGTCATGAATCCCCTACCTTGAAGAGTTCTTGAAGTTCTTTATCCACACAATAGGTCACAATACTCCTCTCGTGACAACTACATCCACCCGAGGATGCCACAGTACGACAACACCAACCAATCCCCAAGAAAAACCCATTAGAATCATGGAGAATACATGCTATAATGGAAAGGAGAAACAAGAGAAGATGATCCTCAAAGGAACGATGACAAAACATACCTTGTATCGAAGAATGATCGACACAGCTTGGTTGCATCAAAATAGAGCAGAACTGATCTGAAGAGTAAAGTTTTATTGTGAAACTCCTATGGGAAGGATTGAAAGGTTCTAGCATCTCATAGCCGAGAACAAAGAGGAAGAACAAGGGAGAATGATATCTTGACCCTTTTTGAAGATTTTTTGGGGTGACAGTTTACGATCCGCTTAATTCTCCATTAAAAATGAATCGCATAAACCCACACGGTTTGACCAAGTAAAAACATCCCAGCCTTAGGAATAATTAATACAGGATTTATGGCCTTTGAAACGGCCTTAAGAGACCTTAAAATAAGGCTTTAAATGTATTTTACGTCAAAGGAAACGTTAAAAGGGGAAAAACTATAGGAATCTGGAAACACTGTTCATCTACCGTTACTGTACACCAAACCAATCTGTGAAACCGATCTGTCAGACCGATCTTTGAGACTGATCTGTGAGACCGATCTCTCAGACTGATCTATGAGACCGTTCTGTCAGACCGATCTGTGAGACCAATCTGTGAGACCGATCTGTCAGACCGATCTGTGAGACCCATCTGTCAGACCAATCTCTGAGACCCATCTGTCAGACCGATCTGTGGGACTGATTTGTGAGACTGATCTGTTACTGTTCATAAAACTAGAAACACTATTCACAGAACTAGAAAATTGGAAAAGTGTTGGGGATAAGTCACCTTGACCTCCCGGAACACCTCCAACACCACATTTGGACCGAAGAGGTCTGGGACATTACATCAGATACCTCACAAAACATTCTCATCCTCGATAATATAAAACTAACTTAAAGAAAAGAGGGGTCCGAACAACCACCCCGTAAGATACCTCTCAGGGGAAAACCACCCTGAGTTTTTCTAAAGCTGGAAAAAAACCACAACATCCGAGAGCATGGGGACAAACAATCCATATCCAAACCATTCAAGCATAACATCACATAAAAGGTAAATAAAAGAAAGGATCAAAGAAATCACAACACAACATCTTAAAACAGCTCTCGGTACTGGACACACATATTTGATTCACATTCCCAGGTACTCTCCTCCATGACACCGTGTCGCCACAAGACACAAACTAAGGGGATAGAACGCCCACGAAACACCTTCTCCTTGCGGTCTTGGATCTACATAGGTCATTCCTCGAAGGTTGCATCATCATCAACATCGATCTCTCCCCAATCAATGATGTGAGAGTCATCATGAAGATAAAGATGGAGCTGTGATACATAGAAAACATCATGTATCCGACTTATCTGTGGGGGAAGTGCAACTTGATACGCCAAAACTCCAACATGAGATAATAACTCGAAAGGCCCAACAAACTGGGGAGAAAGCTTACTTCCACGACCAAACCTTCGCTGCCCCCGATGGGGAGTCACCTTCAGAAACACATGATCCCCATCATTAAACTCCAAGGGTCTGCTTCTTTGATCAACATATGATTTCTGACGATCTTCGGCTGTCTTCATCCTCTCACGAATCACCTGAACCATCTCTGTTTTATTCTGCACTAGTTCCGGTCCGAGAATTACTGACTCTCCGACCCCAATTCAGCACAATGGAGAATGACAAGGCCGACTATACAAGGATTAAAACGGCGCCATACCGATGGTGGAGTGAAAAATATTATTTTAAGCAAACTCCACCAAGGGTAAGTGCCTCATCCATGAACCTTTAAAATCAAGAACACAAGAGCGCAACATGACTTCAAGAGTCTGGATGGTTCGATCTGTCAGACCATCCGCTTGAGGATGAAAAGCAGTGCTAAGGCACAGTTAAGAACCAAAAGCATGTTGGAGACCTCTCCACACCCGGGAGGTAAAACGAGGATCTCGATCAGAATTGATCATCCTAGGTACTCCATGAAGCCTCACCACCTCCTCTAGATACTACCTCGACCAAACTTCCACTGAGCTCGACTCCTTGATTTCTATGAAGTGGGCCAATTTTGTTAAATGATCCACTACCACCCAAATAGCATGATGTCCTCCCAGAGATCAAGGTAAACCTGTAACAAATTCCATTGAGATGTCCTCCCACTTCCACTGAGGAATCTCTAATGGCTGGAGAAGACCACCAAGAACACGGTGTTCGGCCTTCACCTTCTGGCAGACTAAACATCGAGACACAAAATCTGCAACCGCACGCTTCAGCCCAGGACACCAAAACTGACTCCTCAAGGATCAGTACATCATTTTCACACAAGGATGAACTACTAAGGGCTAACTATGGAACTCTTAGAGAACCATCTCGCGCATCTCCAAGGTAACAAAAAGCCTGCCATGATACAACACTCGGTGTTGTTCATCCTCCAACCAACAATCTAGGGCCTCACCACAAACAACTCTGTCTCTCCAAACTTCCACCTCAAGATCACCAAACTGGGAATCTTCCTCCTTCTTCATCAGGGATGACAACACCTTTATCTAGAAAAGAAAACCTCTACCTCCAACCTCTTCCATATCAAGATGAAAAGCTGACAGTTCCTCCATTACTCTCCATGAATCACCGGATTCACGCACAGCATCACTACGTGACTTTCAGCTCAGCGCATCAGCTACAACATTCCCTTTTCCAGGTGTATACGATATTTTGAAGTTTTATTCCTACAAGAAATCCATCCACCGATGCTGTCGTAAGTTCAAGTCACGTTAGGAGAAAACATAACTCAAACTCTTATGTTCGGTGAAAACCACAAAGCGCTCACCAATGAGGTAATGTATCAACAACTTCAGCGCAAACACGACGACTACCAACTCAAGATCATGGGTGGCATAGTTATGTTCATGGGGACGTAACTGCCGAGACCCATAAGAAACAACTGACCTTTGTTGCATGAGAACACAGCCTAGCCCCAGATGTAAAGCATCGTAGAAAACATCAAACTGGACTCCCTTAGCTGGAAGACAAATAATGATAGCACTTACTAACTTCTCCTTTAGATACTCAAAAGCTACCTGACACTGATCAGTATATATGAACGCTTGATCCTTCCTAGTCAAAGCTTTCAGAGGAGTCGCAACTCGGGAGAAATTGGATACGAACCTTCTGTAGTAGCCTGAGAGACCAAGGAAACTCCGCACCACTGAAACTATCTTTGGGGCTGACCAAGACACAATTGCTTCTATCTTTGATGGATCCATGGCTAGTCCCTATTGGGACACAACATGCCCCAAGGAACGGACTTCTCGAGCCCAAACTTCACACTTCGACAACTTCCCAAACAATTGATGTTGGTGAAGAACTCCCAAAATGGCTCGTAGATGCTCTGCATGCTCCCCTTCAGATGTGGAGTACACAAGGATGTCGTCGATGAAAACCACCAAAAACTTGTCCAGGAACTCACGAAACACAGCATTCATCAATCCCATGAACACAGCTGGGGCATTCGTCACACCGAACGACATTACAACGAACTCATAATGCCCATGACGACAACAGAAAGCAGTCTCCGAGATATCATCATCCTTCGCACGCATTTGATGATATCCTGACCGCAAGTCAATCTTTGAGAACCAACTTTCACCCTTCAGTTGATCGAACAAATCATCAATCCATGGAAGAGGATAATGGTTCTTTATTTTCACTTTGTTTAAGCGATGATAATCGACACACAACCACAAACTGTCATCGGCCTTCTTCACAAACACGACCGGTGCACCCCATGGTGACACACTTGGATAAAAAAAACCACACTGTAACAAACCATCTAGATGTATACATAGATCTTGTAACTCTGAAGGGGCCATCCTATATGGATACATAGAGATATGAGATGCTCCTGGCTGTAGCTCGATCCCAAACTCAATCTCTCGTCGAGGGGGTAATGCCACAACCTCTTCTAGAAAGACATCAGGGTACTCCTCTACGACCCTAGGAAATGCCAACTGTTGAACCTCTAAAGAACTAAGCATAATCTTAGCCATCAAGGATGATAAGGATGGAACTCATCTATGACCAATCCGAGGATCTCGCTCACCAACAAACACCACTTTCTCTCCATCCATACCAAACAAAATGACCTTCCTCCTGTAGCAATCCACAATAGCCTGCATCGAATACAGCCAATCCATGCTGAGGATGACATCATATGGTTGTATTTGTAAACATAGGATATCTCCCCAAGAGTGGTTCTACCCCACCACTAGCTCACAATCTCTACAAACTTCAAACAAGTTAGCTCGACCTACAAATGGAGTAGTCAACACCAAGGGCACTGGAAGCCTCTCTACCTCAAGTCCCAAGGCATGGAGAAGGGTAGGTGATATGAAGGCGTGTGTCGTTCCTGAATCAAACAAGGCATACACCAAGGTAGAAAACAAGAAAAGGTCACCTCGAACAACATCTGGCTCTCCCGGAGCTGGTAACACTAGAGCATGAAGCTGACCACGGCCTCCTCCACGACCTCTCTGAACCATATGAGGACCACCACCATGGCCGTGATCTACTATATGAGGATGTGGAGCATCTTGGGGCTGCCCTCTGCCTACCCCATCTACCCTTGGGTGATATAAAGCTGGTGCAACCTACTGCTGCTACCTCGGCTGGAACTGCCTCAACAGAGGAACCTGGAGCGGAGCGCCCGGTGCACGATGACTGCTCTGAAAATTCGGGCACTCCCGATACTGATGACCATGAACAACACAAAAAAAACAAGCGCTTGATCCCTTGTCATAGGCCTGAGAGTTGCCACCTCCAGAGAAACAAGATGGGAAGGGCTGGGACCTACCTTCTTGTTAACAGAGACTCTTTAGCCCTGAAAACCGGGAACCCAAAACCACATCTATGATTCTCGATGAATCATGATGATTCCCCTCTCGTGACGATCCGGTCCTGGCCAAAGTACTCTCAACAACGTCTGCCCTCGCCAGCACCTCAAGATATGTTTTCAGCATAAATGGGGTGACCTGGCGCTGGATCTATGGATGCAAAGCCTCCTCAAAATGCCTCGCCCTGGTCTCCTCATCTGGTAACAGGTCTGAAGCATATCTTAGAAGGTTTCTGAAACGGATTCCATACTCTCGAACACTATATCTCCCCTGTTGAAGTGTAAGAAGCTCCTGACGACTGGACGCCTTCGCGATCGAAGAAAGGAACTCAACTCTGAACTTTTCTTGAAACTCCTCCCATGAGATCGCTGACTCCTCATGATCCTTGAGGAACAATAGCCACCACTTCCTCGCTGCTCCACACAGCATCGTCACAACCAAGGACACCCAGTGCTCCTTCTGAGCACAAATCGAACTAAAGCCTATCTCGACCTCCTCTAACCAGTCTTCCATGACTGCATCTGAAACGGAGCCCTCGTACTTCTGTAGACCCTGGCACTGAAACTCTTGGAGTGTCTTCCTCCAAGTGTCATCATCGTCAACTTCTACCTGGCGACGATCTTCTGGAATGGCCTGATGGACATTTTCTGCAAAAACCTGATGAGGAAATCGACCTAGATCCATACCTGCAAAAGAACAAACCATTAGAGCCCCTAAGCCTGGATTATGGAAGACTCAACATTAATTAATTTATTGTTTTCTTTTGTTCATTTTAGGTTAACCTATCGCAAGGTATACCCATTCAAACATAGGCGCAAAGAAGAATGATTCATGATCCTTTCCTAGGTCTCTACCCTGCAACTAGTATCACCTTGTTTAGTAGCCATCATAAACATAAAGGTCCATGCAACAGATCATAGGGGGTCCTAAACGCCTATGTCTCTATCGTTCTCCAGTGTTTACCCCACTTGCTAAACACGAATGACATCGTTGCCCTACCAACCCATGCAACCTCACCTTTTCCTAACTCCAATCTCCATCCTATCCCTCAACCTGCCTCTAATACCTCTCTGTCATGACCCCCTCCCCACAAAGTGTACCCCTCCTGGGCCGGAAATGTGAGAAGGGAGATAATGAACCCCGAGTCCCACCTCCAGTAGGCCCCGGGTTGGTGACTAGCCCCGAGGGTATAGTAACACACGAATGGGAGACATTACCCTCTAAGAGAACACATGTGGAAGAGAGAGATAAGATAGACACCAACCAACTCCAACTAAAATATAAAATAAACCCAAGTACATATATGAAATCCATTGAAAAAGTACTACAACTGAAATGGGAAAACTATAAGTACCCAAAAGAAAAAAACAGCATCAACCACAAGCCCGAACAGCTCCTACAACCACAAGCTAGTAGTAACCATCCTGATATCCAACCTGCTGCAAGTGTCCTGAAAAATAGTTTATATATACATAGGGTGATTATAAAATTATACTCAGTAGGATCCTCCCCAAAGCCTCTCATGAAAAAGTAAAGAAAGCATGCTAAAGCACAGTGAACAACAAGTGAAACTAAATCATCACCTAATAGGTATACTAAGTTTACAACCTCACCATGGATACTCTCACCAAGTAATGCATACAAAAATATAGTATATTGTAAAGAATATCAGGGGTACCCCGCTACTACTTCCCCACTGGTTTTCCGCTTTTCCCCAACAACATATGTCCTGTGCATCTCTCTCCAAAGACTTGCCCGTATAAACTTGGGCTAAGCTCCACAATCTACACATCGTGTACCACAAAGGCTTTCCGGAAGACACCTGGGCGAAGCACCACACCATCCTCACAACCAAAAGTAACTAGGTAGTTTCTGAGAGCCACCACAGCTCGCATAACATGTTTCATACGTCGGGTATTATACCTCAAGCCATCATAGCCCATACACCGAGTAAAGATTCTCAAGCCATCACAACCTATACACGTTACACCTATAGTAGTCCATAGGGTACTGTATCCAGAATATATGTGTATGAAATAACCACAATCCATTACAGCCCTCTACACACATATGTGGGGAAAAATAACCGCTGTTCCCAAGGCACTAGTATCTACCAAGAGAAGAGAGTGGGGCTAAAGGGGGTAGTCAGCCATTCAACCTCCCATCAGAATGTAGGGGAAAACATCCCCAGAGCTCAGAATCCCCGGGGTGTCAGATTCCCTTACCGACAGGGTGGATTAGCATATAGAAACACAAAAGTACAGAATATATATAACTCACAACCCCACTATGGGCATTACCTATTCTTAGGAACAACTGCAGCTAATGTCTCTCAGACTCCGGGCTGCTACTTCTAAGACTAGGTATCCTATAAGCATACAAACATTTGAAGAGATTTATTAGATTACCTCATTCTCTTTTTATCAGTTCCACTGTACATTAATTAATTCTTCAAACATTAATTAACCATGAACAAAACCACATTAAACTTCATTGGCATACACCAAGGGTCCACTTTCCCTTTTTAAAATTACCACCTCATCATTATGTTCCAGAAAATTCCAACCCCATGGGTTAACACCATTTAATCAATATTTCATTACAGAAATTACTTTCCCATATTCCCAAGTATTCTAGAAAATCAACCTATGCTACTAAACACAAAAGGGGGCTCAACACGGTGAGTGGATATGCTACCCGTCGAGTCTTTTCCGCCTATAGAAAGAGAATAGACCCATTCTCCCTCGAGAGGATAAACACAGAAGGAACATGGCATACCCCGCGTGTCTTCGCCTCCTCCGGAAGGTGGGTAAGCAAGACCAGCTTCCTTGAGTAGTGGGGAAAAGTAAAGCAGTTAACCAACCAAACAAAACCACCAACATCCAGCCATCACTTCTATCCCATACCATCATCCTTGGTGTCCTCCCCGACACCCATATGCATAAACCGATGCATCTCGCCACTCTAGGAGCCATCTGTTGCCACAACCACAAGGCCTCCCTACCTCCACATATCACAACAGCCATCCAGGATCACATCACAACACAAGCAGTAGGAAAACAATCATCACATCAAATGGGATCTTGGCCCTTTAACAAGGCATTCGGCCTTCATACAAAATGAACACTCATGGATCCAAACTACAAGGCATTCGGCCTTACAAGCAAGAGGGTAACTCAGAACCCTATCAGGAATTATCTTTTATCAACAAAAAGTTCTTTAATCCCTCTTGAATTAACAGATCCAATTCTTAGGTTCCAATTTCAGGAAACCTATTCAGTAAGCTATCACAAAAGATTTATCGTGCTTACTATGACAATTTGATTAACATAAAATTAGAACAACTACAACTATATAATCAAACAGATTCATTTATATGCCTCTTTATCTTTAACCAATTAATTATAAATTATTTATGTCTTTATGTTCTTTTTCAATTCCCATCAAGAACAAACAACTAAGAAAAACCAGCATAGATATCACACTATCTAGCAAAACATGAGGCAATAACATACGAGCGATAAAAACTTCTTTATCCGGTTCAAATATTTAATTAGGTCAATTTAATTTTGATCTAAAGGGATAAATCAAGCTAAATCTACGATTGCACATAAACAATTAGAGAAGCCACGAATCCCCTACCTTGAAGAGTTCTTGACATTCTTTATCCACAAAACGGGTCACAATCTATCTCTCGTGACAACTGCATCCACCCGAGGATGCCACGATACGACAACACAACCAAGCCCCAAGAAAAACCCATTATAAGCATGGAGAATACATTCTATAATTTAAAGGAGAAACAAGAGAAGATGATCCTCAAAGGAACGATGATAAAACATACCTTTTATCGAAGAATGATCAACACAACTTGGTTGCATCAAAACAGAGCGAAACTGATCTGAGGAGTAAAGTTTGATTGTGAAACTCCTATGGGAAGGATTGAAAGGTTCTAGTGTCTCATAGCCAAGAAAAAAGAGGAATAATAAGGGAGAATGATATCTTGCCCCTTTTTGAAGATTTACTAGGGTGACAGTTTAAGATCCACTTAATTCTCCATTAAATATGGATCGCATTAACCCACGCAGTTTGACCAAGTAAAAACATACCGGCCTTAGGAATAATTAATATAGGATTTATGTCCTTTGAAACGGCCTTAAGAGCCCTTAAAATAAGGGTTTAAATGTATTTTACATCAAAGGAAACGTCAAAAGGGGAAAAACTTTAGGAATCTGGAAACACTGTTCATCTACCGTTACTGTACACCAAACCGATCTATGAAACCGATCTGCGAAACAGATCTGTGAAACTGATATGTGAAACCGATCTGTGAAACCGATCTATGAAACCGATCTATGAAACTGATCTGTCAGAATGATCTATGAGACTGATCTGTGAGACCGATCTGTCAGACCGATCTGTGAGACCGATCTGTCAGATTGATCTGTGAGACCGATATGTCAGACCGATCTGTGAGACCGATCTGTCAGACCGATCGGTGAGACTAATCTGTCAGACCGATCTGTGAGACCGATCTGTTACTATTCATAAAACTGGAAACAATGTTCACAAAATTAGAAAATTGGCAAAGTGTTGGGGATAAGTCCCCTTGACCTCCAGGAACACCTCCAACAGCACATTTGGAACGGAGAGGTCCGGGCCATTACAATCCCCATGGGCCGTTGTACCTATTCATACTGTTTTTCAACTATACATTCCCTAAGATATCATGAACACTATTTAGTCACTATTAGATCAGTTGCAATCCATGGAGGAATGATGCACAATGAAACAACCATAAAATAATCCTTACCCATAATTAGTATATCCAACTCTACCCCCACCAAACTTTTTGAATCCTACATTTCCATTTTTTAATGCTCAGAAGACCCAAAGGAGAATTTGATGAATTTTGTATTTTTCTATGATCCCATTTTGGGGACCCATGAACAACAAGATGAAGTGAATAACATGTTATTAAAGAAATCAAGGTAGGGACTAGAATTTGTTAAGTGAACCAAGTTCCCAGCTCAGTCAACTACATGGTGGGAATACCTCCATCAGAAGTCCCTCTTACAATTCAGCTCAACATTGCAGAAGACACCATTCCATGACCTTTCAAACTAAAAATAATAGGAAATTGAAAGGGTCTTGGATTTTATTTCTTGGGGGAAAGGATTTAAATACCCCTTAATCCTAATTCTTCCTCCAGAAAAACTATTTTCAATATGTATAGTGAATCTTCGTGATGAGTTTTTCATTCCAATTATCCTTATTAAATAGATAATAGGGTTTCAGGACCTTTCCACAATTTCACAAAGAGTGGAAGACTCCCTCACACAGACCAAATCTATGTACTAGGTAAGTTCATCAGCTAAATTAAAGAGAACAAGTAAATTAGGGGCTAGTAATATTATACTTATATAGGCCCTTGTACCTTCTACTACTCTAAATCCTACACTATATAGTGTGGATTCACTTGTTGAGTATTAGCAACAATGTCTTCCTTATCAGGATGATCAAAGAGAGAAGTGAATGAATAGTTCAAGGAGATTAAAAAAATGTATATTCTTTCAAAAATGACTAAGTCACTGGATCATTTATATCAACATTAGAGAATAAATTAATCAACATTCCAAATACCATGAAACCTAGAAAGGGTAGAGATGAATATCTGACAAACTATTTCCCCTTCCATCATGTGCCAGGGCACAAAATCCATTAATTTATTGTTTTTAAATACATTCTGTAAAATATGGTAGACTCCAGATAAGTGAAACTGGTAAAGCCACCTGTGCAAGTGGCATGTGTTCTCTCCACTAATCCTGAGGTGGAGAATGAATTGAAGGAAGTTAACAACAAGGGTAAATATATTTTTATTAACTGGATATTCAGAAAAATGATCATCCAAACTCATGATATCCTCCAAGCATAGTTCAAACAACTGAAAGTTTCCCTGGACAAATCTACTACAATAAAACCATCTCAACTGTCCTCTCAACCCTCTAAAATGAATTATTCCAAGAAAACAACATGGAAAACTGAGTTAGAAGAACTTACACGAAAGAAAAACTATTACTTGAAAAAATTTGGCTTTTAAATTAGTATAATTCATGCCTAACGTCTCAAAAGAATTGTAACACCCCACCAAATGATACATTAGGATTCAACCTTCCTGACAACATCTCCATCAGAAAAGGAGTTGATCTTCAGTTTAATTAATATTATCCACTTAATGGATACCTTCTCAGATGATGAGCATAACTATAAACCTGAATTCTCACCACTTGATTGGGGTACTGGGGGGTGAGGTAGTCAGAGTTAATGATAAAGTAGAAGAAGTAGTCTTACCAGGATCCATGACCATAACCACATCCCTTCTCGAACCATCTACATGGTTGAAGATAACGAGAGATATTTCCAGTGATATCAACAAGAGAAAGGATGTTCCAAAACACATGATAGGGTTTTCCCTGACATAATAATGTTAGAATATTATCTAGAGGATATTTCATCACCTAATAAACCTCAACGTGCAGGAAGACCTCATTGGACTCATCCATAGAGAGCGGCCACACCTTCATCTCCTATTACAAGCAATCATCCACAATGAGTACTTCAATTCCCAAAGAAAATTCAAAATAGAATCTCCATGAAGGGAAGTGAATACCTTTGGGTCATAAGTATGATGTTTTGAAGCAATTATCCATGCTACTGGCCACATTTCTAGTCATGGATGCTATGATTCTATCAAAAGACCTCTGGGAAGAACTCATTGAGGACTTATGAATCCCCTAGGAATTTTAAGTTGATGTTGGTACTATAGAAGTGACTAAATAAAAGGATGATCCTATACAATTCCATAGTGTCATCTATTTAATAGACTAGTTTGAGGATTCCATCAAATAAGGATACCTCAGACCCTTGTATATATCTGATAGGATAAATTACATTGGTCTCTGATGAGATTTTTTTTAACAATGGGAAGTGACCCAAAATTTTATCAATGGGAATTCACTTATTATAATTATTTCATATAATATAAACCACATAAAATAAATTTTATAACCCAATAAAAACTTTATAAATGATTAATGAATAGAATAATTGTTATTTCTAAAAGTTTGGTAACTTATTCTAATGGAATAACAACAAGAAATTTGGAATAGTTATGTGATCATTTAAAATAGTATTCCAGAAAATAGAATAATAACCTCACCTATTGATGTATAAATTAATGTTAAGTATCTTATGAATGAAAAACTGATATATTTATTTCATGGTATATGTAAATAAACATTTTATAAATGATAAATTAGGTGTTGGTATTTTTTTAAGTTATAAATACTTAAAACAATTTTACAATGAATATAATGACTTAAAAGAAAATATATTTTCATAAAATTTATTCATAAATAACTATGTTTTGTCTTATAATTATAATATAATTTTATGAGACCTTATTTAATTTTTCAAAGTGTGATAAAATCAATTATGATTTTAAAATCAGTATTTTTCCAATAAATTATGATTTTAATCAGAAATTAAATTTATCATATATAAAAAATTATTTTCCTAAAATGGAGTTAATTTTTTAATTGTACACATCAAAAAATTATTAGGGAGTGTTTTTTAGTTTTCTAAAATAGTTTAATTTTTGGAGAATAGTAAAATACATTAATTTATGGTATATATACATTATAAGTTAAATGAATTATTTTTCAGACATTGCTGATGTAATCAAAAGAATCTAGAACTCACCTTAACTATTTTAATATATATAGTGGTAAGGTTGAATCTATTCATAGTATTGATCTAATATAATAAACTTATGAACATAATAATCAAAAAATACCCCTCTCTTCTACTATAAATTCAACCCCTCACCACCTCTTCTCCTCACACCTTTCAATCATTAAAGCTTCTCCATTTTCTACCCAATCCTTTTTCCAAGACCCTCCCCCACGTCCACGTGCCTTCGTTCTCAACAAAAGACCAAAAACAATCTCCATAAGGATGTTCTCAAGAGAATATTTGAAGAGGTAAAATCCTTTTTTCTTTTCTTTTATATTGTTTTCATTTTTCTTTTATTATATTATTCAATACTCATCTCCCCTTATCCATATTGCATGATAACTCTAGTATATTATATATACTATAATTTTATTTTGTTAATGGAATAATCTTTCATCAAAAATCTTATCCTCTCCATTTTATTCTAAAAAAATGGAACCATTGTTTGTTAGGTATTTATTTACCGCCATCATGGATAATGCATTTTCATTTTATTTTACCACCTTCAAGGCTATTCATAAAACCATTATAATGGTTGAAAAATATATTAAATGGTATTTTATAACCTTTTATATGTTCTATAACTGACTTATATACATTATATTGAATAATAAAACAAATCGAATTCATTATGATTGAAAACCACCAAAATTAATCTAAATGATTATCATTAAAATTTTATCTAATGAATCATCCTTATATATGGAAAAAAATATAAGAATAATTAAACTTCTAGATGTTCATTAATAAAATATAATATCAATTATGGATAATTTTTCTAATTTTACATAATCTTCCATACATGTATATAATTGAGCTGATCAGGAAAACCAGGAGAACAAACACTGCCAAAAGATGAAATTGAACACTATAACTCATAAATATGGACATAAACAAACTAAATAAAATTATAATGAATCAAATAAATATATATTAGGTTATATATTAATTAATTAATTATTTTTAATTTTATTATCCTTGACATTAATGTGAATAAATCATTCAGACTTAAGTTAAGAGGATTTTAGAACACAATTTCCTTTCTTTGGTTATTCCTATTTCATGGAAAATTTATGTTTTTATTTTCATTTAATATACCTTAAATATAATTTAATATTTTCTACCTTTATTTTATAGTATATACATATTTATAATCCAATTTTGTGACAAATGAAAATATTTTTCCAAAAGAAACCTTATTTCTTAAAGAAACACTTCTCAAAATTATCTTGATATTTTTTCTATTCCACTAAATATTTATGAATCTTATAAAAAGTATGTTATTTAATTTTTATTTTAGGAAAACCAATGTTTATTCATGAAATTATGATTTATAAAATTCTATGGAAACATATTTCCTTTATATTGATTATTTAATTTCAATGACTGTTATATGTTCTATGTTGCATGAATGATTATGAAAATTTCAAGATGTGATGGGTAGACATGAAATTATATAGAACCCCAATATATTGGGTAATTTTATGTATATCATGAGATGATGTTCAAGATGCGTGAACATTATTGTATCATTTTTCACAATGATGATGTTATTATGATGCACATATGTTATGGACGAACATGATACTATCCTTGTTCACAACTATTTGTGTTAGTTTACCACCAGGACATGATGTTTAATTTTTATACATTGAAACATTCAATGCCTTCATCTAATTATTCCTCTCATGGTTACGATGATGATTCCATGCTTATTTTATGATTGTTATAATTAATCTCACCTATGTTATATTGATTCATCTTGTTATATATCCTCATACTGGTATTTTAACACACCCCTTTATTTGACGTATATCCCCAGGTGATTACTTATAGTAAGGAGAAAACGAGGGCTACTAAGAAGATAAATAATAATGAATTAAATAATTTTTATTATTTATTATGAAAATGTTCTATTTGGTCCTTAGTTTTTATAAAAACTAAACCTTTGGATCCTGGTTTTGTAATGATTTTATTCTTTTTTATCTTTAAAATGATGAAATTTTAATGTCAGAAAAGTAGGGTCTCTATTATTTCTTTTAGAGAACTATTTAATTAAAATGGGAATTATAATTAGAGAGAACTATTTAAAACCCTTAGTATGAGGCTATGTATATGAAATCACTAAGGAATATTTTCTTTAGTAAAATGATATACATAGGTATCCCTCAACATAAGAATTTAAATTAAATTTCACAAATGAATAATTTATTTATTCATGAGATGTTGAATTATGTTTTGTTCAAAAAATTTATATTTTAGAAAATTGTGGGAACTAGGAGAAAATAGGCCATCAATATATGTAAGGGAAAATGCAGTGAAAGCCTAAATGATATCCTGAATGCCTTGGGTGGTGGAGTTCATAATTTCATGGTGGTGCCTACCTAGCTATCTCAGGATATAAAAACTAACATAAATAATCTGGAACATACTCCTTTAATTAAGAGTAATAAATTTTCTATTGAGTCTTTTATGAAACAACAAACATCTACATTTAGTGTATCTTCTGATCCATTAGTCACAAAAGAGTGGGTCAACTAAATAGAGATGATATTTTTTGGGATTCACTATTCTAATATGGAGAAAGTGAATCTATCCATTTACCATTTGGATGGAGAGTCCAATCAATGGTGGTTGTTATTAAGAACAATAATCCAGTGGATGAAATTGGAGAGATAAAGTAGGAATAATTTAAGAAAACATTTCTTTAAAAATATTTCCCTTGAACTCTATGTACAATGATAGAGAGAGAATTCATAGATCTGAAGAAAAAGGAAGGAAAACCTGTCATATCTTATGGAAAAAATTTCAAAAGGCTTTAAAGGTACTCTTTATGTTTTGTTTTCAACAATGATAGAAAAATAAATATATTCTTTAGTACTTTAAAACCACACCTTCGAAAATCTCTTGAAATTAGAGACTTTGGGAGTCATGAATAAGTTATTTGACGTGATCTTAAAGTGTAGATAAAGTTTAGATAATGGTATCATGCATTTTGATATAAGAATAAAAATATAGATTTTCAATATAAATATAAAATGGAAAAGTTGGAAATAAAACTCAACCACTCACACGTCAAAAATGTTGGAAGGAGCATAATGGTAATTACCTCAAAGGGATGGGGAAATTCTTAAAGTGTGGGAGAGAAGGACACCAAACTCCTGAGCATCAAAGAGACACAAAAAATCAAGAAAATGTGTTGGGGGAAATAAGATAATCACCCATTGTTCAATGATTTATGTTAAAACAAAGGGCACTACGCAAGTTAGTGCAATTATCCCCGAGTCCTTGAGGTTAATCAGTGTTAGTAATAACCAAATAGAAAGTATCTAGGAAAAAAATATTCCATCAGTACTACTAAGGTGGAGCCCAATAATTATGTGGATATAGGTATAATAGTTATTCATTCAATAATTTTGAATGCACTATTTGATTCTGGTTCTATTTATTCATTCATATCCTGTAGGTTTAGTAAAACAAATTCAAACAACACCTAAAAATATAGAGGTTGAGTTATCAGTGAATATAAGAAACAGGTAAATTATTTCATCCATAGTATATAACTCCTACAAATAAAATATTTATATAATAAACCTCCAAATAAATCTATCCTTACTTCCTTTGGTAGTGTTTGATGCAATATTGGGCACATATTGGCTATCTTTATATCAAGACAATGTTAATAGTTAGAAAAGAAGATTAATATTCAGATACAAATTCATCCTACAATACTATAAAACTGTAAATCGGATGATTAATATCTATAAGAATCATTATCTCAAGTGTAGATATTTCATACTTATTATAAAACATATATTGTTTAAATTATTGAGATAAATGAGTGAATCATGATTGAAGACAATCCCTATGTGAGGGAGTAAACTGACATGTTCCCTAAAGAATTTCCAATTATTCATCATGAATAAGAGGTTCATTTATCAATTGATCTTATTCTAGGATCTTCAAATATATAAAATACACTTTATATAATGTCCACCGTTGAGTTAGAGGAACTAAATAATTAATTACAAGGGAATCTATGCAGGGGTTTCATATGACCAAGTGATTCACCATGGGGTGCACCGGTCCCTTTTTCAACAAAAAGGATAGATCAATGTGCATATTCTTGATTATTATTAGATCAATAAAACCATGATAAATAATAATTATCCCCTTCCATGTATATAAGGCATTTTCGATCAACTGTGTGGGGCCAAATATTTCTCTAAGGTGGACCTTTAGTCGGGATATCATCAATTAAAGGTGTGGAAGGAATATATTTTTATGATTTACTTTTAAATGAGGTTTGGAAATTATGAGTTCTTTTAGATGCCTTTAAAACTCACTAATGAGGCATAAATATTCATGGAATTAATGAATATAGTATTTATATATTACCTTGACAAATTTTTGGTAGTATTTATAGATGATATTTTGATATACTACACGAGAAGGGAGGAACATGAGGAGCATTTTAATACTATGATGAAGAATTTAAAAAGTGATATTTTTTTAAAAGTATAGTATATATGAGTTTTCGATGGAAGAAGTAAAATTATTATGGAATGTTATCAGCATCAAAGGAATATTTTTGGACCCTTCCAAGATAATGGAAATCGAAGAGTGGCACATAGAAACATCTATAACGAGGATCCATAGTTTCCTTTTTCTATATTTTTAATACCAATGATTCATGAGGAACTTCTCATGATTGTAAAACCCACTATCCAAGATGAGTCGAAAGAGAGAAAAGTTTTTTTGGACCAGTGAATGTAAAGAATGCTTTAATTTTTGAAAAAGAAGCTTACCAGTATACTAGTACTCACACTATTGACAAGTGGGGAACTATTTATGGTATATAATGATACTTAAAAGAAGGTATTAGGTTGTTTAATGATTAAAAATGATAAATTCACTACCTAGACCATAAATAAGATTAAAATTCATGAGAAAAACTATCCCATACATGATCTAGAGTTGGCAGCTATGATCTTAAAATTAAAAATCTAGCAACATTATCTCTATGGGAAGAAGCATCAAATATATAATGATCATAACAGCCTCAAATATATATTCACATATAAGTATATTAATATGATACATTTAATATGGTTATATTTTTATTGAACCTCACTTTTCATACATCAACATTACATTACTTTCACAAAATACTTACCACATTACAAAAACAGATGCCCACAGACTATCTTGGGTTAGTTCCTTTGGAAACATGGAAACATAAACGTTAAGAAATGAGTGAGATTATATCCCATTATGTTATCTAAGACTATAACCCCTATTATAAAACCTTTAATATATCTTCATAACCAAGAGAAGGGAACACAAAAAGGGGTGTGGTCAGATGCTCAGTAATTATAAATAAGAGAGATATGTAAGCATAAAAATGAGCATAAGGGTATGAGAACTTGATCATAACATTATAAGATCATACACAATGAATTAAATATCATAATCACGAATCATGAAATAAATATTGGTTGTTTATAAGACATAAATAATAAGGTAATTAAGAATAAAAGACATGTAATAATAATATAGGAATAAAAAATTGAATTATAGAAAACACACAAGCATACATAATTATTTCCATAGTAGTCAAGGCATCAATTATAAGGCCATATTACTAGTATGGGTTCATTACCAATAACAACTTTGTAGTAATGGTTCACTACCATGGATATCTTAGTAGTATGAATTCACTCCCTAAACTATCCTGACAATCATGGTTTAACCGTATGGCCATCTTAGTAGTATGAGTTAACTCCCCTTACCATCATGGTAGTCATGGTTAACTTCAATAACCATGTTAGTAGTCAAGGTTCACTCCCAATACCATATTATTCTTTCCCATGAGATTAAAATATTTAACCAATGTATTAGAGGGATATATAGGTCCCACCCAGCTTATAATGAAATCATATAAATGGGTGACACAAGATCATAAACAGTCATATCATAAACCATGAAATGAAATGGGTTTCATAAAAATGTAATTATATCTTAAAATATGGAAAAATAAAGGTTTTATAATATTTTCATCAATGTAAAACCTGTGAAATATTTGGTTTCATATATATAAAACCCATTAAAGAGAAACTAATTTCATAAACATAGAACCCATGAAAGAGAAACATATTTAAAAAAAATATAACTCTAGAGAGAGAAATGGGTGTCATAAGCATAATTACATCAAAACATAAACCGTTAAAGAAATAATATGAATGGAAATATTGGATAATTTCCCATAAGGTAATTATTAACATCAAAATATGTAATCTTATATGGAAAGTAATTTTGAAATATCTTTTAAAAACATTTCTAGAGGAAAATATCAATTATTCTTTGAAAAAGGATCCTTAAAATATAAAGTATTTAAAAAAAATTTCATATAAAATAATTTGAAAATTTATAATAAAATCTTGAAATCATATTAAAAACCTTTTACATTGAAAATTTATCAAATAATTTTGAATAAAATTTGAATTTTTTTCCATGAAAACTTATAAAATAATCTTGAAAAAATTTCGAAAACAATTTTCATTGAAAATAATTAAAAAATCATGAAATGATTTTTAAATCCTTTTTACTTGAAAATAATTTTATAAAGACATAAAAATCCTTTAAATTATTTTCCTTGAAAACAACCTTTTGAAAACTTATAATGGACGTTTCTGAAAATAATTTAAAACACTTTAAAAAAATGTTGCTTTGAAAACATTTTTCATTGAAAACCACCATAAAACAATCAATTTATAGAGCATTAGGAAAAAATTTTCATTTAAAAATAAAATTTTAAAATTTTAAAATAATAATTAAGGGGATTTTTGTTAGTATGGTGGGTAAATACGTTCATGTCAAACATTTATTTTTCAGCATAAAATGTTTAGAATAGTGCCTCAACCAGAAAATGACAATAATATAACTATTTAAAAACCCTTTTATTAAAAATTTAAAACATGGGAAAGAATTTATTTTAAATATAATTATATAACATGATATTATTTTTTGAATCCATTTAGAAAACATGGTTTTAAAGGAACACAAATGTTTGATCGAAAAGAGAGATAAAGTCAGACTTTCATAAAAACACATTCTTTATCATTTTATGTACCAGAGAGTGGAAAATGGTACCATTACATTGATATAAAATTAATGAAAAAAGGTTAATAATTTTTTTTTATTTTTTAGAGATTGATCATAATAAATTAGAAATGGGAGCATAATCATAAGAAATCTTGAAAAACGGTGAGATTGTAGCTATAAACAGTTACCAATTTAATAACATTGAATCATAAAACAAAAGAAAAATTAAATTAAATGATAAAAAACATATAATTGAAAGAATTATATTAATTATATAAAAAATCAAATATTTTATGTAAACCTCATGGAAAAATATAAGAGCATAACATGGCATGTGTCTCAAAGAAGGAAAATTGAGAAAAAAAATTACATTACCGATTTTCTAAAATTTAAAACATAAACCCCATGAAAGGAAGATCATAAAATTGATTTATAAATAAAAATAAATTTATTAATAGTAATAATATGATAAATCCATTAGTATTATACACACTACATAATAAATGAGAGGTGAATAATACTTGTATCTCCCAGAAATAAAAAGTGAGATGAATTTCCCTTTCCTTATGTCTTGACTCTCTTCATAATAATAAAAACCTCCAATATAATAATAAAATTTTATTATACATAATTTATAGACAAATATTTTTATATATAATACCATATATTTTTTTTATTATGAATTTATATTAACCACATATTAATTATTCCAACTTAAGGATTCACATTGGGAAATATCCGCTTTGTTTTTCGCATGTCTTAATTTGTTTTTATTTTTTGTCCTCATACTTATATCATGATTTCCAGAATGTAAACCACAATATAAATATAATTTATATTCAGTATATAAATATTTATAATAATCTAAATTAAATTTAAATATTAATTTGAATACACTGTTCAAGGAGACGGTAGGCCATACGTAAGCATGAATGTGGGTTTTGTTTTTTATTTGTAATATTAAAACAAAGAAAGAAAGTAGAGGAAATATATGTATATGTATAATATCAATAAATTATCACTATTATTTCTTATATATCATATAATTTCAATAAAAACATCTTCAATACATTCTATGTAGTGTGTGACTTAATCACATCGCTTTGTGGAGGCAGTAGAACGCACTTCCCAAATTAAATTTTCGTATTTACACAAAATTGATAGCATGAAGGTAGGATTCATATAATAACTAAATAATCATAAATAAAGAATAAATTTAATATATATAATATAAAAATAGTGTGTCCATCATAATTAGAAACTATGAGATGTTGTAAAGGTAAAACGAACAACATCATTTCGTGAGGTGGTAGTTCGCCATATAGAATAATGGTAAGTTCAATACCGATTAGATAGTAGTGTGTATAAGTGTAGGTATAAACATTATAATAAAAAAATATGAGTTTATTGATGATAATTTTTTTATTATATGGGAATGAAATATGAACAATTTTGGTTATGTAGAGAGATAATAAAATGAAGGAGCTTAAGGAAGGATGTTACGTCTTCTTTGGGTAACTCCTTTTACTTTGAAGAAAAGAGATTCCATGGATTTATTTATTAAAAAAGGGAGGGTTTAAGGAGGATTTTAGGGATTTTTTAAATTTTATTGGGAATATATTTTTTGAACATAAGTGTCCTAATAGGTTTGAATAAGAGGGAGTGGTGGTGGTCTTTTACAGTGTAGGGAATGGACACAATTGGCATTTTTGAAATCAAGTTAGGTGTACCCATGTTTTTACATAAAAAAGTCATAAGAATAAAACATAACTCAATAAATTATGGATTATGGACTAAATATTTCCATAAAATGGGTGTTTCACAAGTTTTTAGGTTATTTTGGCCCTTAATGTTAAGGTTTAGTCTCTTATTAAGCTTAATTTTACCATAATCACTATAATTAATTTTAAACACTTTCATAGATATTTTTTTCAAAAAATTAATTTAATAATATTAGAATATAAATATTATAATTATTAACACCTTTTATGTAAATTTTTTTAAATTCCATTCATAGAAGTAGGAAATATTAGTTTAATGCTAATCTCACAGATATGGAGAGAAAGCAGGTTTTTAAAGTGAGAATGTTTAAAATCCCATCAAGATTTTATGTCTAAATTCAATATAAGAATGATTATAATGACATAAATTGTATTAATATATTTATATTTGATGTATTATGTCTTTGAAAAAAATTTGAAATATAATTTAACCATATAAATATATTAGATGAAAACGAATTTTTGAATTAAAATTCAGTATTTTTCATTATTCACCCAAAAATGATTTTCTCATAAAAAACGAAAAACTCACACTAATATAATTTAAACAATAAGAATTCGGAAATTATAATTATTTTGTAAAATTTAATTCATTAAATTATCTAAAATTAATTTTATTTTTGTTCATAGAAGGACATAAAAAGCAGTTCTTTTGAGAAAATAATATTTCCAAACATATAAAGACATTACAAAAAATTATATGTTTTATTAATATAAAAAAATTATAAATAATTTTTAAAAATTTATTTTTACTATTCTTATTATTATGTTTAATTACAATGTGATAAATATATTTCTTAAATAATTATAATAAAAAACTTAATTTTTGAGAAACTCAATATTGTTTGTAAGACAAGCCAAGTCTGTGTTCCTTATAAAGTGAGCCAAGTTGGTACTGTGGGTTTCCAAAGAAATATATTGGGGTATCATTTAATAAAATATTAACATGGTTTATCTTAAAAATCAATAATAACATGGCGCAATCATATAAAACAAGTTTTATTCTGTGCTGCATGAAATGCATAATACAAGAAAGATTAAAGTAATTTGAAAAAAAATATTTCACAAAACTCTGGGTGTTACATTCTAACCCCCTTAAAATAAATTTCAACTAAAAATATTTCTTGTTTTTCAATGTTTTAATACATAAATGTTCCATTCATAGAAACCTACATAGTGAAAATGAACACAAAAATTTCCTTTAAAAAGGGAAAGTTGGAACCATAACAATTACCAAGAGTAACTCATAGTTTGGATTCCACATAGGAGAACATAGGTGGGAATTAATGACATAAAATTAATGGAAGACCAAAAATATTTGTATGTAGGGATTGAGGTCAGCAATCACAAACAAGTGGATGGTTAATGAAAAGTTGAGGGCCACAAATTCATAAATTTGTGATGATTTAAAAAGGATATCAGTTCAACAAAAATTAATGTATTATGATTTTTTTTTAATTTTCCCAATGTTGAGTAATTATTTTATTGACCAATAATATAGGAAAATATAATAAATTTATATATTTTAATAAACACAATTTCATTCTTTTTTTGTTCTTTATTCAATTCCTAATTCACCCATTACTTTAGGAAATGGATATCCAAAAATTAACTTTGATGCTTGAAGAACTATAATAACCTTATAATGGATTTTAAGGCCCATAAATGAATGAAAAGTAAAACTATTTTTCTAAAACTATTATTTAAAATCAATATTTTCAGTACATTAATCTCTAAACATAAAAATTAACACTACTAGTTCATCATTAATATTTATTCATCAATTTTTTTTAACTAAATACAATAATTACACATTAACTAGGACATCACATATCCCATTGGTTGGCATGGAACCCATATCGACCTTTAGTCATGGGTTCATAACCAATGTAATTGAGGTATTTTATGGGTTGTCACTTAAATAAAGGTTTCCTTTTTCTAAAACATAATTTATGTAATTTAAAAAATAAATATGATAGACATCCTTGAAATTGGGTTAATCCTTAAATTGCCTTTTAACTGAGTATTTCAATACAATCTAAATACATAAATACTTCATTAAAATTTTAACTTATGTTTTCCATGAATGATTAACTTTATAACCCTTCATAAAGATGAAAATATAAAACATTAGAAAGAAGGTCATGAAATCAGCTTAACATTGATCACCCATATATCACAAAGTGTCTCTTAGTTTTCAAAATCCAAACATGTTAATATAATCATAATATATTATCTTGAAACATGGTAATAACCTAAATTATTATATATAATTTTTGAAAACATGCATGTTTCCTTATTACAAAGATTATTGGATCAATTACTTTAATCAAATAAGTTGTAAACTTCATCCATGATAACATAGACAACTTTTCAACGAATCCTTTATCAGTTTTGTTGCAATAAATACCATCAAATTTAATTTTTCACATCCAATATATCATTATCCAAACATCATTATATCAAAATTATAAATAAATTAAGGGTTACATTCCCCTAATAAAAATCTAACCTTTCGTGAAACCACCATTCTAGTTCTTCAAAACCACTCAACATATTCAAGTAAATCATGAGAAAAAAATAAACTAAAAACCCTTTTATATTTCACCATTCATTTAACATAATTATATTATCCAAATATATAAAAACCTAGATTATCCCAATTCATCATTAATCCATAATATGGCTATATCATCCTATTATTTAATACGCATTTTCTTTCACATTTCATCCATAGTCTCATCATCATCAGAGATATAACCATTACACATACCACATTTCTAATTCTCTTATTGATATTTCCAATTAGGATATCTATTTATATAATTACCAGTCATTCCAAACACATGGAATTTAACCATTAATTATGTCTTAGGGAGGCTAATATTCCCATATGTTTCATTAACTAAACCCTTCAATTTTCATTGGTATTTACTTGCTTTGTTTCATTCTTATCCACTGTCAAAACATATTATTATTCCTATAAGACATTAACTAAGGAGATTTTTTCATATTCATGACAGAAAGGAAAATTAATATTATTTCCTCCAAGGTCTACATTATCCAAACATTCATTTAACTCCTTACTTCTATGCCCTAGTGAGTCTGAGAGTTGGTTAAGGTACACATTGGTAATTATGTTCTGTGAAAAATAATTAGGCATGATCACAACATCTTTTACTCTATTCATCATCCCATTTGACTCCTAATCAAAATATTATCCATGACATTCATCTTTAAACCTATTTATTATAGTTCCATCCATTGACTAAAACTAGAAAGAATAGTGTGTGAATTAATTATCATAAAGGAACACCACATAATCCTAAAAATGAATTACTTATAGGATGTCTAAATCATGAAACTGAATAATTCAATCTAGGAAAACATAGGTTTATACCAGGATATTAATATTCAACTTCTTTATAAATCCTTTATGATATTTTATGAAGAGTTTTTTAATTTCAAAAGAATATCCCCTGTGAGTATTAAACCAGGGGCACAATAAGGCCCGTTGTAGTGTACCAGGTTGCACAGAGTTAGGCTTGACACACCCTATCGAAGATGGTACTCCATGGTACACCTATTCTGGAACTACATACACATGTAATATCTAGAAATGGATGTATTTATAGTAAACCACTCAATCTATCTTTTACAAAAATCTGAGGACATTTTCCTAAATGTTAACTCATCCCGATACGTATCTTTAGAGACATCCCTAGACACATCCCTAGTAATATACCTAGTATCTGGATAAAAATTTTTTCATTATAATTTCCAAAATTTTACTAAAACATCACTCTAATAAAAATTATATAGAAACTAACTTTTCATACATTAACATTACATTACTTTTTTCATAATACATAACACATTACAAAAAATAGACGCTTAATGACCATGTGTTATATCCCTTTGCCGATCTATTAGGTGAATCTTTCACCAAATTTTTGTTTTCCCATTTTTCTATATACATATATGGATGAGAATGAATTAAAAGGATACTTATAATGGAGAATTTATATATTTTTTGGACTCTCATCTTTAACCGGCCTTTTGTGCAGGCTGTAGGAGGATTTCACGCCATGTAACTAGGTTACACGATGTATAAGAGTTGATGGATGAATGTCGTGAAAGGATTCAAACTATTAAAGGTTATGTGACATGAGAATATATAACACGTCATGAGTAAATAAAATGTCATATTTTAATATAAAGAAATGAGTTTTCCAGTTTAAATGAGGCTTTGGAAGTTACACATTGTGTAACCTTAATAGACGTCGTGTAACACCCCACGTACAGTGTTAAAAAATGAATGTTTCTGATTTTTTTAGTTCATTCTCTAGACTACCTTTCTCTCAAACCAGGTAAATTACTTGATTATTTTAAAAGACTATTCTACTTATGTATAGATATGTTTGGAATTTAATATTTGCTGCAGTTGTGGTGCATGTCTCTGGGTAAGCTACCTTTCTGCTTCTTCATTTCCATTGATCAAGGTGGCACCCATGGGTTGAATTATTAGATCCATTGACCTAAATCAGTGTTTATTATTATCATATTCCAAGATTCATTGTGTGATCCTATTACAAAGGTCATTCCATTTCCAGTTGTGGTGTGAAAGGTGTTCGTTGTTGAGGTGCATGGTGTTTCCTCTTCTCTTACAACCCTCCTTCTCAATTGGATCAATCCTAAGATGCATATACTGGATTATATGGTCTCCATTAGAATTTTGGGGATTAATTTTTCTTTGATCCCATTGTGGGCATGTGCAGCCCGAGTTTCGAGGTAGGTGGTTTCGTCTCGAGCCTATATTGATGAACCATGTTGTTCTTGTTTTATAAAATTATTTATAAAATGAATTTTCATGATTTCTTTATGTGTGTCGAAAAGAGTTTTTAAAAAAAATAATGATTTTACCCTGGTTGTCGATAAATGGAAAGAAAATGGGTATTTTTAAGGCATTCAAATGGATTTTGTAATGGTTATGAAATGGGTTTTCAAATAATTATAATGAATTGTGAAAAACGAGAACATGGGTTACCTTGGAACTTAGGTGGAAGGTTTATCTTGAGGTTTTAATCTATTGATTTTGATTATCAAGAGTTTTACTCATGTGAATTTATTCTATTTCCAAGGCTTGTTGTCTTAGGGGATTTTTATTGATATTAATGGGGGGGGGTACTAATGGTGTATTAATCTACTTTATCGGACTATGTTCTAGGAGCTAGAATGTAAACTGAATTGATTGTGGTATGAGTAGTCTTCTAGTCTGACCTATAGTGATCCTTGGTGTTGTTACCCTTTCATTTTCTTTTTATTACTTAGAAAACTTTAGCCTTGATATACATATTTATACTTGAAAAAGATGATAGGTAGAAGATTTTTTGAAATTGATATACTTGCTTTTGTTTTTAGAATTGTGATAAAGAGGAAATGTTTACCATATTTTATATAAAACTGATTTGTTTCTTATCATTCCATGTTTATTTAAAATAAGAATACATGAATTGTTATACAAAGGATTATTATGTAACACCTAGGTGGGATCCTATTGAGCCTGTTAACTCACACCCTGTGCACCTCTTCGGTGGTGTATATACCTTTGTATGTATTCCAATGTATGGAAATGAAAGTTGCTATAGTGAGGCAGTGAGGTGTCATGTTAGCTGAGTTGGGTAGCTGGTGGTGAGATGGAGGGAGTTCATCTACACCATTACATGAAGTAACTATTTGGTTTTAGTACTTTGTATTGGGACTTGTCTCTTGGATCTTTAGCCACCTGACAGTACTTTTTTCCACCACCTTTCTTACAATTATGGCATATATTTTTCGATTACTATTGTCCTTATTTATCTTTATATATATATATATATATTCCATGTTGTTTTTCAGGTTGGGACAAGTCGTTCCCTCTTGTTTGTTGTTCGATGTCGAAGTTCTTGTATTCATCCCATAGGTATCAGGAATACCCTTCAGGTATGTGAAAGAATGGGTCAGGTTCTAGGTTTGAGGATAACTCGTGTCAGTTCCTTACAAATTGGTATCAGAGGAGGTCCATACTAAATATTCCTTGTCTTGGGACATCTATTATATTAGAGATGGGATTTTCGGGACTTGAGAGGTATGTTGTGATAATTTCCAGAACAACTCTTATTGTGATGAGACTCATGTTTCCACAGGATTTTGGGATATATATCTCTAGTGTTGGGTTTTGTTTTAAATGCCAATTTACACATACAGGCTTTCTCTTTTAAACTGATATTTTTGTTGTTGTTTGATTTTCCTTATTCTACGATGTCAATTAGTATTCCTCTGATACATCATCAATGAGTTCCTCGGGAGGATGTGGTTGATTCTCATCAAGGGAATCCACCAATAGATCAGAATACCATAAATACTATAATAAAAGTTGTGCATATCATTGATCAAAATGTACCATGATTTAATAACATAGTTATTATGGTTCAATCAAGAGTTGGAGGAGAGAGATATCAATATCAAGAATTCATGCGTGAGAATCCACCATACATTAAAGGGACTAATGATTCTTAAGAGGTGGGGACTAGATGGATTGTATCAGTAAAATCATCTACTTTTGGAGACACCTGAAAATATATGGGTAAAGTGTTCAACATTCAAGGTTGAGGGTTCTAACAAGAGATGGTGGGATTATATGGTCTAGGAAAATAGACACGGGGACTTGTATTGGAAGGGATTCAAAACCCTATTATTCCAGTACTTTTTCCCAGAGTCCCTAATGTTTTCCAAGTATCTGGATTTCCTAAATTTAAAACAGGTAGATCATTCGATGTCATTATACACACATGGATTTTTTGAGCTTGTCCATTTTTCTCTAGACATAGGGAAGAATAACTAGCTCAAGGTTCTTAAGTACCTACAAGGTTTGCGACCAGATATCAGATCACATGTATTTATGTTGAAAATTTATACTTATGTGAAGATGGTAGATTGACCTATGACGGATGAGATGGATATGGAAGGAATGTTTGTATTTTGAACCTCTTCTCTTCCATCTATCGACAGCTTCATTGGAATGCATGGGAAGAAAATAAAATGGAAGGATTATCACAGAAGTGGTGGTGTTGAGTCTCATTATTAATCCTCCTCTGCACCGTCTGATACAGTTAGAAGTGTTTCACTGACTTACTATCAGTGTGGTATGGTTAAAAACACCACACATTATTTTCCTATGTCTGTGAAGGCATGAAACATTTGTGGATGCATTGGTCACTTTTAAAACTTCTATCATGATATGAATATACCTTTTTATTGTCAGGATTATTCCATATAATGGTTACTGTGGTGCAGTTATAAGATTCAAATACTATAGGGATCCAGCCACATGCATCAATAGTGAAGCACTTTGACTTGGTAAATGAGTTTTTAATGAAATTCCATGTAGTTATGACAATAGTGAGAGGTATTATCCTTATTAAATCTTTATTAGAGATTTCATTATTTTATACTAGTTCATCCCACTCATTTATATCTACACATTTTTTTATATTCTTAAACATCCAAAAAAAATTATTCCCTTTGTAATGGAGTTAGAGAAACCTCTTATTAAGAGAAGAGAGATAGGTTTTTACTGTTCTTATAGTTCCTTAATGGTAGCTGATAAAGAGTTGTCCTGGGATTTTCTCATTCTTGATCTTGATCTGTTGGACATCATTATCTATATGGATTGGCATGTACCCCATCGATCTGAGGTTGATCATTATCATTGGTTTGTTTAATTTATTTTTGTTTATGGGAGATCTCATGTGTTTTAGGGGGAGTGGGACCCTAGGTCTTGTCGTATAAGACCTTCACACCCAGATATTATGAGTTTTTTGTATTCTGTTGATGGTGAGAACAATTATGTCTATACTATTGTTGATCTTTCCATTATTTTTTTTTGGAATTTCCTGAAATTTTCCCAGATGAAATCTCTGGTCTTCCTCTAGAGAGAGGCAGAGTTTACAGTTGACCTAGTTCTGGGTAAGTATCCAATATCAATACCTTCTTATTTTATGGCACCAGTAGCGCTGAAAGAGCCCAAGATTCAGTTGGATGACCTATTTCAAAATGGTTTCGTATTCCCTGGAATTTCACCTTGGGTATCCCATATTCTCTTTTCCAAGATGGAAGATGGTTAACTTAAATTGTGTATAGGGTATAGGAAGTTGAATAAGGTAATAATTAAGAACAAATATTCTTTACTTTTCATGGATTATTCATTTTATTGGTTAAATAGGGAAACATAGTTTTCAGATATTAATATTCGGTCAGGTTATCATCAACTAAGTGTTTGGGATTCTAATATACTGAAGACAAATTTCAGGATTAGGTATGGCCATTATGAATATCTTGTGATGTCGTTTGGATTGGATAACTCTCCTGTAGTATTTATGAATTTGATGAATTATATATTCCATAAATATCTTTAAACATTTGTGGTAGTGTTCATGGATTATATTTAGATTTATTTGATATATGAGCATGAGTACGATCACCATATATGTTTTTTATGGAAGTTTTGATATGTCACCATTTGTATGGAAATCTTTCAAAATGTAATTTCTAGATAAATATACGATGTTTATAGGGAATATGATTTTTGAACATTGAATATCAATTGATACTGGGAAGGTGAAGACTATATAGTCTTGAAAGGACCACAATATGTCTTTGAGATACTGAGATTTCTTAGTCTGACTGGATACTAACTGTGGATTTTTAAGGATTTATTTACAGTGACATCACCTTTCACCAATCATACCTAGAAAATGATGAAATTAAAATTGGATTTGATGTATCAGTATTCTTTCCATGAGCGTAATTGAATACTGACATCAGATCCTATTCTAATAATACCAGATCTGGATGAGGGGTATGTGGTATTTTTTGATCCTTCTAGTGCTGGTTTGAGATGAATTCTTATACAATATGACCATGTGGTAGCTTATGGATCTTTTCATATTTTACCGCCTGAGAAAATTAACCCTCTCATGATTAAGATCTTTCCATAGTTATTCATGTGCTTAAATGTTGATGTCAGTATCATTTTAAAGAGAGATTCCTAGTTTTCCCTAATCATAATTGTTCGAGTCATATATTTTCTCAAAAAAACATAAATATCAGACAGATACAATGGGTAGAATACCTTCAGACATTTGACTTCGATATCACCTACACCCTAGGAAAGGGAAATTTTGTTGTAGATGGTCATAGAAGGAAAGTACCATTATAGGCTATTTTGGAACCGAAGGTGGGGCATAACCTTATGAGGATTTTCACTCAGTTGAACTTGGGTGCTTAGTAGGATGTTTCAGGTATGGTTTTGACTAATGTTTAGTTATCATCATCTCTCATAGAGTATATTTTCCAATGTTAGCACTATGATGATGAGTTTAGAAAAATTCAAGAAAGACTTAATGGAAGGGAGAATGTTTTTGGTTGGTATCTATCTTCAAGTGGTATGATCCACTTTGGGATGTGGTTTCTCATCCTAGAATATGTGAGGAGTTTATTCTTGTGTTATTATCATAGATATTTGGGGTACTTCCATCCATGAACTATGAAGATGTATTATGACGTGAAACGAATATTTTATTGGCTAGGTATGATTTGTGTCATTTTAGATTTTTCATCCCACTATTTTCACCTATAAATGGATAAAGGAGGATAACTTAAAACACTTTTCTTTACTTAAACCTCTTTCGGTGCCAATATAGAATTGATATGAGGTATACATATATTTTTTGTTAGATTATCACAAACTACCTAAGGGAAAAATTCTATCCTGGTAGTTGTTGATCAGTTGATGAAGTCTTCTCATTTCATTCTGATCAAGGATACCAATAAGGTTGAATATCTAGATAAGTTGTATTTGTATGAGATTTTAAGGTTACATGGGAGTTCTTCTATCATTTTTTTATTGGGATCCTAGGTTTACCTCAAGGTTTTTTAGGAGTCACCAAGAGGAGATGAGAACTCAGGTCAAGTTGAGAACAAATTATCATCCATAGACAATTGGTTATATGGAGTGGGTAATTCATATTTTGGAAGACACACTTTGTGCATGTGTCCTAGATTTCGGTGGATCATGGGATAATCGATTGGGACTGGTTTAGTTTTTTTACAAAATAGTTATTAGTCATCGATAAGAATATATCCATTCGAGGTATTGTATGTTCACCCACTAAGATCACATCATTGTTGGGAAGAAGGGAGAGAAGTATCTTTAGTTGGACCAAGTTTGGTCTAAGAGACATAGGTAATGATTTAGGATGTACATCGATGTATGGTTATTGGCCATAGTTGACATAAATCATATGAGGATTGGAAATTTAATCCTCTAGAGTTTTTCATTAGTGACTAGGTTTTCTTGAATGTTTCTCCTTAGTTGGGTCATCATCGACATGGATAAAAAGGAATGTGGATTCGAAGATATGTTGGACCATTTGAGGTCACTGAGTATCTTGTAAAGGCTGATTATAAATTACCATTTCCAATTCAAGGATAGGTATTCATGATTTTTTCTAAATGTATCAACTCAATAAGTACCCTCTTGAGACCGCTCATGTTCAAAGTTGTGATGAGATTGAGTTAGAACCCGATGTTTCTATTTGGGAGAATCCAGTGGAGATCATTGATTCTCTAGTGAATGTATTACTTGGAAAGTTGATTCCATTGGTCATATTACTGTGGGAACAAATATAGGATTCTCATGAGACATAGGAACATGATATATTGATGATGGTGTAGTGGACTCTGCGTTTTCTAGGGATTACTCCTTCCACATGACTTACTGGGGAAATAAAGTATTTATTTTGAGGAGTTTGTAACATATTGTTACTGATATTTTTCAGAAATATTTCACATAATAATGGTTTTGCATTTTTTCATTGTCTATATAGGGCTAAGAATATATTGGGAGGACCCCTATAATGGTGAAGTCACATATTTGTCGGACTCTGAGATTTCACTAGACTTTTTTTGTAGGATGTAGGAGGATTTCACGCCATGTAACTAGGTTACATGACATGTAAGAGTTGATGGATGCAAGTCCTTAAAGGCTTCATGCTTTGAAAGGTTACACAATGTTAAAAGATCTTACCAGTTTAGATTTAATAAAAGATACTATTTTAATATGAGGAAATGGGTTTCTGGTGTATATGAGGCTTTGTCTTTTACTTGTTGTGTGATTGTGTTACACATCGTGTAACACTTTGTATATAGTTTTTATAATAGGTCTGCATCTAATTTTGTTTTGGATCATTCTCTAGAATCCTTTTCTCATGACTCAAGGAATTTCCCATGTGATTTTGGGAGACTCATATTATTCTATATTGATCCATTCGATGTTCTATCTCCCTTGTAGTTGTGGTGGATCTCTATGGTTAAGGGAGGTTTCTACTTCTTCATAGCCATTGATTGTGGTGGTGTCTGTGGGGTGAATTATTGGATCAGTTGACCTAAATTGGTGTTTCTTATTGATTTCATCCAAGATCAGTTTCGAAATTCTATTATGGAGGCCATTCCCTTATTAGTTGTGGTTTATTGGGTGATTTTTGTTGAGGCATGTGGTGTGTCCTCATCTCTACTAGCCCTCCTTCACAATTGGATAAATCCTAATAAGTGTCAATTGGATTCTAGGATCTCTACTGGAATTGTTGGTGGATTCTATTGTGGGAATGTGTGACATGTTTTGTTAAGTTAGGTGGTTCCATCCCTAGAATATGTTGATGAACCATATTGTTATTATTTTATAAACTAAATTATAAAAATAATTGGCATGATTGTTTGGTGTTTTTTGTATTTATTTTCTAATGAAAAAAATAGTTTTTCTCTGGTCGTTGATAAATAGAAAAAGGGTTATTTTTAAGGGATTTAAACAGATTGTTAATTTTTTTGAAAATGATTTTTCAAAGCATTGTAATGAATTTTAAACAAAGGTCACATGGTTTACCTTGGGAACATGGGTGGAAGGTTTAGCCCGAGGTTATTTTCCATTGTTTATGATAATTAGGATCTTTCATCATGAATATTTAATCTATTTTATAGGATTTTTTTTCTAGGGGAATGATATTGAATTTGTTAGGGTATTTTACTCATGGGGTATTCCTCTACTTACAAGGACTTTGTTATAGGATCCACATTTTGCACTTAATTGATTGTGGTATGATTAGTCAGCTAGTCCGACATATAACGATTCTTGGTGTTGATACATGTGCTTCTATTTTATATTTCTTGGATTTGTTGTTTTATCCTTGATATGAATGTTTACAATTGATAATGATGATATAGAAAATATGAATTGAAATTGATATACCTTCCTTTGTTTTCAGAACTATGATAAAGGTGAAATATTTACCATGCTTTCTATAAAACTACTATACTTCTTAGCATATGATGTTTTATTTGAAATAAGTATACATGAGTTTTTATTTATAGAATTATTATGAAACATCTAGGTTGGATCGTATTAAGAATGTTAGCTCAAATTTCATGAATATCTTCAATGGTGCATAGGCCTTTATATGTATTCCAATACTTGGAAAGGCAAGATGCCGCAGTGTGGTGCTGAAGATTCATGTCAGATGAGTTGGGTAGATGGTGGTGAGATAGTGGGAGTTTTTCCATGCCATCACATGTAGTAGCTATTTGGTTTTGGACCTTTGTAGTTGGAATTTCCTTTTTATGTTTTGATACTTTACAATTGTTGTTTCTACTATCTTTCTTACTATTCTGGCATATATTTATTAGATTTCCTATGTTCCATCCTTCACTGTGTATATATATTCCATCTTGTTGTTGAAGTTGGGTGAAATATTTCCTTATATTTTTTTTTCAACTATCGAGTGATTTTTGATAGCCCATTGGGATCAGGAATTCCCTTTGGGTATGTGAAGGAATGGGTTGGGTGCCAGTTTTCAGGGTAACCTGGTTTGGTTCATTACACCGTGTTAGTTTAGTGCCTTTAGAAAAATGGCAATGTAACAACTGTACATGAGTGAGCTCCATTATATCATACTAGGTTCTCCAAGACTATAACCCCTATTAGAAATATGTAACCTAGAATATATATACATAGTATGGGGAAGAAAATAGAAAAATCGGAAATCTTAGATTCCCAATAAGGGTAAATAATGGAGATATGCTTGCATAAAAATGAGCATGAGGGTATGAGAACATGAGAATAACATTAGATGATCTTACCTTTCATATCAAAGACCATAATCATGAATAATTCCATAAATGTTGGTATTTAATAATAAATTAATCATAATTAAGTAAATGACGTAATACAAATAAGAATAAATTAGTAATAATACATGCAATTATGGAAAACACACAATCATATAATATTATTTCCATATTAGTCATGGAATCACTACCAAGGAAATCTTAGTAGTATGGGATCACTCCCCATACCATATTGGATGACATGGATCACTTCCATGGCTATCTTATGTTGGAACCAAGGCTATTCAAGGATAATATTGGAGTATGGTTTCTGTTTATTTTCTATAATCTCATGGATGACCAGTGAGGTTGAAAGGAATATGATCATATGTTTAAGTATGAAAGTAGTTGTGAAGTTGGTACTATTTCCTAGTGTCTGCCAATTTTTTGGGCCTCAAAATCGAGAATTTGTTCATAGGAATGTATGGAATGAAGAATTTAGAAGGAATTTAGCAAAGGGAGAAAACTGTGTGGCCTGGGAAATGGACTGTGTACCATGTCCGGGAATGGATTGTAGAACGTCTACAAAACAACAGGAACGGTACACAAAGTAGTTCGTGGAACCAAAATTGGTTCGTGTTTAAGGTATGTAGATGGAGGAATATAGTAAACAGAAGGCTATAGGTTCATGGGATAGATTTAGTTCGTGGGACAGGAGTGGTACGCGGTGAAGGATGTACCAAATGAATGATTTGGTAAATTAGGTTAGTGGATTTTCAGATCCATTTTTTCCTATATAAGGAGCAATACTCCCCTTTGTTAAGTGGTGTGATTGGAGTTTAAAAATTAAGGAATAAATTTGGTGAAGTCCAAAGTTTTTTGTGGAAGAGAAGACTGTACACTGAAGGAATGATCTGTGTAAGGAAAAATAGTCTGTGGAAGATAGCGTGATTCGCGGAGGAAGCTATCACTGTACGTGGTAGACTAGGGTGGTATAAAAAGCTCTTGTGGTATGCAGAGAAGTAGTGGCTGAAGGCAGTTCATGAAGGTGGTTCAGAGAGGATGTTTGTAGAGGTAGAATATAGAGGTGGTTTGTGGAGAGGCGATCTGGGTACCATACCCACTAATGAGTATGCAGAGGAGGTAAGGCAGTACACAACACACCCAATAAAGCCTCAAAAGAGACCAAATTAGTTTTCAAAATTAATTTCCAAAACCTTTCAGTGTGTTGGAATGTAAATTACATATGTTGGTGAAGACATGACGTTAAAAGAGAATCCATTTATAGTTAAGGATACATGATTTAATGATAAACCATTGAAGATACCTTTAAGTTGATAAAATGTGTGAAGATTATTCCAATGTAGTGAGCAAGGGGGAGTTAGTGGAAGTGATCCAAGGGATGCAATGTACTATCCCCAAAACCTTTTAAAGGAAGTGATCCTGACACAGATTGAATGTGCTAAAATCTTGTAATACAAAACTTGTAAATATTAGTGATTTTGGTATGATCTACACACTATCGACGTGCACTCCTTGGATATAACCCTTAATGGTGATCCAAGTAAAATATTTGTGTCATTTCTTTGCATGTGATTGTTTATTTTATGCACTTCCTCTTCAGACATGTTTAAGAGGTTCCTACCAATGTACAAATAAGATTCATCAGTTGAAAAAAATACTGACACATGGATTCACACCTCCCCTCTCAGAGTGTTCTAGGGTCCTTCATATTAGTAGTATGAGTTCACTATCAATACTATCTTGGTAGTCAATGTTCACCCCCATGACTATATTAGTAGTATGTGTTCACTCACCATACCATCTTCGTAGTCTTGCTTCACTCCCATGACCATCTTAGTAGTCATGGTTCACTTCCAAGACCATCTTAATATATCACATGAGATATTAATCTTTTCCCAATACATTAGAGGGAGATATAGGTCCCACCCATCTCATAATAAAATGATACATATGTGTTCCAAATGATCATAAACAATCATATCATAACCCATTAAATGAAATCAATTTCATAAACATGTAATCATATCATTACCCATGAAAAAATACTGGTTTCATAATCATCTCATCAAATCTTAACTCATTAAAAGAAGTAAATTTCATAAGCATTAAACCTACAAAATGGAAATTTATTTAATAAAAAAGAACACATTAAATATAAATAGATTTCATAAACATGTAACCCATGAAATAGAAATAGGTGACATAATCATAATCCCATAAATATATAAACCATTCATGAAATAATATGAATGGAAACTTTTTAAAATTTCCCCTTATGACATGAGATATATTAACAGATTCCATTATAGATGGAAATTAATTTACCGTATATTTTAAAAAGATTGTTTGAGGGAAATATCATTTCATGTTTGTGAAAGGATATTAAAAAAACCTATTAAAAACCATTATCATATTAAATAATTTTAAAATTTATAAAGATAGCATGAAATAATATTGAAAACCATTTTCCTTGAAAAAATATAAATTAATCATGAAAACAATATGACAAAATTTTTCTTTTAAAATATATAAAATAATATTGAAAACATTGTGAAAATAATTTTCCTTAAAGACTTATAAAATAATCATGAAAAAAGTTGGAAAACGTTTTCCTTGATAACTTATAAAAGAAGATTAATTTTTTTAGAACACCATTTCATTGAAAAATTTTAAAAAATAACTCAAAATAATTGAGTTCTTTTTCTATTAAAACAACCTTTGGATAACATATAAAGGTTGTTTAAAAAATTATTTAAAATTGTATCTAAATAAAATTGTTTTTGAAATTTTTTTTTATAAAAACATACTTTAAAGAAATGAATTTTCATAATATTAGAAAAAAAATTTCCTTAAAAATCACTTTGTAATATTTTAAAATAATCTTCTCGGGAATGAAAGTCATAACTGTAGGTAAATCCATTTATGCCTAACATTCCTTTTTCACCATAAATAGTTTATAAAAGTGCATCAACTAGAAGACAAAATGTAGATACCTTATCAAAGAAACTTTTTAAAAAGGTATGAAATGGTTAAAAATTTATTTTAAATATCATAGGATAATATTTTAATATTTTTGAAATATTTTTAAAAACATTTTTTTAAGGGACACAGATTATCTTCTGAACAGAGAGGTAAAGTGGGACTTTCTTAAAAAAAGTTCTTTACTATATTATATAAAAAACAGTATGAAAATGGTACCATTAATAGAATAAAACATGAATAAGAAGTGGTTAAAAAACTAATTTTATTTATTGAGACATGGATCATGAAAGTCCACCAATGGGTGCATAATCAAAAACAATTTCGATAAATGGTGTGATTCTAGCTATGAACAATTGCTAATTTGGTAACTTTAAACAAAAAAATTGAAATAATAGTATTAAATTAATTTTAAAATATCATTAAAATAATTATATTCATGATATAAAATTTCAAATGTAGTATATATAATTCATCAAAAAAATTCAATGCATAACGTGACATGTGTCTCAATAAAGGAAAAATGAGACAAAATTACTTTATCGATTTAGAAACTTTTAAAACATAAATCCCATGAAAGTAATATCATAAAATAGATATAAAAATAACAAAAAATATATTTATAATAATCATATAATACATATTTTGGAAGTATACACACGACACAAAATAAATGAGTGGTGAATAAGACATATATCTCACAGAAATACAAAGTGAGATGAAATTCCCTTAACTTTTGACATGAGTCTATTCTTACTCATAAAAACCACCAATATAATTAATATGAGTTTATTATAAATCTTTTAAATAACCATATTATTATAATTAATTCCATATATGGTTTTATTCTAACTTTATATTACCATATTATTAAAAATTCCATGTTAATATTTCGCTTCAGTTAATATCTGCTTTATTTTTCACATTCGTCTTAATTTGTTATATTTCTTTCATCATACTTATATCATGATTTTAATAATGTAAAATAATACATAAATATAAATTATATTCAGTATATATGTATTTATAATAATATATAGTATATATAAATATGAAATGGAATAAAACATTCATGGATACAGTAGGCTGTACATACATGTGAACGTAGTTTCCATTTTTATTTGTAATAATAGAAGAAAGAAAGTACAATAAATAAATAAATAAATATATTTAATATCATAAAATTATAATTATAATTTCATATATATATCATATATTTTCACTAAAACCATCCTTAATATGTTCTATGTAGCATGTGACTGAATCACACCACTTTGAGGAGGTGGTAGTCAACACTTTCCCAAAAGAAATTATCGCATTTTCAAAAAATGGAAAGAAAGAAGGTAGGATTTAAATAATAACTAATTATGAATAATTAAATAATAAATATTATATATATAATATAAAAATATATTGTCCATCATAATTACCAACCATGATAGGTGGTAAAGTTAAAATGAACAACAACATTTTTTGAGGTGGTAGTTCGTCATTCACAATAATGGTAAGTTCGTTACCCATTTGATGGAAGTGTGTGTAAGTGTACATATAACCCTTATGATAAATAAATAAAAGTATATTGAGGATAAATTTTTTATTATACTATCATGAAATAATAAAAATTCATGTCATGGAGAAGGAAAATAAAAGAAAAGAGCTTGAGGATGGATGTCACCTCATATTTGGGTAACTCCTTTTATTTTGCACAAAAGGGAACCCCGGGATGGATTTATGGGAAAAGGGAAGAATCAAGGAGTAATTTAGTGATGTTTTTAAGTGAATTGGGTGGATATTTTCCAAACTTAAGTGGCTTGATAGGTGTTAATAAGAGGTAGTGGTGGTGGCCTTTTATGGAGGAGGTAAACGACATACTTCAACTTTTTTAAAACATGTTAGGTGTACCCATCTTTTTACCTGAACAATGTCATAAAAAACCAAAAAACTCAAAAATGTATGGTTTATGGCCAAAATATGGCCATAAAATATGTTTTGGACAAGTTTATAGGTCATATTGGTCTTTATGTTTATGGTTTAGTCCCTTATTAAGCATAATTTTACATTAATCAGTATAATTAATTTTAATCACTTTCACTAATATTTATGGTCAAAATTTATGATGATATTATTGTAATATAAATATTATACTGATTAAAAATATTTATTAACATTTTCCTGAAATGAAGTCATTGTATTAGAAAAATTAATTTCAAAGCTCATTTCATAGACGTGGTGTGAAAGTAGGTTTATAAAGTGAGAATGTTCAGAAGTTCATTAAGATTTTATATCTAAATTCAGAATTTGAATGATTCCAATGACCAAAATTGTTTTCATAGATTTATATTTGTTATATTAGGAATTTAAAACCAACATAAAATATAATTTAACTATATTAAAAATTTAGATAAAAAATAAGCTTTGAATTAAAATTCATTATTTTCCTCTATTCATCCAAAAATGAAGTTTCTCAGAAAATTCTCAAAAATTTACAATAAGCTAATTTTGACATTATGAATTAAAAAATGATGTTTATTTTTATAAAATTAAATTTCAAAAAGTGTGTAACATTAATTTTATTATTTTTCAAATAAGGACTTAAAAATTAATTCTTTTGAGAAAGTAGTATTTCAAAACTATAAAGACTTTACCAAAAATTATATGTTTTATTATCATTATGTTTTATTTATATAAAACCATTATAAATAATATTTTAAAAGTTATTGTTACTATTTATATTATTATTTTTAATGGATATGTTATAACTATCTATTTTAATTAATTATAACAAAAAATATAGTTTCATAGAAACTCAATGATGTGTCTATCCCAAGCCAAGTCGGTGTTGTATAAAATGAAATCCAATTTAGTGTTTAAAGGAATAGAAACTTATATTGGGGAATAATATAATTAAATATCATCATTATGTAGATAAAAAATATAGAATAAATTGCTGCCCTCATATAACAGAATAAATATTTAGTATTGCGTGAAATGAAAAATATCAAAAATATTAAATTAATTAGAAAAAAATGTTTCACAAAAACTCAGGGTGTTATAAGAGATCATTGAGGATTTTGACTTCTCAATCCACTAATACAATGAGAAATATAATAATGTGAAATTAGATCTAATTATAAAGGACCATATAACATTATCAATGATGAGAAATGAGAAGGATCCAATCTTCTTAGATTTGAAAAGGATGGACATGGGAGTTATTAAGGAAGGAACATCATCAATACTTTCTAAAATAATTAATCAACCATACCACATGGATAAAATAAAGGATTCTAAATTAAATGATGTATAAATTAAGAAGAATGTGTAATACATGAGAAAGTTTAAATCCTCAATGGTCAAAATTGATGGGGAATGAGTTGTAAGATTTGTGTTGTGACTATGTGTACCATCCAATCCAGAGATAAAGAAGGATATTTTGAATGATGAACGTTAAAAAAAATTCCATATTAACCCAAGGAGATAAAATATTCATCGAGATCTTTAAGATCTATTTTGGTGAGAAAATATGAAAAAGGAGATCACTGAATATATATCAAAGTGCATGGTATGTCAACAAATGAATGTTGAAATGAAAATGTTTAAGTGGATATCACAACCATTACCCATACTAACATTGATATGGAAAAACATCACCATGGAATTTTTTTACCAGACTTATGAAAAAATATGGAGGAAAAATTTATATATGGGGTGTTGTGGATAATATTTAAAAGACAAATCACTTTATCACAATTTGAGAGGAGTTCTCACTGGATCAACTTGCACAAATATATACCAGATAAGTAATAATATTTTATTGAGTTCCACTATCAATTGTATCTGATCAAGATCCAAGATTCACCTCGACATTGGGGAAGTGTCTCCCACATTATCTAAACTTTTATTTGAACTTCCATACGGATTATCATCCTCCAACTGATGGAAAATATGAGTGGAAAATTCAAACACTAAAAGAAATTTTGAGAGAATGTTTTATGGACTCCACAGTAGGATGAGACCAATATATTCCTCTGACTAAATTCTATTAAAAAAACCATTTACACTCCATAATCAAAGTATATCCATAATAACCACTTTATGGGATGATATTAAGAACATTGGTATGCTTGGATGATGTTGGTGAACGTAATCAACTAGGACCTAAAATGGTCGATGAAATGGTGGAAAATTTGTAATCCATTTAGCAACACATCAAGGTAGCCCAAAGTCGACAGAGGAGCTTTGAATTCAATTATCGAGATGACCTTGAGTTTGAGTTTTGGGGAAAGAAATTTCCATAAAAATATCCATGGATGACGATTATGAGATTTCAGAAGAAAGAAAAGCCGAGTCCCAGGTACATTAGCCCCTTTGAGATTATTGATCCTGTCGGAGTTGTGGACTATCTAATAGAACTTCCACCAACTATGCCTCAAGTAAAATATGTATTCCTTGTATCCCTTTTGAGGAAGTACATAAAAAATCCCCTACATGTATTGAACCTATAGGTGGTACCATTGGAAATGATATCCCATATGAGGAGAAACCAATGAAGATCTTGTACCGTAGGGATAAATTTCTATGTAACAAGACTAATCACTTGGTCAATGTACTATGGAATAACCATAATCATGTAAAGGATACATAGTAACTATATGTAGTATTGAATGATAATTACCATCACCTATTTTATACTTGTAATGTAAAAGGAAATATTGAGGGAGAAATTTCATAATAGGGGAAGAATGTAATGACCTGATATTTTATCAATAAAAATTCCCTTCTTAATATTATTTCATATATATAAACCACATAAAATTACCTAAAAAAATAAAAACTTTATAAATGAATAATGAATTAAATAAGAGTTAATTCTAGAAGTTAAGGAACCAATACTAATGGAATAGTAATTTGACATTTGGAATAGTAATGTGGCAATTAGGAATAGTAATACGAACAATAGAATAATTCCACAATTACTAAAGTGTAAATAAAATATATGTATATTATGAATGAAAACATGATTCATTTATTTCATTGTATAAGTAAATAAACATTTTATAAATCATTAATTAATTATTGGTATTTTTGTAAGTTATAATTATTTAATTATACTATTATAATTAATTAAATATTTTAAAATAAAATATATTTTATTAAAATGTATTCATAAATTATTATTATTTTTTCTTATAATTATAATTTATTTTTTAAGAGACATTAATTAATTTTTCAAAGTGACATAAAATCGATTATAATTTTAAAATTGAAATTTTTCTAGTAAATGATGATTTTAATTAAAAATTAAAATTTTCTTATTTATAAAATTAATTTAATAAAATGGAGTTTATTTTTTAATTATTCTAATATAAAAATGTTTAGGGTGATTTTTTGGGATATTGTAAAATTGCTGAATTTTTAGTGAATAGTAAAATACTTTAATTTGCAATATAGAAACATTATAAGTTAAATATGCTATTAATTGAGTCATTTGTGATTTAATCACCATAATTTAGATATATAATTATTCATTTTAATATATTTTGGTGATAATTTTTAGACGATTCATAGTTCTCAGTCAAAATAATAAAATAGTGAATAAAACAATTAAAAAACGCCCCTCCTCCACTATAAATACCACCCTCACCACCTATTCTCCTCACACATTAAAACAATTTAATATTTTATAATTTATTCACAGTATTCTTCCCAATCCCCTCCACAAATTCTATGAGGCATTTTTTCTATAACAAACCAAAACCAATCTCCCATAGGAGGTCCTCAAGGATAATATTTCAATAAGTAAAATCTTATTACTTTTCTTTTAATTTCTTTTCATTTTTCTTTTATTTTCATATTCAATCCTCATATCCCCTTATCAAAGTGGCATGATAAATCTACTATCTTATATATAATTTCATTTTAATATTTTAATGTAATAATATATCACTAAACCTCTTATCCTCTTTCTTTTATTCCTGAAAAAATTAAATCGTCATTCGTGATGTGTTGATTTACCGCCATTGTGGATGGTGCATTTTTATTCTCTTTTAATGCCTTCAAGGACAATCATAAAAAAATTATAATGGTTGAAAACGATTTTAAAATTTATTTTATAATATTTTTATGTTATAGAACTAACATATATACATTATATTAAATAATAAAACAAAAAAAGTTTGATGTGATTAAAAACCACCAAAACTAATCAAAACCATTATCATTAACATTTTAACTAATGAATAATACTAATATAAAAAGGCAATATATAAGACCTAATAAACATTTTTATTTTCATTTATAACTTATAAAATCAATTATAGACAATTATCCCCATTTTACACGATCTTTCATACACGTATTCAAGTGAACCGATCATGAAAACCAAGAAAATAAACACTCCCAAATGATGAAATACAACACTATAATTTATCAAAATGGATATAATATGACTTAATAAAATTATAATGAATCAAATAAATGCATAAGATGTTTTATATTTGTTAATTAATGAATATAATTGGATTGTCCAGGAAATTTATGTGAAGAGATCATTCAGACTTAAGGTAACTGGATTCTCAAACCCAATCCCCCTTATGTGGGTTATTCCTCTTTCATGACAAATTTATGTGTGGATGTTATTTTAATATAACTCAGATATAATTTATTTATTCTTTACATTTATTCTGTAATATACATGTTTCCAATACGATTTTTTGAAAAATGAAATGATTTTTCAAAATGAACAATTATTTCTTAAAAAAACACATCTTTTACTTCTCTTGAGATTGTTTCTTATCCACACAAGATTCATGATTATTAAAAAAACTATGTTATTTAATTTTTATTTTGGGAACCCCAAAGTTTATTCATAAAATTATTTTTCATTAAAATCTCATGAAACCCATTTCCTTTTCATTGGTTATTTTATTTCCAAGATTGTTATACAATCAATGAGGAATGAAAGATTATGTTAACATTATGATGTGATGGGTGTGCCCAGAGTTATATAGTGCTCTAATGAATTGGGTAATGTGATGTATCTGTTGAGGTAATGTACAATATGCGTGAACATGATGGTATCTTTTTTCTCAATGATGATGTTATGATGATTCATATATGTTATGTGTGAACATTATGCTAGCATTGTTCAAAAATATGTGTGGTAGTTTACCAGTAATACATGATGTTTCATTTTTACGCGTTTACAAATTCCATGCCTTCATTAATTATTCCTATAATGATTATGACGATTATACCACGATTATGTTATGAGGATGATGATTATGCACCCCTATGTTATATTGATTCGTCTTCTTATCTATCCTCTTATTGGGATTTTAGATCACCCAATTATTTGATTTATATCCTCAGGTGATCACTTATACTAAGGATATAATGAGGGACACTGAGAAGATATATAAGGAGGAATTATTATTTTATTATTTTTTTATACAAATTTTAGGGTTTTTCCTACTTTTTTCCAATACACTAAACCTTTGGATTCTGATTTTGTAACTCTTTTATACTGTTTATCTTTAAAATGATACTATATTAATGTAAAAAAATAGGACCACTATATAAGGAATTATGAGTCAACCTCATTCCAATCCAAACACTTCGTGAACCAGGTTTAAATGAATCACACTTCCCCCCTTTAATATAATGTTACAAGGTTATGATATGAAGGTGAAAAAGTATCTTGGTGAAGTAAAACTTAATCTTTAGTTTTGGGACCTCGTATCTAAATCAGAATTCATGGTTGTTAGGTAGGATAAAACATTCAACATTATCCTTGGAAGACCTTGGCAACATAATTATGTTGATATCCATTCATCATACCACAAATTCCTCAAATATTATATCAATGGACAAATTGGGACATTTAATGGTGATAAATCCCCATTTATATCCTAAGAATAATAGTACTTTAAAGTTGGATTCTTCCATAAGTAAGGGAAACCATCAATGGCTGATGATATCGCTTGGATCAGCACCCCAAATGGAATGGTGAAGATTCCAGCCAACCATTTAAAGTAGCTTACTACAAATTACATGCTCCGTTTCCTCCAAATTGAAGAGGTGGGTTCGAATTTCTCCACACATCCAACAATTTTTTGTGATTTTAATCCTAACAACTAAGATTGACATCCCTAGAGATGTTGTCAAATCTCTGAGTCATAATGAAAGTGTGGATGAAAAATTCTTAATTCCATCCATCGAGCCTCAAAGCATACATTTTTTTCTTCCAAACATGAACATGTTTTCATGACACTATGAAAAAATAAATATTCCTATTATGAGGCCCTTGTCTCCCCTTTAGAGCTCCAATGAAACCTAACACTAGAAATCTAGCCATAAAGAGTTTCTTCATCTTCTGAATGTCCAGATGCTATCTGATCCCCTAACCCTAAGAAACCTGCTTCACCCCCTAATTTATAGGAATAATTAGAAGAGTTAAATCATGATATAGAGTTAGAGGAGTTATATCTTAGGGATTCTGCTACAATATTTTAGGATGATATCTCCATAACTTTTGATGAACTCAGATAAATAAATATGGGTACAGATGAAGATCCATGACTAACTTTGATCAGTGCGACCATGATTTCCAAATAACAAGAGGAATACAATTCCATCCTGAAGATGCACCAGGATGTGTTCCCTTAGAATTACATAGAGATTCGAGGCCTCAATCCTGAGGTGGACACCCCAAACTTGGGTTTTCTAGAAGACCTTCAGGGATAAAAACAAGTAGTTAGGTAGGCACACCCAAGTCTGTCCACCAAAATTGAGGTTAAAGTGGTTACAATCATCAAGGTAAACTTCATATGATTTGTATAATATCTAAAATTTATAGCCAAGATAGTCTATTTAAAGATAGATAATGATAAAATCATAATTTTCTCAACTTCTATGATCTCAATGATAATTTACTGAAAGATAAGTTCCCAATTCCAATCTATAAACTCATGATTAATGCAAAAAACTTATTATTAGGCCCTCTCTTTCATTGTTTGGTATTCAGGGTACAACCAAACCCATATGGCACCATAATATGAATAAGCCACTACATTCATCACCCCTATGGAATATTATGCTATTAGGTAATTCCCTTCAGCTTAAGGAATGTTGATGCCACATACTGGCATGCCATGCACTGCATCTTCAAACAAATTACTAGGAAAATTTGGTGAATACCCCATGGATGATCTTGTGCTTATGTCCCAATTTTTTTCTTACCACCTAGATGACCTAGATACTATCTTTAAAAAGCTGTGACCAAATAACCAGAATATAAACCCCTTAAAATGAGAATTTGGGGTAATCTTGGGAAAGATTCCCAGCTTCATAGTATGTCTTCACGACATCAAAACTGATCCTGTTATAAAAAGAGTTATCCTTAAAATTTCAAATCTTATAAACTTAAAATAATTGAGGGGGATTTAGTTACACCTACCCTATATCAGGTTATTTTTAGAAAACATCACATGAAAGTGTTTTCCCTTCAAAATTTGATGAATAAAAGGGTTTTGTATCAGTGGACTGATGACTATCTTGAAGTATTAAAAAACCTCTATAAATATATCTTGAGTCCACAAGTATTAATTCCACCCATTGAATTAAATATAATAATTATATATGTGACATCCATGGAGTGATTAATAGGTACCTTCCTTATGAAAAAGAACAATTTTGGGAATGAAAACATCCTCTTTTATCTAAGTTAGACTATGCTCAATGCTAAGACTCATTATTCTGATATCGAGAACATATTATTGGCATTAATCTTCATGGTTCTGAAAATGATGCACTACCTAGAGAACCACAAGGTCTATTTGGTTTATTATAATAACCCATTCAAATCCATCTACATCCTTCCTAGGTTTATAGTACATTTGGCATAGTGTGATGTGATACTACATTAGTTAGATATATAGTTTGATCCTAAAAGAGTGGTAAAAGGATTTTCCTTAGAATACTTTCTTACCTAACACTCGTCTATAGAATCAACATCATTGAATACTAGATTTTCAGAATAAGAGATATTTTCTACTCAAGTCATACCCTAAATATGATAGAAGTATTTTAACGGTGCCTATAAAAGCTCAATAGGGAAGAGAATGGAAGACCCTAAACTCAAAAAAGTTTGTTTAGGATTGTGATAATTTCCCCAGTGAATGAAGTTTTTCCATTCATGTTATCACAAGAACATACAAATAATGAGGTAGAATATCAATAATTCATTGTAGGCCTATAACTAGTTGTCAAAATACTAGTGGAACACATCGATATGAGAGGTGATTCCCTGTTTTTAATCAAATAGATCAACTGGGATTAACCCCTTAGAAAAGAAGAACTAATCCCCCAGCTTGACAATGAATGATGGATAATAGAACAAATACTCTTAAATCTAACACTGAATAACATACCACGATCATAGAATGACATGGAATATTCATTAGTGACTATAGATATAGCTTTGGTGGATCCAAACAGGGACAAAATGTTCATCTGTATTTCCCATTATTGAATGTTATCACCTTTTGTTCAAGTTAAAATAGGGAAGACCAATGAAATAAACTATATCCCTAAAACATATGAACCTACCACTGAGTGGATTATGCCCATCCTAAAATACCTCCAAAATGAAGTACTCCCATCATATAGAGTCGTGAAGGAAAAATTAGGCAATGAGCAGCCAACGTCACTCTTTATAATGGACCAAATCCCTAGAAAGTCATCTAAAAAGGATTATTTGATGGATTCCTTATTAGTTGTATTGATGGAGAATAGATTACTGATAATTTTGAATAAGTAAACATGGAATCTTATGGTGCCAACCAGTCAGGGTACATGCTTTCCGACCAAATCCAAAGTCTTGGATACTTCTGAACATCAATGACACATGATTGCACAGAAATCACCAAGAAATGTCATTCTTACTAAGTGTAGGACAACATCATCCACTAGCCCACAAAGTTTATATATATATATATATATTCAATTCTCCCAACAATTCTACAAATGGGGAATGGATGTTTTTGGACCATACTGTACAACTATATAAAATAAGTTCAAATACACCTTAACTGCTACTAATTTATTCCCCAAATGGGTTGAGGTAATAATTTTCAATCAAGTTGGGGAAAAACATCATCAAATTCATGAAGGATAACATAACTACCATATTTGGTGTCCCTTATACAATACTGATGGATAATAGCACTAATTTCTATCTAGATGAGTTGAAAAAGATATATTAAGAGTAAAATATCTTATCCAATCATTCATCTTACTATCATGAAGTGGCTAATGGAAAAACAAAGGCCTTAAACAAGACAATGTAAAATGTAATCCAATAAATGGTGGATAAAGATAAAAATTCATGGGTTGAAAATACCTTTGATGCCTTATGGGATTATCATACTACAACCCATACTTCCACACAAGTGAACACATATTATTTCATTCATGGAATATAGGATGTATTTCCCATTGAGTTCCAGTTTCTATCACTCAGTGTTTCTATATGTGAATTTATTTCCACAGATGAGTAGTCCCAAAAAATGTAGGAATAATTAGAGAGGCTCGATTATAAAATATTTCACACCCTTTAACATTTTTTTTGTCTATCAAAATTAGATAGCATGAGACTTTTACCAGAATATCTACCTCTATTCATTCCACCATGGAGAACTAGTATTGGTCCATAGGATCCAATGATACCCAAACTGAATACTAAAAAACTTGAACCGATTTGGGAGGGGCCCTACTCTATACACAAGGTCCACTATAACATAGAATATTCTATAATTTCAATGGATGGAGAGATCATTATGACTCTGACCAATGGAAGGTCGTTGAGGAAATAGTCTGTGTAATAACATGACCTTCATCTCGACGTCAAGATGTTAAACTGTGTAGTTGGTATTTGTTGCATTATATTAAAAGGCATGACATATCATCCAAGACGTAGGATTTTATATTTTGAACATCAGAATATATAGTTCAAGATGTAAGACTCTAAACTACGTAGCATATTTTCCTGTCCATATGACATTAAAATTCATGGTTCGCATCTGTATTGCATGCAGTTAAACTATATGGCATCATTTTACTCATCCCATGATGATAAACTGCATGTCCTAAGGTAATTTTCATATGAACTAAAACTACAAGATTATATTAATCCACATCATATGACATTAAACTAAATGGTTAACGTATCTCTCATTTCATGTTGATAAACCCCCTAAGTACCAAAATACTAGACACTCCTCAGGGCCCTTTAAATGTGGGACTCTATATTAAGTGTAAGTCTCGATCACATCCCTCTAAACCCTCAGTGAGTTCAGATACCCTATTGTATAGACATGGGGAAAAAATTTTGGGAACCTCCCATGAGAAAGCCCCACTCATATCATTGATATTTCATAGTGTCACTCAGGAACCCTTTATAAGTATAAGCCCCAATATTATTACGTCCTCATTCCATGATGATAAAATAAATGATATTTTCAAGAACCAAGTGTGTCTTGATTATAATTATAATGAGGAATTTAGTGATTCATAGAACTTATGTCCTAGGCCCAATTATCATTATGGAAAATATCAAACCCACCTTTTCCCACGTTAAAACATGATTGATGTTGTAGAATATTTTCAAGAACTATATGTGGCTTTATTATTACTCTAGAAAGATACGCAATGAAAAAAATACAATATACTAGTCCCACTACAATATTCCATTACACATTGGGTGACCTACATACTCACCATAATATAATAAACCCCACGGTTAATGTTCTTGTTGAATGGTGATAAACTGAAAGATCATTCCAAGAACTTCATGTGGCTTAACTCATACCATAAAAAGATATATAGTGCTACCCAAATTTCAATAATTGGGCCCAAATACAGTATTAAATCTCTTTCCCATTGGTTCATATTCATCCTTTATGCATGATGTTAAACTCCATGGGATTTCAAGAACTACATGTGGCTTGATTCTCACTCAAGCAACATACATAGTGACACAAAAATATCTAATCCTAGACCCAGACGCAATAAGAAAAAAATACCCCACTCTATGTGTATAAGTAAAAAATATATATGGAACCAATAATTAACTAAATATTTCTTTATTTATTCTCTATTAAGATACATAATAATGATTTAATCTCAAATAGTGGGTCTGGCCGCAACAGAATGTGAAAAATTCCCTCTCCTTGTATATTGTTTAGACCAATATAAGGAATATTTAATGAACTATGTGTGTATTGATTTTCCTTATAATTAGATACATATAGACACCTAGATAATACCTCATGTCATGGACACCACAAAAAAATGAATTCCCCTATAGTTCCCTTTTATTTCATTTGTGTTGTAAAAAACAACCTTTTCCACTCCTTGTTTCTCACACGGATCATAACTCATGTGCGTTAGGAGTTTTAGTAAAATAATTCCATGAATATATAAAGAATATTTATTCAAATTGGTATGATCATGGTACTTTATGAAAGAAAATAAAAGTCACACCATAGGTCCACATTGCATGAAAATATACTACACAATTTCCCCAAGAACTACAGGTGTCTTGATTCTCATTCTAGTGACGTACGTATTGACATTCAGATCTTCAATCTTAGGCTAACTGCAACAAAACACATGAAATTAACCAAACTATTATGTATGATTAAGATCTATATAATAGGATTAAATACAGTTTCTCACCCCATGTGTGAGCAGATATTCAAAATAACCCCTTTTCTTCTCTCTGCACCCGAATTCAGTCAGTATGGGGAATCCTATTCAGAACTAAGTGTGGATTGATTGTTATTTGAAAAAGATACATAGTGATTCCTGGGTCCTTTAACATGGTCCATACAAAATATTCAATTTTTTTTTCACATATATTCACCTTCATCCTCCCCACCTGACTTTAAACAACATAGATAATGTCCTCGCTACATGACTTTATACCACATGGTTCCTCAATAACTTTGTGTGGATTGATTATCATTAGAGTGAGATACATAATGAAACTTAGGCTTCATGTTCTTGTTATATCCAAGTGTTAAATAAAATATACATAACCCTATCATATGTGTAAAAAACATCCTTTCAAGGGATCTTAATTTGGGTCCCCTCATTAGGGGATCCCCCAAAGAAATAGATATTTACCAATTCTATATATGAGTCAGATCTATACTAGGGTCTCTACACCTCATGGCTGATATCAACCCAAATTATTTCTTTATGATCCTATATATCCCTTTCATACATCATACTCGTAATCATGGACACTTTTAAATCTTCATAATCCTTCTCTGGATGTCGATGATGGAATGAATGATACAAGAGGGTTCCTTTTTCTGACTATGCCTCAACCCACCCATGTTGGATATACATAATGTCACCCACATGAAATTTTTTTAGCTAGAGGATTACACTATTTGATTCTACTATATCTCACCCCAATTGTATTTTCATATAGTATCCCACAAAAGGGGATTTTCAACCACCAGTAACATTACCCTTGGGAGAATCCTCTTCCATCCTCATCAGTTTCTACAACATTTTGTTGTATTATACAATTAGAATTAGTTCATGGTGATCCCTCACAAATTTGTTCCATATAGCTTCTCGAAATATGTGAATCCTAAAGCCCATGGTTTAAAATTTCCTCCCTCCTATCCAAATTATGATTGAATGACGTTAGTCTGGTAGCCCACATATCACCTATTGTCTCCATAATGTTTTGGTCATGGTTGTATGACTCCAAAATAAAGACACCATATTTCCCATTCTTGGGTCAGACCTATGATGGGAACCTATTTCCCCAATTATTTGATAATTTTGACTTTAAGTAATCTTTTTGTATTCAGGTATATTCCTTTCACAAAACCAAACTCCATGACTAGGGAAATCTGAATCTTTATAAACTTCCTTCAGCCAATAGAAATAGAATGCCCAAATTCCTAAGAACTCCATTTTTATTATGTTGTAACATGAACCAATTGGATATGCATAAATTTTCCCATTAAATTGGATTTTAAGACAAACCATGTCACTATTTGACAATTTAGTAATACACCCTAGTTGGATTTGAATAATATATCCTAGAAAATGGGGTTTTTCAAACCAGTGGTAACTTTTTCCTCAGGAGAGACTTACTCAATCACCATAAAACCTTTCCTCTATACAACTATTCATATAAAAAGATACCCAGATCACATATTATAACATATCCCTCCTCATACATGAATTTTAAGGAACATTCTCATACATATTACCATTAAAGGAAATAATTATCAACCTTTCGATCGAAGATAAAGACCATAAATTGTATCCCCCCATAATGTATTTGTTGTATGATATTAAATTTCATTACATAATATCCTTGTAAAAAGATGTTAAACTATATGAAAAATTACTAAACATATGATGATAAACTATATGGTCAATGTTCAAGTCATGTGATAGTAAATTGCATGATGCTTCAACCATTTTAAAAAAGGGGTATTTCCTCCCTAACATTGAACATTTAAAATATTATACCCTCCACAAAATAAAAATTCTTGTAGAAGTAGTTTAAAATTCATGGATAATTCCATTTCATATGGTCTCTTTGTTCTTCAACATCTTCCCTTAGAAAAACCACCCATCTTGGTCTTGAGAAATCTAAATCATCATATACATTCTTTGGCTATCTGTAATAAAATGTCAGAATTCCCAAGAACTCCTTTTCCCTATAATGTTGTAACATGTCCTAGTCAGCTTTGAAAAAGTTTCACACAATTTTTCAGGGCCTTTCAACCACATGATTCTACTATTTTATGATACAATAACATGTCCCAATTGTATTTGCATAAAGTATTCCAAAAAATTGGGTTGTGAACCAACGTTGAAATCATCCTATGGTGAAAACTCCTCTATTCTTGAATATAATATTTTAAATTTTGGAACCAAAAAAATTATGGAAAAATCTTTCCCATTAGGTATATGGATAATTTCATAACATTCTTGGATAACAAGATGTGTTTGGGACATCATTACAAAACACATGGTCAAAGAAGTTCAACTTAATACAACATTATCATTATTCTAGACTACATGAGTTTAAAATTCTCACAAGAAAAATATAGTACTCGATAGATTGAAAACCTAAAAATGGAACTCTAAAAATAATCCATGTCTCAGATCGCTACACCTACACTTCATGTGGTTTATAAAAAAAATCTAGAAATGAAAAGAAATAGTCATAAAACTTGATTTTATAAAAACCATAAAAGGGAGTTCAAATAAAAATACATGTATCACCCTGTATGTCTTCCTTATATTGGACTTAGGAATAATTAGGGCTATGATACAAAAGATGAAAAGTTTTAAGTGTTTTACTTATTTACCTAGAAATAGTCAAACTATAATCTCTAGGAACCATGGATTAGGTAAACATTAGATAATCTACCCATCCCTATCATTATGGTTATGACTGGCCAACATGATGATGGATTTCTATATCAATGTGCTTCAATGTTATGTTATGATCACACAGAGAAAGAAGAGATGCAAGCATAGATGTTTAGAAACAAAACTATTTTCATTTATGACAAAAAAAGTTGGAGGAGCATCCAAAAGATGGAGTCTCTCCAGTAAACATTAATAAAGACCATAAATATAAAATTTCATTTGTTGAATATCCTCCTGAGACCCATAAACAACCTATCAAAGACTAGCTAACTAAATAAATTTAGTCTCTTCATCCCTGCAAAGTTCCTTTGCTACAGTGTCAATAATAGTTGACCCTTCAGTTTGAGATCCTTCTAGGGAATAGTGAAGTTGTATGGGATCCCCCTTGGAGGAATCTAGTTCATACGGAAGCCGTAATGTTTTAATAGTCTTCTCATTAAATACATATTCTATGTTCTTCAAAATTATTATCATGTTTGGCCTCTACTTGGGAAAAAACAACTTTAAGATCATTAGTATTGCAAAGAGACTTATCCTTTATAAGGTTCTATTGAATCTCGTGTTCTAGATCATATTTTTGAATGATCTCCTTCAAAACACTATGAATCATGTTGTAATCAAATCCATAATATCCTTGAATACCAAACAAGAATTAGAGTATAAAAAACCAATAATTCATGTATTCAAAATGATTGTTGGATCTTATTTTCCAGATATCCTACCAAGCCACACAAGGTATAATGGGAAGGGAACTCTACATCTCTAAATGTGACTCATAATCATTTTCATGTGTATAAATTTATTTTAGGATCAGTCCACTAAATGAGTCACCCTTCTTTTCTCCCTCGAGGATAGTAGCCACTTTTATTTTTGGTATTGGATGAATTGAAATAGAGGCTCCACCCCAGACATGGCTGTATAAGTTGATGGAATTGGAAAGTGGATAATACTCATTTTTATCCTCAAGATTATATAAATTAGAGGAGGTAGGGGATGATAAAAACCAATTGGTCACACATACCTATGGTAGAGTCAGTAAATTAGATGGACTCATCTCTGATATCCCCGACCTCTATACTTTGAACCAGGACCTCGTGATGAGGGGAAGTCTCCTAGGATAGATGGAATCTCACCAAATGAGGATCAAGAAGATCACGATCCAACTGGGCCACCCCCCCAATAGTGTGAGTTGGATGGACTTCACCCCCTTATTCTCACACTTTCACTATAAAATTTTCGGTGGGATGAGTTGGAAAATTAAACCAGTCATGATTAAAATATGAGGAAAAAATTAGTTTCACAAAAAATAAAAACTCAAATCTATTAAATTCCTTATTTAATTCATCAAACCCATCTAAAGAGATGATTAGAATAACATGTTACAACATTTATTCAAATGGTAGGTCATGATTTCTCATGGAATGTATTAATGTGAAAATCCCCAAGGTAGTCTCACCAGTGGAACTGCCCAAAACATTAGGATTGAGAACAAGAACAAAACCCTCTTATGATGGGCTTAGACCCTAAACGGATTCCACAAAGACAACCATAGTGTTAGTATCAGTCATCACAGGGTCATCTTGTGCATGAGATGAACCTAAAATATCATAAGGGATAAAAGGAAGTAGTTATCATATGAATCCTTATGATTTACCTTTGACATTATAAGAATCCACCTATCACTATATAGTATAAGGATTAGTGAAATGAGTAAATAATGTATCCTCAACCCTCAATACTTCTTCTATCAAGGAATAAGACTCGATAACATGCATTTGTTCTTGGTTTTTAGCCTCCTATTTAGTTCTTGGAGGCTCATTTGTAATCCCCTTGAGAGAGGAGAGGGAAGTATATTCTATAACCATAGATATATTTAAGTATTTTTTCTAGATGAAGAATAGTTAAATGATACCATAGAGACTTACCATCAATGACAAGGTGCCTTTCCACCGATTTTATTCTCTGATGTTCATTATTTTTCAATAGGGTTGGATAAAACTAAACTCCTCCAACAAATGTATTATAGGTGGTATTAGAAATTATCTATCCATCTAGGACTCTATTATTTTATATCCAGGGGACAAATCTCCCTGTTCAAGAGATGATTCACTGGTTCCGAGTGAGGTACAATTTGAGCCATATTTTGGAAATTAAATCCAAACCAATTTTCCCTTAGACATCTAAAAACCATGATGATATTCTACTTATAAGAAAAAAAAATTTCAAGAAAAAATTAATGAAGAACAAAATAGGAAACAAGAAAATAAGTACATAAATCATTGGGGTTGAAATTGTCAATCCATTCCTCACAAGATGCATAGTCAACCAGCCGCACCCAATATCGACATGTACTCTACCCATCTCATTTTTGGGATCTGGTTTTTGGTAGCATAAATGAGAATATCTAGTTCCTAGGTAAAAATACCCATGTTAGTGGGACTATCCTCAAATAATGGACTTGGTGGGTTATAGAAAGTCCTATTCCTAGAATTCATAGTCTAGCCTGACGAAGTAACCGCACTACTTCAGCATCCGAAGATATGTCCTACCAAAATTGGATTACCTCTAGGACAACATATTTAGAGGATATCCCAGTAAACTATAAATATGATTCGATTACCATTGGTATCACAGGATTCCCAACTCTCTCCATCATTGATGAAGGACATGAGAATGAATCTTGGGATTACTCATGATGATGATGGATAGACCACCTAAGCCAAAAATCAGATGTCACAACTCTTTTCACCCAAAATGATGGACGTAACAACACAAAAGGTTGTTTAGGTGAGCATGATACCTCATCATCCTAACCCATTGAAGGGAAAGAAGCACCCAATGGGGGCGAAAAAACACCTTCAAAATGGGGAGGATACATTCAATATCACATTCCAAAAATGGTAGTTGTTCCTGTCCTTCTTTGAGAGATATATTCTACTAAAACTCTAATGGTATATAATGAAATATTAGCCTCATCAAACCAAGAGGTAAATACAATGGCTGAATCCAATGGAGGTAGGTTGATTACCATTCAAGATATCCTTATATCTATAAGAATCAAGAATTGTTGGGCTACCATGGGGTTCTTTTCTAATCATATGTGTAGTGGATGAGATATAATTGTTTTTTTATGGAACTTGAACATGAATGTGAACCCATATAGAGAATAGACCTTACATATAAACTCCCCATCTATATGAGTTTCCAGAATTCCATCCCTAGAGGAAATTAGGTATGGAGTTATCACATTGAAATCCTTTCCATCTTCAGTAATCATATAGATAGGTGGTTCCCCATACAATAAGAAATTGAACTCCATGAATAGTTCCATCCTCATAAAGGTCTCACTAGGCTTAAGGGGTAAGGGATGAATACAATAAATAGACTAAAATGGTAAAAACTGGCCCCTGTAATATCAACACCCAAAAAATGGTGTGTGATCTAAAATTAGATTCTACCCATCCCTGCTATACCTAAAAAAATCCTACAATTCTTAACGGGGCCTTCAAAATGTAAATTTCGAGCAGAACATAGTGAATTTTTGGAAATATGGTGATTTTCAACCCCATGTTCTTCTTCTTTTCCAGCTTGTATACCCTGAAAAATGTACCTTTCCTTATGTTGACATTAAAATCATGAATAGGGATAAAGTAGAAACTTATCCACATGGCTAAAATCCCATGAGGTGTGTCTTCATTGGTACACAATAATTTTTATTGTACCACCATTTTTTACTCCCATTTTCTAAAGTTGGACAAAATGTACTAGGAGTGCTCTGCTTCACCATACTAGGACACCTCGTTGGATGTTTTCAAGTGTTTAATTTACCATTTAGCCCTAGGAAGGTACCCATCCATGGTTCAGGGTGAATATCCCCCTTTAAATAGGGGTCCTACTTCTTAGTATGTTGAGATATCTTCGGTAACTCCTGTAATAGAGTTGGCATGCTTTTAAAATCATCCAACATCTACTTTAGAGGGTTGATCTCATCATAATTATCTCCATGGATTGGATACTCTGATATCTATTGAAAATCCCACAAGCTTATACTATCTTCTCCATACATCAGGAGGAAAGAGTTTGTTTGTGGACTCCATCAGCTTAACATCTTTGGGATGAATTCATCATTCTTGTATACAAATGTCTTGGCCATCCAGATAGCTTCATATATTTCCAAAACTTTTAGTTGTGTTATAAAGTCACCAACTATCAAGTTCATGCAGTATGAAAACATCCACTCGATCCAAACACCCCCTCATAGTCAGAGGTCACAGTCTTCTTTCCACCCTTTATCTGGTCTATCTCAGAATCATAGAATAAGGAAAGATAATAGTGTGTCTTCAATTCAGATGTCTGTCTGCTCAAATCAAGGTCACATTGGTTGTGATTTAAGAAACATGACATGGATTAAATCCTGACATTAATATATTCACCCATTATTGAAATGATTTAAGTAGTGAATTTCCTATTGTCTTGAAACCATGAAAGAGGAGTGTAATTTTTTGAATACTATACGTGTACCTCCTTCAAATGATCATGTCCATAAATAGAACTTTAATTACCATTAGGTTACTTGTGATGATACTTCTTCATATGCCTTTTTAGATCTGGTAGATTGGTATCACATAAGTTATAGTATTTATTCACTATAGATTTTACCATCTCCTCAATGTAATTTCTAGCTTCTCCCTCAGATGATATAGTCTTATGAGAGGCCATTGAACCTAAAAACATCAATATTTAATTAAATAAAATCCTTCATTTCAAAAACATTTTAGAAACAAGTAAATTTGTAATGGGCATGAGATCGCATAGGGTTTTCGTTTAAGTGGCCTCACACAGGTCCCTAGCCCAAGAGGCAATGTTCATGTCACTCACCTAAACATTGGTATCGATCTGGTAGTTGCATAACTTGTTTTCGTGAATGGTGTTTTTTAAAATAAACTTAATATTAAAGTCTTTTTAAAACACTTTCGTGGTGAGAACAAAGGTACAAAAGCGTGATAACTGTATACTAAAACCAACAACCATATTTTTAGACACCTGAGCCCCTCTGTGTGGTCTATTTGAGCACCAATCCTACGTGGCTATCCTCACAAGATAACATATTCAGAAGGTTTGTGTGGATGAACCCTTTGATATTTAACCCCTTTTACCCCTTTACATAAATATTAGAACCTCTTATTTCAATTGGATCCAATCCTGAGGGGGGGGGGGGGTGTTGACTGCCCATTTTTTCTCATGGAGGAAATGTTGTTAAAGGGAAAATACCATAAGGAGAAGAAGAGTGAACAAGTGAATAAGGAAAATAGAAACAAACCTTTAGAAAAGGACCTCGGTGTAGGTACCCCCAAGAATCCATAGCATGCAGGGTACTAGAACATCATCTGGCATAATGGACCTACACATCATCTTTAGAAACATGCACGTGCATCAGCCTATGAGACACACCTAATCGAGCCATCACTTATGTACATGGTCTAATATTTTCCTATAAATTCGACCACATGGCTATTCATTTTTTACTTCCCAAACTCCCAATGACCTCCCAATGATATTCTTGCCCTTGTGCTACACCCATGACCTCCAAAAACATCAAGGTATCCCTAAAAAACCAAAATAATAAGAAATTAAGGGGTAAAGTGGATCCAATGTTTTCCAAGGGTATAAAAACATAACCCCTTCACGAGGATACCTCTCCCATATGGTTGATGAACACTATAGTAAGGTCCCCTTCCAAAGCTAGGGACCTATGTGAGACACTTTCGGGAACACCTATGGATACCCTTAGAGCATTCATTAAAGCCTATCCAATTTTTTATTTTTAGGTTGGTCTATCACACAAAGTACCTTCAGACTATTCAGGACTACCTGCAAAATGTAATCCTAGGCTCTCCCATCATCTAACCTACATGAGACACCATTGGCTCACCCAACCTCTACCCATTCAATAGCCACTTCCCAGGCCCTTTTCTTAGTCCCCAATGGTTGTGGCCCTCTTCTATTGGATCCCATGTTTGAAAGGGACCATGTTAAAACCTCCAAAAAAGCCTTGGAACATGAAAAACATTGAAAAGAGGCACACCAATATTCTCCAATTTGGATATGCATTCCATTGGTACTAGTTTCTTCACACCTTTCCTACCAACTAGTTTTGGTCCACAATGTTCATGTAGATTTGAATTTGTATGTTCATGAGGACCTCGACCGCGGGGATGATGTCAGGGAGTTCCTGGTCTTGGGTACTATGTTTAAGACCATGTCCTTCCCTAGTAATCACTAAGACCTAGAGCCTCTTGTTCTAAGAGGGCAGGGTGAGGATCATTATTGCCTTTCCATTTGATTGATAATGAAATCTTTATCTCCTTATACCAAACAAATTATATGGAATCCACCCTATAATATTCTCATAGCCTATCTTTCAAGACCTATCCTAATTCATTCCTTCCTCAATCTCTATACCTATGCTCTTTATCTAGATAGATCACCAAACATGACTATGATGGATATAAAAAGATGAGGATAAATGGGAACTTAAAGGCCCTTTATCTCTCTATTTTGGTCTAGAGTATGATGATGGGTAGGAAGTTATGTCTCCTTGGCCTCTTCCACCAGTGGAAGGGGTGTCATGTGGTTTTCCAGATCATTGACTTCTTCTTGTTACTCACATTCAAGAATGACTCACCATGAATCATGTGGTCTTATAGGATAGTCGTGAACATGGTTTTTGTATGATCAGATCTATGTTTTTGGGTAGAATCATTTTTTAGATCTTACTCTCTCCTTCCTTCAGAGTGCCTCTATAGGCAGGGGTCCTCAATACTATCCATACAACCTCAAGGAAAATCAGATTTTATAGCTTCCAATATCTTTAGTTTATTATTGTTTCTCACACTAAACATGACTCACATGGTCTTAAAGGTTGATAGTGTTCATGAAATAGATATAATACAAAACCCAATAGTCCCCCTATTTGGTATAATCCACAATCATAACCAATCAATGGGAATACTCCTTAGGTGTAATTCCCAAAACCAACCCTCAAATCTCAATGATTCAAGTCATTTATAATGGCCCGAAACCCAATCAGGGCATTCTCCTTAGTAGTAAGCCCCAACATAATACTCTCAAAGGGCAATACCCCCCAGTGAGATAAAAATTCAAAAGGACCTCCCTTGGTAGAGGTCCTCAAAAACCAAACTATGTGAACATTGATTCCCATCCAAATAGGATACATAGGAAGCCTTTATAAATTCAAATCCCAATACCTAAAACAACCCTAGTTTTCTCCAAGACATATTCCAAGTAAAGTAATATTATACATGGGAATCCATGTCTCCACCAGCTTCCCAATTCTGCTTCTGCATATGTCCCACACCAAGATATGAATAGGAAACTTTGACCTAAATATCATTCTTTCATGAAACTAAATTACACAGTTTTTTATTTATCACATCACATTAAAAGGTATGATGTGACCCATTATGTGGAAACAAACTAAGTGGTTTTTGATTCCTTTCACATGGATATGTAGGAAGCCCATCTCATGGGTCCGATCATGACATCAAAATAAATCCCATCTCCTTATATAACAATACATCCTATAGTGCCCCACTGTATGGATGGAAACTATTATAATCATAATAATGAGAAAATAAAATATAATTAGTACTTAATAAGATACCATTTATAGAGAACCTATGAAATATACATATTTCTAAATTGATGATGAACCTCAGATACATATAGATGATTATAAATTTCTTAAATGCGAATAAATGAATTTTAATTCAAGAGTGACCCACATCATATGTGGAAATTATTGAAGGATTTGTGAATATATCCTAAATATATAAGAGTTTCACAGAGTAGGAAACTATTAACACCAAAAGGGTGATATGAGCCCGACCTCCCATCCTCTCGACCAATGTGATTTCTTGAATACCCTTACCCAAACTCACCAAGGATTGCCTGAAATTGGAAAGTAGTCCTCTTATAAATATTGAATCATTGGGTGTTTCTGATTTCACAAGTATGCCTATTGAAAACTGTTCAAAAATAGTGGTTCTGACATGAATAAATTCACAAAACTAAACACCCAAAAATTGATCATGGGGAACAACATTTCTATCTTAAATAGTGATGTTATTTTAAAATATTTTATCAAGATTACTTGAAATATTGGGAAATGGGTAATGTTTTACCATCTTTTTGATATAAAAATAGTATCACTATTTATCATTCATTGTTTAATTTAATGATGATCGCGTTCAGATTGTTTTACAGAGATCCATTAGCGAAAACCTAGGTGGGAACTTAATGATTCTATTATCTCACACCATGAAGACCCCTTTATTAATGAATAGAACATGATAGGTATTTAATTGAGTGGAAAGGTAGTGTACTATATTGAGGTGGTGAGGTTTTTATCATCTGATTTAGGAAACTAGTGGCGAGATAGCAGGACATTGTCCTATTATCACAACAAGTATCTATTTCTCATTTTGGGATTTTTCCTTTGTTGTTGCGCTTGTAACTTGGAATTGTTTTGGCCACTTTTGGATTGTATAACTTCTGTATTTTCCATTTTGTTTTGGAATATATTTTCTTTTGATCTCATTCATTTGTTCTTCCTTATATTTAAATATATATTCAATACTTTATTCTTAAATTTTAGTTAAATCATTCCCTCTTATTTTTGTTGATGTCTTGGTGCTTATCACTATCCTATGAGGATAAAAACATACCTTTGGGTTAGTGATAGCGTAGGTTGGGTATGTGTATGTGTGGCTACCAAAGTAATTTTGTTATAATTTGTAATGAAAAGTTCTTTTTTATAATTTTTAGGATTTTTTAGACTGTATATAAGATTTTTGAGACATGAGGGGCATGTTACAATGAGTTCCTTGAAAGCTATTTTTATGAAGAGACTCATTTTACCAACAGATGATTGGATTAAGGTATTAAATTTTGAGTTATTTGTCTTTATATTAGTTTTTAATGGTTTTTAGGTTTTAATTAAGACTTTCCATTAATTTCACCACTTCTTTTTTTTATTCAGTTACACACCTCCAAGAAGTCTTCCATAGGTTCCGCTGGAGGGTGATGTGGATTCTCCTCAAGGGAATTTTCCATTGGATATAAATTATATAGAGTCTATATTGATAATATTTCTTTATGGACACTAAAATGTACCACTCATCTAGAACATAGTTATTGAGGTATATCCATGAGTTATAGAAGGAATATATCGTTCATAAGAGTTCTTACGTGATAAGTCTACATCCTTTAGAATTACAAATAAACCTCAATAGGTGGAGGAATGGATGGAAAAGATTGATTAAATAATTTAATTTCTAGATACATCTTAGAATATAATATTGATTTTCAAGGAGTTTATAATCTGGGGTCCTAGGAAGTGATGGAGGGATTTCATGGTATAGATGGATAGACATGTGGGAATGGATTGGAAGGGTTGAAGGACTCGTTTCATCCTAAATTTTTATCTAGTGTCTCCGATAATGTAGAAGTTGTTGGGTTTCCTCTTATTGAATCATGGAGAGTGTCCAGTGTTAACATACACAAGTCGGTTAATAGAGGTAGTTCATTTTTCTTCAAGGGTAGTAATGAATGATTAGCTAAATGATATGAAGTACCTATAGAGGGTATGATAGGATATAGGATAAGATGTATTGATTCTAATGATTTCTACCTTTTTGGATATAATATACAATGAAACGATTTAAGATATGGTTATGGAAGTCAAGGTTGTTCATTATTCCCCTTGTCATCCACCTAATGGTAGCCTCAGTGGTTTGTAAGGAAGGATAATGAGGTGGAATGATCATCTTAGGGGTGGTTGAGTTAGTTCACAACTTCGGGAATCCTACACACCATAATTTATGACCAGTATTATTCCCATATCATTATATCAACGTGGAAAAGTCATACACAACTTCTGTTCTTATCATGGAATTGGAAAGTTGTGTAATAATTGCCAACAATATGACCATCTTCGTTGATTCTGTCAGGTTATCTCTACACCTTATTATAGAAATGGTTGCTCAAATCTAAATGCTACTATAGAACAATCATATTTTTTAAGGACAATAAGATTCTAACCATATGCCTCATGAGTGATGCACCTTCACACATTAGATGAGTTTCCATTGGATGATGATGCATGCCCATCTACAGTGATAGTTACCATAATTATTTCATATTCTGTAGTGACTTGTTTATTTGATATCAATTCCCCTCACTCATTTTTTTAATTTTTTTATTGATATAGTTAAACATAAAATGTAACTAATTTCCATTGGTATAGAGTTAGTGACACCTCTTGGGAATATGATAGAGTATGGGTCCCTGTGTACTTCTTGGTCATTATCGACAGCTGATACAGAGTTAATCTTGGATTTCCTTTTCCATGATATGGATCTATTCAAAATCATAATCAGTATCAATTGGATGGTTATTCATTATGATAATATTTATTTTTATCATCGACATGTTTTTTTCATTACTATCGAGGTGGATTATCTGATGTTTTAGGGAGAGTGAGATCAGAGGACTGGTCATGTATGTCCTTCAAACCAAGAGATCATATGTTTTATTCTACTATTCCAGATCATCCTGATAATTTTTATTTTGATATTTATATTCTCACAATTGTTTGGGACTTTCCTGATGTCTTCCAAAAAAATCATTGGTCATCCTCTATTGAGGGAGGTAGAGTTCATGATTTATCTTGTGTAAGGGATGCAACCAGTTTCTGTGCACTCATATTATAACCCACCAGTGGGGCTGAAAGAGCTCATGATTTAGTTAGAATATTTTATGGATAAAGGTTTTGTATTCCCAGGCATTTCTCCTTGGTTGATCCCTGTGCTATTTTCCAATAAGGAAATGGATCACTATTATTATTTTTGGACTATTTGAAGCTGAATCAAGTGATATTTAAGAATAAGTATTCATTTTCCCACTTAGATTATTTTTTTACCTATTAAAGGTGGGAAATTGGTTTCCAAAGACCGACCACTAAACATGTTCCCATCAACTCAGAGTTCAGGATTCTGATATACTGAAGATGTATTTTTGAATATGTATGTTGAATAAAGATATATTGGTATGGATTTTTTTCTAACTAACTCTACTATAGTTTTTATGGATTTTCTGAACATACCATTCCATTAGTATACTAAATCTTTTTTTGGAAGTGTTCACGGATGATATTTTTGTTTATTCTAGACTCACACATTAGCATGAGAACCATTTGAGTATGGTTCCTAAAATCTGATGATGTCACCATTTTTATGGAAGGATTTCAAAATTTCCATTTATATATCTAAGAAGTGATGTTAATGGGTCATGTGATTTCATAGAATGGATTATTAGTTGATACTAAGAAGGTGGATGATGTCTTGTCATGGGAGGATCCAAGGGCCATATTTGAAAGTTAGGTATTCCTTACTCTTTCTTGATACCATCAATATTTTTTAGTGAATTTTCAAAGTTGGAATCACCTTCAAACAGTCATACTAGGAAATCAGAAAAATTCATATGGGTTGAAAAGTTACAGACTTCCTTCTATGATTAGAAACAACTTATAATATCATCACATATTCTAAAATTAATTATTCCTGATAAATGGTATAAAATATACTATGATGTATCTGGTGTAGATATGATCTTCATTATTATGAAGAATTATCATGTTTTGTCTTATGGATCTCTTTATCATTCCACAAACTAAAAGAAATTACCAAATTTATGATTTAGAGTATGTTGCTGTTATGCAAGTACTTAATATATGGAGGATATGTGTTTTTTGGAAAAAATCTACAGTGATTTTTGATAATAAGAGTTTTAAAATTTTCTTTTCATAGAAATGATTAAATCTAAGATAGATACGATGGTTGTAACACCTTCAAACATTTGACATCAGTATCACTTACAACTTGGGGAAGGGGAATGTTATTGTAGACACTCTTAGAAGGAATGAACCATCACCTGCTATTTGAGAATCGAAAGATTAGTGGAAACTTATGGGACTCTTCACTAAGTTCCATATTAACACTTAGTCTGACATTTCAGGCATGGTTATGATGAATGTTATGATTAAAAAATCTCTTATTGAGTTTATTCTATAGAGTTTTTAGTAGGATTATGAATTCCAACAAATTTGAGAAACCCATTATGGTGGGAAACAATTTATAGTTGGTCTCTCACCTTAAATGGTATTATCTATTTTTGGGATCAAATTTTCATGCCAACACCTATGAGGAGCATAGTTTTTTGGCTATCATAGGTCATTTTTGACCATTTGTATAATCACTATGAAGATGTTTTATTCTATGAGAATAAAATTCCTATGGATATGTATGAAGTGTGACATTTTAGATTATGTGCCTTGTTTTTACAGAAGCCAAAAAATAAAGACAGAGCATCATAAACCTTCTGGGTTTCTCAAGCCTCTTTTGGTGGTAGTTTTGAAATGGGATGAGGTGTCCATGACCTTTTTTGTTGTATTTCAATGAACTCCCAAATTTAATTATTCTATCTTGGTGATGAATAAACAGTTGATAAAATTTGATCATATCATTCAAATTAGGGACCCCAATAAAATTTAAGATCTTGGTACACTATATTTTTTTAGATTGTGTGGTAATTTAGGGTTCCCTCTACTATCATTTCAGATTGGTATCCTAGGTTTACATTAGGATTTTGGAGTAGTATCTAAGAAGTTATGGGGACTCAGGACTAGTTTAGTATATAATATCATCCATAGATAGATGGTCACATAGTGCATGTTAATAAAATTTTCAAGGAAATTATCGATGTTGACATCTTGGATTTTTATAGATCTTGAGATATCCATTATGGATTGGTTGTGTTTTCTTATAACAATAGTTAACCATCATCAATTATAATGGATCCCTTTAAGGATTTTTTCTAGTTACCCAAACATGTCAGATATTTCTTAGGAAGATGTGTACGATCTATCTTTTGTAGGACCAAGTCTTTTTTGGTGATATCAATGAGGATTCAGGATACATGTTGGCATTTATTTATAACTCAGTGTTAGAAGAAATCTTATATGGATCAACAATTTTATCCTTTGGAGTTTTATTTTTTTGATTGGGATTTCTAGAAAGTATCTCTTTGTTTGGGTCAACATTGGCTTTGAAAACATGGAATGTTGGATCAATGATATGTTGGTCTATTTAAGGTCACTAAGAATCTTGGTTATGTTTCTTATTGGTTGTATTTTTTTTCTTTAGTTGATTGGTATGCACGATTTTTTCCATATATCTCAGCTTAGAGAATATCATCCTGATTCCTCAGATGATTTGAGTTAGGAAGAGATTTAGTTATAACTATATTTTTCTATTGTATAGAAGAAATTAGAGAAAATTGAATCTCAGGTGAATGTATTCCATGGGAAGTCTGTCACATTATTTAGAGTGTTATTGAAACATAAATCAGATTCACATGAAAATTGGGAGCATGAAATGTCAGTGGGGTAGTAGTGGCCTCACCACATTCCAAAGCTCCATTATTTCATAAGCAATTCTTGGGATATAATGTCTCATGTTGGGGATTTAGTATCATCCTATTACCTTTTTTAATGTATTCATAATCTCTGGTATTAGTTCCTTTTTTTCATTTAGGTGTGTTTCGTACCATTTCAGGATGAAAGTTAATTTTTTGGTGAAAAATAAACAATTTTTAGGGTTGTATTTTTTTAAAGTAATTAATTATAGGTTTAAATGTATCTAAATATTATTATGGTTTTCTATGGGTTTCGAAATCATCATGGGATGTTTGTGTATTTTCAAAAAAAATATAGACTATGAACTAACTACTAGACTCTTCACATTGTGAACTAGTTACAAAAAAAAGCTATTAGATATAGAATTTTGTGAACTTTTTCAGAGCATGAAATTTTTATAAGACATGAAACTAGTTTACATTATTAAAATGTTCATCAGTGTAATTTTTAATCTGAGGAAAGATATTTTTCATCATATTTGGTAAATCATGAAATTCATGTCATGAAATGGGTTCATGTCATGAGTTGTTCTATCCTAGTGGTTATAACCACACTTAACATATGGTTTTCTTCTCATTCAACATGTGGGACTATATCAAGACACTTTGGAGCCCCCATGTAATTTTGGGCACCTCCACTCATTTTAGATCATTTTGTTTGGTTATTAATATTTGTGGTGGATGCGAAGAATATCTCCAGATAAGTGATATTTGAACTTCTTCACTGTCATTGGTTATAGTAATGTCATTGATCTATGTTTTTTAATTTTTTTATCTTCTGGTGATATTATTTTTGATCATTTCAAGATCTATAGTGCGATCTTCTTCTGGTGGGAAGACCTTTATTGGTCCTTGTGTGGTAGTTGGGATTTCTCTAAGGTATGTCTGAACTAACATATATCTTTAAATTTAATCACAGGGAATAAAATTATAAGGTTTTTGAATCATAAGTATGACCTTATTTTATTGTTTTTCATTCCTTTTAGTGGTTTTGGATCCATTTGTGGGAATTTTTATGACAACCCTATTATTTATTATTCATTAATTAATGATTTATTACATAAAAGTACACATAGTACTACCTTAAGAATCATTAATTCTAGTGAATTTGTGAATTAGGTAAAAAACACAACATCTAGAACATGGGATGAAAAAAATTGTTGAAAACTTCATTAACATGATTCTAAAATTCTATGGCTTTTTAAACTGCACGAGATAAACTGGGGACAAAAATAAGAAAGGGATGAGATATAAATCCTAGAAAGGGAATAAAAATAGAATATGGTGATATATTATAGAAAATAGAAATATAATTGGGGAATAAAAGGTGTGAGAATCATATACATGAAAAATAAGGCATGATATAGCATGATAATCATAACATTGGAAATGTGGCAACAACTGAAAACACTGTGTCACAAACAGAGGTCCAAAATAACAACCAATAAATCGTGATGGAATTTTTTTGATAAAGTAATAAATTTGACTACATGTACCAATGTTACATCTCATGAGACTATACATTAACCAATGCATTGGAGTGTTATATAATTTCAGGCGCACCCGTCACTTTCATTTCATTCTCATTCATAAGTGTGCCACATATATCATACATAATGGATCAATACATAATAATACTTTATTCCAAGATCACATAGTGTAGAATACATTCATGTAACTCCCAAGTAAAATAAATATAAGTGTATAATGGTTAACAACCTATATAATTAATTTGTATGGTATTCACTCCATAATTATTTTGGCATGAAAAAATCACAGTGAAATTTCAGCAGCATAATGACATCACATAAAAAATAATAAAATGGGATGATGAGATAGAAAAGATTATATAATAATTTGGAAATTAAATGGGATATAATGGGACATGTAAATACATATCACAACATTATGAATTGGAAATATAAGCCATAAGATAATAAAGAAACATGGATATTGTAGAGAAGGAAAGAATTCCTTACATGAGTGTGTGACTCCAAAGGCTTGGGGAGATATTTTTGATAGATAAGAGGAAAATTGGGAGGGATCTAGATAAAGGATCATAGAGTAAGTAAGTTATTTATGTATTTTGAGAGAATTTAAATATAATCACGGGTTTCTTTATATAGGAAATGAGCAGGGATTTCTTTATTATTTTTCAAACATAGGTTTTGGACACTATATAATAAAATAACGAAAACCACTTAACTTACCTTAGTTTTTGAATATGTTTTCTCCCAAATGGGAGTGGTTTTAATTATCTTATAAGTCCATAGTTTGAAAATATGAAAATAATACTCTTTCTTATGTGTAAGTGAGTCATACTCTTAAAGAAATGATTTTAAATCCTTAAAATACATTATGGATTTTGGAGGATTCATAAATTATTTATAAAATTAATCAAATAAACATAAAATATCATTATTTTAATTAGAATATATATATATTTTCAGGTATACCCATTATAGTATTTATTATATAATTTTGGGTTATTATGAAGTGACAATACACTGTATATTTTTATGGTATTTAATTTTCACCTAAAAATTCGTTTGTCTGAGAAAATTTTGAAAAATTCACCATTGGATAATTTTGAAATTATAAATAAAAAAATAATTTTAATTTTATTAAAATTATTTTATAAATATGTGTATTTTCATTTTTAAAATAACAATAAACATTTATTGATAAATGTTAGGTTTTTTTTGCAAATAATAGTTTCAAAACATTATTGAAATTATATTTCACATTATAAAAATTGTATAATAATTTTTATTTAAAAAAAATAATGAAATAATAATATTTTATTAAAATATAAATTATTTCAATAATCCATTAATTAATAAAAATAAATTTCTAATTAAAATTTCATATTACTTAAAATTATAATTTGTGTTTTATTGTATCAAAAATATATTTTTTATCAAAGAGTTTACTTAATAATTTATGGTGTAAAAAAATATGGATTAAATATAAAGAATATTGAAAGTAAAAGGAAATATAAATATTCTTTCAATTAGGGTTACTTTGTTTCTCAACATTATTAAATTATTTTTACCCTTAATTAACATATTTTCCTTTTACCATGGTAACAAATATTTTCTTCGGTTACAATTCATATTGATAAATAAATAGGTGGATATTATTTCCTCATATTAATTATGATGAATAAAAATATGGAATAGTTTTTATAAAAATTAATTCACAAAGGTTAAATAATTTAATTTAATATATAACTCACAAACATTATGGAATGCGGTTTTACAAAAAATAGATTTTTAAGGAAAATTAGATTTTACTTTAACTCTATTATAAGTAAATTTCATTTTATGAATTTATATTCATAAATATAGATATATAATCTAAACATTTAATTATGATAAATTCATATTAAGGGTTATTATAATTAATTATAATGGAGAAAAAATTTCCTTTTCAAACTAGTTTTCAGAAAAATGAATTTTAAATCCTAAAAATAAACATATACTAAAATCTAATATAAAACTTATTTAAATGAAATTAATTGAATTTATATAAATAATATTATATTTATCTTTAAATAAAATTAAAATAATATCTTTAATTTTTATATTACTTTATTTATCCAAATAAATTACAAATTTACATTAAAACAGTATTTTCACTATTCTTTGGAAAATATTTATTTTTGAAAAATTACCAAATTTTACCATATATTATTCATGATATGATGAAATAAAAAATTTAGTGCATTTTATCAAATAAAATATTCAAATTTTCTAGAAAATGATTACAATATATTTTTTCCTAAAAATAAATACGGAGTCAATTTTGAAGTAAACATATTTTGATGAACAAAAAGACATTAACAAAAACAAATTGATTATTTACTATGATTTTTTAAATATATTTTAGACATATGTATGTTTCATAAATTAGTTAATCTTAATCAAATCAGAAAATTTGTTGTAATGGTTAAAAATGTAATATTTAAATAATATATTTTTTGTTTGGGTTCGACATTATATATCAAATACGCTATCGAACAGACTTTTTTAGTTTTGAAACTATAGGTGTTACATTATCCTCCTTTAATAAATTGAGTCCTTAAAATTATGACCCGAACATGATATGTAATTTTTCGACACATGAAAATATCTTTATTAAAAACCCACACCATTAATGGTTTAATAAAATATATTCTTGAAAAGAGAGAAATTGAATTTGGATGTTTGCCCCATAACTTGGTTTCCTAGATGGAAATATTTAATGGTAAGAAAAAATGTTTTCATAGAAGAGAAAAATAAAACCAAAGAACACATAGAGTTTGATAGAGAAAATGGTCAGGGGAAAGTCAAGGACTGAAAAAACAAAATTCTATGATTGGTGGTAAGACCATCAATTCATCGAAAATGATCGTAAAGGGATAACATGTAAATTTGATGTAAATACGTAACTTAATATTTTATAGGCCTTAATCAATATTATCCATGATATATTTCCAAACATATGTTATTATCGATATTTTTTTTTCTTATAATAATGGTTCATAATGATCTTATGAATTAACAAAGAATATTCCCCCAGGAGTGTCAAAACTGATGTATAGTAACACCTCTTTTTATACACTAGTTCCCAGTCAAGTTTAGCTCAATGTAGTGTTTTTAGGTTTTATCCCTATATACATCTTTTCCCAAGCCACATCCACATGTAGTATCCATACATGGATGTATTTTCTAGATAACCCACTTAATATATAATTACAAGAATTTAGGTATTTTTTCTTATACTTAGTTTTACCCTATGTTTTTTTCTATAGTTTTATAATCCTAATCCGAAAAATAACGACACTTTTCCTTTGATACCAACTACAAAACCCTCCTCATTATTAGGGATTAATTCATGATTTATTACATAACATTAAACATAATTCAACAAAAAATATTTATGATTGTTGTATATTTTGGACATAGGTACATAAAATAACATCTTGATCATGGAATAAAATAACATTATTAAAAACTTCCTTAACATTCTTTTCAAATTCTTGGGATTTTAAAACTAAACGGGATATCCTAAGGACATATATAAGAAAGGGGCGAGTTAAAATTCATAGAAGGAAATAAACACGGAATAAAGTGATATGTGATAAATAATTTACATATAAATGGGGATGAAAAATGTGTGAAATCATAAACATGAATAATAAGGAATTATATATCATGAAAATAATAACATGGGAAATGTGGTGTGATGACCCAAACTGGTATGAAAAAAATTACCCCTCTTTATAAAAAAATTTAAAATGATTATAGAAAAAACATATATTTATTTTATTATTTTTAATTACATTTAAGATAACATTAAGTATCATTACTATTGATAAAATAGCCTTTTAATAGTGATAACATGATTAATATAAATATAAGGTTTTATCAAATTCAATTGTTGGAGACAAAGGAAGTGATGACCTCAACCCATAGGATCGTACCCTACGATTCCAATTTATCAGAGCTTATAAGGTATATGGAATCTATTAGATTTTCACTTGAACAATTCTAAGATGTGATCCAATAACTTAAGAATGAGAGAAACCGTTTATAGGTGAAGTTCAAACTCATTGATATCACAACCCAAACCACGTTTTCCAAAATTCCCCTTGGAAGTCTCTCCATTGCACACCTTACCCTGAGGGAATTAGCTAGTGTATTAAAGGGATATGTATCAAGACCTAATCAATATGAGTATTTAAGTTATTTTTTATATAATGAAGAATATATTTTAATTCTATTATGGTTACTTTAGAAATGATTTTTTTGTTATAATAAAACACAAATAGTATTTTTGGGTAATATGAAATTCCATTAAGGAATTTATTTTGATTAATTGATGGTTTTTTAAATAAATAAAATTTTAGTAAAATATTATTATTAATTTTTTTTATTAATTCAAAATGATCATATAATTTTAATGACGTTAAATCTATTTTTTATAGGGGATCCAAAACAATTATTGTAAAAAATATACAATTTATTGATAAATGTCAATATTATTTTAAAATTTAAAATCAAAAAATTTATAAAATTATTTAGATAAAATGAATATTATTTTTGTAATTGGAATATATAAATTATATAATGGTGAATTTTTCATTATTTTCCAAGACAATCTAATTTTCAGGTAAAAATTAAATGTCGTATAAATATATTTTGTGTATTATAACATCTTAATGAACCAAAAGTGATGAAATAAATACTATACAATTAGTAAATGACTATATATATTTGTTTTACTATTAAAATAATGTGGTTTTATGTTAATTTCATGAATTTTATTAAGACATTATGAATCCTCCTAAACATTAATATATTTTCTGGTTTTAAAATCATTTTTTTGGTGTGACCCAAAAATTGGGTAAAGAATACCAAACCAATTTCCTAAAAAGGGTATCCACCTTTATACACAAATTTATACTTCTCTAACTTGGGACTTACATGTATTTATTCTACAATCCTTGATCAGGGAATACAATACTATGATGAATGAATCTATGTTGTATGATCAATGTGGCACACTTAAACATGAAAATGAAATAAAAGAGACGGGTGAAACTAGAAATATTTAATGCACCAATAAATTGGAAAATGTTTAGTATCACAATACATCATGCTGGGAACGATATTGAACCTGATTCCCTTATGGTACCATTTCCACTATGATTTATTTTTTGCTTATCCTTGACCTATGTTTATGATCCAATGTTTTATGTTGTTGCCACATTTATAATGTTATGATTGTCATACAATATCATGTCTAATTGTTCAAGTTTATGATTCACAATCTTTTTATTGACCATTTATATTCCTAATTTATAACATGTATCTCTTTATTATATGTTTATTCCCTTACTGTGCTTTATAGCTCACCCCTTTCTTATATGTGTCCCTATGTTATCCCACGCAGTTTTAAAAGCCATATAATTTTAGAATCATGTTGAGGAAGTTTTCAATAATTTTGTTGTATCTCATATTTATGATTTTAATATATGAAACAAATTCCTAATGAAATTATACTTATATATATTTCAGGTTTAATTTTATGTACTTTTATGTAATGAATCATGAATCAATGTGAAATAAAGGGAAGGGTTGTTATACGTGGAAACAATATAAAACACTGCATCATAAATATATGCCAGGGTTAAATGCAAATAAATATTTAGGGAAAAAGTCCCATAAATAAATCAGGTTCACTATATTTCCTAATATTAAATATCATGAGACTAAAAATTACCTAATTCATTGGATCACTACTTAATTCCTGGTGCACCCGTCACTTTCATTTCATTCTCATCCTTAAGTGTTCCACAAAGATAATATAAATGGATTTGTTCATCGTCATATTTTATTCCATGATCAAGGATTGTAGAATAAATACATTTATTTACTATTTCAATGAATCATAAGTCTATAAATGTGAAAAAACTTTATATAAAATGGGTATGGTATTCACAACACAATTGTTTCGACATTGAAAAATTGTGGTGAAATTTCAGCAACATAACGACGTCACATAAAAATTCATAAAATGGGTTTATGGGAGATAAAAGGGCACATAATCATTTCAAATGACATTTTAAGTAACATGGACATGTAAATACATATACCGACATTAATAATTGGAAATATATGACATAATATATTAAAGAAACATGAATAAATAAGAGAAGGAAAAGATCCCTTACTTGAGAGTTTGACTCCAAATGTTTGGTATGAGCTTCTTGATAACCTAGGGGATCCTTGGGAGGGATCTATAGATTGGAGGAATGAGTAAATACAATATCAAAATATTTTTAGTGAAGAAAAATGGTATATTAGCAATTTTATATAGGAAATGAGTGGGGATTTCATTATTATTTCTCAAACATAGGGTTTGGAATCTATATTATAAAATAACCCAAAACAAATCAATTCCCATGGTTTTTCCCACTATTTATGAAAAATTGAATTGGTTTTAATTATTATTAACAGTAAAGTTCTAAGGTTAATAATATAATATCATTTTTTATGTGGAAATGATTCATACTCTTAAAGAACTAATTTTAGAACCTTAATATATATTAAGGGTTTTGGGGGACTCAAAAAGGCTTTAAAAAATTAATAAAATAAAAATAAAATACTATTAATTTAAATTGAAAACATATATTTGGTCTTGAATACCCATTATAGTATTTACTACATCAATTATGGGTCATTATGAGGTCATAATACACATTTTATATTTTTATGGTATTTAATTTTCACCCTAATATTCAACTAACTCAGTAAATAATGAAGAATTAATCATTGGATAATTTTGATGTTCTGATTCCAAAAATATTATTAGTTTCATTAAAATAATTATCTAAATATTTGTATTTTCACTTTTAAAATGATAATAATAATTTATTGAGAAAAATTGGGGTTTTTTGGCAATAAAAATTTCGAACCATTATAGAAATTAAATTTCACAATATAAAACTTATATAATAATTTAAATTTAAAAAACATAATTTAATAATATTATTTTATTAAAATATCATTTCTTTAGATAATCTATTAATTCATAAAAATAATTTATAAATTGAAATTTCATATTACTGAAAAATACAATTTGTGTTTTGTTGTGTCAAAATATAATTTTTATCAAAATGTTTACTTAATAATTTATAAAGTAAAAAACAATAAGGAATAAATATAATTAACATTTAAATTTAAATTAAATATAAATAATCAATTAATTAGGGTTAATTTTTTTCCAGTCCCTGTTAAATTGTTTTTACCCTTAATTTACTTCTTTTCCATTTACTGTGCTAAGAAATATTTACTAAGGTTACTATTCATACTGTTCAACAATTAAGTTGACCATATTAATTAATATAAATTATGATGAGGCAAAATATGGAATAAATTTTATAAAAATCAATTAAAAAATATTGAATAATTTTATTTAATATATATTCTCCCAAGCCTGATGAAATGTTCTTTTCCAAAAAATACATTTTAAGGGAAAAATGAATTTACTTTATCATTAACAAGTAATATTCATTATATGAATTTAAATTAATAAATATATATAATTAATCATAAAATTTAATTTATATCATTTCTAATTATGGGTTACTTTAATTAATTATAATGGATAAACATTATCCATTTCGAAATAGCTTTCAAAAAAATGAATTTTTAATCGAAAAAATATACATATTCTAAAATCCAATATAATGATTATTTACATATAATTAGTTAAATATAACTAAATAAGATGTTTTTACCTTTAAATAAATTTAAAATAATATTTGGACTTTTTATATCACTTAATTTCTCAAAAGAAATGAAAACTTTACATAAAAATGGTATTTTTCACTATTTGCTAAAAATATTTATTATTGAAAAATCCCAAAATTTCACCCAATGTTATTCATGATATGATGATATAAAAATGGAGCTAAATTTACAAAATAAAATGTCTAAATACTATAGAAAATACTTATAATATATTTTTATCATAAAAATAAATAAGTAGACTTGCTTGAAGAAAACATATTTTGATGAACAAAGACCTTATCCAAAATTGATTGATTACTTAATATAAATTTATAAATATATTTAGAAAATATATATTTTTCATAATTTAGTTAATCTTACTCATATTAAAAAATTTAATGGAATTGGTAAAGGGTTATATTTAAAGAATCATTGTTTGTTTGGGTTCGTCGTTGGATATTACATACATTGTCAAACATTGTTACATCTTTTAAAAACTCGGGGCATTAATGTTTGTTATTTTATATGTTAGGGTATGATTGTTCTAGATTTTATGACCTATAATTATCCATGATAATATGTTACCAATGATTTTGGTTTAAAATATTTTGGATTTGATATTATATGTGATATATTCTTAAAACTACATTGATATATGTGATATTCATTGATACTATTTTAACTGGATTGTTTGAAACTATGGAAAAGGGAATTTTTTTACTCATCTTTTGATATAAAAAATTTTACTTTATTATCATGACTTTTTTAATTAATTTTGAGTGTTTTTGGATTATTATATAGTGACTTGTTATGGAACACATGGGTGGGATCCTATTGATCCTATTAGCTGACACACTATGCACCACTTTAATTGTACGTAGACCTTGATATGTCTTTTATTATAGGAAAATGCAAGGTTCCATAGTGAGGAGGTGATGTTTTCAAAATCTATATCATATAACTAGTGGTGAGATATCATGATGTTGTACACTTATCACATGGAGTAGCTATTTCCCATTTGGGGTTTTTTACTTTGTTGTTGGACTCATACTATGGCGTTTGTTTAGTCACTTTTGTTTTGTATCACTTCACATACTTCATTTTTTATGGAATATATTTCTTGTTTTAATGTTTTTATAATACTATCGAGAACCATTCTTACCATATATATATATATATTTTATACCATTTTTTGATTAATATTCATTACATTACACAAACACATTCCTGAGGGCTATAGTAGTTTAGTTCCTTTGGAATCATGAAAACATACAAACTGATCCTTAAGTGAGATAAATAATCTCCAACTATGTTATTTAATACTATCATCCTTTATAGACATATCATATATAATACATGTATTCACAACATAAGAAAATAAAAAATAAGAGAGGTTGAGCTCAAACACTCAATATGTGTAAAAAGGGTGATACATAAGAATAACATGAATATAATGGTATAATAATATGAGAAGAAAATTAAAAAACCATACCCTGTATATCAAACATCATAATCTTTATTCATGACATAATATCTGTAAATTCATAAGAAAAAAATCATAAGGGAATCAATGAATATGAGCTGTGAGATCATGAAATTTTCATAAGACATGGAATTTATAAAATACAAAAGCAAAGAAAATCATTTCCATATTATTCAAGGATCACTACGAAGACCATCATAGTGGAAAACATCCTTTAATGAATCAGGATCACACCCAATTATAGCCTCGTCTTATAGAACCAGTTTCACTCCTCATTCCTTCCCTGTCTTACTGAATTGGGTTCACTCCCTAGTCCAGTCTTGTGTATCTAATTATATGTAAATATTTACCAAATCCATTGGAGGGATATATAGATATCACCCTTTCACATAATGAAAACCATGTTTATGTGTGCCACAAGATCTTAATCATTCATCATATCATAACCCATGAAATGAAATGGGAATCATAAAAATTTTATAATATCATATCCTATGGAAAATATTCAGGTTTAAAAATCATTTCATCATCGAATAACCTTTGAAAAGTACTCATGAAAGAGAAAAAAATTTCAAAAACAAAATATCATCATAAACATAACCCACTCAAAGAAATAATTTTCATGATATCCTTGGATCATATACCTCTTATGAGATAGGTAACATAAATGGATGAAATATTAGATGGAAAATTATTTTGAAGGATCAGTTAGATCATTCCATGTTGTAAATATCCTTTTATCTTTGAAAAATAATTTTTAAAGCATAAAAAATTTTAAAAACCATTTTTCTTTGAAAATAACAATGAACACATATAAATAAGTCTTATAATAAATGATTTATCATGATTTCCAAAATATCCATTCATTTCATATATATTTAAATGAATATTCCTTTCACATTATTGGTAAAATCCAAACAAACATTGCTTTGGAAAATGACAAGAAGATTCATTTAAAATTATTTTTGTAAAAATTAAAAAATTGGTGAAACTTTCTTTAATAAATCATTTGGATAATAATAAAGCGGTTATGAAAACATTATTTTAGAAAACATGGCTTTGGAGGAAAAGTTATTTCTGACCAAAGGGAGAAATATAGTCATATTTTCTTAAAATCATTTTAATAATTATATTATATAAAAAGTGTGAAATATTTTAAAATTACTAGGATATTTAATGAATAAATAGAGTCTAAGAAACATCATGAAAATTAATTAGTGGTATATCATGATATTTCAATATTTGTGACTTAATACTAAACAATTTTGATAAATGATGAGGTTGTAGCATAAAATCTTCACCAATTTGCTGACATTAAATCATAAAAATAGGTTAAGTTTACTACCAATAAATCATGATCCAAAAAAGTCCCATAAATAAATTAAGTTCACACTCAATCCTAAAATTAAATCTCATGAGGCTAAGAATTTCCAAATGCATTATAGCGCTATATAATTCCTGGCACACTCGTCATTTTCATTTCATTCTATTTCTTAAGTGTGACACTTAGATAATACAACATGGATTTATTCATCATAATATTTTATTCCAAGATAACAGAGTGTGGAATAAATACATGTATAGACCATGACAATGAAGTATAAGAATATAAATGTTAAATAACTTGAAATAAAATGGGTTTGGTATTCACAATACAATTGTTTTGTCATTGAAACATCATGGTGAAATTTCAGTAGTATAATGACATCCCATAAAAATATAAAAAATGGGATGATGAGAGATAGAGGTGTATCTAATCATCTGGAAATGAAAGGGTAATTAATAGGGACATTTAAATATATATCACATCCATGGTTCAGGGTGAATATCCCCCTTTAAATAGGGGTCCTACTTCTTAGTATCTCGAGATATCTTCAGTAACTACTGTAATAGAGTTGGCATGATTTTAGAATAATCCCACATCTCCCATTGAGGGATGATCTCATCATAATTATCTCCATGGATTGGATACTCTGATATCTATTGGTAATCCCACAAGCTTATACTATCTTCTCCATACATCACGAGGAAAGAGTTTGTTTGTGGACTCTATAAGCTTAACATCTTTGGGATGAATTCATCATTCTTGTATGCAAATTTATTGGCCATCCATATAGCTTCATATATTTCCAAAACTTTTAGTTGTGTTATAAATTCAACAACTATCAAGTGCACCCAGTATGAAAACATCCACTCGATCCTAACCCCCCTCCTAGTCAGAGGTCACAATCTTCTTTCCAACAATTTATCTGGTCTATCTCAAAAGCATAGAAGAAGGAAAGATAATAGTTTATCATTAATTCAGATGTGTGTCCTCTCAAATCAAGGTCACATTGGTTGTGATTTACGAAACATGACATGGATGACATCCTGACATTAATATATTCACCCATTATTGAAATAATTGAAGTAGTGAATTTTCTATTGTCTTGAAATCATGAAAGAGGAGTGTAATTCTTTGAATACTCTATGTGTACCTCCTTCAGATGATCATGGCCATAAATAAACATTTAATTACTATTAGGTTACTTGTGATGATACTTCATCATATGCCTCCTTAGATCTGGTAGATTGGTATCACATAAGTTATAGTATTTATTCCCTACAGATTTTACCATCTCTACAATGTAATTTCTAGATTTTCCATCAGATGATATAGTCTTATGAGAGGCCATTGAACCTAAAAACATCAATATTTCATTAAATAAAATCCTTCATTTCAAAAACCTTTTAGAAACATGGAAATTTGGAATGGGCATGAGATCGTATAGGGTATTCGTTTAAGTGGCATCACGCAGGTCCCTAGCCCAAGAGGCAATGTTCAGGTCACTCACCTAAAAATTGGATCGATCTGGTAGTTGAATAATTTGTTTTCATGAATGGTGTTTTATAAAATAAACTTAATATTAAAGTCTATGTAAAACACTATCGTGGTGAGAACAAAGGTACAAAAGTGTGTTAACTGTATACTAAAACCAACAACCTTGTTTTTTGACACCTGAGCCCCTCTGTGTGGTCGATTTGAGTACCTATCCTACATGGATATCCTCATAAGATAAAAGATTTAGAAGGTTTGTGTGGATGAACCCTTTGATATTTAACCCCTTTTATCCCTTTACATCAATATTAGAAACTCTTATTTCAATTGGATCCAATCCTGAGGGGGGGGGGGGTTGTTGACCTCCCATTTTGTCACATGGAGGAAATGGTGTTAAAGGGAAAATACCATAAATAGAAGAAGAGTGAACAAGTGAATAAGTAAAATGGAAACAAACCTTTAGAAAATTCCCTCAGTGTAGGTACCCCCAAGCATCCATAGCATGCAGGGTACCAGAACATCATCTTGCGTAATGGACCTACACATCATCTTTAGAAACAGGCATGTGCATCAGCCTATGAGACACACCTAATCGAGCCATCACTTATGTATATGGTCCCATATTTTCCTATAAATTGGACCACATAGCTATTCATTTTTTTCTTTCCAAACTTCCAATGACCTCCCAATGATATTCTTGCCCTCATGCTACACCCTTGACATCCAAAAACATCAAGGTATCCCTCAAAAACCTAAAGAATAATAAATTAAGGGGTAGAGTGGATTCAATGTTTTCCAAGGGTATAAAAACATAACCCCTTCACGAGGATACCTCTCCCCTATGGTTGATGAAAACTAGAGTAAGGTCCCCTTCCAAAGCTAGGGACCTATGTGAGACACTTTCAGGAACACCTATAGATACCCTTAGAGCATTCATCGAAGCCTATCCAATGTTTTATTTATAGGGTGGTCTATCACAAAAAGTACCTTCAGACTATTCAGGACTACCTGAAAAATGTAATCCTAGGATCTCCCATCATCTAACCTACATGAGACACCATTGGCTCACCCAACCTCTACCCATTCATGAGCCACTTCCTAGGCCCTTTTCTAAGTCTCCAATGGTTGTGGACCTCTTCTATTGGATCCCATGTTTGAAAGGGACCATGTTAAAACCTCCAAAAAAGCCTTGGAACATGAAAAACACTAAAAGAGGCACACCAACATGTCTCCCATTTGGATATTCATTCCATTGGTCCTAGTTTTTTCACACCTTTCCTACCAACTAGTTTGGGTCCCCAATGTTCATGTAGATATGAATTCGCATGTTCATGAGGACCTCGACCGTGGGGATGGTGTCCGGGAGTTCCTGGTCTTGGGTACTATGTTTAAGACCATGTCCTTCCCTAGTAATCACTAAGACCTAGAGCCTCTTGTTCTAAGAGGGGAGGGTGAGGATCATTATTGCCTTTCCATTTGATTTATAATGAAATCTTTATCTCCTTCTACCAAACAAATTATACGGAATCCACCCTATAATATTCTCTTAGCCTATCTTTTAAGACCTATCCTGATTCATTCCTTCCTCAATCTCTATACCGATCCTCTTTATCTAGATAGATCACCAAACATGACTATGATGGATATCAAAAGAAGAGGATAAATGGGAACTTAAAGGCCCTTTATCTCTCTTTTTTGGGTCTAGAGTACGATGATGGGAAGGTAGTTATGTCTACTTGGCCTCTTCCCCCAGGGGAAGGGGTGTCATGTGGTTTTCTAGATCTTTGAATTCTTCTTGTTACTCACATTCAAGGATGACTCACCATGAATCATGTGGGCTTATAGGATAGTCATGAACAAGGTTTTTGTATGATCAGATCCATGTTTTTGTGTAGAATATTTTTTTAGATCTTACTCTCTCCTTCCTTCAGAGTGCCTCTATAGGCATGGGTCCTAAAGACTATCCATCCAACCTCAAGGAAAATCAGATTGTCTAGCTTCCAATATCTTTAGTTTCTTATTTTTTCTCACGCTGGACATGACTCACGTGGTCTTAGAGGTTGATAGTGTTCATGAGATAGACATAATACAAAACCCAATTGTCCCCCTATTTGGTATAATCCACAATAATAACCAATCAATGGTCGTACTCCTTATGTGTAATTCCCAAAACCAACCCTAAAATATCAATGATTCAAGTGATTTATAATGCCCCCAAACCCAATCAGGGCATCCTTCTTAGTAGTAAGCCCCAACCTAATCATCTTAAAGGGAAATACCCCCCCAATGAGATAAAAATTCAAAAGGGCCTCCCTTGGCAGAGGTCCTAAAAAACCAAACTATGTGGACATTGATTCCCATCCAAATGGGATACATCGGAAGCCTTTATAAATTCAAATCCCAACACCCCAAAAAATCCCATGTTTTCTCCAAGACATATTCCAAGTAATGTAATATTATACTTGGGAATCCATGTCTCCACCAGATTCCCTACTCTACTTCTGCATATGTCCCACACCAAGATATAAATAGGAAACTTTGACCCGAACATCATTCTTTCATGACACTAAATTACACAGTTCTTTATTTATCACATCACATTAAAATGTATGATGTGACCCAGTATGTGGAAACAAACTAAGTGGTTTTTGATTCCTTTCACAAGGATATGTTGGAAGCCCATCTCATGGGTCCAACCATGACATCAAAATAAATCCCATCTCCTTATATAACGATACAACCTATAGTCCCCCACTATATGGATGAAAACTATTATAATCATAACAATGAGAAAATAAAATATAATTAGTACTTAATTAGATACCATTGATGGAGAACCTATGAAATATACATATTTCTAAATTGATGATGAACCTCAGATACATACAGATGATTCTAAATTTCTTAAATGTGAATAAATTATTTTTAATTCAAGAGTGACCCACATCATATGCTGAAATTATTGAAGGATTCGTGAATATATCCTAAATATATAAGAGTTTCATAGAGTAGGAAAATATTCACACCAAAAGGGTGATATGAGCCCGACCTCCCATCCTCTCGACCAATGTGAGTTCTTGAATACCCTTGACCAAACTCACCAAGGAGTTCCTGAAATTAGAAAGTAGTCCCCTTATAGATATTGAATCATTGTGTGTTTCTGATTTCACAAGTATTCCTATTGAAAATTGTTCAAAAATAGTGATTCTGACATGAATAAATTCAGAAAACTGAACACCCTAAAATTGATCTTGGGGAACAACATTTCTATCTTAAATAATGATGTTATTTGGAAACGTTTTACCTAGACTATTTTAAATATTGGAAAATGGGTAATGTTTTACCATGTTTTCGATATAAAAATAGTTTCAATACTTATCATTCATTGTTTTATTTAATGATGATCATGTTCAGATTGTTTTATAGAGATCCATTAGCAAAAACCTAGGTGGGAACTTAATGATTCTATTATCTCACACCATGAAGAACCCTTTATTAATGAATAAAACGTGATATTTATTTCAATGAGTGGAAAGGTAGTGTAATAAATTGAGGTGGTGAGGTTTTTATCATCTGATTTAGGAAACTAGTGGTGAGATAGCAGGACATTGGACCATTATCACATCAAGTATCTATTTCTCATTTTGGGATTTTTCCTTTGTTGTTGCGCATGTAACTTGGAATTGTTTTGGCCACTTTTGGATGGTATAACTTCTGTATTTTCCATTTTGTTTTGGAATATATTTTCTTTTTATCTCATTCATTTGTTCGTCCTTATATTTAAATATATATTCAATAATTTATTCTTAAATTTAAGTGAAATCATTCCCTCTTATTTTTGTTGATGTCTTGGTGCTTATCACTATCCTATGAGGATAAAAACATACCTTTGGGTTAGTGATAGGGCAGGTAGGGTATGGGTATGTGTGGCTATCCAAGTAATTTTGTTATAGTTTGTTATGAAAAGTTATTTTTTATAATTTTTAGGATTTTTTAGACTGTATATAGGATTTTTGAGACATGAGGGGCAGGTTACGATGAGTTCCTTGAAAGCTATTTTTATGAAGAGACTCATTTTACCAACCGATGATTGGATTAGGGTATTATATTTTGAGTTATTTGTCTTTATATTAGTTTTTAATGGTTTTCAGGTTTTAATTAATACTTTCCATTCATTTCACCACTTATTTTTTTTGTTCAGTTACACACCTCCAAGAAGTCTTCCATAGGTTCCTCTGGAGGGTGAAGCGGATTCTCCTCAAGGGAATTTTCCATTGAATATAAATTATATAGAGTCTATATTGATAATATTTCTTTATGGACACCAAAATGTACCACAGATCTAGAACATAGTTATTGAGGTATATCCATGAGTTATAAGTGGAATGGATCGTTTATAAGAGTTCTTACATGAGAAGTCTACATCCTTTAGAATTACAAATAAACCTCATGAGGTGGAGGAATGGATGGAAAATATTGATTAAATATTATAATTTATAGATACATCTTAGAATATAATATTGATTTTCATGGAGTTTATAATCTGGGTTCCTTGGAAGTGATGGAGGGATTTCATGTTATAGATGGATAAACATATGCGAATGGATTGGAAGGGTTGAAAGACTTGTTTCATCCTTAATTTTTATCTGGTGTCTCTGATAATGGAGAAGTTGTTGGGTTTCTTCTCATTGAATAATGGAGAGTGTCTAGTGTTAACATACACAAGTCAGTTAATAGAGCTAGTTCATTTTTCTTCAAGGGTAGTAATGAATGATTAGCCAAATGATATGAAGTAACTATAGAGGGTATGATATGATATAGGATAAGATGTATTTATGCTAATGATTTCTACCTTTTTGGATATAATAGACAATGAAACGATATAAGGTATGGATATGGAAGTCAAGGTTGTTCATTATTCCCCTTATCATCCACCTAATGGTAGCCTCAGTGGTTTGTAAGGAAGGATAAAAAGGTGGAATGATCATCTTAGGAGTGGTTGGGGTATTTCAAAACTTCGGGAATCCTACCCACCATCATTTATGACCAGTATTATTCCCATATCATTCTATCAATGCGGAAAGGTCAAACACAACTTCTGTTCTTATCATGGAATTGGAAAGTTGTGTAACAATTGCCAACAACATGATCATCTTCATTGATTCTGTCAGGTTATCTCTAAACCTTATTATAGAAATTGTTCCTCAAATCTAAATGCTACTACAGAACAATCATATTTTTTTAAGGAAAATAATATTCTAACCATATTCCTCATGAGTGATTCACCTTCACACATTAGATGAGTTTCCAATGGATGATGATTCAATCCCATCTATAGTGATAGTTACCATCATTATTTCATATTCTGTAGTGACTTCTTTATTTGATATCGATTCCTCTCACTCATTATTTTTATTGATATGGTTAAACATAAAATGTAACTAATTTCCATTGGTATAGAGTTAGTGACACCTCTTGGGAATATGATAGATTATGGGTCCCTGTTTACTTCTTGGTCATTTTCGATAGCTAATACAGAGTTAATCTTGGATTTTTTTATCCATGATATGGATCTATTTAACATTATAATCAGTATCAATTGGATGGTTATTCATTATGCTAATATTTATTTTTATCATTGACATGTTTTTTTCATTACTATCATGGTGGATTATCTGATGTTTTAGGGAGAGTGAGATCAGTGGACTGGTCATGTATGACCTTCAAACCAAGAGATCATATGTTTTATTCTACTATTCCACATCATCCTGATAATGCTTCTTTTGATATTTATATTCTCACAATTGTTTGGTACTTTCTTGATGTTTTCCAAAAAAAATATTTGGTCATCCTCTATTGAGGGAGGTAGAGTTCATGATTTATCTTGTGTAAGGGATGCAACCAGTCTTTGTGCACTCATATTATAACCCACCAGTGTGGCTGAAAGAGATCATGATTTAGTTAGAATATTTGATGGATAAAGGTTTTGTATTCCCAAGAGTTTCTCCTTGGTCGATCCCTGTGCTATTTTCCAATAAGGAAATGGATCACTATTATTATTTTTGGACTATTTGAAGTTGAATCAAGTGATATTTAAGAATAAGTATTCATTTTCCCACTTAGATTATTTTTTTATTTATTAAAGGGGAAAATAGGTTTCCAAATACTGACCACTAAACATGTTCCCATCAACTCATAGTTTAAGAGTCCGATATACTAAAGATGTATTTTTGAAGATGTATGTTCAATAAAGATATATTGGTATTAATTTTTGTCTAACTAACTCTACTATAGTTTTTATGGATTTTCTGAACTTACCATTCCATTAGTATCCTAAAGATTTTTTTTCGAAGTGTTCATGGATGATATTTTTGTTTATTCTAGATTCACATATTATTATGAGAACCATTTGAGTATGGTTCCTAAAATCCCATGATGTCACCATCTTTATGGAAGGATTTCAAAATTCCCATTTATAGATCAAAGAAGTGATGTTAATGGGTCATGTGATTTTAGATAATGGATTATCATTTGATACTAAGAAGGTGGATGATGTCTTGTCAAGGGAGGATCCAAGGGACATATTTGAGAGTTAGGGATTCCTTACTGTTTCTTGATACCATCAATATTTTTTAGAGAATTTTCAATGTTGGAATCACCTTCAAACAGTCATACTAGGAAATCAGAAAAATTCATATGGGTTGAAAAGTTACAGACTCCCTTCTATGATTAGAAACAACTTATAATATCATCACATATTATAATATTACTTATTTTTGATAAAGGGTATAAAATATACTATGATGTATCTGGTGTAGATGTGATCTTCGTTATTATGAATAATGATCATGTTTTGTCTTATGGATCTCTCTATCATTCCACAAATTGAATGAAATTACCAAATTTATGATTTAGAGCATGTTGCGGTTATGAAAGTAATTAATATATGGAGGAGATGTGTTATTTGGAAAAAAACTACAGTATTTTTTTGATAATAAGAGTTTTAAATTTTTCTTTTCATAGAAATGATTAAATCTAAGATAGATACGATGATTGTAATACCTTCAAACATTTGACATCAGTATCACTTACAACTTGGGGAAGGGGAATGTTATTATAGACACTCTTAAAAGGAATGAACCATCACATGATATTTGAGAATCGAAAGATTAGTGGAAACTAATGGGACTCTTCACTAAGTTCCATATTAACACTCAGTATTACATTTCAGGCATGGTTATGATGAATGTTATGATTTAAAAATATCTTATTGAGTTTATTCTGTAGGGTTTTTAGTAGGATGATGAATTCCAACAAATTTGAGAAACCCATTATGGTGGGAAACCATTTACAGTTGGTCTCTCACTTTAAATGGAATTCTCTATTTTTGGGATTAAATTTTCATGCCAACACCTATGAGGAGCATAGTTTTTTGGATATCATAGGTCATTTTTGACCATTCATATAATCACTATGAAGATGTATTATTCCATGAGAATAAAATTCTTGTGGCTAGGTTTGAAGCGTGACATTTTAGATTATGTGCCTTGTTGATACAGCAGCCAAAAAATAAAGACGGAGCATCAGAAACCTTCTGGCTTTCTCAAGCCTCTTTTGGTGCTAGTTTTGAAATGGGATGAGGCGTCCATGATCTTTTTTTTGTATTTCAATGAACTCACAAACGTAATTATTCTCTCTTGGTGATGAATAGACAGTTGATAAAATTGGATCATATCATTCAAATTAGGGACCCAAATAAAGTTTAAGATCTTGGTACACTATATTTATTTAGATCGTGTTGTAATTTAGGGTTCCCTCTACTATGATTTCAGATTGGTATCCTAGGTTTATATTAGGATTTTGAAGTAGTATCTAAGAGGTTATGGGGACTCAGGTCTGGTTTAGTATAGAATATCGTCCATATATAGACGGTCACATAGTGCAAGTTAATCATATTTTCAAGGACATTATCTATGTTGAAATCTTGGATTTTTATAGATCTTGGGATATCCATTATGGACTGTTTTTGTTTTATTATAACAATAGTTAACCATAATCAATTATAATGGCCCCCTTTAAGGATTTTTTCTAGTTACCCAAACATGTCAGATATTCCTTAGGAAGATGTGTACGATCTCTATTTAGTAGGACCAAGTCTTTTTTTGGTGATATCAATGAGGATTCAGGATATATGTTGGCATTTTTTTTATAACTTAGCATTAGAAGAAATCATATACGGATCAACAATTTCATCCTTTGGAGTTTTATTTTTTTGATTGGGATTTCTAGAAAGTATCTCTTTGTTTGGGTCACCATTGGCTTTGAAAACATGGAATGTTCGATCTATGATATTTTGGTCTATTTTAGGTCACTAAGAAGCTTGGTTATGTTGCTTATTTGTTGTATTTTTTTTTCTTTAGTTGATTGGTATGCATGATTTTTTCCATATATCCCATCTTGGGGAATATCATCCTGATTCCTTAGATGATTTGAGTTAGTAAGAGATTCATTTATAACTATATGTTTCTATTGTATAGAATAAATTAGAGAAAATTGAATCTCAGGTGAATGTATTCCATGGGAAGTCTATCACATTATTAAGAGTGTTATTGCAACATAAATCAGATTCACATGAGAATTGGGAGCATGAAATTTCTGTGGGGTTGTAGTGGCCTATCCACACTCCAAAGCTCCATTATTTCAAAAGAAATTCTTGGGATATAATGTCTCATATTGGGGAGTTAGTAACATCCTATTACCTTCTTTAATGTATTCATAATCTCTTTTATTCCAATTTTTTTTCATTTAGGTGTTTTTCATACCATTTCAGGATGAAAGTCAATTTTTGGTGAAAAATAATTAATTTTTAGGGATATATTTTTTTAAAGTAATTAATTATAGGTTTAAATATATCTAAATATTATTAGGGTTCTCCATGGGTTTGGAAATCATCATGGGATGTTTGTGACTTTTAAAAAAAATCTAGACTATGAACTACCTGGTAGACTCTTCACATAGTGAACTAGTTCCAAAAAAAGCTATTATATATAGAATTTGGTGAACTTTTTCAGAGAATGAAATGTTTATAAGACATGAAACTAGTTTACATTATTAAAATGTTGATCAGTGTAATTTTTAATCTGAGAAATGATATTTTTCATCATATTCGGTAAATCATGAAATTCATGTCATGAAACGGGTTCATGTCATGAATTGTTCTATCCTAGTGGTTATATCCACACTGAACATATGGTTTTCTTCTCATTCAACAAGTGGGACCATATCAGGACACTTTGGAGCCCCCCATGTAATTTGGGGCACCTCCACTCATTTTAGATCATTTTGATTGGTTATTAATATTTGTGGTGGATGGGAAGCATCTCTCCAGATAAGTGATATTTGAACTTCTTCACTGTAATTGGTTATAGTGGTGTCATTGATCTATGTTTTTTAGTTTTTTTATCTTCTGGTGATATTATTCTTGATCGTTTCAAGATCTATAGTGTGATATTCTTCTGTAGGTTAGACCTTTATTGGTCCTTGTGTGGTAGTTGGGATTTCTCTAAGGTATGTGTTAACTAACATATCTCTTTAAATTTAATCACTAGGAATAAAATTATAAGGTTTTTAAATCATAAGTATGACCTTATTTTATTGTTTTTCATTCCTTTTGGTGGTTTTGGATCTATTTGTGGGCTTTTTATGACAACCCTATTCTTTATTATTCATTAATTAATGATTTATTACATAAAAGTACACATAATAATACCTTAATAATCATTAATTCTAGTGAATTTGTGAATTAGGTACAAAAAATAACATCTAGAACATGGGATGAAAAAAATTACTGAAAACTTCATTAACATGATTCTAAAATTCTATGGCTTTTTAAACTGCACAAGATAAACTGGGGGCAAAAATAAGAAAGGGATGAGATATAAATCCTAGTAAGGTAATAAACATAGAATAAGGTGATATATTATAGAAAATAGAAATATAATTGGGGAATAAAAGGTTTGAGAATCATATACATGAAAAATAAGGCATGATATAGCATGATAATCATAACATGGGAAATGTGGGAACTACTGAAAATGTTGTGTCACAAACAGAGGTCAAGAATAACTACCAATAAATCGTGATGGAATTTTTTTGATAAAGGAATAAGGTTCACTACATGTCCCAAAGTTACATCTCATGAGACTATACATTACCCAATGCATTGGAGTGTTATATAATTTCAGGTGCACCCATCACTTTCATTTCATTCTCATGCTTTAGTGTGCCACATATATCATACATAATGGATCAATACATAATAATATTTTATTCTAAGATCACGGAGTGTGTAATACATACATGTAAGTCCCAAGTAAAATAAATATAAGTTTATAATGGTTAACAACCAATATAACAAATGGGTATGGTATTCACTCCATAATTCTTTTGGCATGAAAAAATCACAGTGAAATTTCGGCAGCATAATGACATCACATAAAAAATAATAAAATGGGATGATGAGATAGAAATGATTATATAATAATTTTGAAATTAAATGGGATATAATGGTACATGGAAATACATATCATAACATTATGAATTGGAAATATAATCCATAAGATAATAAAGAAACACAAATATAGTAGAGAAGGAAAGAATTCTTTACTTGAGTGTGTGACTCCAAAGGCTTGGGGGAGATTACTGATAGATTAGATAAACCTTGGGAGGGATCTAGATAAAGGATCATAGAGTAAGGAAGTTATTTATGTATTTTGAGTGAAGATAAATATAATAATGGGTGGGTTTATATCGGAAATGAGCGGGGATTTCTTTATTATTTTTCAAACTTGGACACTATATAATAAAATAAGGAAAACCACTTAACTTACATTGTTTTTTGAATATGGTTTTTCCCAAATGGGAGTGGTTTTAATTATCTTATAAGTCCAAGGTTTGAACATATGACAATAATACTCTTTCTTATGTGTAAGTGAGTCATACTCTTAAAGAAATGATTTTAAATCCTTAAAATACATTATGGATTATAGAGGATTCATAAATTGTTTATAAAATTAATCAAATAAACATAAAATATCATTATTTTAAATATAATATATATATATTTTTAGGTATACCCATTATAGTATTTATTACATAATTTTTGGGTTATTATGAAGTCACAATACACTGTATATTTTTATGGTATTTAATTTTCACCTGAAAATTCGTTTGTCTGAGAAAATTTTAAAAAATTCACCATTGGATAATTTTGAAATTATAATTAAAAAAATAATTTTAATTTTATTAAAATTATTTTATAAATATGTGTATTTTTATTTTTAAAATAACAACAAAAATTTATCGATAAATGTTAGTTTTTGAAAATAATAGTTTCAAATCATTAATGAAATTATATTTCACATTATAAAAATTGTATAATAATTTAAATTAACAAAACATAATGAAATAATAATATTTTATTGAAATATAATTTATTTCAATAATCCATTAATTAATAAAAATAAATTTATAATTAAAATTTCATATTACTTAAAATTATAATTTGTGTTTTATTGTATCAAAATATATTTTTTATCAAACAGTTTACTTAATCATTTATGGATTAAAAAAATATGGACTAAATATAAAGACTATTTCAAGTAAAAGGAAATCTAAGTATTCTTTCCATTAGGGTTTCTTTGTTTCTCAACATTATTAAATTATTTTTACCCTCAATTAACATATTTTCTTTTTACCATGGTAATAAATATTTTCTTCGGTTACAATTTATATTGATAAATAAATAAGTGGACATTATTTCATCATATTAATTATGCTAAATAAAAATATGGAATAGATTTTATAAAAATTAATTCACAAAGGATGAATAATTTAATTTAATATATAACTCACAAACATTATGGAATGCGGTTTTACAAAAAATACATTTTTAAGGAAAGGTTGATTTTACTTTAACCCTATTATAAGTAAATTTCATTATATGAATTTCTATTCATAAATAAACATATATAATCTAAACATTTAATTATGATAACTTCACATTAGGGGTTATTATAATTAATTATAATGGAGAAATGTTTTCCATTTCAAAATAGTTTTCCGAAAAATGCATTTTAAATCCTAAAAATAAACCTATACTAAAATCCAATATAAAAATTATTTAAATGAAATTAATTAAATTTATCTAAATAATATTAGATTTATCATTAAATAAAATTAAAATAATATCTTTAATTTTTATATTACTTTATTTATCCAAAGAAATTACAAATTTACTTTAAAATGATATTTTCACTATTCTTTGGAAAATATTTATTTTTGAAAAATTATCAAATTTTACCATATATTATTCAGGATATGATGATATAAAAAATGTAGTGCATTTTATAAAATAAAATATTTAAATTTTCTAGAAAATAATTACAATATATTTTTTCATAAAAATAAATACGGAGTCATTTTTGAAGTAAACATATTTTGATGAACAAAAAGACATTAAAAAAACTAATTGATTATTTACTATGAATTTATAAATATATTTAAGACAGATATATATTTCATAAATTAGTTAATCTTACTCACATCAGATTTTTTTTTGTAATTGTTAAAAATGTAATATTTAAATAATATATTTTTTGTTTGGGTTCGGCATTACATATCAATTATGCTATCGAACAGACTTTTCTAGTTTTGAAACTATAGGCGTTACATTATCCTCTAATAAATTGAGTCTTTAAAATTATAACCCGAACATGATATGTAATGTTTTGACACATGAAAATATCTTTATTAAAAACCCACACCATTAATGGATTAATAAAATTTGTTCTTGAAAAGAGTGAAAATGAAGTTGGATGTTCGCCGCATAACTTGGTTTCCTAGATGGAAAAATTTAATGGTAAGAAAAAATGTTGTCATAGAAAGAAAACTAAAACCAAAGAACACATAGATTTTGATAGAGAAAATGGTCAGGGGAAAGTCAAGGACTGAAAAACCAAAATTCTATGATTGGTGGTAAGACCATCAATTCATCGAAAATGGTCGTAAATTGATAACATGTCAATTAGATGTAAATACTTAACTTAATATTTTATAAGCCTCAATCAATATTATCCATGATATATTTCCAAACATATGTTATTATCGATATTTTTTGTTCTTATAATAATGGTTCATAATGATCTTATGAAATAACAATGAATATTCCCCCAGGAGTGTCAAACCTGATGTACAGTAACACCTCTTTTTATGAGCTAGTTCCCAGTAATGTTTAGATCAATGCAGTGTTTTTAGGTTTTATCCCTATATACATCTGTTCCCAAGCCACACCCACATTTAGTATCCATACATGGATGTATTTTCTAGATAAACCACTTAATATATACTTACAAAAATTTAGGGATTTTTTATTATACTTAGTTTTACTCTATTGTTTTTCTATAGTTTTATAATCCAAATCCTAAAAATAATGACAATTTTCCTTTGATACCAACTATAAAAACCCTCCTCATTATTAGGAATTAATTCATGATTTATTATATAAAATTACACAAAATTAAACCTAAAATATTTATGATGGTTTTATATTTTGGACATAGGTACATAAAATAACATCTTGATCATGGAATACAATGACATTATTAAAAACTTCCGTAACATGGTTATAAAATTCTATGGCTTTTAAAACTAAATGGGATATCCTAAGGACATAGATAAGAAAGGGGTGAGTTAAAATTCCTAGAAGGGAATAAACACAGAATAAAGTGATATGTGATAAATAATTGACAAATAAATGGGGAAGAAAAATGTGTGAAATCATAAACATGAATAATAAGGAATGATATATCATGAAAATAATAACATGGAAAATGTGGTGTGATGTCCCAAACTGGTATAAAAAAATTACCCCTCTTTATAAAAAAATTTAATATGATTATAGAAAAAACATAAATTTATTTTATTATATTTAATTAGATTTAAGAGAACATTAAGTATCATTACTATTGATAAAATATCCATTTAATAGCGATAACATGATTAATATAAATATAAGGTTTTATCAAATTCAATTGTTGGAGATAAAGGAAGTGATGGGCTCAACCCATAGTATCGTACCCTACGATGCCAATTTATCAGAGCTTATAGGGGATATGAAATCTATATGATTTTCCCTTGACAAATTCTAAGATGTGATCCAATAACTTAAGAATGAGCGAAACCGTTTATGGGTGAAGTTAAAACTCATTGATATCACAACCCAAACCACATTTTCCAAAATTCCCCTTGAAAGTCCCACCATTGCACACCTTACCCTTAGGGAATTAGCTAGTGTATTAAAGGGATATGTATCAAGACCTAATAAATATGAGTATTTAAGTTATTTTTTATAGAATGATGAATATATTTTAATCCTATTATGGTTACTTTATCAATGATTTTTATTTTGTTATAAAAAACACAAATAGTATTTTTGGGTAATATTGAAATTCCATTAAATAATTTATTTTGATTAATTGATGGTTTTTTTAAATAAATAAAATTTTAGTAAAATATTATTATTAATTTTTTTATTAATTTAAAATGATCATATAATTTTAATGACATTAAATCTATTTTTTATAAGGGATCCAAAACAATTATTGTAAAAAAATCCACAATTTATTGATAAATGTCAATATTATTTTAAAATTTAAAATCAAAAAATTTATAAAATTATTTAGATAAAATGAATATTATTATTGTAATTGGAGTATATAAATTATCTAATGGTGAATTTTTCATTATTTTCCAAGATAGTCTAATTTTCAGGTAAAAGTTAAATATCTTATAAATATATTTTGTGTATTATAACATCTTAATGAACCAAAAGTGATGAAATAAATACTACAAAACTTATAAAAGACTATATATATATGTTTTACTATTAAAATAATGTGGTTTTATGTTAATTTTATGAATTTTATTAAGCCATTATGAATCCTCCTAAACATTAATATATTTTAGGGTTTTAAAATCATTTTTATGGGTGTGACTCAACAATTGGGTAAAGAATACCAAACCAATTTCCTAAAAAGGGTATTCACCTTTATACACAAATTTATACTTCTCTAACTTGGGACTTACATGTATTTATTCCAAACTCCTTGATCAGGGAATACAATATTATGATGAATTAATCCATGTTGTATGATCTATGTGGAACACTTAAACATGAAAATGAAATGAAAGAGACAGGTGAAACCAGAAATATTTAATTCACCAATGAATTGGAAAATGTTTAGTATCACAATACATCATGTTGGGAACGAGATTGAACCTGATTCCCTTATGGTACAATTTCCACTATGATTTATTTTTGGCTTATCCTTGACCTATGTTTATGATCCAATTTTTTATGTTGTTTCCATATTTACCATGTTATGATTGTCATACAATATCATGTCTAATTGTTCAAGTTTATGATTCATAATCTTTTTATTCACCATTTATATTCCTAATTTATAGCATGTATCACTTTATTCTATGTTTATTACCTTACTGTGCTTTATAGCTCACCCCATTCTTATATGTGTCCCAATGTTATCCCACACAGTTTTAAAAGCCATATAATTTTAGAATCATATTGAGGAAGTTTTCAATAATATTGTTGTATACCATATTTATGATTTTATTATATGTAACAAATTCCTACTGAAATTATACTTATATATATTTCAGGTTTTATTTTATGTACTTTTATGTAATGAATCATGAATCAATGTGAAATAAAGGTAAGGGTTGTTATATGTGGAAACAATATAAAACACTACATCATAAACATATGCCATGGTTAACTGCAAATAAATATTGAGGGAAAAAGTCCCATAAATAAATCAGGTTCACTATATTTCCCAATATTAAATATCATGAGACTAAAAATTACCTAATGCATTGGATCACTACTTAATTCATGGTGCACACGTCACTTTCATTTCATTCTCATGCTTAAGTGTTCCAAAAAGATAATACCAAATGGATTTGTTCATTATAACATTTTATTCCATGATCAATGAGTGTAGAATAAATAAATTTATGTACTATTTCAATGAATCATAAGTCTATAAAGGTGAAAAAACTTTATATAAAATTGGTATGGTATTCACAACACAGTTGTTTTGACATTGAAAAATTGTGGTGAAATTTCAGCAACATAACTACGTCACATAAAAATTCATAAAATGGGTTTATGGGAGATAAAAGGGAACACAATAATTTTAAATGATATTTTAAGTAATATGGACATGTAAATACATATACCAACATTAAGAATTGGAAATATATGACATAAGATATTAAAGAAACATGAATAAAGAATAGAAAGAAAAGATCCCTTACTTGAGAGTGTGACTCCAAATGTTTGGGATGAGCTTCTTGAGAACCTGGGGGATCCTTGGGAGAGATCTATAGATAGGAGGAATGAGTAAATACAATATAAAAATATTTTTAATGAAGAAAAATGGTATATAAGCAATTTTATATAGGAAATAAGTGGGGATTTCTTTATTATTTCTTAAACATAGGGTTTGGACTCTATATAATAAAATAACCCAAACCAAATCAATTCCCATGGTTTTGCCCACTATTTATGAAAAATTGAGTTGGTTTTAATTATTATTAATGGTAATGTTCTGATGTTAATAATATAATATCATTGTTTATGTGGAAATGATTCATACTCTTAAAGAAATAATTTTAGAACCTTAATATATATTAAGGGTTTTGGGGGATTCAAAAAGGCTTTACAAAATTAATAAAATAAAAATAAAATACTATTATTTTAAATTTAAAGCATATATTTGGTCTTGAATACCCATTATAGTATTTATTACATCAATTTTGGGTCATTATGATGTCATAATACAGACTGTATATTTTTATGGTATTTAATTTTCACCATAATATTCAACTAACTCAGTAAATTATGAAGAATTAATCATTGGATAATTTTGGTGTTCTGATTCCAAAAATAATATTAGTTTCATAAAAATAATTATCTAAATATTTTTATTTTCACTATTAATATAATAATAATAATTTATTGAGAAAAATTGGGTTTTTTTGGCAATAAAAATTTCGAACCATTATAGAAATTAAATTTCACAATATAAAACTTATATAATAATTTAAATTTAAAAAACATAATTTAATAATATTATTTTATTAAAATATAATTTCTTTAGATAATCCATTAATTCATAAATATAATTTATTAATTGAAATTTCACATTACCTAAAAATACAATTTGTGTTTTGTTGTTTCAAAATATAATTTTTATCAAAATGTTTACTTAATAATTGATAAAGTAAAAAACAATAAGGAATAAATATAATTAACATTTAAATTTAAATTAAATATAAATAATCAATCTATTAGGGTTAATTTTTTTTCCAGTCTTTGTTAAATTGTTTTTACCCTTAATTTACTTCTTTTCCTTTTACTGTGCTAATTAATATTTACTAAGGTTACTATTCATATTGTTCAACAATTAAGTTTACCATATTAATGAATATAAATTATGATGACCCAAAATATGGAATAAATTTTATAAAAATCAATTCAAAAATATTGAATAATTTTATTTAATATATATTATCCCAAGCCTGATGAAATGTGCTTTTCCAAAAAATACATTTTAAGGGAAAAATGATTTTACTTTATCTTTAACAAGTAATATTCATTATATGAATTTAAATTAATAAATATATATAATTAATCATAAAATTTAATTTATATCATTTGTAATTATGGGTTACTTTAATTAATTATAATGGATAACAATTCTCCATTTCGAAATAGCTTTCAAAAAAATGAATTTTTAATCAAAAAATATACTTATTCTAAAATCCAATATAATGATTATTTACATATAATAAGTTAAATATAACTAAATAATATTTTTTTCACCTTTAAATAAATTTAAAATAATATTTGGACTTTTTATATCACTTAATTTATCAAAAGTAATGACAACTTTACATAAAAATGGTATTTTTCACCATTTGTTAAAAATATTTATTATTGAAAAATCCCAAAATTTCACCCAACGTTATTCATGATATGATGATATAAAAATGGAGCTAAATTTACATAATAAAATGTCTAAATAGTATAGAAAATACTTATAATATATTTTTATTATAAAAATAAATAAGTAGACTTGCTTGAAGAAAACATATTTTGATAAACAAAGACCTTATCCAAAATTGATTGATTACATAATATATATTTATAAATATATTTGGGAAATATATATTTTTCATAATTTAGTTAATCTTAATCATATTAAAAAATTTAATGGAATTGGTAAAGGGTTATATTTAAAGAATCATCGTTTGTTTGGGTTCATCGTTGGATATTACATACACTGTCGAACATTGCTATATCTTTTAAAAACTTGGGGCATTAATGTTTGTTATTTTATATGTTAGGGTATGAGTGTTCTAGATTTTATGACCTATAATTATCCATGATAAGATGTTACCAATGTTTTTTGCTTAAAATATTTTGTATTTAATATTATATGTGATACATTCTTTGAACTACATTGATATATGTGATATTCATTGATACTATTTTAATGGGATTGTTTGAAACTATGGAAAATGAAATTTTTTTACTCATCTTTTGATATAAAAATTTTTCATTGATTATCATGAATTTTTTTATTTGATTTTTAGTGTTTTTGGATTATTATATAGTGACTTGTTATAGAACACATTGGTGGGATCCTATTGATCATATTAGCTCACACACTATGCAGCACTTTAATTGTACGTAGACCTTGATATGTCTTTTATTGTAGGAAAAGTCAAGGTAACATAGTGAGGAGGTGATGTTTTCAAAATATATATCATATAACTAGTGGTGAGATATCAGCATGTTGTACACTTATCACATGGAGTAGCTATTTCCCATTTGGGGGTTTTTCCTTTGTTGTTGGACTCATACTATAGAGTTTGTTTAGTCACCTTTGTGTTGCATCACTTCACATAATTCATTTTTTATGGAATATATTTCTTGTTTTAATGTTTTCCTAATACTATAGAGAACCAGGATTACCATATATATATATGTTATACCATTTTTTGATTAATATTCATTACATTACACAAACACATTCATGAGGACTGTAGTAGTTTAGTTCCTCTGGAATCTTGAAAACATAAAAACTGATCCATATGTGAGATAAATAATCTCCAACTATGTTATTTAAAACTATCATCCTTTATAGACATATCATATACAATACATGTATTCACAACATAAGAAAAGAAAAAATAAGGGAGGTTGAGCTCAAACACTCAATATGGGTAAAAAGGGTGATACATAAGAATAACTTGAATATAATGGTATGAAAATTTGAGAAGAAAATTAGAAAACCATACCATGTATATCAAACATCATAATCTTTAGTCATGACATAATTACTGTAAATTCATAAGAAAAAAATAATAAGGGAATCATAGAATATGAGCTATGAGATCATGAAATTTTCATAAGAAATTGAATTTATAGAATACAAAAGAATAGAAAATCATTTCCATATTATTCAAGGATCACTACGAAGACCATAATCATGGAAAAAATCCATTAATGAATCAGGATCACACCCAATTATGGCCTCGTCTTATAGAACTAGTTTCACTCCTCATTCCTTCCCTGTCTTACTGAATTGGGTTCACTCCCCAGTCCAGTCTTGTGTATCTAATGATATGTAAATATTTACCAAATCCATTGGAGTGATATATAGATATCACCCTTTCGCATAATGAAAACCATGTTTTTTGTGTTCCACAAGATCTTAATCATTCATCATATCATAACCGATGAAATGAAATGGGCATCATAAATTTTTTTTAATATCATAACCCATGGAAAAGATTCAGGTTTAAAAATCATTTCATCATCGAATAACCTTTGAAAAGTAACTCATGAAAGAGAACACAATTTCAAAAACAAAATTTCATCATAAACATAACCCACTCAAAGAAATAATTTTCATGATATCCTTGGATTATATACCTCTTATGAAATAGGTAACATAAATGTATAAAATATTATATGGAAAATTATTTTGAAGGATCAGTTAGAAAATCCCATGTTGTAAATATCCTTTCATCTTTGAAAAATAATTTTTAAAACATAAAGAATTTTAAAAACCATTTTCTTTGAAAATAACAATGAACACATATAAATTAGTCTTATAATAAATGATTTATCATGATTTCCAAAATATCCATTCATTTCATATATATTTAAATGAATATTCCTTTCACATTTTTGGTAAAATCCAAACAAACATTGCTTTGGAAATTGACAAGAAGATTCATTTCAATTTTTTTTTGTAAAAATTAAAAAATTGGTGAAAATGTATTTAATAAATCATTTGGATAATAATAAAGCAGTTATGAAAACATTTTTTTAGAAAACATGTCTTTGGAGGAAAAGTTATTTCTGACCAAAGGGAGAAATATTGTCGTATTTTCTTAAAATCAGTTTATTAATTATATTATATGAAAAAGTGCGAAATATGGTAAATTTACTTGGATATTTAATGAATAAATAGATTATAAGAAACATCATGAAATTTAATGAGTGGTATATCATGATATTTCAATATTTGTGACTTAATCTTAAACAATTTTGATAAATGATGAGGTTGTAGCATAAAATCTTCAACACTTTACTGACATTAAATCATAAACATAGGTAAATATAACTACCAATAAATCATTATCCAAAAAAGTCCCATAAATAAATTAAGTTCACACCCGATCCTAAAAGGAATTCTCTTGAGGCAAAAAATTTCCCAATGCATTATAGCGCTGTATAATTCCTGGTGCACTCGTCATTTTCATTTCATTCTATTTCTTAAGTGTGACACTTAGATAATACAACACAGATTTATTCATCATCATATTTTATTCTAAGATCATAGAGTGTGGAATAAATACATTTATAGACCATGTCAATGAAGTATAAGCATATAAATGTGAAATAACTTGAAATAAAATGGGTATGGTATTCACAATAAAATTGTTTTGTCATTGAAACATCATGGTGAAATTTCAGCAGTATAATGACATCACATAAAAATACATAAAATGGGATGATGAGAGATAAAGGTGTATCTAATCATCTGGAAATGAAATAGTAAGTAATAGGGACATTTAAATATATATCCTATCCATGGTTCAGGGTGAATATCCCCCTTTAAATAGGGGTCCCACTTCTTAGTATCTTGAGATATCTTCAGTAACTCCTGTAATAGAGTTGGCATGCTTTTAGAATCATCCCACATCTCCCTTAGAGGGATGATCTCATCATAATTATCTCCATGGATTGGATACTCTAATATCTATTGGAAATCCCACAAGCTTATACTATTTTCTCCATACATCAGGAGGAAAGAGTTTGTTTGTGGACTCCATCAGCTTAACATCTTTGGGATGAATTCATCATTCTTGTAAGAAAATGTCTTGGCCATGTAGATAGCTTCATATATTTCCAAAACTTTTAGTTGTGTTATAAATTCAACAAGTATCAACTGCACCCAGTATGAAAACATCCACTTGATCCTAACACCCCCTCATAGTCAGAGGTCACAGTCTTCTTTCCAACCCTTTATCGGGTCTATCTCAGAATCATAGAAGAAGGAAAGATAATAGTGTATCTTTAATTCAGATGTGTGTCCTCTCAAATCAAGGTCACATTGGTTGTGATTTAATAATCATTACATGGATGACATCCTGACATTAATATATTCACCCATTATTGAAATAACTAAAGTAGTGAATTTCCTATTGTCTTGAAACCATGAAATAGGAGTGTAATTATTTGAATACTCTACGTGTACCTCCTTCATATGATCATGGCCATAAATAGACATTTAATTACTATTAGGTTACTTATGATGATACTTCTTTATATGCCTCCTTAGATCTGGTAGATTGGTATCACATAAGTTATAGTATTTATTCCCTACAGATTTTACCATATCCTCAATGTAATTTCTAGATTTTCCATCAGATGATATAGTCTTATGAGAGGGCATTGAACCAAAAAACATCAATATTTCATTAAATAAAATCCTTTATTTCAAAAACGTTTTAGAGACATGGAAATTTGGAATGGGCATGAGATCGCATAGGGTATTCGTTTAAGTGGCCTCATGCAGGTCCCTATCCCAAGAGGCAATGTTCATGTCACTCACCTAAACATTGGTATCGATCTGGTAGTTTAATAACTTGTTTTCATGAATGGTGTTTTATAAAATAAAATTAATATTAAAGTCTATGTAAAACACTATCGTGGTGAGAACAAAGGTACAAAAGTGTGATAACTGTATACTAAAACCAACAACCGTGTTTTTAGACACTTGAGTCCCTCTGTGTGGTTGATTTGAGCACCTATCCTATGTGGATATCCTTATAAGATAACATATTTAGAAGGTTTGTGTGGATTAACCCTTTGATCTTTAACCCCTTTTATCCCTTTACATCAATAATAGAACCTCTTATTTCAATTGGATCCAATCCCGAGGGGGAGAGGGGGGGGGGGGGGGGTTGTTGACCGCCCATTTTGTCACATGGAGGAAATGGTGTTAAAGGGAAAATACCATAAAGAGAAGAAGGGTGAACAAGTGAATAATGACAATGGAAACAAACCTTTAGAAAAGGCCCTCAGTGTAGGTACCCCCAAGCATCCATAGCATGCACGGTACCAGAACATCATCTTGCGTAATGGACCTACACATCATCTTTAGAAATAGGAATGTGCATCAGCCTATGAGACACACCTAATCGAGCCATCACTTATGTATATGGTCCCATATTTTCCTATAAATTGGACCACATGTCTATTCATTTTCTTCTTCCCAAACTCCAAATGACCTCCCAATGATCTTCTTGACCTCGTGTTGCACCCATGACCTCCAAAAACATCCAGGTATCCCTCAAAAACCTAATGAATAAGAAATTAAGGGGTAAAGTGGATTAAATGTTTTCCAAGGTTATAAAAACATAACCCCTTCATGAGGATACCTCTCCCCTAAGGTTGATTAACAATAGAGTAATATCCCCTTCCAATGCTAGGGACCTATGTGAGACACTTTCGGGAACACCTATGGATACACTAAGAGCATTCATAAAAGCCTATCCAATGTTTTATTTATAGGTTGGTCTATCACACAAAGTACCTTCAGACTATTTAGGACATCCTGCAAAATGAAATCCTAGGATCTCCCATCATCTAACCTACATGAGACACCTTTGGCTCACTTAACCTATACCCATTCATGATCCACTTCCCAGACCCTTTTCTAAGTCTCCAATGGTAGTGGCCCTCTTCTATTAGATCACATGTTTGAAAGGGACTATGTTAAAACCTCCAAAAAATCCTTGGAACATGAAAAAAACTGAGAAGAGGCACACCAATATTTCTCCGATTTGGATATGCATTCCATTGGTCCTAGTTTTTTCACACCTTTCCTACCAACTAGTTTGGGTCCCCAATGTTCATGTAGATATGAATTCACATGTTAATGAGGACCTTGACCGTGGGGATGGTGTCAGGGAGTTCCTGGTATTGGGTACTATGTTTAAGACCATGTCCTTCCTTAGTAATCACTAAGACCTAGAGCCTCTTGTTCTAAGAGGGGAGGGTGAGGATCATTATTTCCTTTCCATTTGATTGATAATGAAATCTTCATCTCCTTCTACCAAACATATTATATGGAATCCACCCTATAATATTCTCCTAGACTATCTTTCATGACCTATCCTGATTCATTCCTTCCTCAATATCTATACCTATGCTCTTTATCTAGATAGATCACCAAACATGACTATGATGGATATCAAAAGAAGAGGATAAATGGGAACATAAAGGCCCTTTATCTCTCTGTTTGGGTCTAGAGTACGATGATGGGAAGGAAGTTATGTCTCCTTGGCCTCTTCCACCAGTGGAAGGGGTGTCATGTGGTTTTACAGATCTTTGACTTCTTCTTGTTACTCACATTCCAGCATGACTCACCATGAATCATGTGGTCTTATAGGATAGTCATGAACATGGTTTTTGTTTGATCAGATCCATGTTTTTGTGTAGAATAATTTTTTAGATCTTACTCTCTCCTTTTTCAGAGTACCTCTATAGGCACGGGTCCTCAAGACTATCCATCCAACGTCAAGGAAAATAAGATTGTCTAGCTTACAATATCTTTAGTTTCTTATTGTTTCTCACGCTGAACATGACTCACGTGGTCTTAGAGGTTGATAGTGTTCATGAAATAGACATAATACAAAACCCAATAGTCCCCCTATTTGGTATAATCCACAATCATAACCAATCAATGGGCATACTCCTTAGGTGTAATTCCTAAAACCAACCCTCAAATCTCAAGGATTCAAGTCATTTATAATGGCCCCAAACCCAATCAGGGCATCATATTTAGTAGTAAGCCCCAACATAATCCTCTCAAAGGGAAATACACCCCAGTGAGATAAAAATTCAAAAGGGAATCCCTTGGCAGAGGTCCTCAAAAACCAAACTATGTGGACATTGATTCCCATCCAAATGGGATACATATGAAGCCTTTATAAATTCAAATCCCAACACCCCAAAACAACCCTAGTTTTCTCCAAGACATATTCCAAGTAGAGTAATATTATACTTGGGAATCCATGTCTCCACCAGCTTCCCTATTCTGCTTCTGCATATGTCCCACACCAAGATATAAGTAGGAAAATTTGACCCAAACATCATTCTTTCATGACACTAAATTACACAGTTATTTATTTATCACATCACATTAAAAGGTATGATGTGACCCATTATGTGGAAACAAACTAAGTGGTTTTTGATTCCTTTCACCAGGATATGTAGGAAGCCCATCTGATGGGTCTGATCATGACATCAAAATAAATCCCATCTTCTTATATAATGATACACCCTATAGTGCCCCACTGTATGGATGAAAACTATTATAATCATAATAATGAGAAAATAAAATATAATTAGTACATAATAAGATACCATTGATTGAGAACCTATGAAATATACATATTTCTAAATTGATGATAAACCTCAGATACATACAGATGATTCTAAATTTCTTAAATGTGAATAAATTATTTTTAATTCAAGAGTGACCCACATCATATGTGGAAGTTATTGAAGGATTCGTGAATATATCCTAAATATATAAGAGTTTCATGGAGTAGGAAACTATTCACACCAAAAGGGTGATATGAGCCCGACCTCCCATCCACTCTACTAATGTGAGTTCTTGAATACCCTTGACCAAACTCACCAAGGAGTGCCTAAAATTGGAAAGTAGTCCCCTTATGGATATTGAATCATTGGGTGTTTCTGATTTCAAAAAAGTATTCCTATTGAAAAATGTTCAAAAATAGTGATTCTGACATGAATAAATTCAGAAAACTAAACACCCTAAAATTGATCATGGGGAACAACATTTCCATCTTAAATAGTGATGTTATTTGAAAATTTTTTACCTAGATTATTTGAAATATTGGAAAATGGGTAATGTTTTACTATGTTTTTGATATAAAAATAGTTTCACTACTTATCGTTCATTGTTTAATTTAATGATGATCATGTTCAGATTGTTTTACAGAGATCCATTAGTGAAAACCTAGGTGGGAACTTAATGATTCTATTATCTCACACCATGCATACCCCTTTATTAATGAATATAACGTGATATGTATTTAAATGAGTGGAAAGGTAGTGTACAATATTGAGGTGGTGAGGTTTTTATTATCTGATTTAGGAAACTAGTGGAGAGATAGCAGGACATTGTCCCATTATCACATCAAGTATCTATTTCTCATTTTGGGATTTTTCCTTTGTTGTTGCGCTTGTAACTTGGAATTGTTATGGCCACTTTTGGATGGTATAACTTCTGTATTTTCCATTTTGTTTTGGAATATATTTTCTTTTTATCTCATTCATTTTTTCTTCCTTATATTTAAATATATATTCAATACTTTATTCTTAAATATAAGTGAAACTATTCCCTCTAATTTTTGTTGATGTCTTGGTGCTTATCACTATCCTATGAGAATAAAGACATACCTTTGGTTTAGTGATAGGGAAGGTAGGGTATGTGTATGTGTTGATATCCATGTAATTTTTTTATAGTTTTGTATGAAAAGTTCTTTTTTATAATTTTCAGGATTTTTTAGGATGTATATAGGATTTTTGAGACATGAGGGGCAGGTCACGATGAGTTCCTTGAAAGCTATTTTTATGAAGAGACTCATTTTTCCAACAGATGATCAGATTAGGGTATTATATTTTGAGTTATTTGTCTTTATATTAGTTTTTTAATGGTTTTCAGGTTTTAATTAAGACTTTACATTCATTTCACCACTTCTTTTTTTTGTTCAGTTACACACCCCCAAGATGTCTTCCATAGGTTCCTCTGGAGGGTGAAGTGGATTATCCTCAAGGGAAATTTCCATTGGATATAAATTATATAGAGTCTATATTGATAATATTTCTTTATGGAAACCAAAATGTACCACACATCTAGAACATAGTTATTGAGGTATATCCATGAGTCATAGGAGGAATGGATCGTTCATAAGAGTTCTTACGCGAGAAGTCTACATCCTTTATAATTACAAATAAACCTCATGAGGTGGAGGAATGGATGTACAAGATTGATTAAATATTATAATATCTAGATACATCTTAGAATATAATAGTGATTTTCATGGTGTTTATAATATGGGGTCCTAGGAAGTGATGGAGGGATTTCATGGTATAGATGGATAGACATGTGGGAATGGATTGGAATGGTTGAAGGACTTGTTTCATCCTAAATTTTTATTTGGTGTCTCCGATAATGGAGAAGTTTTTGGGTTTCCTCTCATTGAATCACGGAGAGTGTCGAGTGTTAACATACACAAGTCAGTTAATAGAGCTAGTTCATTTTTCTTCAAGGGTAGTAATGAATGATTAGCTAAACGATATGAAGTACCTATAGAGGGTATGATATGATATAGGATAAGATGTATTTATTCTAATTATTTCTACCTTTTTGGATATAATAGACAATGAAACGATATAAGATATGGTTATGGAAGTCAAGGTTGTTCATTATTCCCCTTATCATCCACTTAATCGTAGCCTCAGTTGTTTGTAAGGAAGGATAAAAATGTGGAATGATCATCTTAGGTGTGGTTGAGGTAGTTCACAACTTCGGGAATCCTACCCACCATCATTTATGACCATTATTATTCCCATGTCATTCTATCAACATGGAAAGGTCAAACACAACTTCTGTTCTTATCATGGAATTGGAAAGTTGTGTAACAATTGCCAACAACATGATCATCTTCACTGATTCTGTCAGGTTATGTCTACACCTTATTATAGAAATTGTTCCTCAAATCTAAATGCTACTATAGAACAATCATATTTTTTTAAGGAAAATAATATTCTAACCATATTCCTCATGAGTGATTCACCTTCACACATTAGATGAGTTTCCAATGGACGATGATTCAATCCCATCTATAATGATAGTTACCATTATTATTTCATATTCTGTAGTGACTTCTTTATTTGATATCGATTCCTCCCACACATTTTTTTTATTTTTTTATTGATGTGGTTAAAAAAATGTAAGTAATTTCCATTGGTATAGAGTTAGTGACACCTCTTGGGAATATGATAGAGTATGGGTCGCTGTGTACTTCTTGGTCATAATTGATGGCTAATACAGAGTTAATCTTGGATTTCCTTATCCATGATATGGATCTATTCAACATCATAATCAGTATAAATTGGATGGTTATTCATTATGCTAATATTTATTTTTATCATCGACATGATTTTTTCATTACTTTCGAGGTGGATTATCTGATGTTTTAGGGAGAGTGAGATCAGAGGACTGGTCATGTATGACCTTCAAACCAAGAGATAATATGTTTTATTATACTATTCCACATCATCCTAAAAATGTTTCTTTTGATATTTATATTCTCACAATTGTTTGGGACTTTCTTGATGTTTTCCAAAAAAAATCTTTGGTCATTCTCTATTGAGGGAGGTAGAGTTCATGATTTATCTTGTGTAATGGATGCAACCAGTTTCTATGCACTCATATTATAACCCACCAGTGGGGCTGAAAGAGCTCATGATTTAGTTATAATATTTGATGGATAAAGGTTTTTTTATTCCCAAGCATTTCTCCTTGGTCGATCCCTGTTCTATTTTCCAATAAGGAAATGGATCACTATTATTATTTTTGGACTATTTCAAGTTGAATCATCTGATATTTAATAATAAGTATTCATTTTCCCACTTAAATTATTATTTTTACGTATTAAATGGGGGAAATAGGTTTCCAAAGAGCAACCACTAAACATGTTCCCATCAACTCAGAGTTCAGATGTCCGATATACTAAAGATGTATTTTTTAATATGTATGTTCAATAAAGATATATTGGTATGTATTTTTTCTAACTAACTCTACTATATTTTTTATAGATTTTCTGAACACACCATTCCATTAGTATCCTAAAGCTTTTTTTGGAAGTGTTCATGGATGATATTTTTGTTTATTCTATCGAGGTGGATTATCTGATGTTTTAGGGAGAGTGAGATCAGAGGACTGGTCATGTATGACCTTCAAACCAAGAGATCATATGTTTTATTATACTATTCCACATCATCCTGATAATGTTTCTTTTGATATTTATATTCTCACAATTGTTTGGTACTTTCTTGATGTTTTCCAAAAAAAATATTTGGTCATCCTCTATTGAGGGAGGAAGAGTTCATGATTTATCTTGTATAAGGGATGCAACCAGTCTCTGTGCACTCATATTATAACCCACCAGTGGGGCTGAAAGAGATCATGATTTAGTTAGAATATTTGATGGATAAAGGTTTTGTATTCCCAAGCGTTTCTCCTTGGTCGATCCCTGTGCTATTTTCCAATAAGGAAATGAATCACTATTATTATTTTTGGACTATTTGAAGTTGAATCAAGTGATATATAAGAATAAGTATTCATTTTCCCACTTAGATTATTTTTTTATTTATTAAAGGGGGAAATAGGTTTCCAAATACTGACCACTATACATGTTCCCATCAACTTAGAGTTCAAGAGTCTGATATACTGAAGATTTATTTTTGAAGATGTATGTTCAATAAAGATATATTGGTATTACTTTTTGTCTAACTAACTCTACTATAGTTTTTATGGATTTTTTGAACTTACCATTCCATTAGTATCCTAAAGATTTTTTTTGGAAGTGTTCATGGATGATATTTTTGTTTATTCTAGATTCACACATTATCATGAGAACCATTTGAGTATGGTTCCTAAAATCCCATGATGTCACCATCTTTATGGAAAGATTTAAAAATTCCCATTTATAGATCAAATAAGTGATGTTAATGGGTCATGTGATTTTAGATAATGGATTATCATTTGATACAAAGAAGGTGGATGTTGTCTTGTCAAGGGAGGATACAAGGGCCATATTTGAGAGTTATGGATTCCTTACACTTTCTTGATACCATCAATATTTTTCAGTGAATTTTCAAAGTTGGAATCACCTTCAAACAGTCATACTAGGAAATCAGAAAAATTCATATGGGTTGAAAACTTACAGACTTCCTTATATGATTAGAAACAGATTATAATATCATCACATATTCTAATATTACTTATTCCTGATAAAGGGTATAAAATGTACTATGATGTATCTCGTGTAGATATGATCTTTATTATTATGAATAATGATCATGTTTTGTCTTATGGATATATTTATCATTCCACAAACTGAAATAAATTACCAAATTTATGATTTCAAGCATGTTGTGGTTATGAAAGTACTTAATATATGGAGGAGATGTGTTTTTTGGAAAAAATATACAGTATATTTTGATAATAAGAGTTTTAAAATTTTCTTTTCATAAAAATGATTAAATCTAAGATAGATACGATGGTTGTAATACCTTCAAAAATTTTACATTAGTATCACTTACAACTTGGGGAAGGGGAATGTTATTGTAGACACTCTTAGAAGGAATGATCCATCACATGCTATTTGAGAATCGAAAGATTAGTGGAAACTTATGGGACTCTTAACTAAGTTTCATCTTAACACTCTATGACATTTCATGCATGGTTATGATGAATGTTATGATTAAAAAATCTCTTATTGAGTTTATTCTGTAGGGTTTTTAGTAGGATGATGAATTACAACAAATTTGAGAAACCCTATTATTGTGGGAAACCATTTACAGTTGGTCTCTCACTTTAAATGGTATTCTCAATTTTTGGGATTAAATTTTCATGCCAACACCTATGAGGAGAATAGTTTTTTTGGCTATCATAGGTCATTTATGACCATTCATATAATCACTATGAAGATGTATTATTCCATGAGAATAAAATTCTTGTGGCTAGGTATGAAGCGTGACATTTTAGATTATGTGCCTTGTTGTTATAGCAGCCAAAAAATAAAGACAGAGCATCAGAAACCTTCTTAGTTTCTCAAGCATTTTTTGGTGCTAGTTTTGAAATGGGATGAGGTGTCCATGATCTTTTTTTTTGTATTTCAATGAACTCCCAAATGTAATTATTCTATCTCGGTGATGAATAAACAGTTGATAAAATTAGGTCATATCATTCCAATTAGGGACCCCAATAAAGTTTAAGATCTTGGTACATTGTATTTTTTTAGATCGTGTGGTAATTTAGGGTTCCCTCTACTATCATTTCAGATTTGTATCCTAGGTTTACATTAGGATTTTGGAGTAGTCTCTAAGAGGTTATGGTGACATAGGTCTGGTTTAGTATAGAATATCATCCATAGATGGACGGTCACACAGTGCATGTTAATCATATTTTCAAGGACATTATCTATGTTGACATCTTGTATTTTTATAGATCTTGGGATATCCATTATGGAATGGTTGTGTTTTTTTATAACAATAGTTAACAATCATCAATTATAATGGCTCCCTTTAAGGATTTTTTCTAGTTACCCAAACATGTCAGATATTTATTAGGAAGATGTGTACGATCTCTCTTTGGTACGACCAAGTCTTTTTTTGGTGATATCAAGGAGGATTCAGGATATTCGTTGGCATTTATTTATAACTCAGTGTTAGAAGAAATCGTATACGGATCAACAATTTCATCCTTTAGAGTTTTATTTTTTCGATTGGGATTTCTAGAAAGTATCTCTTTGTTTGGGTCACCATTGGCTTTGAAAACATGGAATGTTGGATATATGATATGTTGGTCTATTTGAGGTCACTAAGAAGCTTGGTTATGTTTCTTATTGGTTGTATTTTTTTTCTATAGTTGATTGGTATGCATGATTTTTTCCATATATCTCAACTGAGGGAATATCATCCTGATTCCTTAGATGATTTGAGTTAGGAAGAGATTCAGTTATAACTATATGTTTCTATTGTAAAGAAGAAATTAGAGAAAATTGAATCTCAGTTGAATATATTCCATGGGATGTCTGTCACATTATTCAGAGTGTTATTGCAACATAAATCAGATTCACATGAGAATTGGGAGCATGAAATGTCTGTGGGGGTAGTAGTGGCCTCACCATATTCCAAAGCTCTATTATTTCCGAAGAAATTTTCAGGATATAATGTCTCATGTTGGGGAGTTAGTAACATCATATTACCTTCTTTAATGTATTCATAATTTCTTGCATTCCTTCCTTTTTTTCATTTAGGTGTGTTTCGTACCATTTCAGGATAAAAGTCAAATTTTTGGTGAAAAATAATTAATTGTTAGGGATTTATTTTTTTTAAAGTAATTAATTATAGGTTTAAATGTATCTAAATATTATTATGGTTCTCCATGGTTTTGGAAATTATCATGGGATGTTTGCATCTTTTCAAAAAAATCTAGACTATGAACTACCTGCTAGACTCTTCACATTGTGAACTAGTTCCAAAAAAGCTATTACATAAAGAATTTGGTGAACTTTTTCAGAGCATGAAATGTTTATAATACATGAAAGTAGTTTACATTATTAAAATGTATATTAGAGTAATTTTTAATCTGAGGAAAGATATTTTTCATCATATTTGGTAAATCCTGAAATTCATGTCATGAAATGGATTCATGTCATGAATTGTTCTATCCTAGTGGTTATAACCACACTGAACATATGGTTTTCTTCTCATTCAACATGTGGGACTATATCACGACACTTTGGAGCCCCCCATGTAATTTTGGGCACCTCCACTCATTTTAGATCATTTTGTTTGGTTATTAATATTTGTGGTGGATGCGAAGAATCTCTCTAGATAAGTGATATTTGAAATTCTTCACTGTCATTGGTTATAGTAGGGTCATTGATCTATGTTTTTTAATTTTTTTATCTTCTAGTGATATTATTCTTGATCGTTTCAAGATCTATTGTGTGATATTCTTCTAGAGGTCGGACCTTTATTGGTCCTTGTGCGGTAGTTGGGATTTCTCTAAGGTATGTGTGAACTAACATATCTATTTAAATTTAATAACAAGGAATAAAATTATAAGGTTTTTGAATCATAAGTATGACCTTGTTTTATTGTTTTTCATTACTTTTGGTGGTTTTGGATCCATTTGTGGGCATTTTTATGACAACGCTATTCTTTATTATTCATTAATTAATGATTTATTTCATAAAATTACACATAATACTAACTTAAGAATCATTAATTATAGTGAATTTGTGAATTAGGTACAAAACATAACATCTAGAACATGGGATGAAAAATATTATTGAAAACTTCATTAACATGATTCTAAAATACTATGTCTTTTTAAACTGCACAAGACAACCTGGGTTCAAAAATAATAAAGGGATGAGATATAAATCCTAGTAAGGGAATAAACATAGAATAAGGTGATATATTATAGAAAATAGAAATATAATTGGGGAATAAAAGGTGTGAGAATCATATACATGAAAAATAAGGCATGATATAGCATGGTAATCATATCATGGGAAATGTGGCAACAACTGAAAACGCTGTGTCAAAAACAGAGGTCAAGAATAACTACCAATAAATCGTGATGGAATTTTTTTGATAAATTAATAAGGTTCACTACATTTCCCAACCTTACATCTCATGAGACTATAAATTACCCAATGCATTGGAGTGTTATATAATTTCAGGCACACCCATCACATTCATTTCATTCTCATGCTTAAGTGTGCCACATATATTATACATAATGGATCAATACATAATAATATTTTATTCCAAGATCACGGAGTGTGTAATACATACATTTAAGTCCCAAGTAAAATAAATGTAAGTGTATAATGGTTAACAACCTATATAATAAATGGGTATGGTATTCACTCCATAATTCTTTTCGCATGAAAAAATCACTTTGAAATATCGGAAGCATAATGACATCACATAAAAAATAATAAAATGGGATGATGAGATAGAAATGATTATATAATAATTTTGAAATGAAATGGGATATAATGGGACATGGAAATACATATCACAACATTATGGATTGGAAATATAATCCATAAGATAATAAAGAAACACGAATATAGTAGAGAAGGAAAGAATTCCTTACTTGAGTGTGTGACTCCAAAGTCTTGAGGGGAGATTACTGATAGATTAGAGAAACCTTGGGAGGGATATAGATAAAGGATCATAGATTAAGTAAGTTATTTATGTATTTTGAGTGAAGATAAATATAATAATTGATGGTTTTATATAAAAAATGAGCGGGGATTTCTTTATTATTTTTCAAACTTAGGTTTTGGACAATATAATAAAATAACGAAAACCACTTAACTTACCTTGGTTTTTGAATATGGTTTCTCCCAAAGGGGAGTGGTTTTAATTATCTTATAAGTACAAGGTTTGAACACATGAAAATAATACTCTTTCTTATGTGTAAGTGAGTCATACTCTTAAAGAAATGATTTTAAATCCTTAAAATACATTATGGATTTTGAAGGATTCATAAATTATTTATTAAATTAATCAAATAAACATAAAATATCATTATTCTAAATAGAATATATATATTTTTTCAGGTATACCCATTATAGTATTTATTACATAATTTTTGGGTTATTATGAATTCACAATACATAGTATATTTTTATGGTATTTAATTTTCACCTGAAAATTCGTTTGTGTGAGAAAATTTTGAAAAATTCACCATTGGATAATTTTGAAATTATAATTAAAAAAATAATTTTAATTTTATTAAAATAATTTTATAAATATGTGTATTTTCATTTTTAAAATAACAATAAACATTTATTGATAAATGTTAGGTTTTTTTGCAAATAATAGTTTCAAAACATTATTGAAATTATATTTAACATTATAAATTTGTATAATAATTTAAATTAAAAAAACATAATGAAATAATAATATTTTATTGAAATATAATTTATTTCAATAATCCATTAATTAATAAAAATAAATTTCTAATTAAAATTTCATATTACTTAATATTATAATTTGTGTTTTATTGTATCAAAATATATTTTTTATCAAACAGTTTACTTAATCATTTATGGAGTAAAAAAATATGTACTAAATATAAAAATTATTTCATGTAAAAGGAAATATAAATATTCTTTCCATTAGGGTTTCTTTTTTTCTTGACATTATTAAATTATTTTTACCCTTAATTAACATATTTTCCTTTTACCATGGTGATATAAATTTTCTTCGGTTACAATTCATATTGATAAATAAATAAGTGGACATTATTTTATCATTTTAATTATGTTGAATAAAAATATGGAATAGATTTTATAAAAATTAATTCACAAAGGATGAATAATTTGATTTAATATATAACTCACAAACATTATGGGATGTAGTTTTACAAAAAATACATTTTTAATGAAAAGTTGATTTTACTTTAACCCTATTATAAGTAAATTTCATTATATGAATTTCTATTCATAAATATTGATATATAATCTAAACATTTAATTTTTATAACTTCACATAAGGGGTTATTATAATTAATTATGATGGAGAAAGGTTTTCCATTTCAAAATAGTTTTCAGAAAAATGCATTTTAAATCCTAAAAATAAACATATACTAAAATCCAATATAAAAATTATTTAAATGAAATTAATTAAATGTCTCTAAATAATATTATATTTATCTTTAAATAAAATTAAAACAATATCTATAATTTTTATATTACTTTATTTATCCAAAGAAATTACAAATTTAATTTAAATCGGTATTTTCACCATTCTTTGGAAAATATTTATTTTTAAAAAATTAACAAATTTTACTATATATTATTCAGGATATGATGAAATAAAAAATTTAGTGCATTTTATAAAATAAAATATTTAAATTTTCTAGAAAATAATTACAATATATTTTTTCATAAAAATAAATACGGAGTCATTTTTGAAGTAAACATATTTTGATGAACAAAAACACATTAACAAAAACTAATTGATTATTTACTATGAATTTATAAATATATTTAAGACATATATATGTTTCATAAATTAGTTAATCTTACTCAAATCCGAAAATTTGTTGTAATGGTTAAAAATGTAATATTTAAATAATATATTTTTTGTTTGGGTTCGGCATTATATATCAAATACGCTATCGAACAGACCTTTCTAGTTTTGAAACTATATGCGTTACATTATCCTCCCTTAATAAATTGAGTCCTTAAAATTATAACATAAACATGATATTTAATGTTTTGACACATGAAAATATCTTTATTAAAAACCCACACCATTAATGGGTTAATAAAATATATTCTTGAAAAGAGAGAAATTAATGTTGGATGTTCGCCACATAACTTGGTTTCCTAGATGGAAAAATTTAGTGGTAAGAAAAAATGTTGTCATAGAAGAGAAATATAAAACAAAAGAACACACATAGTTTGATAGAGAAAATGGTCAGGGGAAAGTCAAGGACTGAAAAACCAAAATTCTATGATTGGTGGTAAGACCATCAATTTATCTAAAATGATCGTAAAGGGATAACATATAAATTAGATGTAAATACTTAACTTAATATTTTATAATCCTCAATCAATATTATCCATGATATATTTCCAAACATATGTTATTATCGATATTTTTTGTTCTTATAATAATTGTTCATAATGATCTTATGAATCAACAATGAATATTCCCCTAGGAAGTGTCATACCTGATGTACAGTAACACCACTTTTTATGAACTAGTTCCCAGTCAAGTTTATCTCAATGTAGAGTTTTTAGGTTTTATCCCTATATACATCTGTTCCCAAGCCACACCCAAATGTAGTATCCATACATGGATGTATTTTCTAGATAAACCACTTAATATATAATTACAAAAATTTAGGGATTTTTTCTTATACTTAGTTTTACCCTATGTTTTTTCTCTATAGTTTTATAATCCTAATCCTAAAAATAACGACACTTTTCCTTTGATTCCAACTATAAAAACCCTCCTCATTATTAGGCATTAATTCATGATTTATTACATAAAATTACACAAAATTCAACCTAAAATATTTATGATTGTTGTATATTTTGGACATAGGTACATAAAATAACATCTTGATTATGGAATAAAATAACATTATTAAAAACTTCCTTAACATGCTTGTAAAATTCTAGGGGTTTTAAAACTAAACGGGATATCCTAAGGACATATATAAGAAAGGGGAGAGTTAAAATTCCTAGAAGGGAATAAACAAGAAATAAATTATTATGTGACAAATAATTGACATATAAATGGAGAATAAAAATGTGTGATATCATAAACATGAATAATAAGAAATGATATATCATGAAAAGAATAACATGGGAAATGTGGTGTGATGACCCAAACTGGTATAAAAAAAATTTCCCCTCTTTATAAAAAAATTTAATATGATTATAGAAAAAACATACATTTATTTTATTATATTTAATTAGATTTAAGAGAACATTAAGTATCATTACTATTGATAAAATAGCCATTTAATAGCGATAACAAGATTAATATAAATATAAGCTTTTATCAAATTCAATTGTTGGAGACAAAGGAAGTGATGACCTCAACCCATAAGATCGTACCCTACGATGCCAATTTATCAGAGTTTATAAGGGATATGGAATCTATAGGATTTTTTCTTGACCAATTCTAATATGTGATCCAATAACTTAAGAATGAGTGAAACCATTTATGGGTGAAGTTCAAACTCATTGATATCACAACCCAAACCACGTTTGCCAAAATTCCCCTTGAAAGTCCCACCACTGCACACCTTACCCTTAGGGAATTCTCTAGTGTATTAAAAGGATATGTATCAAGACCTAATCAATATGAGTATATAAGTTATTTTTTATAGAATGATGAATATATTTTAATCTAATTATGGTTACTTTATAAATGATTTTTATTTTGTAATAATAAAACACAAATAGTTTTTTTGGGTAATATTGAAATTCCATTAAAGAATTTATTTTGATTAATTGATGGTTTTTTTAAATAAATAAAATTTTAGTAAAATATTATTATTAATTTTTTTATTAATTAAAAATGATCATATAATTTAATGATGTTAAATCTATTTTTTATAAGGGATCCAAAACAATTATTGTAAAAAAATCCACAATTTATTGATAAATGTCAATATTATTTTAAAATTTAAAATCAAAAAATTTATAAAATTATTTAGATAAAATGAATATTATTTTTGTAATTGGAATATATAAATTATCTAATGGTGAATTTTTCATTATTTTCCAAGACAGTCTAATTTTCAGGTAAAAATTAAATATCATATAAATATATTTTGTGTATTATAACATCTTAATGAACCAAAAGTGATGAAATAAATACTATAAAAGTTATAAATGACTATATATATATATTTCACTATTAAAATAATGTGTTTTTATGTTAATTTTATGAATTTTATTAAGCCATTATGAATCCTCCTAAATATTAATATATTTTATGGTTTTAAAATCATTTTTATGGGTGTGACTCAACAATTGGGTAAATAATACCAAACCAATTTCCTAAAAAGGGTATTCACCTTTATACACAAGTTTATACTTCTCTAACTTGGGACTTACATGTATTTATTCCACACTCCTTGATCCAGGAATACAATATTATGATGAATGAATCCATGTTGTATGATCTATGTGGCACACTTAAACATGAAAATGAAATGAAAGAGACGAGTGAAAACAGAAATATTTAATGCACCAATGAATTGGAAAATGTTTAGTATCACAATACATCATGCTGGGAATGAGATTTAACCTGATTCCCTTATGGTACCATTTCCACTATGATTTATTTTTGGCTTATCCTTGACCAAATTTTATGATCCAATGTTTTATGTTGTTGACACATTTACCATGTTATGATTTTCATACAATATCATGTCTAATTGTTCAAGTTTATGATTCATAATATTTTTATTCCCCATTTATATTCCTAATTTATAACATGTATCACCTTATTCTATGTTCATTCCCTTAACGTGCTTTATAGATCACCCCTTTCTTATATGTGTCCCTATGTTATCCCACACAGTTTTAAAAGCCATATAATTTTAGAATCATGTTGAGGAAGTTTTCAATAATATTTTTGTATCCCATATTTATGATGTTATTATATGTAACAAATTCTTAATGAAATTATACTTATATATATTTCGGGTCTCATTTTATGTACTTTTATGGAATGAATCACGAATCAATGTGAAATAATGGGAAGGGTTGTAATATGTGGAAACAATATAAAACACTGCATCATAAACATAGGCCAGGGTTAACTACAAATAAATCTTGAGGGAAAAATTCCCATAAATAAATCAGGTTCACTATATTTCCCAATATTAAATATCATGAGACTAAAAATTACCTAATTCATTGGATCACTACTTAATTCATGGTGCACCCATCACTTTCTTTTCATTCTCATGCTTAAGTGTTCTACAAATATAATAAAAAATGGATTTTTTCATCATCATATTTTATTCCATGATCAAGGAGTGTAGAATAAATACATTTATGTATTATTTCAATGAATCAGAAGTCTATAAAGGTGAAAAAACTTTATATAAAATGGGTATGGTATTCACAACACAATTGTTTCGAAATTGAAAAATTGTGGTGAAATTTCGGCAACATAACGACGTCACATAAAAATTCACAAAATGGGTTTATGGGAGATAAAAGGGAACATAATCATTTTAAATGATATTTTAAGTAATATTGACATGTAAATACATATACCAAAACTATGAATTGGAAATATATGACATAAGATATTAAAGAAACATGAATAAAGAATAGAAGGAAAATATCCCTTACTTGAGAGTGTGAATCTAAATGTTTGGGATAAGCTTCTTGAGAACCTGGGGGATCCTTGGGAGGGATCTATAGATATGAGGAATGAGTAAATACAATATCAAAAAAAATTTAGTGACGAAAAATGGTATATAAGCAATTTTATATAGGAAATGAGTGGGGATTCCTTTATTATTTCTTAAACATAGGGTTTGGACTCTATATAATAAAATAACCCAAACCAAATCATTTACCATAGTTTTTCCCACTATTTATGAAAACATTAATTGGTTTTAATTATTATTCATGGTAAAGTTTGGATGTTAATAATATAATATCATTGTTTATGTGGAAATGATTCATACTGTTAAATAACTAATTTTAGAACCTTAATATATATTAAGGGTTTTGGGGATTCAAAAAGGCTTTACAAAATTAATAAAATAAAAATAAAATACTATTATTTTAAATTGAAAACATATATTTGGTATTGAATACCCATTATAGTATTTACTACATCAATGTTGGGTCATTATGAGGTCATAATACACATTGTATATTTTTATGGTATTTAATTTTCACCCTAATATTCAACTATCTCAGTAAATTATGAAGAATTCATCATTAGATAATTTTGATGTTCAGATTCCCAAAATAATATTAGTTTCATTAAAATAATTATCTAAATATTTGTATTTTCACTTTTAAAATAATAATAATAATTTATTGAGAAAAACTGGGTCTTTTGGCAATAAAATTTTTGAACCATTATAGAAATTAAATTTCACAATATAAAACTTATATAATAATCTAAATTTAAAAAAATAATTTAATAATATTATTTTATTAAAATATCATTTCTTTAGATAATCCATCAATTCATAAAAATAATTCATTAATTGAAATTTCATATTTCTTAAAAATACAATTTGTTTTTTGTTGTGTCAAAATATAAATTTTATCAAAATGTTTACTTAATAATTTATAAAATAAAAAACAATAAGGAATAAATATAATTAACATTTAAATTTATATTAAATATAAATAATCAATCTATTTGGGTTAATTTTTTTTCCACTCTATGTTAAATTGTTTTTACCTCTAATTTACTTCTTTTCCTTTTACTATGCTAATAAATATTTACTAAGGTTACTATTCATATTGTTCAATAATTAAGTTGACCATATTAATGAATATAAATTATGATGACCCAAAATATGGAATAAATTTTTTAATAATCAATTCAAAAATATTGAATAATTTTATTTAATATATATTCTCCCAAGCCTGATGAAATGTGCTTTTCCAAAAAATACATTTTTAGGGAAAAATGAATTTACTTTATCTTTAACAAGTAATATTCATTATATGAATTTAAATTAATAAATATATATAATTAATCTTAAAATTTAATTTATATCATTTCGAATTATGGGTTAATTTAATTAATTATAATGGATAAACATTATCCATTTCGAAATAGCTTTCAAAAAATGAATTTTTAATCAAAAAAATATACTTATTCTAAAATCCAATATAATGATTATTTACATATAATAAGTTAAATATAACTAAATAATATTTTTTACCTTTAAATAAATTTAAAATAATATTTTTACTTTTTACATCACTTAATTTATTAAAAGAAATGGAAACTTTACATCAAAATTGTATTTTTCACTATTCGCTAAAAATATTTATTATTGAAAAATCCCAAAATTTCACCCAATGTTATTCATGATATGATGATATAAAAATGGATCTAAATTTACAAAATAAAATGTCTAAATACTATAGAAAATACTTATAATATATTATTATCATAAAAATAAATAAGTAGACTTGCTTGAAGAAAACATATTTTGATGAAAAAAGACCTTATCCAAAATTGATTGATTACTTAATATAAATTTATAAATATATTTATGAAATATATATTTTTCATAATTTAGTTAATCTTACTCATATTAAAAAATTTAATGGAATTGGTAAAGGGTTATATTTAAAGAATCATCTTTTTTTTGGGTTCATCGTTGGATATTACATACACTGTTGAACATTGTTACATCTTTTAAAAACTCTGGGCATTAATGTTTGTTATTTTATATGTTAGGGTATGAGTGTTATAGATTTTATAAGCTATAATTATACATTATAAGATGTTACCAATGATTTTGGTTTAAAATATTTTGGATTTGATATTATATGTGATACATTCTTCGAACTACATTGATATATGTGATATTCATTGATACTATTTTGATTGGATTTTTTGAAACTATAGAAAAGGGATTTGTTTTACTCATCTTTTGATATAAAAAATTTTAATTGATTATCATGATTTTTTTTATTTAATTTTGAGTGTTTTTGGATTATTATATAGTGACATGTTATGGAACACATGGATGGGATCCTATTGATCCTATTAGCTCACACACTATGCACCACTTTAATTGTACGTAGACCTTGATATGTCTTTTATTGTAGGAATAGTCAAGGTTCCATAGTGAGAAGGTGATGTTTTCAAAATCTATATCATATAACTAGTGGTGAGATATCAGGATGTTGTACACTTATCACATAGAGTCGCTATTTCCCATTTGGGGTTTTTTCCTTTGTTGTTGGACTCATACTTTGGAGTTTTTTAGTAACTTTTGTGTTGTATCACTTCACATTATTCATTTTTTATGGAAGATATTTCTTGTTTTAATTTTTTTTCTAACACTATAGAGAACCAGGCTTACCATATAAATATATGTTATACCATTTTTTGATTAATATTCATTACATTACAAAAACACATTCTTGAGGACTGTAATAGTTTAGTTCCTCTGGAATCTTGAAAACATAAAAACTAATCCATAAGTGAGATAAATAATCTCCAACTATTTTATTTAAAACTATCATCTTTATAGACATATCATATATAATATATGTATTCAAAACATAAGAAAATAAAAAACAAGAGAGGTTGAGCTCAAACACTCAATATGGGTAAAAAGGGTGATACATATGAATAACATGAATATAATGGTATGAGAATATGACAAGAAAATTATAAAACCTTACCCTGTATGTTAAACATCATAATCATTATTCATGACATAATTACTAGAAATTCATAAGAAAAAAATCATAAGGGAATCAAAGAATATGAGCTGTGAGATCATGAAATTTTCATAAGACACGGAATTTATAAAGTAAAAAAACATATAAAATCATTTCCATATTATTCAAGGATCACTAAGAAGTCCATAATCGTGGAAAACATCCTTTAAGGAATCAGGATCACACCCAATTATAGCCTCGTCTTATAGAACCAGTTTCACTCCTCATTCCTTCCCTGTCTTACTGAATTGGGTTCACTCCCCAGTCTAGTCTTGTGTATCTTATAATATGTAAATATTTTCAAAATCCATTGGAGGGATATATAGATATCACCCTTTAACATAATGAAAACCATGTTTATGTGTGCCACAAGATCTTAATAATTCATCATATCATAACCCATGAAATGAAATGAGCATCATAAAAATTTTATAATATCATAACTAATGGAAAAGAGTCAGGTTTAAAAATCATTTCATCATCGAATAACCTTTGAAAAGTAACTCATGATAGAGAACAAAATTTTAAAAACAAAATATCATCATAAACATAACCCACTGAAAGAAATAATTTTCATGATATCCTTGGATCATATACCTCTTATGAAATAGGTAACATAAATGGATTAAATATTAGATGGAAAATTATTTTGAAGGATCAGTTAGATAATTCCATGTTGTAAATATCCTTTCATCTTTGAAAAATAATTTTTAAAACATAAAGAATTTTAAAAACCATTTTTCTTTGAAAATAACAATGAACACATATAAATTAGTCATATAATAAATTATTTATCATGATTTCTAAAATCTCCATTCATTTCATATATATTTAAATGAATATTTCTTTCACATTATTGGTAAAATCCAAACAAACATTCCTTTGGAAAATGACAAGAAGATTCATTTCAAATTTATTTTGAAAAAATTAAAAAATTAGGGAAAATGTATTTAATAAATCATTTGGATAATAATAAAACAGTTATGAAAACATTTTTTTAGAAAACATGGATTTGGAAGAAAAGTTATTTCTAACAAAGGGGAGAAATATAGTCGTATTTTCTTAAAATAATTTTATTAATTATATTATATAAAAAAGTTTGAAATATTGTAAAATTACTTGTATATTTAATGAATAAATATATTATAAGAAAAATCATGAAAATTAAAGAGTGGTATATCATGATATTTCAATATTTATGACTTAATCCTAAACAATTTTGATAAATGATGAGGTTATAGCATAAAATATTCAGCACATTGCTGACATTAAATCATAAACATAGGTTAAGTAAACTACCAATAAATCATGATCCAAAAAAGTCCCGTAAATAAATTAAGTTCACACCCGATACTAAAATGAAATCTCATGAGGCTAAAAATTTCCCAATGCATTATAGCTCTATATAATTCCTGGTGCACTCGTTACATTTATTTCATTATATTTCTTAAGTGTGACACTTATATAATACAACATGGATTTATTCATCATCATATTTTATTCCAAGATCAAAGAGTGTGGAATAAATACATGTATAGACCATGTCAATGAAGTATAAGAATATAAATGTAAAAGAACTAGAAATAAAATGGGTATGGTATTCACAATAAAATTGTTTTGTCATTGAAACATCATGGTGAAATTTTAGCATTATAATGACATCACATAAAAATACATAAAATGGGATGATGAGTGAAAAAGGGGTATCTAATCATCTAGAAATGAAATGGTAAGTAATAGGGACATTCAAATATATATCCCACCATTAGTAATTGAAAATCGAAGTCATAAGATAAAAAAACTTGAATAAAGAATACAGGGAAAGGATCATATACTTGAGTGTGTGGATCTAAATGTTTGGGAAGAGCTTCTTGAGAACTTGAAGGAATATTGGGAGGTATCTAGAGAGGGGAAGAATGAGTAAGGACATGATCCAAGGATTTCCTGTGATTAAAAATGTGATATTGGGTAGGTTTATATTAGGAATGAGTGGGGATTTCTTTATTATTTCTCAAACATAGGTTTTGGACTCTATATACAAAAATAACCAAAAACAAAAACAACTCATGGTATTTGACCATGGTTTCTAAAAAATGGTAGTGTTTTCATTATTATAAAAGGAAAAGGTCATAAATTAATAAAATAATACCACCATTTATGTGGAAGTGAGTCATATTATTAATGAAATGATTTTAAAACCTTAAAATATATCAAGGGGTTTGGAAGACTCATAAAGAATTTATGAAAATAATAAAATAAACATAAAATAATGATATTTTAAATTTAAAAAAACATTTGGTTTGGAATACCCATTATATTATTTATTAAATCACTTTTGGGTCATTATGATGTCATAATACACACTATATATTTATACAGTATTTAATTTTTACCCCAAAATTTGACTATCTTAGAAAATTATGAAAAATTAACCATTATATAATTTTAATATATGATTCCAAAAATAATACTAGTTGCATTGAAATAATTTTTTAAATATGTTTATTTTCACTTTTATAATAATAATCAACATATATTGAGAAATGGTGGGTTTTTTTTGAAAATAATAGTTTCGAACCATTATAGAAATTACATTTCTCATTATGAAAATTATTTAATAATTTATATTTAATAGAAATCATTTAAAAATATTATTTTATTAAAATATAATTTATTACAATACTCCACTATTTCATAAAAATAATTTCCTAATTGAAATCACATATTACTTAAAAATACAATTTGTGTTTTATTACATCAAAATATAATTTTTATCAAAAATTTTAATTAATCATTTAGAAAATAAAAAAAGGAATTAAAATAATAACCAATTAAATTAATATTTTATATAAATATTAATTCATCAATTTTATAATTTTAAATTCGATAATAAAAATATAATACCTCAGTATAAATATTAGGTACCTTTATATCCAAAAAAATATTTCCAAATACCATAATTCCCTTTATAATATATGAATTCCATCAATTACAGACTATAAATTCAATCCATTACAACTTCTTAAAACATACATTTCATTCCATTTATTTGAATTTTAGTTTTTACAACATGCTTTCCCCTTCCATGATGTTCTATTTAATTATAGGTGTACTTATTTATTATGATTCCCAATAGTGAAGATGTTATAGGGGTATTCTATTTCGTATGTGATTATTATTCTCTATTTATTATCTATTTTTAATTCAAATAAATTTAATGGATGTAATCATAAATTACATGTACTTTTATATGGTTTGTAGTAAATGGTTTTATCTACATTTTTTATAGTTTTCTACATTTTATGACTAATTTTTTGTTATTTACATTCATATCTTGTGTGATTTACATCCTTCTTAAGATTAAATATTTTAATAGAATATAACAAATAATTTTAAAATGATAGATTTATGGTATAAGGATATAAAATGTGTCCTATAACATGGCGTTTTATATGATACCTATTGAGATGGGTTGTTTGGAATGGTTAGAGGAGGGGTCTCTTTTAGATGAATTTGAGTGGAATATTTACAAACAAAAGTACATTAATATTCATGGAACATGATGATTTTAATAAAAGTGAATAAAAAGTGGAAACAAAATGAAAATAGGTCATGAATTCCCTCATCCACATTATATCATGTTATCTTTTAGAGATATTTTATTACTTTGTTCATTATTTTAATAATTTTTACATCAATTATCTTATTAATAATGTATTTTATACCCTAATAAATTATTATTTTCACATAAAATGAAATTGAACCTACTTTTTTTTTCATATAAAGATTGAAAAAATAAGACACATTTTTTAAAACTCAAAATAAATTTATGTAATGTTAAATTTTAAAATGATTCATACAATATATAGAAATGATAGTTTTTTTAAAATAATACATTTCATACATTAGGTGATTTTATTCTTAATTATGTAAATTTTTAAATCATTACTATAATATTGGTTTATTTCTATATTTCTTAAAATAACACATTTAATTAGAGTCATTCTCTAAAATTGATAAATTTTCATTTTTATAACAATGTTTAGAAATAAATATTTTATAAAATATGAGATACTCTAACCAATTAATTACTATCATATTAATTGAATTCATAATTATTTCTTATATACTAATTAAATATTAAATGAAATATTTTTAATACATTAGTAACTTTTGAGTCACGGTTATATTCCAATTATAACCATTTTAATGTTCCTATTGGATATATGTATTCCTAACAACCATATATCCAATAGCCACATATCCAATGACAATATGAGAATCATATTACCCTTTTTCATTCCAATATATTACCATAAATACTACTCTAAAATAAGTTATCTTATTCCCTTAATCGAAATTACTACCTTATCTATATGGTTTTACATTATTTCCACACTATGGTCATTATGGAATACATTAATGAAGGAAAAAAATCTTGTTTTTGGTCTTATTATATACTGGTGTTTAAATTAATCTTAAAATTTTTATAATTATTTTTTATATATATTTATAGTTTGTGACGTGAAAGGAAACACACTTTCTCAAATACCACATAGTGGTTGGTTATTTTACTACATTTGAATAAAATACAATAGATCACATTCTGAAGGATTAAACATTTTAGTTGTCATGGGAGACTTGTTATATACATGGTACACACATTATATATAAAATCATGAATACACCATAAAAATTCAGTTGATAACTATATCATTTCTTCTATCATTCCCATGAAACCACTCATAGACCCCTTCTTGGTAACCATGGGAAGGGAAACTGTAAACATGGTTATGCTTGATGATCAGTAATAGAAAGTGTACAACAAAAGTTGTCAAAAATAAATGAAGCATGAATAATATAGTAGAGATAAATAATAACTCAATAATAAACATAACAAACATCATAAAAAGAATACTAAATCCATGGATTAAATAAAAAATAAATAATCACATGGATAGAAAAAGTCAATTTTCATATTTGATAGAATGCATAATGTTGGATGGCATAATATTATCATTAAATAATTATGCCAAGACATTAAATATATAAAGGAATGTCTATTCCAAATACCCAAAATAGTTTTTATCATTATACCTATAAATGCATCCATTTGATATAATGGACCTCACCCAAAATTCAGTAATTATAATTCATTCATTATATAAAAAGGACAAATAAAAATTCAATACAAAATAAACATAAATATTAGTATTAAAAAAAAGAAATGTTAATATTTTCCCCAACTCAATAAATTTAAATTATAAAAATATATTCTTAGTAACACGATGAATGGTACTAATATAATATATCCCCAATAAATCATAATATTCATCAAAGGATATTGACATTGATTATATTACATTAAAAATATATCTGGATGATTTATTGAGGAAAATACCCCTTTTATTTAGAAATGTATTAATTGAAAATCTATTAATTATCATAATATTAGTAAAATAATTCTAATTTAAAATAATCATGTAATATTTTAAAGTAGAGATCAAGGAATATAATAGTCATGTTTATGGGAAAATTTCATTTGTGCGATAAGAATGAAAATACTCATTGCTTTAAAAAAATTGGTAAAGAGTCCACTGTTCACAAAATAAAAATGTTTCCACTTATACTATTTCATATAAACTAAAAAATTAATAGAAATGAAATTAATAAATATTTTTACAATAGTGAAAACATCATTTGAGACTTTTTTTGGAGTATATGAACATATAAAAAATATTTTCACCCAAAAAGAAAAATAATGTCATTTATCTTTAAAAAAATTATTTTATATTTTTTATATTACATTGAAAGAGATAAACTCAAGGAAAATAAATAATTTTTATAAATAATCATAATAGAATAAAATGGATGGGATTATATATATAAATTTAATATATTTTATACAAAGGATACTTAAATATAAGAAATCCAGAATAATGATTAGATTTTGAAATAAACCCTTCAGTTCTAACTTACAACTTGGTCTTAGAAAGATTTGTTTGAGGATAATAATTGGGAATCTAGGAAAATCAATAATTCTCAAAAATTGTGAATAAAGTGGGATATGAGGTGTCCATCTATAAGTGAGTGACTGGTCACAATAAAATTACTTAAATGATTTAAATATAACTAATGTATTTATCAAGTATAATTATTCCAAAAGGCCAAGGATTAAAAGGAATATAATATAGGGTAAAAATAAATTCATCCAACAATAATTAAACATGTTTATCAGGTATTCCTACCCTTATCTGCTAGTGTTTCCCCAAAATGAATGTTTTTTAACCTTCACTGAGGAAACAATTTTTTATTGTTTTATATTTCATTATTACCACAAATTAACACGAGTTTGTTACCTAATATTAATTAGGTTGATTAAAAACATGGAGTCCATTTTAGTTTAATAAAGTTTTATATTTCACATAAATTAATTATAATGAATCTTAAAAACACAATGAAAACCATTTTTATAAAAATATATATTTTAAGAATTAAAATGATTTTACAACAAATAAAGTATTATTTTTATTCTAATAGAATGAATTATTTTTTGATAAATAATTTGCGACTTATTTTTCGTGAAATTCACAATAATACTGAAAGGAACTATGTATACAATTTATTAAGATAAAATAAATAAAAATAGTTTTTATTTGAACAAAAATAGTGTTTAGATTACTAAAATAATAAACATATATTTCTACATTTAAAATCATGTTTTTATAAGAATTTTTTTCTTATTAAATAAATATTTAGTCTATAAATATTTTCATAAACATTTATAATATTATTATATATTTTCAATGTTATAAAATTTAACGTTTTTTAAAATCAATATTTTTTCACTAATCACCAAAAAATCAACTATTTCAAAAAAATAATATAAACCATTTTAAAGATAAATTTGAAATTATGAATTCAATAATTATATTCATTTAATAAAATTAAATTTATAAAATCAATAAATTTACGTTTTAATCTCATTAATGAATGAAGTTATTTGCATTATACTATTTTTTCCTTAGAATGAAAATGATACTCTAATTGAACCTCTGGTGTTTCATTATTCCCTCTAAAATATTCTCCTAAAAATTTATAGAATGTTACCTCATGAATACATGTGGTTAGTTATTTATAATAAATTCTTTAATTTCACACATCATCTCTTCTATCTTATGATTTTTTGAAAGTACCTTTACTATCAAACTCATTTGATTCCTTAACACTTTTTCTCCAGTATTCAATATTTATATTGGCTCTTTATATTAAAATAATTATAGTTAAAAATATATTTATTTATATGTGTAAACATTCTTTGGGTCTACCATTTATTTCCTTTATAATGATATATAGAACAAATTGTGATATCTAGAGAGGTAAAGAAGCATTTCCAAATGACGAGCCATAACCCATATTCACTACATAATTTCAAAAGGATCGATATTACATGGACTTGGTTTCACATTATTTTCAAACCATATAACACATTTCCTTATGTATACCTTCATGAAAACATGATCTACCACTTGAAATTATAAATACTTAATTATTTATTGGGATAACCATTTTTTTCACTTTGTACTTCCTTAATATGATTCTGAATAGTATTCAGTTTGAATGTTTTCTCCTCCATTATATTTGGGCGAACAAGATTACTTTAACCTACTTTATCCCAAAAATTTGTATTAATACACCTGTTACCATATAATTATTTATATAGTTATGTTATAATTATAGAATGGAATCTATTATTATATATGAATTCCACCAAATTTAAATACTAATCCCACATTCCTTGATTGTTATGTGTTCTTGAGAAGAACATATATTCTAATTTCTAAATAATTATTAATGATAGATGATCAATCTTATGATGATAGGATATTGTGAAACGTAGCTTGGTGATATGAACCTTCTAAATATTCTCCTTAAATTGCAATGTAAACTATAGATTAGAATCGAATATAATAGAAAGAGGTGAGCCATTAATTAATATAGAACTGTGTAAGGCGGTCAAGTGGTAGATCTTCTATAATTGATATGAAAGGTTTGGAAATGGTAAGGTGATGAAAAATAACCCATTTAAAACCAATCTTTATAAGAGTATTTTCCAATCTAGTAAAAAATTATTTAGTAATATCATCCAGTCTCCACACATGAATATGTAGAGGATTTATGAATGCATTATGATATTATCTCTTAATTATTACTTATAGAAAACCTAGAATATTGATATAGATTTTTTAATTTCCCATTTCATATTATCCCACCAAAAAATTTCTTCCAAATTGGGTTACATTTTTTTTCTACCAAGATGTATGGGGAAATTTGATCTATGGGAATAATCTAAAAATTATCACTTCAACTCATGTACAAATGGATTCCAAAAAACTATTTAAAAATTTTAATATACCATCTTCATAGATAATGTATTGCAACTTCCAATCATTCATGACATTGATTTTATTTTGAATATTCTCATAACTAGGATGAGAGTAGCATATTTCTTTAAATAAGTATGGTTTGGAAATCATTTTTAATACATATGATGTTTTCCCATCCTTAATGATCCCCATATCCAACATTACAAAATCCATGAATATCTTTTAAAATTAATATTTTATCTAAAACTCCCTCATTTTTCTAATCAATGAATCAACTATATGATTTTCCATCCTATGGTGGTAGTGTACTTGGAAATAATAATCCTTGAGTACTTCAAGCCATTGGTACTATGTCATATTGAAAACATTCAATGAGAAAATAAATTTTCAACTTTTTTTATTCATTAATATTTCACATATTTCACTATAATGATAATTTATCCATGTCTTTGATGGAAATATTATGGATTCTAATGTCATTACCTAACCCTAACTGGGGTTTGATCCGTAACTACCCAAAGGAAACCTCTATATGGAAGGGGGTGACAACAAGAGTTGAAAGGAATATCCAAAATGGTAGGAATTTTTCTATTTTACCTATACGAACACACCCAACCATCTCATTAAAGATGTTCAGAGGAGTAATAATAAAAATATTTAACAACAACATTGTAATATAGGAATGAAAAACCTATATGGTGTATAATACTAAGATAATAAAAAATGATACGTTAAAGGAAAAAATACTCGTTCAACCAGAAAGATATCCCAACCCAGAAAAACTAGAAAGTTAAATTCATAGAGATCCCATTTACTAATCTTCAAGCTATAACCAAAACACATGGTCCAAAGCACCCAATATCCCTCGACCCCTCTTAAGTCACCACTTACATATCATTCATCTTCATAAGACATTACTTGTGTGGGAAAATACCTTAAAGGGGTGAGTAAATACATACCTAGTACGACATCCCGAAAGATGAAAGGGGGTGTTGTTAGATAAAAAATAGAAACAAATAGTAGATAGTAAAATAGGATACAAATCAACCCAATTAAATAGAAATTACCCTCATCCCATCATAAGGGGCTCAACACAGTATATAAGAGGACTACAAGTAAAGTCTTTGCTGCATATAGTATGAGAGAATATTCATCCAACCATGAGGTGATCAACATGGTGAGTAGTCGGACTTCCCCGCATGTCTCTAAAACATATGGAAAAAGAGTATATAAATCTAATTGTGTGGATATATATATATATATATATATATTCTTAGTAAAAGAATCCAAAATGAGAGATAAATGGGATCTCCATATCATGGACCAACCCAGGAAAAGAGTCACATGCAGATCTAAATGTCTATCAAATATGTTCAGCATCTTTCATATATTCCCAACAAAAATCATCAAAATTAATATACACCTCATAATTGTTCTACATAATCTAGGGGAAAAAATATCTATGTAGATACCCATTCCATGGTTCAATAAGTGGGTTCCACTCTGATGGTCGATATGAGATCCATGCCATGTGCCACATGAGGGTTCCACGATGATGTTTGAGTACCCATTCACTAACTCCACATGAGGGTTACACTCTTATGGTTGATAAAATAACTATTCCCAACCAAGGTGGAGGGTTCCACTATATAATATGGAGGACCATTCACTATTCCAAAAAATGGGATCCACTCCAATACTAGAGGACCCAAGCCTTGAATTAGCAGGGGAGTTTCCCTACGATACTAGAGGACTCCTGCCCTGACCCCACACAAGGGTTCCATTCAAAAATTTTAGGACCCTTTCCCTAACCCCGCAGGAGGGTTCCACTATGATGGTGGATAGAGAACCCATGCCCATACTAGCTATAGGGCTCCACTCTGAGAGCCTCTGGTGATCCTGTATGATCAATATCATTGTCAAGAATTGCCTAAGAAGCTCCAAGATTATAACATGTCACAATGAATCCCAAAATACAAGATGGATGGATCCATCATATTCTACATGGAAAAAAGATAGGATAGTCTACTCATGGGAAGAAATTAAATTCCAAACAAAGTAGATAAGAAAGATTTTGGTTTCCTCAAAAGGATCCATGGGGTACACTATGTGGGAGGGGACCCACATGGTATGTGGCCCCACTACATTTACTGGCCATGTCCTGGGAGGTACACAAATCACTGACCGTGTAGCACTACATGGTGTGTAGGTAGTCTACATGGTGTGTCGAAGACAATCATAGTCCCTACTGATGCACCTCATCCATGTCAAGGTACTTGAGTTGTGTTTGTGTACTTTGGTACCTGATAAATAGATTTAAAAGGTGTTCAAAAAATGTATCGGGCCATGCCCATGTACTTGGAACATTGTGTGTGCCTAGTCATGCCCGTTCCTATATAATCTTGGTTTACACACCTAGATTTCAGCATAAGGTCACGCGACATGTGGGGCCTCGACATGGTGTGTTGTACTTATAAATATTCAAAACCCTTACTACCATATCATAGTGGCTACATGTTATTCATTCATTGAACTAAAAGACATATACTAGTCTTTTTCACATATTATAATATCTACACCCATGTATCTAGATCTGTATTTTCCCCTTCCAATATATTCTTTCCATTTTCAAAAATAGGTGGATATAACCGCTATTCATAATTTATGGCCATTAAATGGCCGTAAAAGAGATTATAGTTTCTTCAAATGAAACATTCATGAACTTCCATCACCCCACATACCTCCCATCACCATTGTCGGTCTTAGATGTCAAATCTGTGAAGGAGAAACTCATTATACAATGATTCATTCTCAAAACCATCCCTGATCACCAATCCATTAATTACTCAAGAAAGAACTATGAATCTGGGGGTCTATTCAGGCTTGATCCCACATGAAAATGTCAAATAGTTACCTCATGGTTCAACAATGAATAATGTTAATCAATTATTGTATAAAGTCATCAAGAACAAATGTTTATCAATATTTGAAAATATTTCATCGCCAATAATCAATAACAAGAATATATAGTGTAACATCCCAAGTAATTAAAGAATTATATATTTTTATATTTATGCCTATTTATGAATTAGATAGTGTTTTAGTGGCTTAAAATTAGAATAAATCCAATCTTAAGCATGGAATACTTTAATATTTTTTAAAAGATTGTTTTACTGCCTTTTGATGGAAGAACATTTTTAAATATAACTATTGAAAATTTTATAAGCTATATTTCTCAAAATAAACTTATTATTTAGAATTGAGACATTGAAATTTACATTGGATAAATTTTTGGTATTTTTCTGACAATGTCAAATTTTTAATGAATAGTGGAAAATACTGCAGTTTACTTCAAAATTGCGTTTTCATCTAATTTAAATATATGGATAGATTATATTTTTAATTCTTTTTAAAGTATAATTAGAATATATTTTTACCATTTAATTCTATTTGGGTCATTTTAATTGATTTCACTTTGGAATTGGGAACAAAAAGTGCCAAACTTTTCATAAATATTGTTTCAAAAAAACCCGCTATTTGTTTTGATAATGGGAATTATTTTTAAATTAATTAATTAAATTTCTGCGTTTGTAATTTGGTAAAATGGATTCCATATTTGGAATCATAATGTCCAAATTATGTAATTAAGACTCTTTTGTTTTTGGACATTATGAATAGTAACGATGGTAATTATCTTTAATTGTCGTGATTAATTAGTAATCGGGTAGTTAATGGTAATAAAATAATATCATAATAATAACTAATGACCCCAAAATGTTTCATAATTATACTATTTGTGTCATTTCCGACCCTGGGATTCCTTTTTCCAACTTAGGGACCCCATGGAATCACTTTTGGGTGATAGTGACACTTTATCATTTTATTTTTAAAGAAAGGAGAATATCACAAAAGTATATAACACCTAAGTAAAAAATTTTTTGTTTTGTCTGTGTAGATGATCTATTAGAATATAAATAGTAATTGAAAAGTTAAAAATATTTCCTACATCATAGTATTTTTTTATAATTTTTAGATATTAAATAAATTAATTTATTTATGACACCATGATGATGCAACGATTACCTCATTAATGAACGATTTAAATAAAATGAAAAGATAATGTAAAATATAAGACCTATACTTGTAAAAAAAACTATTGGATGGGTGGATTTAGAACCCTTATCACCTTATCCTCGAAATAAATCATTGTGGGACCTTTAAAATCCAAAACTCATTTTAAAATAAACATTTCATGACTTTTTGAGAGTGCCCATCCTCCCTCTTATAAAAGGCCCCCAACTCTACCACCTTACCCACACCTCTCAAGCCATTGGATCGGCCAAACTCTACTCATTTAATCTCTCCACATCCCTCTATTCATCCTTTAAGCCTTACCATAGGCATAAATCTCTTCAAAAAACCCTTTTGGTTCAAACCAAGGGGAGTTACCCGATTTAAAGGTAAAGTCTTCTCTAATGTTCTTTTTTTATATTGCTTCTCCAACCCCCTAAAATCTTTTATTCATTTATTTTGTAACAAAAACAGTATCCTCAATATACTATGATGTTTATATGAGAATTATTCAAGCTACAATTACACGCACTCCCGTGTAATGGTTAAAGAACATACTGTTTCTGTGAATGATGAATATATGCCTCACGAAACGATGATTGTTCAATCTTCTTTTAACACTTTTCATGGTGGCCATTAATATGTCACTATATTTATATATGATATATATTATGTTTATGTTTTCCTTATGATTCATTATTTTTTATTTATGGTATACCTTTATGGTTTACATTATGGGTAAACACGATAATTTCATTTTAGGAAGGGCGGACTACCGCCCCCTAAAAGTGATTTGATTCGTTAATGCCCTATGTAGAGAATATAAGGGATGGAGTTAATTATATTATATATGATATTATACTGGAATTATAATATATGTTTATATCATTATTATTTCACTCCATTAAATACGAAATAGAAATGAAAGTAGCATTCATGCGTACGTACGACTTACCATCTCCATGAACAGTGCATTTCATTTCTTACCTCTAAATGTTATGTAATATTATAAATGCATGTATATAATGTATATATATGATATATATGATATCTAAATCATGAATATAATTCTGGATATAATGGATATTTTACCACATGAACAATTTGTAATTATAAGAAGTTTATTTTTGACTCAAGTACCAAAGATCAACAAAAGGACCGTTATTAACTAAAATAATTACATAATGTTCATAACATGGTAATAAGTGATATAAACAGAATAATGAGATTGAAAAAGGTTCTTAAGAAATTATAAATTAAATCTATTTTAATATTCATGATATTAAAGAACGATCAAGTCAAGTCAGACACGAGGTAAGGGACTTCATCTCAATCTCCTTTCATTGAGGCATATTTTGTTTTATACACAATATTATTTTATACGGTGTATAAACCCCTTTGAATTTTACTTTTATTCAAAAGGAATATTTTTTTACGAAGCGTTTTACTAAATGAAAAATATAATGTTTTGTCTTACGTTTGCGGCGACAATGTATTCTCCACCGCCGTGACCATTATTTGAGTTTCGGCTTCCTCTACAAGCCATAACATTTAAAAAAAAAATAAATACCCTATTTTACTTTTCTTTTATTATGGTATTGAATATGGTTTTGATAATGTTTTTATTATATGAATGTGTTTTATTGATATCTTTTGATTGAAATATGGAAATGTAATGTTTCCTTTATGAATGTTTTATGTGATACGATTATGTTATGGTTCTTTGGAATTGTTTATGAAGACTGGTGGTTCTGTGATAAACTATGGGTAGGTGAGCCCAATATATCTCTCCAATGCATTGGGTAACATGATGGAGTAAAACTCTAAGGTTTATCCGAAGAGATTTAGGGAATATACTGTGATGGGAATTCCCAACATAACCACAAGGGTTACTCCTTACTTAAGAATGTTATGAATGCCTGAAGTTACCTTTATGTCTTATGATTTAAATGATTTATTCATGAATCTTATGATTTCATGAGGTATGTTGAAGTGATTTTGTTTTATGAGTAAAGTATGATTTCATTGATTCTTATGTATACATGGACTAATGTTTTCATTCCGTATTTTTATATCCCTTACTGAGATTTTTATGCTCATCCCATGTTTTTGAAATGTTTTCCACAGGTCAAGGGAAATGTACATGATGTGATGATAGTGTCGAGGAAGTGTCAAGAAAGAATCTATGTTTTATTTTAAATATGTTTCCTTTGATTGGAAAAATGAATACTATCTTTTATGTAATCACCTAGTTTAAATGTGGAATGCAATGCATGATTTATGATCTAATTCTCTAAAACTCTAAACCTGAAAAGATACTCAATGTGTGTTCTTGAAATATCTCAATATTAAGTAATGTTTAAGGTTGGGGCCTTATATCTAGCATTAGATAGAAGTAAAATAATCAATTCCACTGGTAAATAAGTGCATTATATGTCCAAAAATTGGCACAGATCAAAGAACGAATGGTTTTACTCAAGAAATTTAATAAATAATATTTAAATTCATGAATTGATGACCCACAACTGGATATTTGACTATTTTTCATTGAATAAAATGCTCGTCAAATATTTAATGATGTTGTTGCGTTCACTGCACTATGATATGCTCTGATCCAAATATTTTTTTCCTCAGATATCGATTCAAAAACTAAAGGAGGAAGAACACTCTAGAATCATCCTAGGGTTTTTTGTGGATGACAATAGAGGATTTTCCATATAGGTGGATTTAAAAAATACAGGATTAAGTTATTTTAATTAAAATAAATAAATTTTAATATTTATTTTAACTAAATACACCCACCAATGGACACTATTTACGAACACCCAGATTCGACCAATTTGAGGCCATGAATAGGGTTAAAAACTTGTTCCAAACTCAAATGTGGTCCTATATTTCTCATATGATCCCCTATTTAATAGATATCCTATTTTCACTAATAAACCATGAATAAATAAAATAAAACTTATTTAATATTTTGAAAAAATTAATTCCACACACATCAGGCCTCAGAATTGCATGTTGTTTCTGTGCCTTATTTCAGAAATATATTTATAAATATTTCAAAGAATAACAAGGGAAAATGGGTTTCTACATAATTCCCTCCAAACTATTCATTCTGGAAAATAGAAACAACACAAACGACATGGGATACTGAGCCAACATCTGGCACTACCGCTCCAAGGAGATATAATAAATCATCTCATACTGCCACAACACCTGAATCAAGGGGCTGGTTCATCCACATAGGGTCCTCTCATATTAATCCTCGATCACTACTGGGTACTCCACAAATGTGTATCCATCATTGATGTCCAGATCACTCTAGTCGATGACATGCGTGTGTTCAGTCACCTATATCCTCAGTTTCAACACATGGGAGACTACATGAGCCCACTCTAAATATGGGGGCATTGCGGGACATAAATAAAACTCAAAAACCCTCAACAAGATTTAAAATATCCCAATGAACATCAGGGATAACTTACTCCTCGACCAATCCTTTGCAATCCACATTGCGGGGAGACTCTTAGGAAAATATGGTCTCCCTACTCATACACCTAGGAAATACAATGGTAATATTTGTAATATTTATTCATGTGATGAGATTTCCTCGTCTTCTCATTAATAACATGGACATTATCTGTAATCACATGTACTATCTCTATACCTGTAGGAGATTTCTTACCGATCTCTATCCTATAAAAGTGTGAACTATAGGGTCTCTTATACAGTGTCTCAAATGATTCCATTCTAATGGATGATTGGTAGATATTATTACATGAATACTAAACCAAGGGAAAGTGATCCTCCCTTCTTCTGCCAAAGTCTAACATGTAATCCCTTAGTATATCCTCCAACACCTAGATAGTGTGCTAAGTCTTCCCATTGGCTGGGGGTGAGAGGCTATACACATCCTCATCTTGTCATGAATCCCTTCTATAGGCCTCTCCATAATCGTGATTTAAATCATGCATTATGTTCAAAGATAATAGTCAAGGGTACCCCATGAATGAAAAAATATCTCATACATACAACTTCCCCAAATTCTCCACCCAATTCTTCTCCTTGATAGAAAGGAAATGTCCTACTTTATGAATCATTAAACAATCACCCAGATGGAATCATGGAACTTCATTATCTATGGAAGCCCTATCACAAGGTCTATTGATATGTCATCTCACATTGACTATTGTATCTCAAGGAACTTCAACAAAACTACCCAAACCTGGTGATCAACCTTAACCTTTTGATAGGTGTTTCGCTGAGATATAATCTCATCTATGATCAATTTCATTCTGGACCACAACAAATTCCGTTGAAGGTCTTTTTACATCTTTCTCACACCGTGATATACAATTAGGGGAGAAATGTGGAACACTCACTTTAACAACCCCCTAATCATGAATGGTACCATCTTCCATCTATATAAATGGATAACATGATTCTATCCTTCATAATATCCATATTGATAATATCCTATGGATATCAGATCATGAATGACTTCATAGTCAATGTATCCCAACCATGAATGCCTAAAATGATCTAGAATCAATAGAGTCTACACCATCAACTGAACAGAAACTGCACAATCATGCTTCGCTAGGGTTAGCTATAATAAAGTCAACTATTTCAAATCCTTCTACACTAGGTGAGTCTAAGACATAATAATATTAAAATTCACATTCACATTTACCTTCCATAGAATATATTCTATCTGGAAGTCATAATACTGTAGGATATTTAGCTAGCTCCCCTATCATAGGTTCATGTCTATCTATATGAGGACATACTTGCGACTCTGATAGTAAGAGTAAAATATAATGTAATCCCCCAAAAAGATATTGCATCCAAATCCTTAGGAATAAGACTACCACTACCAGCTCTAGGTCTTGAGTCACGTAGTTTTTCTCATGGGGCACAACTGCCTCAACTCATATGTGATAAGTGCCTATAGCTGCATCAACATGTAACTGATACTAGATCCCAAGGCATCACAATACACTAAATTTTCTATAGCCCCTGTAGTATTCTCAAAAAAGAATAAATCATGATAATTATCCTCATCACCCTGAAGGCCATCTAGCACTGCTTAGTCTATGTAAACAACTACCCTTTTCATGTCAAGGTGTTAAAAGGGGAATCAATCCTAGAGAAGTCTACCATAAAACTCATGAAGTATGCTAGCAAGCCAAGAAAACTCCACAAATATAACAAGATCTTGGGCGGATCCCATGAAATGACTAAATTTATATTTTCTAGGTCCTTGGAAAAACCATGCTATGAAATGATATTATGAAAATGGAAAACATCAGGAATCTAGAACTTGCAGTTCATGTTATATCCATAAAGTTGGTGCTACTGATTTAAATCTTGAACTATCCTCATGTGATCTGCATGATCCTCCTATGTCACAGGGTATATGATATTTTATTTAATTAATAAAATTAAAAACTATCCAACATACATATAGAAGATCAAGTTTTTCAAATACATAAACATGGTATGGGAATTCCTCTCACCAAAATAAGTCACTATGAACTCCTAGTGTCTGTAGAGACATCAAAATTCCAAATTTAGGATATCAGCATTGAGAACCTTCTACTACTTGTAGTCAAACATGATATTCATCTTCAAAAACCATATCACACCCCAAAAATAGTCAAATAGATCATCAATCCTTGCCAAGGGGTACTTATTATTTATAGTATACTAGTTTATATGATGCTAATTCTTGATAATTTTCAATCCCACAAATTCATTTTTCATGAACAATGCTATAGTTACCGAGGGGGATACATTGGTCCTAATAAAGACCTTATATCTAAGTTCCTCCTATTACAACCACATACCTCAAATCTTATTAGGGGCCATATTATGTGATAAAAAATATATTAGATATGTATTGAGATACAAGTCAATGAAAAACTCCATCTCCTGCCTTAGAGGTCGTCCTGAAACACCCTCGGGGGAAGACATCCATATAATCCTCCATAGATGAAGGAACCCAGATGTATGAAGATCCTGAAACTCCATGAGATTTACTCTCATGCTAATGGGTTTGGGGATGGAACCTTGTACTCACAACACACACATGCCCTCTCATGAGGTCCCTCTCACCTGTAAAGAAGAATATCATCCTGTTATTGAAAAGTAATCTGACTCATTTACAGTGACAACCAACCAAGGATTCGACCATGGATATCTAATCCATACTCTAATGATTTCATAGGGTTCCATAATTATGAAAAAAAATTCCCACGTGATCTTATCTCAAAAAATCAATTGCTTTGACCACCAGAAGATAAAACATACGGAATAATTGTTCCATTAATGAACCTCAGGACGATGCTACTATGATAAAGCCTCAATCAGGAGCTTTAGATCTCTCGCCAAGAGTATATAGATGAAGTAATTACTCACACCTATTAGTAATAATACTAATTCAACAGTATATAATAAACAAATCATATCTCTAATCATCTCATGCCAAGTGGGGTCATATGCCTCAAGAGACTGCAGTTGTCTGCAGCCCCGACCACCATCTCACGGATCCTGACATGGACCGCCTAGTTAGGGTGGTGGGAAGATCTCATAGTTTCGTCCACCCCCTATAATTCCTAATTCTCCTCTTCCATCCATGCGTTCATAAGGGCCTCCCTTCCATCTCATGGGAGATCCCTGATCATGTCACGATCTATACCGTGCATGTCAGTCTAGATCCTTCCAATGCTCCTCAACATGTCTAGTTAGGTAGTCAAACTCTATGTGACCTCTCCTATCACAAGAATAGAACCTACCCTCTATGGTTTTCCCTGGTCCCATGTGATATACCTTTGAAACATGAACACATGTCTGTGTTTCATCCTGATATGATCTCATATGCCAAGATCATTCCAACCATCAAGTGCTAGTAGCTAAAGAACAGTCAGCTTAGTGATACCAACTGCTAGTTATAGATTCCTTAAATCCATATAACATGAATCTATTTGAAAACAGTTCAAGATCCAATATTCTCACATAGGTTTGGGTACACAAGGGAACCAAGTTGGCATAAATCTCTTCACGGAGTCCATGGTCAAACATTTATTTCATGCAAGTAGACATCTCAGATCATGTAAAGGGTGTATCATGTAAGGGTAGTGATCCTTACTGTGTACTCATCCACTGAAATCCATCCCTGGAACATCTATAGATGAATCTGAATCTGAAATAAGTGAAATAAGTAAAATTATTACTCCTCATGAAATAGATCTTTAAGTTGGGCCATGCGAGTGTTAAATCATTTTTCATCCTGGTAATAACACTCTAACAGAACCTAGATACTCTGTGGAAAATGATAGCTACTAGTGCAACTATCTGGTCATTTAGTTTTCAAATAATTCTAAAGATACAGGCCACTAACTCTAGCCAATCCTCTACTGATTTGGGATCTGGCTCTCGGTGAAACTTTAGATACCAGTAGTGTTGGAACTTATAGAGTATGCTAGGCCCATATATATCCTTAACAAACTTGGATGGTAAGATGTGATTCTACAATGATGGGGATACTAATACCTCTCCACCTGTAGGAAGAAGCTCATGGGATGGAACCTAAACAATGTCCTCATCGCTCATTGTATATTTATCATGATTCAGAACTAGTTTCTTGTCTGATTGTCATCATAGAGGCATCCTAAATTTTATGATCAAGACATGCCATAGTCTTATGAAAATATAGGTATTTATAAAAATGGGTAGTTGAATTAAGAATTAAAGTTAAATATTCAATCCAATTGGATTCGTGTTTCATTGATCCCTATAATAAATGTCTCGGTATTCCATATTTAAATGAAGGTGGAAATGGTCTTGGTGAGTGGATAAGTCGACCAACCATACCATCAATGTGTTATCTCACCTTAGATTTGTAGTAAAAATAATTTGAATCTATTTACTTATATACCAACAAAAAATCTTAAGGGGATTTCTGCATACAATATTCTAAGGAATGAAATTATTTGATACCAATATGCCATGACCTGACCCTAACTCGTACCCAATCTGTAGATACCCCTAGCCTGAATCCCTAGTATATGGGTAGGCGAAAACAACTAAAAGTAATATCCTAAATTGGAGACCTTTTCCCAATGTACATGTATGCACACACCTGACCATATCAATAGAAAATTCCATAGGTATAATCATAAAATGATATAATAGCTATAAAGTAAACCATGCCTAAAAAACATCTATGGTGTACAATAGTATGACTGTGTAAATGGAAAATTAAAGGGAAAAAATACACTCCCAACCAGAAATATTCCATACCCTAAAAAACATGAAAGTAAAATACGGAGAAAGCCTAGCTATTGATCTCCAAGATATGATCACCATAGAAATTTCCAAGCACCCAGTATTCCTAAGAACCTCTTATGTCACTACTAACCAATCATTCATTAGTAAAAGAAAGGAAACATGTAGGAAAATCCAATGAATGGTGATTATATACATACCAAATAGGATGCTCAGAAAGCTGAAAGGGAGAGAAGTACGAGACATAATAAAAATTGAAATTATATAGTAAAATAGGATACATATCAACCCAAAGTAAGAGAAAGTAACCTCATCCAAATATACAAAGATCAACATGGTTTGAAGGAGGACTATACATTGTGTCTTCACCACCCATAGTAGGATATTAACCTCATCATACAATGAGGTTCTCAATAAAGTGAGTAGGTGGACTACACCTTTCCTCTCTAGAACCCATATAAAGTGAGAAACCAAATCCAATTTCATGGATATATATATACATATATATATATATTATTAAAATAATCCCATACAAGAGATAAAGGGGATCTCTATATCTCATATCCCAACCCATGAGAAGAGTCGCCTACTATTTGAAATCTACATCAATGATTCCCAACATCTCACACATCTGACCAGATGAAAACATCCAAGTAAAGAGACATATCATCACTATTACACATAGTCGAGGGGAAACAATCTCTAGGCGGATAACCCATGAGATAGTATAATAGGAGGCCCCCACTCTGATCTCTGATAGAGGTCCCCTGTCCTGTGCCGCATGAGGGTTCTACTATGGTGTAATAAGACTCATTCTCTAACTACATAGGAGGGTTCCACATTGATGGTCGATAGAGGACCCATGCTTAGTCTAAAAGGAGTGTTTCACTCTAAAATAAAGAGGACCCATTCCCTGTTCTAGTAGGAGAGTTCCACTCTAATACTAGAAGACCCTATCCCTTAATCCACATGAGGATTATAATGTGATATAGGATGACCCCTTACCTAACTCTGTGGGAGGGTTCCAATCTGATTCAAGAGGACCCATGACTTGACTCCATATGAGAGTTTCACCCTGATCGTCAATAATGGGCCTATTCCCATCCCAACAAGAGTATTCCACTCTGAAATCCTCTGGTGATTCTGCATGGTCACTACCCTCATCGAGTGTCTCCTAAATAAGCTCCACACCTAAAAAATCAGGTATCATATCGCAAGATCCACAATGGAAGGATACATCGAATTAGAGGTCCGAAGAAACTCAGGATAGACTATGCATGGGATTAAATATGAATCCAAAAGAAGGAGATATGAGAGATTAAAGTTTTCTAAAAAGGAACTAGGGGTACACAACATGTGAGGGGACCCGCACAACATGTGAAACTACTCCATCAACTAGAAGTGTCCCTGAAGGTACATGGATTATCAACCACATAACACTACACATCATTTAGGGAGACTGAAAAGTTTTTCCAAGACACTCGAGTTCCATTACCATGCACCTTTTCCATGTATGTGTAATTGATCCATGCCCGTGTACTCTGGAACACGGTGCATCGCTGCACATAGGGTGTCGCCTGTGTCTCTGGCCTTGCCCATATACTCAGAACATGGGGTGTTTCTCGATGTTCCTATGCCCGTTTACTCTTAGAGTAAATCCTAGACCTACATAACAAGGTCACATGGTGTGTGGGACTACCAAAAGTTGTGTTATAGTTAAAAATCAATGAAACTCTAGCCACCATAGTGTAGGAGCTACATGACATGTGTTCATAAAACTACATGACATGTAGTCAACTTTTCTGTGTGTAGAATATGATATCTTTAGCTGTGTGTCTAGATCTGGGTTTTCCATTTTTAATATGTTCTCTCTTTTATACAAAATTAGTGGATATTTCAATTGTTCATTGTTTCCAGCCATCCAGTGGCCCAAAAACTGATTTCCATTGCTTTAAATGAAACCGTCATGAACTGCCAACATATCGCACACTTCCCATCACTGATATTGGTATTTAATCTCAAATACATTAAGAATAACACTCATTATACAATTATTAAACACTAAAACCATCCTATATTTCCAATCCTTTCATCACTCGTGAAACGATTACGAATCCAGAGGTTTTTTTGGGCTTTTTCCTGACCAACAACGTCGAATCACGACCGTGTGGTCCAATGATGACTAACCCGAAGATGATTTGGTAGAAAGGAATAAAAATATTTTATCTGTCATTTCCAATAATTCTTCAAAAATGATCATGAATGTGGATATCCACGGTTATAAAGAAAAATAATAGTCAATTGAACTAGTATATATGTTCATGATAAGGTCATCCAATTTGTGTAAATCATAGAAGGAATGATTCTTCTATATAAATTTAATCAAAAAGGAAGAAATTAACAAATAGAAAATTCAAATTGGTAAATTGTAACCCCATTCATTAAAGGAAGTGCTCAAGAATTATTTTAGGATGTTATTTTGTTCCCTCCACTCCAATCATCTCTAATCCAGAGATTCAATGTTGTTGGACCTTGATATTTGAATAGAAGGAGGAAGAATGGCCTCAAATCATCTATGAGTTTATGCGATGAACCCTGTAGGATTATTCATATAGGTTTATTTATAGAAAACATAACTAGGTTAGTTTAAATGAAATATTTAATATTAATTGTTCCTTTTAAATAAAGTCACCGACCAATGATTTTTTTTCGATTGCCCAATGCTAATCTATTTGAGGTTGAACCTTAAGTAAACCTCATGTTACTAACTCAAATTTCTCTCAGATTTCTCATACATGAGTTATTTTACGATTTAACACATTTTATTTGAGAAACTGTTCTTGCATAATACAAAATATATTTAATTTTTTTAAAATTAATTCTGGACACCCCAAGCCTTTGAATTGCACACCATCTCAGTTTCTAGATCTGAAAATATATATAGAAATATTTAAATATATTAAATGGGAAAATGGGTCTCTATATCCCAAAAATACCATAGTTTGAAAAATTATATTCATGAATATTTAACTTCCATGATATATAAGAAGAAACGTTATCATTCCCTATAAGGATACATCAAATTCCATTATTTTATTATTCTCTATATATCAAAAATCCAACCCTTCCAAATAATAAATCTAATATAATTACATTGACCAATATCCTCTAGATTTCATCAGAACCAACCATACATTATTCTCACCATATTAATTTAACCCCTTTATATGTCAACTTGGTTTATGGGTTAGATAATTGAATTTTTTTGAAGAAATATTTGATAGTACCATGCTAATCTAAGTAAACTACATAACATGATTATATTTGTTTTAATTGGAAATTTCTTCATTATATTTACCATTAAAAAAATAATATATCATCTTTAGAGACAACGTGGTTAAGAAAATAGACTTTATGATTACCAAATTCATATTTTATAAAATTTATATATAACTCATTTTCTCTAAGAGTATTAAGAATGAATCTGAAATGAATCTTATGATAATAAATGATTTCATATTATATCATTATATATTTAATAAATACCAAAATTAATTTATCCAAATAATTATAGTGAATTATATTCATTAGATCCATAAAAATAGAGTTTTCATTAGTCAATCAAAAGGGAATTACCATAAATTCATAATGTATATACGAGATGAGGGATGTTGTCTTTGGAATATCCTACTTCTTTACTAATAGTAGATGATAGCTAAAAAAAGATCGATATTTGAAAAATAATTATCTCATCAATGTTGATTAAATAATTCATCAATATAGGGAATAATATTCTTGTAATTTATTTTAATGAAATTTATTTTTCTGTATTCGATGCACAACCTCAATGAACCATCGTTATTCTTTATATAAATATATGGGTATCCCCTTATTGAAGTACTAGGATGTATAAATACTTTCTCACAGAACACTTATTGTGGTTTCTTTAGTTCCACTAATTCAACTATTTCCATTCTTCTATGGGTCATGGGTAAATGTTTTGAATCAGGGATGAAATATATAAGAAACTCAAATTCACTCTGAAGTGAGTTTCCATATAGTTCCTTAGGAAACACATAAATATATACATTAAAAATTTCTAGAACTTCTATTTTATGTAAATATTTTTAGTTCATAAGTTGTTTATTATCTTTTTACCTGTAAATCTCACTAATGAGAGCTACTATAGGTAGATTCCAGCAAGATTCTAATTATGTAGTCACCCCTATGAATATGAGGGATTCCATATCTCCATAAAAATTTTAATCTTATTTTACCAAAAATATATTTTCACATTATAATTTGAAATACAACAAATTCAAAGGATTATATCAAATTCAACCATATGTATAATGATTAATTTGGAAAAAAGGGTATGTGTATGTCTCATAATGTGATCTGATTGAAATATCATTTTTATAGTATGATTTACTTCTGGAGTCTTGATCAAAAACTTACATTTTATTATCATAGAGAAATATTTAATTTTATTTGAAAAAACAAATGATATAAAATTTTTCAATGATTCAAAATGAAAAAGGGAATTAACGACATTTAAGTATTTAATCAATGTACCTACCACCACATCATTTGGAACATCGAGCTCATATATAGTTATCACTTATGATTTTCATTTCACCATTGACCATTTCTAATTAAATTAACTTCACACCTAGGGATTTAACTTGTATAGTTTTGTATCACTTTATATTTGAATCATTGATCATTTTAGCTTCTTTCCTCCCCTTAAATTCTGGATCCTGATGGGCTTTCACTACACACTTGAAGAAAACTCCCATTCCCATCAAGCGTGTTCTATAATGTTTCATCCGACTATCATTCCAATCTGAAAATTCTAACCTTCCCTTCATATCTTTTTTCATATTTCCATGTCCATAGTGGTTGAAAACTAACTTATATTATTTTTTCCCTTAGAAATCAAAGGAAATAGAGATTATTTTTTCTGTCTTGATGAAACTTGATACTATATCCTTATATGTGGAAAATTTCTAAGAGACTAATTCTATTAAAATGATAGGATTTGTATCATAATTTAAATGATTTATATTACTCCTTATATTATATACAAAATCCCCCTATAAAATTTCTAACCATATAAAGTTAGATTCATATTCAACAACATGTTATTATTTCTTTTTCATATAATTAGAAATTTCCTCTTTATATCAACTCACTTCTCATGAGGAATGTATTTTTTAAAGAATATATTATTGAATGTCTCAAACACTGTACTATTTATTTCATATTAATCCATAGTATTATAGATCAATGACCACCGTTGACCAAAATCTACATTAAGACGATATAATTCAATATTATCTTTCTCTATTTTTGTAAATCCCAAATAAAGATATATAGGTCATGATCCATTTTTCAGATACCAATGGATTAGTAGTTCTACTGAATGATTGAAGTTATTATCACATGAAGTAATCCATCATTGTTTCACCATGTTGGGATTCGACAGGCTTCTTCAGAAGGGAATGGTTACTAGTCATTTATTGAGTAAAATACCCCAATATAGTTTTAATTTAATATTCTAAAACTATTGCATAATTATTTTCATAGATGGGAAATTATTATAAATTTTTTATGTTGTGATATGGCTTTCATGCCCTTAAAACGTCCCCTATAAAAAATAATTTAATATAAGGAATTAGTATATAACATTGTAAATATTTATTTTTAGTATATGATTCTTCATTTTCTGTAAAACATAACATAAATTGAGAATTTTAAAAAACTAATATTAGAATCATAATAATAGAATATAATCAAATAATTACAATATTTTTAAATCATTTATAGCGGTTTATGTAACACCGTAAGATTTCATAGTATGTTATCTCTTCAAACTAATTTAATAACTTGCACTACATGCAACACCGAGTTAGAGCGCTCCACGACTTACCAAACTAGCCGTTCAAAAATCAGTTATGAATAGTATTAACAGAATTTGGAATTTTATATACTCCATATAATTTTAGAGTCCATATTATGTTTTTCTAAGACATAATAAAATAAAAAATTAATTTTTTATGATAAAAGAATCATTTTTAAAAAAAATTCAATTTTACCGCCTTTTAATGGAGAACCATTTTTAAAACCAATATTTGACACTTTTATATATTCAATTTTATGAAATTAAATTCTTCTTTAGAATAAGTATATAAAAATTCAGTTTAAATAATGTTTTGGTACTTTTATGATAACTTTCATATTTTCTTTATGAATAGTGAAAAATACTAAATTTTAATTGAAAACAACTTTTTTAATCAAGATAATTTATAGTGTAAAATAATGCATTTGAGGGGTTTTAAAGTATAATTAGATTATTTTTTTATCATGTAACATAACTTAGGTCATTATATTCAATTTAACATTTAAATTGGACATAAACACATGTCAATATTTTTATAGTTTTTACTTTTTAAAAACCCGCCTTTTGGTTTTGACAACGGTAATTAATTTTAAATAAATTAATGAAATATATATGTTTTGAATTTGGTAAAATAGAATTCATTTTTGAATTTTGAATATCAAAATTATCTTAGGGGGAATATTTTCTATTTTTCTGATAACATTAAATTTTTGATGAACAGCGAAAAACACGGCGTTATTGTTTAAAACCGACTTTTTATTTAAAAAATTATTTATTTTATTTAAATTTATTTTAAGTAAAAATAGATTCATAGTACCTATATAAGTTTAGTTTACTTAATTGGAGTCATTTAATAATAAGATTTGATGTATAAGATTTTATTGAACTTTTTACCATCTTTTACCCACCTTCTAGGCACATATGCGAATTTGCATGAAACATAATTTTACCGCTTATGTGAATTGAATTAAAAAATCCAAGAGACATGGTTGAAATCAGTAAGGAATATTTGGTTCCATAAGATGAAAATAATTATTTGTGAATAGTAACTTTTGAATTTTATTTACCACGGTTAAAAGTAAATAGGGTAACAAATGGTAAAAATAATATTATAATTACTCTAACACATGTATTAATTCTATTGGATTCATGTATTTTGACTAAATAAAACATTAGGAATAAAATATGATCCTTTTGGTCTGCTTGGATTTGATTAGGAAATTTATTATTATTTTATTTAAATAAGAGTTAAAAGTGTTAAATTCCAAGTTTAATAACTAAAACATTTTTAATATAAGGTTATACATAAGATAAATTGTACTTTAAATATTCATTAGAAAGATAAAAATATTTTATACATAATTATATTTTATTTATATTTTTTAGATATTAAATAGTTAAAATTATTTATGACACAATATTGATGAAGTAATTACTTTATCAAAAAGGATTAAAATAATTGACATTATAAATATAAAAATAAATGTAAATTGAAGATTTTTTTGCCATACACAAATTTTCTAGGTTAATATTAAATTTTCTAGTTGATTAAATAAATTTTAATTGGATTGATAAAGTTTTTAGGACTCTAACAAAAACCAAATACCAAATAGTGTCAAAATTGACATAAATGAGTCTTTTAAATAAATATTATATTATTAATTGATATGACATTTCTAAAAATATAAGGTCTAGCAAAAGGACTTAGATAATGTTAGATATATCAATAATTAACCACTTGGGATTCTCTTGGCTTTTTATCATATGTTTATTAACCATGTAATATAAAAATACAAGAAGACCTGGTAAAATTTAAACTATTTAACTAAGGGTTAAATCTAAAAGATAAGGTTAATACAGTGACCTAAAACTATCTAAATTCTATTGGTTAAAATTATTTAGACCCATAACCACATTAGGATCCAAATAAATCACTTTGGATCTATTATAAATATACATTAATTTTATAAAAAAATAACATTTCAAGCTTTTCCTAAAGTTCCCCTCACCTCTCACATAAAAGGGTACTTCCCCTTATCATAAATTAACACCTCAATAGCCTTTTGGCTCGACCAAAACCGTCCAAAATCTCCTCCCAACTTCCCTCAATTACAACCTATAGGCCTTCCACTGATCATAAATGAAACCTAAGGATCCCTTTTGTTCAAATAAAAAGGATACACCTGAAGAAGAGGTAATTATTTTATCACATCTTACAAAGTTCTATTCTTCTTCCACATTCTCTTTCTTTGTTATTTCCATACCAATATTATAAAACCAGTACCTTATTCATATATTTATGTTATTATAAATATGGTAGAACCATATTCATTATTCTATCCATTATATGAATGATAATGTCACCATGCGTGCATACGTACAACTTACCGTCTCCACGTCGTGGTGTAATTTGTTATTCAACACTATGTTATTTGGATGGATATAATGATTAGTAATATGTATATAAATAATGAAAATAACATGCTAATGTTTATGTAAAATTAATATACCATCCAATTCCACACCTTTTAATCATTAAGGAAATGATATCGCCGCTTGTGTGTACGTATGACTTACCATCTCCACGATGCGATGATATTAATTTCCACGTTCACCATTCAACGATAACTATAAAAATATATATTATTAATAAGTATGTAATATATGACATATAATTCTACTAGAATATATATATATATATACATATATATATATATCTCTCTGTGTGTGTGTGTATTTACATATATCTTATTCACTTAGTTCCGTTCAATACGATATGAAAATGGAAATAACATTTATGCGTATGTATGACCTACCATATCCATAAACAGTGTTTTCCATTTCATATATCTATCTATTATACATATTTATATTCTAAATATATATGATATATAAATCATGTTTTATATTCTAGATGTATTTAAATCACAATCTATGTGATACGATTAAGAATAACAAGTTAAAACACGTACGGTAAAGAAAACGATTATTAACCAAAATGTTATTTTAACATTGAAATTATTATTAAATGGGTAGTATAAAGTAATTAATGAATCATTTATGATATCATAAATATTAATATGGTTTTGGTATAATTCAATAACATACTATGGTCATTATAAAAGAGGTTAAACGTACCCACGACCAAAGGAAAGTGCAAGGTAAGGGTTAATTCCTCAATCTCATTATTATCCGATATTGTTTATGTGTAAGTATTTTCTGGGACATATTTATTATCCATGTCCATGTTTCATAATATAAATTTCAAAATTATTCTTTTAAGGTACTCTTTAACAAAAAAATAATTTTAAATGTTTTAAATATTTATTCATCTAAATCTTTTTCATTAATGTTCACGTTTTCAAAACTGTTTTAAGTATTAATTTATATAGAAATTAATGTTTTGAAATAATAATTAAATTAAAAAGTTTATAAGTGGTATGGTAAACTTTTATTCAAAAATATATTTTTAAATTACTTCCTTTATAAATGTGTTAATTTTAAATGATTTCACAAAAGGTATATTTCTCTCAAAAAGTTTTACTGATCATTTTCAACTATGTCAACATCCTTTACTGGATATTATTCTTGATTGAGGTTGAATTATTATAATACAATCTTGCATATTGTATTGAATGAGTTATGATATGTCTTAATGAGTATGTGCTATTTTTATACCCTTCATTGTTTATGGATGAATTACTGAAATTTCGTATGCTAGTTTTAACACGAATGTTTATGTTATGTTTCAAAATTTTCATATGAGGAATGAAATGTAATAAATAAGTGACGGGTGGAGCCCTCTATAGCTCCTAGATGCATCAGTAGGATTCATGAGACAAATTAGTTTCTTGTTACAAGGTTTTGACAATAATTTTAATTGTAGTCTTGGAACGAGGCCTTGACTATGTGGTAATGATGTCCAACATTATGTATTCCTTAAATATAAAATTAGTTATTACATGTGATTATTTGACTAGTAGAATATCCATGTGCATGTTTATATGGTGAGGACTGATTTATTTTTTCCATATTATGTTCAAGATTATGTTTAAAAAGGATATTTTTTTTATTTCACATCTTTCCTTACAAGTTTATAGCTTCTATGAAATTATTTTTCCCTTACTGATCATCTGAGCTCACCCCTTTATTATTTTTTATTTTCCTAGGATTGCAAGAAGTGTATTATGATTGATATGAAGGGTTATCTTGAGTGAATATTGGAATTCTCAAAGGATTATTTATGTCGTGTTGTATGGTATAAAGTATAAAGTAAAATTATTTTATGTAATCTATTTTCCAAGCATGCTAAACTGATCGGTCCTTCGAGACATGATTCATTGTAATCATACCAATTTTTTAAAATAATACACTGAATTTGGGCTTTTGGGGTCGGGGAGTTACAGTTGGTATCAGAGGAAGTTTAGAAATAACCTTGGAAACTAGATTTAAGAAAACTCTAATTAGAGAACGTTACCCTAAGTTAGACTTTAAGGATTAATTTAGAAGAAAATCCTAGAATTTTGGTAATGTATAGTTTTTGTGAGTTTTCCAAGAAATACATCTCTGTCTAGATATGAGCAGGTAGAGGTATCTCTATCACAGATGTACCTAGGAGTGAAAACTCTGACAAGGAGTTTCGGGCTTGACCCGGGGTATCCTGGTACATGACAATAGTCCGTGCTTCACTCTTGGTTATGACACTCCCACGAGATATTCTTTGGATAATTCACATTTTATTTAGAAGCCATTATGAAGGATTTATGAGTAAATATGTAAGGAAAGAAACCATTTTTATGATTATGAGACTTGATGTGTGAAAATATTCAATTAATGTTAAGAATTTTTGTAGTTTTGGGATTATACATTATGATATGATCTAACCTAGTGTATTTTGTCATTTAGAAATGGAACCCAGTAGAAGGAATGAGAACTCCAGCAGTACGCATGATCCAAAGAGTAAGAAGGATCATATATTTAATGGTCTGAATCCATCATTTATAAGGGAAACAGTCTCCCACATATTCTAATCATATGAATAAATAGTATCATGTGTTAATAAGATAAGTAAATAATTCTCAGAGTCATATGGCTTTGAAGGGAATCTAGAGAAGAAGAGGATGGTAGAGGGAAATATAGATAAAGGGAAGAAGGGAAAGAAAGAGTTTTCCCATATGCGATAACTATACAAAGAATTACCATGGTAAATGCTTGAAGTAATTGAGAGTTTCTTATAAGTGTGGAGAAAAAGGACACCAAGTACGTTATTTAAAGGGTAAGAAAATGGTTTCCAATGTACAATGCTTCATCTACAAGATGTTTGGGAACTACGTGAATCAATGTCCAAATCATCAGAGTATGCCCCAAATGATACTATTGGATAATAATCATGTTATGATACTACCATAGATGAAGTGGAATGACTTGTGTTCTTATTTTGTTATTAATTAATTATTTCATTTTAGTGTTGTATCAATGGTGTACTGGTTATATGAATTATGGAAATAAATAAGTTTTGTACGGTTGAACTATTTCATTGAGAATTTGAGACTATATGGTACTAAGAAAAGTGACTCAATAAGAAGTTAAAATTTTTGGAAAATATAAGGTTGGGGGAAATATACCCCTCAATATGTTTCTGAAACTAAAATAATGATTTTGAAATAAGATATAATTGAGTTGGATAAATTATATTCGATATTATTTACTACCTTGGAACTAATTAATTGTTTGATTATTTCATCATTACTGGAGTTCACAACATTTTGGTATTTAAGGAGTATATTCAGTATTCTATAAGGAATAAGGGATCATGAACGTATTCAATAAGGTTTTATGGTAATTCCGTGTGTTATCGTGTTTTAAAATAATATATAAAGAAGGTATTCACATGTTATTACATGAAAAAGTAGATCTTCATTGTGTTTACCTTTCTTATAAATTTTGGAGTTGGAGTTTGGACAGAAGTATTTTAGACAATTGTAAAGGTTGGAGTGGATTAAGTTTGACATTGGATACTATTGTTAAGGTTAAATTATTTCTTAAGATTATTTTTTGATTTTTATAAAAAGGAAAAGCCAAAGGTCATGCAAAAACCTGTCACATTCAGCAAGGCGAAGAGACTTGAACCCGCAACCTAAGGGCGACAAGGGTGCATCACCTACCACTGGCCTATGTGATTTCCTGGTATGTATAATTTTGTTTTTTAAATTATTAGATATATGAGTTATAAATTCATATTTTTTTAAAACCCTATAATATTAGGATAAATAGAATATTTTTGAATTCTATTATCTTTTGGAGTGAAAGATGAGTTTGGGGTAGAATTTAGTTGAAGGATGAAACTATACTTGTCAAGTATTTTTTTAGTTATTCTATGAAGAAAATAATTCTTAAACTTTAGGGAAGGGATATTAAAACCAAAAATGTGTTATCCAAATACCTTATTTTTTGTTGAACTGGTGGTATTTAAATCATCAAAGATTTATGGCTTTGAGGCCCTCAATATTCCATTTATTATTCACTTGTTTTTGATTGATGACCTCAATCACTCCCAATAAATATTTATGTTTTCCACCAATTATGTGACTCTAATTTCCAACAATGTTCTCCTATTCAAGATCATAATTTCGTGTTGACTTTTTCATTTCCCTTTCCCTCTTACTACGACTAAATTTTATTAACCCTATTTCCGATGTGGGTTTTCCACAAAGGTATTTTCTATTTTTAACCTTTTATTTTCAAAGAACAATTTCAAATTGCGAGGATTCAATTTACTAAAGTAGGGGAGAATTTTACACCCCAATATTTCATAGTATGTTATCTTTTCAAAGTAATTCAAAAACTTGCGCTACACGCAACTCTGAGTTCAAGCACACCACGAATTACCAAACTAGCTGTTAAAAAAGAAGTTATGAATAGTATTAACTGAATTTTAAATTTTATATACTTCATATAATTTTAGAATCTATATTATGTGTTTCTTAGACATAATATAAGAACAAAATCATGTTTTTTCCGATAAAAGAAGTATTTTTCAAAAAATAGAATTTTACCGCCTTTTAATGGTGAACCCTTTTTAAACCTAATATTTGACACTGTTATATATTCAATTTAATGAAATTAAATTATTCTATATAATCAGGAAATAAAAATTCAGTTTGGATAAATTTTTAGTACTTTGATAACTTTCATATTTTTATGAATAGTGAGAAATACTAAATTTTAATTGAAAACAAATTTTTTTATCAAAATAATTTATAGTGTTAAATTATGAATTTGAGTGGTTTTAAATTATAATAAGATTATATTTTAATCAGGTAATATAATTTATGTCATTATATGTAATTTCACCTTTAAATTAAAGATAAACACATGATAATCTTTTGATTGTTTTTACTTTTTAAAAACCTGCCTTTTGGTTTTGACAATGGGAATTAATTTTAAATTAATTAATGAAACTTATATGTTTTGAATTTGGTAAAATGGAATTCATTTTTGATTTTGGAATATCAAAACTATCTTAAGGCGAATATTTTCTATTTTTCTAGAAATATTCAATTTTGATGAATAGTGAAAAACCCTACATTATTGTTTAAAACTGACTTTTTCTTTAAATAATTTTTTATTTTATTTGAATTTATTTTAAGTAAAAATAGATACATAATATCTATATATTTAATGCAATTAATTGGAGTCATTTTATAATAATATTATATGTATGAAATTTTATTGAACTTTTACTGTATTTTACTCACTTTCTAGTCACATTTGGAAATTTTCATAAAATATAATCTTACCAATTATGTGAATTGAATTTCAAAAATCCAAGAGATACAGTTGACATCAGTATGTATTATTTGGTTCAATAATATGAAAATAATTTCTGGTGAATAGTATCTTTTGAATTTTATTTACCACAGTTCAAAGTAAATAGGGTAACTAATGGTAAAAATTATATTATAATTACCCTAACACATGTCCTAATTCTATTGAATAAATTTATTTCGACCAAAACTAACCTTAGGTATAAAATATGATGCTTTTGGTTCACTTGGATTAGATTAAGATGTTTATTATTATTTTATTTAATAAAGAGTTAAAAGTGTTAAATTCAATGTTTAACAATTAAACCATTTTTCATATAGGTTTATACAAAAGATAAATTAAACTATAAATATTAATTAGAAATATAAAAATATTTTATACATAATGGAATTTTATTTATAATTTTATAGATTAAAAAATTAAATTTATTTATGACACAATAATGAGGCAGTAATACTTTATCAATGAAAGATTAAAATAATTGACATTATAAATATAAAAATAAATGTAAATTGAAGATTTTTCTGCCATAAACGAATTTTATAGATTAATATGACATATTATGGTTGATTAAATAAATTATTTTGAAGTGGTAAAGTTTCTATGACTTTAACAAAAACAAAATACAGAATAGTGTCAAAATTGACATAAATGAGTTTTTAAAACAAATAGTATATTATTAATTGATATAATATTTCTAAAAAAATAAGTATCAGAAAAAGGACATATATAAGAATATATTTTTCAATAATTAACTACTTGGTGATATCTTGGCTTTTTATAGTATGTTTATTAACCATGTAATATAAAAATAAAACAAGACATGGTAAAAGGTAAATTATTTAACTAAGGGTAAAATCTAAAACATAAGGTTAATATAGTGACCTAAACTTGTCTAAAATCTATTGGTTGATAGTATTTAGACCTATACTCACCTTAGAATCAAAATAAAATAATTTTAAGATATTATAAACCGAAAATAATTTCATAATAAAATAATATTTTAAGCTTTTCCTAAAGTGCCCCTCACCTATCTTATAAAAGGGTACTCCCCCTTCTCTTAAAACCACACCCCAAAGACATTTGGATCGTCCAAACCCTACCCAAACCTCCTATAAACTCCCCTCAATTAAATATAGAGGCCTTCCCTTGAGAAGAAATACAACCTAAGGAGCCCTTTTGTTTAAATCAAACAGAAGCACCCGAAGAAGAGGTAATTATGTTATCACCTCTTTCAAAGTTCTATTCTTCTTCCACATTCTTTTTCTTGGTTATTTCCATACCAATATAATAAATCCAGTACCTTCTACATACTGTGATGTTATTATAAATATGGTACAACCATATTCATTATTCTACCCATCCTTTGAATGATAATGTCAACATGCGTGCATACGTACGACTTACCGTCTCCACGCAGTGGTGTAATTTGTTACTCAACACTATGTTATTTAGATGGATATAATGATGAGTAATATGTATATATATAATGAAAATGACATGATAATGTTTATGTAAAATTAATATACCATCCAATTCCACACTTTTTATTAACATTAAGGTAATGATATCGTCACTCATATGTATGTACAACTTACCCTCTCCACGTCACGATGAAGATTAATTACCACGTTCACCATTCAACGATAATTATAAAAAAATATATTATTAATAATTATGTAATATATTACATAATAATTCTACTGGAAATATATATATATTGATATATATATGTGTGTGTGTATTTATATATATCTTATTCACTTAGTTTCGTTCAATACAATATGAAAATAAAAACAACGTTTATGCATACATACCATCTCCATAAACAACATTTTCCATTTCATATATCTATCTATTATACATATTTATATTCTTAATATATATGATATATAAATCTTGTTTTATATTTTTGGAATTATTTAAATCATGATCTAAGTGATACGATCAAGAATAACAAGTTAAAACCCGTACGATAAAGAACGTGATTGTTACCCAAAATGTTATTTTAACATGATAATTATTATTAAATGGGTATTATAAAGTCATGAATGAATCATGAATGCTATCATAAATTTTAATATGGTTATTTTATAATTTAATAACATAAAATTGTCATTATAAATGAGGTTAAACATTCCCTCTACCAAAGTAAAGTGCAAGGTAAGGGTTAATTCCTCAATCTTATTATTATCCGAGATTTTTTATGTGTAAGTATTTTCTAGGACATATTTATTATCCATTCCCATGTTTTATAAAAGAAATTTAAAAATGATACTTTTAAGGAAATCTTTAACTAAAACATCATTTTAAATGTTTTAAATATTTATTCTTCTAAATCATTCTCATTAGTGTCAATGTTTTCAAAATGGTTTTAAGGATTTATTTATATGGACATGATTGTTTTAAAATGTTAATTACTTTCAAAAGTTTCAAATTGGTTTGGGAAAATATGATTTAAAAATATATTTTAAATTAATTCCTTTATAAATGTGTGACTTTTAAATGATTTCACAAAAAAGGATATTTCTCTCAAAAGGTTTTTCTGATCATTTTCAACTATGTTAACATCCTTTATAGGATATTATTATTGATTGTGGTTGATTTATTACAATACAATAATCCATATTTTATTGAATGAGTTATGATATGTTTGACTATGGATGTTCTATTTTTATACCCTTCATGGTTTATGAATTAAGTATTGAAATTTCATATGCTTGTTTTAATACGAATGTTTATATTATGTTTCAAAATTTTCATATGAGGATTGCAGTGGACTTAGTATGTGACGGGTGGAGCCTGCTATAGCTCCTCGATGCATCAGTTGGTCTAGTGAGACAAATAAGTGTCTTGGAACAAGGCTTTGATAAAATTTTTATTGCTAGTCTTGGCAAGAGGCATTGACTATGTGGTAATAATGTCTGGCATTAGGCATTCTCTCAATATGAAATTAGTTATTACATGTGATTATTCGATTAGAAGAATATACATGTGCATGTTTATATGGTGATGATTGATTTATTTGTACCATATTATGTTCAAGATTATGTTTAAAAAGGTTGTTGTTTTTATTACACATTTTCCTTAAATGTTTGTATCTTGTGATAAATTATTTACCATTACTGAGCATCTGAGCACACCCCTTTCTTATGTTTTTATTTTCCTAGGATTCCAATAAGTGTATCATGATTGATATGTAGGGTTATGATAAGGGAATAATGGTGTTCTCAATGAATTTTTTATGCTATGTTGTATGTTATAAATTGTAATGTAACATTCTTAAATGTAATCTATTATGCAAGACTGCTAAACTGACCGGTCCTTTGGGACTGGATTCCTTGTAATCATGCCAATGTATTAAAATAATTCACCGACTCCAAGCTTCTAGGGTCGAGGTGTTACTATTTATAAAGAGTGTGTAAATCAACAAAATAATATCCCTAGGGATTGTGTATCATGGTTTTTCAGTATTTGTCCTTCTCTTCATGCATCTATGGAGATAAGATTAATACCCAATTTACCCCTTTATGGTTTTTACCACTAGCTGAATCAATTCCATAACCACATACACATTCTAGAATCCTGACCAGGATGTATTAGTTGAAAAAATCACACAATATGTAATTATAGAAAACTTTATGATATTATATTATACATAGAATTATATTTGGAGTCTCTCATATGTTTATATTCTTAATTCTATGAATTCTTAAATCTAGTCCACAAGTATTATTCTAGCATTCTTTGGATTCGAAGTGTAAAACCCAATTCCAATAACCCGGATCTAGGGATTATTTTAATAAATTTTTATGAAATAATATCGACCATATTTTTAAAGATAAAATGTTTTATTATTATTGGTAGACTAGATAAATGCATGTTTCTCACATTACAACTGAAAATATAAAATAAAATTGCACACTCTAGTGAGAACATCATTAAGTATTATTGTAAATCCATGAAACCATTCATATACCTCATCTTAGTATCCATGGGAAAGGAAAATAAAAAATGGGAGAGCTTAGATTCTCAGTAAGGGAAAGTGTACAATCTAACCTATTAAATAATAAATAAATCATGAATAATATTATAGTGATAAATAATAATTAAATATTCTATATAACTAATATCATAAAAAGAGGACTAAATCCATGGATATCATAGAAACCAAAATAATCACATGGATAAAAAAACATCACAATGATAGAATGTAGAATGTAGGATATAATAATATTACCATCAATGCCCTATTTAAATACATTATTCATAAATAGGTAAGTATCATTTCAAATACCCAAACTAATTTGAATTTTGAGACCTACTGATACATCAAGGAGCTATAACGTGCCCCACCCATCATTTTTTACACACCATATATTAGGGGTGAAGAAAAATAAAATACATAATGAATATAAGAATTCATTTTCAAAATTGGAATTCAAAATATTAATATTTTCCTTGAAAAATTAATATAGAATGATTAAATTTCATATAGATTAATACAGTGGATTTTATCAGCAATGTATATCCCTAGTAAAGAATAATATTCTTCAAATATTATTTAAAATGATCGAAATATTTTACATAGGTCACTAGATAAATATTTAGGAAAATACCCCTTTCATATTGAAAAATATGAATTAAATCCTAAAAAATAATAAAATATATGGGAATTAATTCTCTTTAAAAAACAAAGTAATCTTGTAAAGGAATCATTATGGAAATTAATAGTCATGATGTGGGGAATAATCATTCTTTTAGTATGTTTTAAAAAATATTAAATTGACACATTCGGCAAAAAGTGACCCATTATAATACAAAAAAAAACCTTAATCAATAATTGGTGAATAAAAAACATTTTTGAAATTATATTAACTAAAATATAGACGTTGAAGTAAAACATTCTAGACCAAATTGATAAACAAAAACACTTTTTTAAAACATTTTTTTTGAATTTATTACATTGTGAGAGAAAAATGATAAGAAGACATTCAATTTACAATAATAAATAAGGATAAGAATATATATGATCCACTTATATCATTTCAACACTCTTTTATTAAAAATTCCTTATTTAAATCATAATGGTTGACTATTAACTGTTCCATTTTTAATGTATGTTTCTATTAGGTAGTTTTGGTCATTGCATATTTATCATAAATAAACAATATTAATAATGTTAATAATTATATAAATATCCTAAAAATTCATTATATAATATTCTATAGTCATCCATTAATGATGAACATGAAAATTAAATCACATATCTTTATTGACATTATAGTATACAGATTTGAATGAGTTTCGTTATCATTTTTAGTATGTTGAAGGTTAAATAGTAAATGAGAAATTACATATTAAGAAAAATATTTATTTTATAAATAACATATATTTATTCATTAGTTCCATCATTATTACCATTCAAGTTACATGGTTTTGAAAAATTAATTACATTGCTTTGTGGAGATGGTGGCCACACAAACACATCAACGATGTTTTCAATTTATATAGTTTGAAAAGGATGTGTAAAATTGTTTCACCATAATAATATTACAATCTTATTATAGTTATGATAATTTATCCATTATTTAATGATGTATAAAATATATATAGGTATGGTGGATGATGAAATAAAATTGAAACAGTTCAGTTAACATTTACACCTCTTCTCAGAGAGATGTACTATGGATTAACACTTGATCCTTGAAATGTTGGTCTTAAGAAATTACCAGGGGATTTAAGATTATAATAAAGAAAATAAATATGTATTATGATAGTTATGAGTTTATATATAAGGTTAAAAAAATTTAATAATGAATTAGAGGTGGTTCCATTTTATAAGTGAGGGAGAGGACACAAATGGGATTACATACAATATTAAAATATTCTAATTTCTTTCTCAAGTATAATGATTTAAAATTTTAAAGTATTCTATTAAAGATAATATAATTTCTAAATATATTAAAACCATAAATATTATACTTGTTTATGTGGAAATATTACCCTTATCTCATAGCTTAACCCCTCAATAATCCTTTTTTAACCCTAACCATTGTAACAAATTCTTACTATTTTAAATTTTCAATATAAAAAATTTGGAATTATTATATATTATTAATAATTATTATTTAAAATATTTAATATATTTTAAACTATTTATTTTTTATTAATATAATAATTTAACATTAATATATGTGTACCAAATGCAATGAATATTATTCACAGAAAAATGTTTCTTTTATGAATAAAATTAACATTAAAACAAACTAACGTATAAAGTTGGTTGTAATGGATTTAATTGTTTTTATAAAATAAGGATTATTCTAAAAAAACATTGAAAAATATATAGGAACCATTCAAAAACTTTGTTAAGTTAAAATAATTAAAAATTGAATTTTGTTTTCTATAAAAACACTATTTATATTTAATAAATATAAATGATATATTTATATCATAATTATATTTGTTATATTAATTTTATTACTTACTTGATATTTATTTATAATATTGAAATTTTTTGATAAACCTTCATATTATTATTATATTACTATAATCTCAAAAAAGTGATCGTTTTGTAAAGGCATTGTTGTCAATATTCAACTAAAAATAAACCATTACTAATAAATATGAACATTTAATTCTAAGATAATTTTGATGTTATGAGTAAAAAAATAATAACCATTTCATTATGTTTAGTTTTCAAAATTTGATTTTTTTTGATTTAATCACAATTTTGAATAATGTTATTTGAATTATACAACTGTTTCTTTAGAAATAATATCTTACCATAGTTGAAGCTCAAGTGTTTTAGGAATACTATGGGAGATTTTTGAGCACATGTTTTTTTGTTTTGATAATGACTACCTCACTAAAACTATTTTTCCAAATTGGTGTTTTTTTAATTATGATCGAGCATATATGATTTAATGGAATCAGTGTTTTATTGCATTTTCAAAGGATTATAAAATATGTGTATTAAAAAAAATTGTATTCCTAATTTTCTAAATGGAATAATATTTGAATATTTGTAATATTATTGAAGATAATTTGAAGATATTTTTAGTGTTTTGAAGATTTTTTACTGTTAATAAAAAAATTTGATACCCAGTCTCACAATGGTAATGGTTTCTATAATATTTAATAATTAATTTTTATATATAAAAGGAATTTCTGTTTGTGGGGTACTATAGTTAAATACTTAATTATGAAACAGTGTAGTGAAAAAAATTTCAATGAGAAGAAAACTGGCCTGGATAATTTTGTTGGGGGTAATTCATAAGTGGTATTATTTGATAAAAATTTCTTACATAATTCTATGTTGTTGTTTATGTGTGTGGCATGGCATGAAAATGGGTATTTTTATGATAAATTATTTTAGAATAGTAAAATTTATTTTTGAAATAAAAAAATTTATTGGACTATGGTCTAAAGTTTCCTCACCTATGTCATTGTATATTTTTTCATTAAATATTGACATAATGGTGAATTATTAAGTATCATTGGTCCCAAGAAAGTGAAATGATTTATTAAATGAGAAGTTTTTAGATAAAATAAATAATTTGGAAGCCGATGTAATGGTCTTTGTCATTGTGTGAATAAAAAATATCTATTGAAAAAATTATGGGAGTGTTTTCCATGGAATTAGGTGTTATAATTTAGAACATGAATTGAAATGGTATCAATATATGTCACGATGAGATCCAGGTGGTATTTTTAGAGTGTTTTTGAAGTAGTTCAATGTTTTTGAACTAAAATAGTTTGATACCTATAATGGTGATATCTAACATGAAGTAGTGACTATAGAGTTATATATATCAATTTTTTAGAAGTGAATTTATTTGTAAAAAATGGACTTATTAAAATCAATATAAATAACCAAAAATGACATCTAAAGGTGAAATGAATAGATGTGGTGATTTAATAGTTATAAATTATTTGGTAAAAGTATAACTTGAATTTTTTAATTTCAAATTAAAATTAAAATTTAAACTTAAAATTTAAATTTTAAAAAACATGGAGGGAAATATGAAATTAAGGAGTGTGTGGATATATAAGAGTGTGTTTGAAAGAAAATTTACATATAATAGAGTATATAATAATATAAAGAAGGATATTGTAATAGGAATAAGATGATGAGGATTAATTTGAAAAATAATAATTTTCTATAATCCCACTCTGGTTAAAGATCTTCTTGTTTTCTATATCTTAAAATTAATTAAATTATTTATATAAGAGTATATTATACATGATTGGAGACATGTGGTGTGTCATTATTTAATGTATAAAGCATAATTTTTTACCCCCAATGATGAAATTATCGATTCATGTAATCATGGGATTTACTATATTATTCTGAGGACAAAGAGATTCAATTTGAGTGGTGAACATTGTAAAAAGTCTAATATGACTATGATGTTTTTTATTTATTTTTAGTTTATATCATGGAAAAAATATTTGATTCACTTTAAAAAGTGTCAACTATTTTTAATGGGAACACATAAAAGTATTTTAACTTTCTAATTATCTCCATCTTAGAGAATTCCCAATATATATATTTGCAATTGAATTTGGAATTAGAGAATTCTAGATTACCTTTGAATAAATTTATTACTCAGTAGAGTTTGTAAAAATGGGTTTCTTTTTTGGAGTTAAATTGATTATGATCTTTTTTTATTTTCATAGGTCACACTATTTTAGTGAATAATTATATAATTCCAACTACAAATGGAAAAATTTATTAAATATATAATTTTTTGACGATTCCATATTTATTATCAATTATTGTAGATGGTTTAGATGCTTCTAACGATGGAATTACATGTCATATATATGGTTATGGTATAATATTATTAAATTGATATAATTTGGAAAATGGTAGTCATGATTAAAATTATATATATTTTTTCTCTTTTAGATATCATGATTCTCAAAGTAAAAGTTTTTATTACATCAAATTGAATTTTGGATAAATTGGAAAATATTTATGGTGGAAAATGAAATTTAAAAAATCCAAGAAATGGTTATATATTGAAGTATTCTTGCCTCAGGATAAATGATAATGAATTATTTAATGATTTATTAACTATAATCAAGTAAAATATGGTAACTATTGTAGGTTTTGGTGAGAAATTGTAATACTCTATGTTTTCCAAAATATACTACATATATTTTTGGAAATATTAGATGAAATATATTCCATACATGAAGAAGATGATTCAAAAACACTTCCACTAGATTCCTTTCTTGGTATTTCAATTTCCCATGGAAATATGAATTGTTGTTCAATCAATAAGATGAGTAAATATGATAGGAAATAATAATTAAATCATTAAAACATGAGAATATAATAAAATAATTTATTATATAGAAATATGATTTTATTGATGAAAATATTTTGTACTGAAATTATAAAAACATATTTCATTAATTTGAAGAAGTGTGATAAGAGTAAATGGAATGAATCGAGGGAATATTACACTAAACCATGTTAAGTGTGGAGATATATGAAATTTCATTATAAATTATTCAATATAGAATGAAGAAAAATATTTTGATGATGGGGAGGAATATAAAACTATTTCATCAATGAATTAAGTTTCAAAATTCAATATACCAATGTTTTCATGAATTTTTAAAGGCTATAATATTTCTAAAAAACAAAAGTAAAATTTATTATTTATGCTTGAAGATGATAATAGTTGTTAGGATGATGATGATGCTAAACATTAAAATGTATTTAATGAAAAATTTCTTATTTAAAATTTAAATGGTAAATATTTCACCAGTGATGATTGAAATAATAATGTATTAGAGTAATAAACAGAAATATTGTTCATGATCAAGTGGGGTTTGAAAGAATGTATATCAAAAATTTCAAAATTATAGAAGAATCCAAATAATATTAAGAAATAATCACAGTAATCCTCCAAAAGTTACACATTATATGATAAAAATGATCCAAAGAATATAAATGAGAATGATATATTGAATAATATAATTACTAAAAATAAGAAACAAATTTTTTTCCAAAAAAATACTAAAGAGAATAATAAATATATTAAAGTTGTTTAGAAAAAATTATTGGATCATATAAGCAATTCAACATGTTCAAATAAATATTTTCCAATTCCATTCATGAAGTTCTAGAATTAGTTGAGAAAAAAAAATTAAGACTCAATATTTATTAATAATTTAGTGAATGAAGTTAAATTTATGAAAAATTATAACACCCTTTCCTGAATCTCTCTTTGATTAGAAACCAGATCATTATTCAATGAAACCTCAGGCACACCTCCGTAAATGCTATAGGCTACTAAATGGTAATATTGATCTTAGATGGTATTGTGGGTATAAAATAAAACAATTATCAGATTGATTGTCAATGGAAAAAATAAACAAGTACAATATATCTAAAAACAAAATTCCATTAGAAGAAGATATATATAACAGGGTTATAAAAATTAAATATAGTAAATCCATATATATCAAGTCATACATACAAATAACTGCTAACTACGAAATTTACAAAAATGGAATGTAATAAAATAAAAATAAAATAACATAGCTCTAATTTCACTTTGATCCATATAACATCATTATCCACAACATCATATGAGGTATTCGAATCGACAATGCATTCTCAAGCCTCATCCTAACTTTCTCCTGCAACAATAGAGGGATTCCAAATTACTAAAGTATAGCAGTGACCCGAGGAGGGTGTGAGTACATATCTCAATAGGGAAACACCAATTTTTTCCAGTACAATACCATACATTTTTTTGCAAATTTTAAATTTTTAGAATAAATTAACAAAAACTTTCAAAAAAAATAAACTAACAACCTACAATAACTACTTCGACTCAATATAGGAATTCCTATCCGAATGTCATGTTGACTTTGACAACCCCTATACCATAACATAATGGGGTAAAACTCCCATTATTAGTGTCAATTCTTAGTGTACTTTCCTCAACTGGCTAGAAATTCGATGAATAGATTCAGGGTCTCCCTAAGCATGTCATGATGACCGTGCCTCAATGTAATAGGTATGAGACCCCATGGTAAACAAATCAAGTAAAATGGATCTCCCCTATGGGTTTTTATAATCCCATAAATATCCCCTAAGTATCATAATCCTACGAAATTATCCTAGAAATAACTATTAAATTATTAAAAATCAAACCAACATTATATGTATGGAATCCTAACTGATAATAACATAGAATTTCCTTGTTATTTTTTCTTAGTGAAGGGAATAACCAACATGTATCACAGAAAATACCTATAAATGTTTTCTCTACCATTAGTAAGACATATAAAAATAAGAACATCCCCTAGCTATTATTATAAAAATGAAGGAATATGATAAGGATTAATTCCCATGCATGTCATCAAAACCTTGGCCTTAATGAGGTTCCATGTGGGTTTGGGTTCTAGGTTGACACCCAATATCTTCTCTACGTATATACGTACATAACTTCCTAGGGCCAGTCTAATGATGGGGAACCATTTAGGGTCCACTAAGTCTCAATATTATATATGAACACTAATGTTAGTCCCCATTATCATTTACAATCTCTGATCAACACCTAAAACCTTTGAGATTTTGGGTCCGACAACATCATCCCCACAAATATTTTGGCCTTTCCATCTATACTGAGGGTGCCACACTAGAATTATTCAAGAAGGGGACCCATAACATATCATGGTCATCATGTCTCTCAAGGTTCATCCACTCACCCAACCATATATGTTTCAACTTTGTTCTTCCCATATAAGACCATTCATGAGCTAAAAAACCATTAGGTCCAACCTCACCTCACAAGAGGACTGTAATAAACTATGTAACTCAAAGGTATTGTTTATGTAATCTCTTAACAAAGGACCCACTTAAGTATTTCCAAAGCTAGTGGGTCACATGGCCTCAAACACGCCTCCTTGTATAACAGAGTCTACTGACAACAAGTGAGAGTTCAAGGTTGTATGTTGGAGAGACTATACCCTCATAAAATAGTGGAACATCCTAAATTATAAATAAATAGATGTAGAGGAAGAATAATATCAAAAAGGGTATAGAAGAAACATATATTATGTAAGACTACAGAATCCTAAACAGGAAAACAGTAATTATAATATTAAAAATCCCATAGAATGAGTCATATACAATGATTTCATGCCATGGTATGCTAATATACAAAAGGTAGAAATGAAATATAGGGGATTAACAAATAAAACATTCTATAGAAAAATACAGAAAATATTAAATTCTTCTCCACTAGAATCATGAGTATATGCTCTGTCCACTAATCTAATACTGCAAGATTAAAGTAAAACAGATCAAGAATATGTAGGAATGTTCTTCTCCTTTTCCACACCAGTATACATGAAGTCTACTTGAGTACTAAAGGAGGTGTGAGTATGGTGTTAGATAAACATAGATGGACACACCCCACGATGTCTATAAATAGTCCATCTAGGGTAAATAGTGTAGAACTCTATGGAAAAAATGAATAAATAACAATACTGAGTAATAAATAATAGTTGGATCAGATTTTTATAGGACACCTAGATGGCTGTACATTATTCCACATAGGTTAGTGTATGTTTGACCAGTAACCATATATATATAATAGTTATATATATATATATTTATAAATAAAATCATATATAATATGTATACATGTATATTCTCACTATACATGACGACATTGAGAGCCATGTACATGGATACTATGTGCAATTGGGACTCGAAGCGTAACTATGGCATACAAAACTAGTCTATAGAGACAATGTATCTAGAAATGCTAAATGACCATAATCTCATATGAATGTGATACATCATTCCCATCACTTGAGATGGTGGTGTGAGTCTTTATTCCTATCACCTAAAGAATAGGAACATAGACCATTATTCCCATCATCTATATAAAATTTGAATTGTGTGAGACATCATTCCCAACACCCAATAGAAGGGAGAGTTAAATTCTATTCTTGACCGAACCCTTAATCATAGTTCACCAACCAAATGTAATGGAATACTCATAATAATAACAATAAAATGAGGGATCACCTCAATTGAATTTATAAACATTTAATGAAATATCCAATGGTTCATGAATCATATAATTCATGTTAATAATTATAAAACATGTGGTGTGTCCTTTCCACCCATTTCCATTTTTTTTAAAGGTAATGCTTTGGTCAAAGACCAAAGCACAATTTATTGAAGATCAAAAGATTACAACATGCGAAAAGAAGGGATTTTTTTACAGTCTCTATCAAACAAATACAATAAGTCAGGGGGCAAAGTGTCCATCCAATTCATGCTTTGATGAACACCTTTGTTGGCAAGAGCATCAGCCACATCGTTCGCTTCACGGTAGGCATGAGTAGCAATGTAGTCAATCTCTTGAAGAGAGCTCATACATCTCGACCAAAGAGCAGTAAGAGGCCAAGCAAGATGGATGATACCATTCCAGATGGCATGAACAATAGTAGTAGAGTCACTTTCAATCCAGAGCTTCCTCCAGCCCCTTTGGAGGGCAAAGTTAACCGCATGGATGAATCCCAACATTTCAGCCTCAAGAGACGAAGAGTGCCCACAACCAGCATAGAAGCAACCCTGGCACTGGCCATCTGAGTCTCTGAAGATAGCACCACAACTGGCGGGGCCAGGATTGCCTTTAGAAGCACCGTCAATGTTCACTTTGATCCATCCTGGCATGGGTGATTGCCAGAATACTTCAAAGGGACGTTTAACCTCAGATCTGATGTTATCCCCTTAATTGTGGATGAAAAAGACAATGAATCTCTCTTATGCATCCCTCATGATCATGAAATTAGAGATACTGTTTTTTCCCTCAACCCAGATAGTGCTCCTGGTCCTGATGGGTTCAATAATGGTTTTTACCAAAAACATTGGGACACTATCAACAATGATGTTTGTTCCCTTGTTAAGTCTTTTTTTACTCATGGAACCCTGCCTCATGGTATCAATTCTCAATTTCTTACCTTAATTCCTAAAGTTGAAAATGCTGCGGAGATACATCAATTTAGGCCAATTTCTCTCATTAACACTCTTTATAAGATCATTACCAAAATTATTGCGAATAGACTGGCTCCTATTTGCAATAGAATAGTCTCCTGGAATCAATTTGGCTTTATTAAAGGTCGGTCCATCCAGGACTGTATCTGTCTTGCTTCGGAATGTACGAATAGTCTCAATAAAAACGCTAGAGGTGGATGTGTTGCCATTAAGCTTGATATCAGAAAGGCTTTTGACACCATGGACTGGAATTTTATATTCAAAGTCCTAAAAAACTTTGGTTTTCATGAGTCTTTCATTGAAAGAATTAAAACCTTATTTCGCTCTGCCTTCATCTCTATATTGATTAATGGTGTCCCTAGAGGTTACTTTAAGTGTTCTAAAGGAGTCAGGATGGGAGACCCTCTCTCAGCCATCCTTTTTGTCATTGCTGAAGATTACTTAAGTCGCCTTTTCAATAACCTGGTCGCTCAAGGCAAACTTAGGCCTATCCAAGCTTCCAGAAACTTAAATACCCCCACCCATCTCTTTTATGCTGATGACATAATTCTGTTTTTAAAAGGGGATCAAAAGAACATGCATGTCCTTAAACAAACTCTTCAACACTATGAAGAAGTCTCCGGACAAGCGATCTCCTGGAATAAATCGTTTGTTTTCTTTGGTAAAATATTTCCTGCTAGGAGAAAATCTAGCATTACTAACTACCTTGATATTAAAGAAGGCTCTTTCCCCTTTACTTATTTGGGCGTTCCTATATTCTGGGGTCGCCCCAAGGCCGACTATTTTGCTAATATCATTGATCAAATAACAACTCAGCTTGCTTCTTGGAAAGGAAAATCCCTATCCATGGCTGGTAGGATATGTTTGGTTAAATCGACCATTGTCTCCAAAATGGTCTACTCCCTCATGATTTATAAATGGCCTATAGGCATTTTCAAGAAAATTAATACCTATATAAAAAATTTCATTTGGACGGGAAGTATCATGGAGAGGAAACTTGTTACTATCCCTTGGAATTCCTGTTGTCAACCTCTAGATAAAGGTGGCATTGGCATTAAAAATCTTAAGTTGTTCAACGATGCTCTCCAAGCTCGTCTCACTTGGCGTATTATTAATTTCTCTTCAAAAGCTTATGATTTCTTGAATTCTAGATTCCGCGCTAAACTCTTAAATGGTAATTTCAACTACATCAACTCTTCGATCTGGCCTTCGATTAGAGACTCGTACCACAAAATCATTGAAAACTCTAGATGGATGGTTAGTGTTGACTCTTCCATCAATTTTTGGTGTGCAAATTGGTGTGGCAATCCCTTGATTACTTTGTTACCGACTAACACTTTTCCTGAAGATGCTAGCCTCTCCATTAAGGATGTCCTCCATTCACATAGACAAGCCCTCCCTGCCAACATCACTCAGATCATTGATAATCACCCCTTTTCCTCTAATGGGGATTTCCTGCTTTGGGAGCCGGCTCCAAATGGCATTCTTGACTCCAAAAACTTTTACAGGCATAATTTTTCTGGAAATGACTCAAACCTACAATGGGTCTGTCAATTTAATAAGCCGTGGATTAAACCTTCTCGTCTCACTCTCATTTGGCGTATTGCTCACAATAGATTACCCACGGAAGCCTGTCTCCAAGCTTTTAATATTCAACTCTGTTCGAAATGTTGCTTGTGTAACCAGCATAGGGAGGATGCTGACCACCTTTTCTTGTCGTGTGCGACGGCTGCTGCTTTATGGAATTATGTTCCACCCATTTCCATTCATTTAAATTAATTCATTCAAATTATAAGGAAAGGTCGATACCAATTTTGGATCGCACCAAATAGTTATAAGGTGTTTGGTAATTTAGAAATATACATTAGGAGGGTTTTCAATTTTTAACAACAAACAGGATAGGGATCAAGTGGTCATCATCCTCTAATAATTTAATATGGGATTATGGGAGTATCAAATCATGGTTTAATTACTTAAAGAAGAAAAAAAACAATTTATATTATTGAATGTAATTGTACGACATGCAGCACATCAGAAAAGAAATGAAACAATTAAAACATTGGGAAATATTTCTAGACCACCTAACATAGGTTCGTGGATGAACACTTATCCAGTGATGATCTTTGAATCAAAAAAGAGTTGAAAAAATAATTAAAATAAAAAATTACTTTGAAACAATAAAAAATTATCTCACACTAAAATAAAATCACCGATAGAAATAAGAACTATGAATCAAGATTACAAATTTAAAATATTACACAGAGAATATAACTAAACAAACAAAAACTAAATTAGAGGTTGAACATAAAGTTTATCATGAAACTTAGATGGATGACTGAGGAGGTATTTTAGGGAGAAGGGAGCATGAAATAGACATTGGAAATCAGAAAATGAAAAAATGGATGAAAATTTTAATTCATTTAAGGGAAGATTCTTAAAATCACCCTAAATAATGTGTTTAAATGGGTTAGCCGCATGATTATCCAAACAGTGAAAAAACTATGCTACCTCCACAATCCAGGAACCCCCTTCGCATGGTATAATTGAATGGTTTGACTAACCTTTTGCGAATCATGTGAAAACCCTCAATCACAACCTTTGTAGCACCCACATGGGGATGCAGCCTGGATCACATAGTTATTTACAAACCATGTGACCTATCCTATGAAATAGGTTCCCTGTATGATTTAGTCATATGATTATAACTAAAAGTGTGCTAATAGTTCAAACAAATTTATTTTCCAAATTTCAAAAGATCAGGGCTCCAAACAAGCCCCACATTCTCTAGAAACCTTCCCTAGGTTATAGAGAATATTTACCATGATTAATCAATGGATTTGAACTATGAATAAAATGAGATGTGCCATTAAAAAATATTTGTCATTACAACCTACCCTCCTTAAATAAAATGTCAATACCCATCCTAATTGGGCCCACCCCATGACTCCCCCATCCCGCCTCCAATAGGCTATAGTCTAGTGACTAGCATTGAGTAAGCATATCACTATCATGGGAGGCATTGAATACGTACCTATATACACACACACACATCTCCAAGCCCACAAATGATGAAAAGTAAAATCTATTAAGGAACAAAATGAATTCTTCTAAATAAACCCAACCAACAGAGTAAAACAGAAGTAAATTGTTGAAAGTAAAATGTGTAAGAATACAAGCCCACCAAAAGAAAGTGTGGGAAAACTAAAAGTACATCTTATAAGAAAAAAGAGGTATTGGGACTACTGCTCATTGATGTAGGAATACCCCAGCCTACATGGAACTTAGAAATCTCAGTCCAGTACTGGTCCACCCTGGACTCCATCAAAAGGCCGCTCATCTGCACAAGACATGATACATGTGAGAAATGCTTGTACAGGGGGGAGTATAACAATAATTAGTAGGGGACCCCGAAAACCACAAAGAAATAAAAAAAAGTAAAGGTATAGTCATCTCTACATAGTATATGTCTACTAAACATATATCAAGAGGAACACATCCAGATATACTCAAGACCCAGACCCGTAGTCTACAACGACCACATACCCATGATAGGGATTCAGTTCGAAGATTCCAAAAAGAACCCTTATTGGAGAACTCAATCCATGAGTCTTATATCTTTGATGATGTCCGTCTGAGAAGTATTTTTCTTCAAGAAAATCCCGGAGAAAGATAGATGCACTGATAGATCTGAAGAGAGGATAGATACACTCATTTTTGGAGAAAAAACTTTTGGGTGGGAAAAAGATCACGATACACAGATGAGGATCACTGCTAAGGCCTTGGAGGATTCCATGACTCATGCAGATTCAACCTACTAAGTAGAAGATTGGCGTCATGTAAGATTTTTCACGTTGATACCTGAATCTACCTAGGTTTATGAATGGATAAAGTATCTCACTCCAGGCCTCTCATAGGGATACCTCAATCTATCTCAGAATGTCCTATTGAAGGGATTGTAATCCTATGGATAGAAACAATACTTGACCTTTATGGAAACAAGAAAAGTGGGAACTAATCCAAACAAAACCTGTCCAAGGAGTGGTGGAAAAGAAGATTAATCCATGTAAGAGGGAGTACATGGCATGTAGAAGGGGTCACAGACTATGTCACTTGAACTTGGGTACTGCCTGTGTACAATGGCCCAAGTTAGAAGAACATGTCATGTAAAAACACATATACATGGCATGTAGGAAGGATCACACACCCTGACTATGTATTCGAGGTCAGATCCATGTACGCTGCCCATGTGCACATACACGGCTACAACCCGCATGTTCTAGACCATGTACCGGTACACGAGGTTTCTCAAATATCTGTTTAGGTCTGGTCATGTGGTGGAGTACATACCGTGTACACCACCCTGGGTCCATTTTTCACCCGAGACACATGCCGAGTCCCATATAAGGACTCACATGCCATGTGAAAATATACACATACCATTTTAGTGCTTCCTATCACCTGGAACTCCAACCGCCATTGGGTTGGTCCCACACACCATTTCCTATTAGGAGAACATTATTTCCTTCCCTATGCATAGCATGAAAACCCTAGCAGCTGCCATGATGTTCCCACATGGCGTGTTCTTCAGAATACACGTTGTGCTCAATTGGATTTTCTAGAAAACGTTGTTCTTCATCGATGCACCCTGGGTGCTTCTTCGGTCTTTGATCCAGCCATCCGATCACTATGAAACTCAAGATATAAGGTGTCCCCACCATACCATTAGTGTTTCATGAGGTTTTGGGGTTTTGATCGGCCCCAAAAACTCATTTCGACCATCCACATGAAGAACGGTCGAAGAACTATTTCTTTTAAATCGTGTCGATTCGTCTGCAGCCATCACTGTCGGACCTCCATTAGGTCATCACAATGAACAATCTCTGATTTTGGATGGTTGTGTTATGAAACCGGTGGGAAAAGTTCTGTTTTCTGTAACCTTGTGGAGGACACAAAGAACACGAGGAAAAATATGATGAAATTCAATAAACAAAATGAGGAAGAAAGCTCTGCTATTGTTCGTCATGGTGTTGATCTAGTCTAATTAGTAGGACTAAATGGGGTGAATCAAAATAACAATTTCTTCATAGATTAATTCCCCAAATAATAGCCCAATAGAAACCCTCCCGCTAGATCGCATGATACACGAGTCAACCTGTTTGTAGGTTGATCCGTGTTTGTTGTTTAATCTAAGAATGAGGAAGAACTAAATCAAAATAACAAACCCCCACCTTGATCCTGATAGATAACGATCGTCAAATTTTGTTTTATGGTGAAGTTTTATCAAATTCAATGTACATCGATCGATCGGTCCATCATTGTTTATTTTCAAGAGGGTTTTCCAAGGGGTCTCTTCTACTTGCCTCTAGAGAATTTCAGGGTTATACATCTAACCCTAGATATTTTCTTAGCATCATATTTAGAATCTCTTGTTTCTGTGTTATAAAAACATTTAAAATAAAATATTTTCTTTTATTTTCTTTTAAATGTCAAAAACTAACTTCTATTGCCAACCCACACCAGTCGATGTTAGGCCCTACCTAAGGAAAAGTCGTTGTTCTGAACACAACAGTGCCCTCAAATTTATGATCCGGGAACCATTTAAAAGTTATTCCACTTTTCCTAGAAAATTTCTCATTCATTACATTTAAATGTTCGAATTATTTCAAACATTTATTCGTGAACCCCAAGCCTTAGAATTGCATGCCGTCACAAAGCCTAGTCTCATAATAATTCCATATAATATTTAAAAATAATACCCAAAAAATATGAGATACTGAATTACCCACACCTTAGGTATTATACGTCCGTGTAAATCCAAAATAGATGGATACTCAAACATATGTGGGTACCGTGCACGAATATGAGCCTCCCACTCCCACGTGCTCTCCTAAATATTTCCCTATTGCCACAAGACATGTAAGAAGGGAATCACTCACTTACTAAAGATCCTCTCCTGTCAATACTCAATATCCACTGGGTACTATATGAATATCAGTCTATACTCAATGTTCATATCTCCATATTCGATGATGTGTGATTGGTCGTGCATGTACCTCCTTTGTTGAAACACATGGAAGAGATCATGTACCTCATGCAACTGCGGTGGTACAGCTATGAGGTAAGCCACCTCGCTAACTCTATGAAGTATCTGAAAAGGGATGGTGAACCTCGAAGAAAACATACCACCCTGGCCAAATCTCCACAACCATCTTCAAGGTGATACCAAAAGGAAGACATAGCCCCCCCTCCTCGAACTTCAGAGGTCTCTGTCGTCTGTCAGCATAAGACTTCTACTGGATCTGTGCAGTCTTCATTCTCTCTTAGATGATCTTCACCTTCTCGATGGTAGCTCGTACCAACTCTAGACCCATGAGTGGTGACTCTCCAGGGTTGGTCCAGCAATTTAGTGATTAGTAGGGTCACCCATATAAAGCCTCAAATAGTGTCACACTGATGTTGGAGTGGAAGCTATTGTTGTAAAAAAACTCTAAAAGTAGTAGGTGGTCCTCCCAACTATTACCAAAATCCAAGATATAGGCCCACAACATATCCTCAAGATCCTAAATATTTCTCTCTATCTGACCATCTATATGGGGATGAAATACTATGCTCAAGCTTTGTTGAGTCCCAACCAGATCCTGCAATCCCTTCCAAAACTGGGATGTAGAATAAAAATCGTGATTTGAGACTATCATAAAAGGGACACCATGAATCCGAACTATCTCCTGCACGTAGAGGCTTCCTAATCTCTCTACGGAACTCTTCTCCCTCATTAATATAAATTTGGACAACTTGGTGAGTTGGTCAATAATCACCTAGATGGAATCATGTCCCTCTGATGTCCGTGGTAAGCCCATCACGAAGTCCATTGATATTCCATCCCACTTACATTGGGTGACCAAACCCCATGGGAACCTAGTGCATGACCTTCACCTGCTGGCACGTAAGGCATCGATAAACAAACTCTGCTATAGCCTTCATCATAGTTATCCACCAGAACTGATGCTGGAGGTCCTGGTACATTTTTTATACTCCAATATGGGTCTCTGAGGGAGATGTATGAAACTCTCTTAGAACCACCTCTCACAGCACCACTAGTAGAACTGTGCACCCTCTTAAAAGGACGGCGTGCTCCCTACCTTGCAAATATCCCTAAGGAGCATGTCCTTTGGATAACTGACCGCATAATGCCTCGTAGTTGACATCCCCTAGCTATGAATCCATGAATCTCTTTAGGAGTGGAGGGGTTAAATCCATATACTAGAGATAAGATGCATCATCTCCATCCACGAAGGATAATTGTAGCAATGCCAAATGCTCTAATGCCTTTCTCAATAGCTATGAACATGATCTACTACTACGTGTATCTACCACAACATTCCCCATACCATGAGTATAAGATATCTCAAATTCACAATCCTAGAAGAACTCTATCCATCTCCTCTACCTCAGAATCAGATCCTTTTGTGAGAAGATATACTTGAGGCTCTTATGTCTAGAGTAGATGATAAACCGTTCTACCATCAGGTAGTGTCGCCACATCTTCAATACAAATACTACTTCTGCTAACTCAAGATCACATGTCACATAGTTTTTCTCATTTCGACTTAGCTAGAGTGAAACATAAGTAATCACCACATATCTCTGAATCAGAACATATCCAATTTTAGTCCCATATGCATTGTAGAAAACTACATTATCAACACTTGTTATGGAAATCTCATGATCAGTGCACTTTTAAAACTCTGGCTTAACTACAAGAAACCCTACTATCACTTCTCTTTCCGAATGATAGGCTTCCCATTTTAGGTCAAGGATTTCATTGGTGCTGATATCCAAGAGAAACCAGGGATAAATCTATTGTAGTATCCTGCTAGCCCAAGGAAGCTACACACCTCTGTCACACTTTGGGGTGGCTCCCATGCTAACACCACCTCAATATTGGCTGGGTTCATTGCTACTCCATCTGCTGAGATAACATGTCCCAAAAAGTGGACCTCTAGTATCCAAAACTGGCACTTCGAGAGCTTCCCAAAAAGATGGTTCTCTTGGAGTACATATTGAACCATCTGCAGGTGTCTCACGTTCTCCTTCTCTGACACCGAGTACACTAGGATGTATTTTATGAATCCTGATAAGAACCAGTCTAAGTATGTATATAAGATCTGGTTCATAAGTCCCACGAACAATGTGGGGGCATTCATTGCACTGAAATGCATCACCATGTACTCGTAGTGATCGTAGAATCATCTAAAATACGTCTTCGGTATATCCTCTTTTCTTACTCATAAATGGTGGTAACTTGATCGAAGTTCAAACATTGAGAACCACTATACCCATCTTATCTGATTGAAGAGGTCTTTGATCCTCAGAAGTGGATTCTTGTTCTTCACTGCTACCATATTTAGGCACTGGTAATCCATGTCCAACCTCAAACTCCCATCCACATTCTCAGAAAATAGAAATGGGGCTGCCCATGGTGAAACATTGGGTTAAAAATCCCTTACTATGAAAATCCTACAACTATACCCTCATCTCATGAAGTTCTTTGGGGGGAATCTGATATGATGGTGAGGATATTCAGGCCGTCTTGGAGTGTATGTCAATGCAGAAGTCGATCTATCGAATGGGAGTTAATCCTAGAACATCTTCTGAAATACATGCTCATACTCTGCCACTACTACTGGGAACTGGTATGTCACAACATCTAATGCTCCAACAGTAAGGCTATCCAACTCATGAGTGATCATCTACACCCTACTATGCCAGATCCCATTCTGTGCTACCCAAGTTTCCTTTTCACCAACAAAGGAAATCCTTGTCCCATCACTGCAGACACACCACACTCTTCGCCTAAAGTATTCAATATGGGCATGGACTGAAGATAGCCAATACATTCCATGAATAATGTCGTAGGGCCTCGACACTACCATCAAAAGGTTCCAACCAAAACTCTCACCTCCAAGTGAGAGATTAGACTATCTACAAAGATGCGTGGTCATCGAGTCTCATCCCGTAGGTGTCTGCAAGTGTAATGGTCGAGTCAATGGACCCACTAGAATCACATAGTCATTCACAAGACATGTGGTAAGGAAATTGAGACTAGAACCTGTGTCTATGAGTATGAATTATAGTGTCGAAAAGACATGGATTGTACCTTAGATCATGCATGGAGTTCCTGAGTTATACGCTTCGACCTCATGCAACTATCCTCATCTGTATCCCCTTGAACCCTGAGCCTAGTGTGGACCTCCTGGGGGGTGGTGGAGGAAGTAGATCAAAGTATCTTCCACCACATGTAGCTATCCTTACTCCTCTTCCATGTCCATGGCCTGGAAGGTCTGCCTGATCCACTCTCTACATCTAGCTGAGTGGTCCATCCAATGCCTCCCTGTCAGCAGCTTGACGATCTGAATAGTACCTAGCGAGATGTCCTTTACCATCGCACGAGTAACATCACCTCTTCCTAGGATGACTGGATCAATCTTAAGATCCATGGACTATCGATGCCCTATCTTGTGTCCTCCTTTGACATATCCCACATCCTAAACCCTATTCCTGATGTCGGCTCCCTACTACTGAGGTCTCTGCACCTATCATTCTATTTCTGACCACCACTGGCTGTCTCTTCTCTACCAAGAAGTTTTTGATCACCAAAGCCTGATCGATCAATCCATTATAAGTCAAAATGAATAGAGGCACAACACTAGATCGGATGTCCCACCGCAGATCTAACTTGAAGATCTTAGCTCTGAAGTACTAATCCCTGACTATAGCAATCGAGTAACTAGAAAGGTTGGTGAACCATGATGAATAGTCATCCACAGTTAAACTACCCTGCTAGAGCTGATGAATCTCCTGGATACGCACTATTATTAGTATAACTAGAGTGAACCTGTCCCTTAAGAGTCACTCAAACACCATCCACGAAGGAGTCTCCTCATCGTGGGTCTGCGTGGTCAAACTCCACCATCTTCTCGACAAACCCTGAAGAAGGATCACTCCTAGGATCTTCATCTGGTCTGCTGGTGTCCTTAATAGATGGAAAACCTTGGTCACCGCTTCAAGACAATCCTCAGCAGCCTGACGGTCAAGATCGCCTAGGAACTTGATGGGTCTCTGTATCTGAAACTCATGGATCACACTCAGCCTTCGTTCCTCATATGTCGCTACTTCATGTACGATGTGCTTCTCTACTGGTGGTGGTATTGCAGGTGAACCACCTAAAGGTAACTCCCGAGGAACTGGTTCATTCATATAATCCTCATCATTTAGAGGACCATCATCGTGATCGTGTTGCTGAATCCTAGAAGGTATGCATCACAGAGGCATCCTATAAAAAAATATGAACCATGGACAATGAGTATATCTAGATAGCTGACACAATGGACATGGAAAACACAACCCATTCCTATATGATGCATGTACCATTATTTTATTTCCCTGAAACTAGTGTTTTCATGTACCGAGTTGAAAAGTAGGTTATCAGAGTCCCAATGTATAGATAGATCACCCACCCGCACAAACACTAGAGTCCCTGGACTGAAAGCCAAACTTAGAAAACTTGATACTGTTTCCCCAAACCAATATCACAGACTCTTGATCTTAAGGTAGAACCTCCTCTCGTACCACACTATCATGACCTATCCTAGTGGGACCTACTTCATGACTCCCCATGCCCGCATCTAATAGGCCAGTGGCAGGTGAAAAGAACCAGGTAAGAATATCACTAACATGGGAGGTATTGCCTAAGTAACCACACACACACACACACACACACACACAAACATCTCCAAGAACACAAATGCTGAAAAGTAAAAACCAATAAGGAACAAAATTCATGCATACAACTAACCCAACCAACATATTACAATGGATGTAAAGTGCAGAAAGTAAACTGGGCCAGAATACAATACCACCAAAAGAAAAAGTCTAAAAACTACAAAGTCTAACCTGTAAGAAAAAAGAGGTATTGAGACTACTACTCAGAGCCATAGGAATTACTCGGCCTGCAAGGAACTTAGAAAGTTCACTATGGTACTAGTCCAACATGGAATTTGTTAAAGGGCCACTCATCAGCAAAAGACATGAGATGTGAGAGGAAAGACCGTGAAGGGGTGAGTATAATAATACTCAATAGAGGACCCTGAAAAAAACATAGCAATACAAAAAGTAATGGTACAATTATCTCTACATAGTATATGTCTACTGAACATATATCAAGAGGAACACGTCCATATATACTTGAGACCAAGACTTTTAGTCTACAAAAACTGCATACCCAAGATATGGATTCAGTTTGAAGATTCCACAATGAACTCATCTAGGATAACTCACATCATGAGTCTAATAGCTCTGATGAAGTCTATCTGAGAAGTACTATTCATTAGGAAAATTCACTAGAGAGATAGATGCACCGATAGATATGAATAGAGAAAAAATAAACTCATTTAGGGAGAACACACTCTTGAGTGGGAAAAGATCACGATACATGGATGAGGATCACTTCCAGGACCTTGGAAGATACCAACACTCATCCATATTCTGTCTTCTAAGTAGAGGACCATTGTCCGATAGGATTGGTCACATTGATAATTGACTCTACCTAGGGTTAAGAACAGATAGTGGATCCCGCTCCAGGCCTATTGAATGGATACCTGACTCTATCTCAAAATGTCCTTCTAAAGGGATCATACTCTTATGGATGGAAACAATACATGACCTTTAGGGGAACTAGAAAAGGGGGATCTAACACAAATGAATCCTTTCAAAGGAATGCTGGACCAGAAGATCAATCCATGTTAGAGGGAGTACATGACATGTAAAAGGGGTCACACGATGTGTCCCTTGACTCTAGGTACTACCCATGTACAATAAACCGTGTTTAAAGAACATGTTATGTAAAAATGCATATACACGGTGTGTATGATGGATCAAATACAGTGTCTATGTATCTGGGGTCCGCTCAATGTATGCTAGCCATGTGCCCGTACATGGATTCAACCCGTGTGTTCCAGACCATGTACTGGTACACTGTGTAGCCCGCATATCCGACCTGGTCTGTCCATGTGGTAGAGTACATGTGGTGTACTCCACCCCATGTTTGTGTTTCTCTCAAGACACATTCTGAGTCCCACACAAGGACCCACACACCACGTGACAATGGAATCACACCATGTTTATGCTTCCGGTCACCTAGAACTCCGCCACCACTGGGTGGGGCTCACAAAATATGTCCTCCCAGGAGTAAGTCATGTCCTTCAATGTGTGAAGGTCACAAACCCTAGCTGCCACCATGCTAGTCCCACATGGTGTGTTCTTCAGAATACATGTCATGTTCATCAGTATTTTCTTGAAAAATCCGTTCCTTATCACCGCGCCCTAGGTGCTCCTCTGGTATTTGAATTGACCATCTGATCACCTCAAAACTCAAGATCCATGGTCTCTTCACCATCCCATTAGCATTTGGGAAGTTTTTGGGGGTTTGAACGGCCCCAAAAACTCATTTTTTTCATTCATACAAAGAATGGTCAAAGAACGGTTTTTTTCTAAACCATGTCGATTTTTCTGATGCCATCATTGTCACACATCTGTTAGGCCATCAAGATGACCGATCTCTAGTTTGGGATCATTTTCTTCAAAATGGGTGTGCAATGATCCGTTGTTCGTAGCCCCATAGAGAATGTAAAAACACACGGTAAAGGAGGAAGAAATTCAATGAACAAAATGACGAACGAACTTCCACCATTTTTCTTCAAGGATTCGTTCCAATCCAATTAGTAGGACTAAATAGGGTGAATCAAAATAGGAATTCAGTCATGGGTCAATTCCCACAAAAATAACTCAATTGAAACCCTCCCATAAGAACACACAATCCACGGGTCAACCTATTTGTGGATTGATGCACATTAATCATTTAATCTAAGAATATGGAAGAACTAAATCAGAATAACATACCCCTACCTCAATCTGGTTGGAGAAAGATCACCGCATCACGTTTGATGGAGAGGTTCCATCGAATTTTTAGTGCATCGATCGACTGATCCTTCGTCATTAATTATTGAGAGGTTTCTCTAAGGGGACCCCTCTCCATGACTCCATAGAATTTCAGGGTTATCTGGCAAACATGGAATATTCTCTAAAAAGATTATTTAAAATCTCCCTTTGCTGAATTATGGAAACATTTAAAATAAAATAAAATATTTTTATATTATTTCCATTAAAACATCTAAAAAATAACTTCTGCTGTCAACCTGTGTTAATTGATGTCAGGCCTACCTAAGGTAAAGGCAGTGATCTGAATGCAACAATTCCCTTAGATTTATGATTTAGGAACCCATTTAAAAGTATTCCATTTTCAGGAAAACTTCTTGTACATGTCATTTAAATGTTAAAATTATTTCTAACATTTATTCCATGCACCCTTGGCCTCAGAATCACACACCGTCACAGATCTTGGTCTCATAATAATTCTATATACTATTTAAAAATAATACATGAAAAATCTGATACATTACTTAAAATCATCCCCAAGATGACCTTGAGAGGGTAAATAGGGATTATATGAGAAAATCTATGACCACTGGGCTCTTATATCGACCTCAGACTCCTAGGTCTTATCATGTATCAATTGTGTTGGCATAACACCTATACTAAAGGGACTTACTTACCTCCAAGTGTCTTCAAACTCCGATCCATGATGCGAACTGGATAATCCTTGAAGGAAGAATACTCACCAAACTAAACAAAATTAGGTTGTAAAGAATGTTACGGGTCCATATAATACTAGTGGAGTAGAGATACATGGATGGAATCATGAATATACTAGTATCTATGAGGAAGTTCTGTTTCACAATCCACTATCCTAATTTTCTCCAATACCTCAAATAGAATGATGAATCTAGGAGAGAGATTTCCTTACCTCCAAATTCATTTGATGGACTAACCTGGGTGAAACATGAAATAAAATATAATCCATGACCTCAAAATAAAGTGTTCATCCGAGTTAATTTTCATATGATTATTTTAGGGACGAAGCTCTCAAGATTCACTTCCAAATAAGCTAGACCTATTCTAATGTATCCTTAACCAGACATGGTCTATGAAAATGCTACCTCCCCTACATCTATCTATTGAAGAGGTGATGAAAAAGGCCTTCCATATAAGGCCTTAAATTATCCATATGTTTGGTATCCAAAAAACATTTTATTGTAAGTGAACGTATGAGGGGTATGTGTTTCTCCAAATAACCCATAATGTTAAGGAAAAAATCACGATGCACATCCAACAACACCTAAATCATATGATATATATTTCAATCTATCTAAGGGTGATAGGCCATGCTCAAAAGAACTTGGGTACCCAAGTAATCCTGTAACCCCTTCTAGAATCAAGATTTTAAGTAAGAATCATTGTCAAATATGATAGAATGTGGAGCCTCATGAAGACATACGATCACCCTATTTTCAAGCCTACATAGATCATCTACCAATAAAGACTCTCAAATAGGTAATAAGTGTGCAACATTCATCAACCAATCAATGACTACCCAAACTATGTCATTCTCATGAAGAGATCTAGAAAAACTGGTCATGAAATCCATATATATATAATCCTATTTCCACTCAAGAATGGAAAGAAACTGATAAATTTGTACAAGTAATTGATATTACACCTTCACCCACTAACAAGTGGAACACCATATGATAAAGATAGCTATCTTATATTTAATATCATTCCACTAATACTAGTGACATTATTATTGATACATCATGGTCCCAATGGGATATACTACCTGAAATGAGGCATGAAATTACCATATCAGATCCTATCAGATGTCTACCAGGACCCAAGAACACCCATAAAAGAATAGGGTATCATCCTAAATCATGATCCATCTAGAAGAAATATCATTATCTGAAACACTGCCCTTCTAGACTAGGCTCTATGGATCTGAATGTTTCTTTATTCTCACCCATTCCATAATGGTAGAGGCCATAGCCAAAGATAATTGGACAGTCTGACCATGATAATCTTGAACAACATAATTAATCTATGAAAAAAAGTCCATATGCTACCACTCACCACTATCCTCTTGAACCACCTATGTCCAAGTCTTACAACTCAATGAACATTCTATATCAATTCCATTATCAGGTCTATAGGTAAAATTGAACTCAAAGAACTATAAGCACCTAAACAATTTGTGATGTCTAAGATTCATATCACACTACAAGACTATATAGTTGTGTTTTTTGTGGATTGGTAACACCAGAAAATTATCCCCAAGTAAATATTTTCTCTAATAGAATAATGCAAGATAAACATATACTAGCTTGAGGTCATGCATGGATAACTCCTATCACGTGGCCTCAACCAATGAGACTCATACAATATGAATCTATCTTCAAAAATTAAAATTAACCCTACCCCATTACCTAATGTGTCATAGTAAATATTATATCTCATTCATGGCTTAATAATAATTAAGATCGATGCTGAATTCAATCTTCCCTTAAACAACTGAAAGTATTTTTCCCATGCTACTGACCATAAGAATATCACACCCTCCGTAGTAATTCTTGTAAGAGGTTCTTCCATGCATGATAAATCCTTGATGAAGCATTTTTAATATCTTTATAATAATAAAAATCCCTATATATCAAATATTTTCATAATTTTCTCCTAATAAAGTACATATCTAACTTTCTGGGGCTCTAGTGATACCCCCTGACTCGGTAAGTAGTCTATGTCGACCCGAAAGTGGAATTTGGTGAGCTTCGTTTAATGTTGGGACCATTTAGTATATTTAGAATGATATCACGATGGTTGGAATGGTCATGTGTAGAATGATAATTCACTAAGATATTTTCTACAAATACTAACATAAATGAATCCATGTATGGGTGGAAAACCAGATTTACCCAAACCATGAAAATAAAAAGAATGTTCATGTGATCGAACAACATTACTAGGTATTCATAAAGACAATACCAGAACAAAAAATATGTATGAAATATGTTTGAAGATCTGACATGAAACATGTGATATCCCAACATCAAATTGATCTTTGAAAACACACTTGATCCTCAGATTGACTAAAGAAGGCATCTATTTGAGGTAATTGATACTGGTTGTTTACATTAAGCTATTTCAACTATTTATAATACACATAATGATTGAGAGTACCATTCAACTTATTTGAAAAAGTACTGGTGAAACCCATAGTGATGTACTTGGTCAGACAAGAACCTTAGTCTGCAAGTCTCCCAACTATTTCTTGAGCTCTAGAAGATCTATTAGGTTCCATCCTATAAGGAATAGTGTGCATTTTTCTGATCCAAGAACTAGATAATTGATGAATTATACCTCTATCCCAATAGGTAATCCAGAAAAGTTTTCAAGGAAGATATCCCTAAAATGGTCAAACATATTATGAGAAAAGTATGTCATACCCCCCTGATCATCAATGAAATGACTGCAAACTTGCAATATAACTTTTCTGAACACCTAATTTTTAGATCTAGTTTTATATTCTTGAACATCCCATTCTCACTTGTGTACTTGTATTCCACCATCTGGTGATGTAAAAATCATCCTCTAATTATCACAAAAAATTTGTTCTCAATAGGGGACAAACTAGTCCATCATAAGGAACCATACCATTCTATGGATGTTGTGATTACGTACAATGAGATATACACCTATCTCAAGGGGAAAATCCTTACAATGGATAACACTCTGGGATTGGATAACCAATGGGGTATAAAGTGTTATAATGATGTAGTAATACTCTATCTTGACACCTAGAATATATAGAATTGTATAAGAAATAAAAAATTGTGACACACATCTATCAAATAATTAAGACACCAATGTAGAGGCTACTATAATAGTACTTCAAATAGTATAATGTTTGATGCTCTACTTCTATGACATAAGTTTCACTACATGTAACTGGCATGTACCAGAACCATGAGTTACAAAATGAATACCCTGAGAAGGCCCACTATACAGGCACTACATTTCATGAGTCTAATTCCCTAAACCCTGACCACCACCTCATCTCAAGTAGCCCATGGTATTCCAGATACATTTATGGAGAGATACTACTAGTCCCACTATTGGATATGGGGTGTGTGTAGATCCCCTATCAAAAGGAACAAATGGAAATGTCCTAAATATGTGCTGGATAATACCAATTTTTCAAAAATATTTTCATTGAACTAGGTCTCTCATACATTGGGGTTTCATATGTCCCAATTTCCAACACTTCTGACAAATGAGGAAACTTTTAATACAACCTGTCTGACTGATGCAACACCAGATAAACCTCAAAATAATGATTTCCCCAACTTTAAGAAACACTACTAGGTCTTGTTTGTTAGACACCATGGTTCCCATCATCAACTTACCTCAAAATATCCTCAGTACTGATGGTCTGTTTGACTATCTTGGAAATTGTTATCAACCAAAAGACATTAACTTGTGAGCATATAGCATATACCAACCCATCCACAAATCAAATTCCAGTCATAAGATAAACATTAGAAGTAGTTTTTTATACCATTGAATCTCATTAAAATGAGAATATTTCTCCATGAAATACATGGATCATTGAAGTAGGTTCATAAAAACTCAATCTTGGACCCCCTTAGTGTTTTTGGAAATATGTAATTATAGAAGAACATCTAGAAGTCTCCCTAAATCATGTATCGACGTCGGTATGCATGGGTAATGTAGTCATACCATTTCATGGTAAAACCTTATGGAAGATATGTAGTGATCTTAACCGTCCACTCTAGATGTGTCTTCAGATGTTAGAGAATATAAATCATGTCCTCGAGCCATGGATCTATAACATGAGTTCCTCCAACCTCCAAAAAGGTGGGTATAAGTTGTTACTAAAAATCATGATTCAACTCTTCCATATTCGAGGCATGTTTGAAACACCTGTCATAGACTGAAATATACTGAAAATACGTATCCAAACTAGGCATTAGCTCTAATTTTAATAATAGTTGTTTGTTCCACAGGTGGCACTGCAGGAGGTATTACAAGAGTCTTAGGACCCACCACCGATCATGTGTGGTCAACACCACCTTATTGGCATAATACATGAGGCTACAATGATAGAATTATTCTAAATTTATATACACACAACATAGAAGAGTGTTTTATAGATTTAAATTTTAAAAAACATCAATTTGGATATGTATATATCCATCATCTGAAAATGATCTCACCTCTATACCTACTAAAAAATATAGCTCTTGGTTATAAGAAAAACCACAACAGACTATAGAGAATGTAAGAGACACTCCAAACTACACACTACTATGTTTGGGATTGGGTCTAGGCCTCATATCATATGACACAGGTTCTGGTATATGGAGTTTCAATTGTATGTAATAACGGAAAACACCCTTCACACTGTAATTAGAATACCCATTTAGTTGTAATAATTTCATTTAAAATAACAAATTACTTTATCTTCATTGTATTATATATATATATATGTGTGTGTATATATTCATGGTTCTGTTAGGTGCACCATCTTTGGGAGTTTATAAAAATCACTCTCCTTATAAATTATGAAGGGGAAGGTTATTAAACTAAAACATTACATTCACATCCAATATCTGGATGTATCATGTTAAAAGGAAATTATTTTATTAAATGTACCACAATTAACGATTTATAGACGTAATTTCACTATAAATATGCTTTGGAAATCAATTACCTTAATCATATAGGTTTTGTATAGTCCCTCTAACATGTATGTTGAGAACCCACACTATGGTATAATTGGTAAAATGATGTGTCATAATAAAGACATGTAGAAAAAATTAAATTGATGTAGTACCTTTAATTAATCCCATTATTTACCCCTTTTAAAAATTTTATCACATTTTAAAAAATAATAATCAAGGAACTAACTATATATAGAAGAAAAATGCAAGCGAAAAGTAGAAGGGGCATGAAAAAATTCATGGAATATTGGTCCTAATGGCCCTATAATGATGCATGAGATGATAACTGCTTATCATACTAGGCCATGGAATGTTAAAGAATAATAAATAAAATAATTCCAATATTAGTAACATCACAAAACATGTGTGTCACCCATTGGTGAATCCATATCAACTGTAATAGTAGAAAACCAAAACAATAATAACCCTTCCCAAGTGATTAGAGTTTCCCCAATATGTGGGTTAGCTAGTCCCAAGAAAATGCGCATTACCAAAATAAATTACATCCTTGTTTCTTATTTAATACCCAAATATATAAATAAAATGGAAACATTGTCATGAACCATCCCCTAGGGCCTGTGTCATTATACCCCAAGCTTACCTCTAATAGGCCATGGGCTGGTGACAAGCACTGAGTGGACATATCCCACAAATGAGAGACATTTTCCTATGTACTTGTACACATGCACACAAATCCAATCCAAAGGTACTAAAAAGTAGAAGTACAAGGAATCTATGAATGCAATCCACAATGTATAACTCAATAATAGGGAAAAGAAAAGTAATGTATAGGGTGGAAAATAAGTCCAGTATACAAGCCCACCTAAAGAAATAATGAACACATATAAAACTCCATGTCCCTAAAGCTCATCCACAGAAAATCCTTCTAGAAGGATAGGTGGTGGGTAGCTTCTTATAGACATAGGAGTGCTCATATTCTATCTAATCTCAGAAAGAACCACTTGTTCTGGGTCCTCCATTGACATCATCAAAGCATCATTCATTAGCACAAGACATGACATGTGCGGGCAAAGCCTATGAAGGGGTGAGTAAAAAATACTCAGTAGGATAACCTGAAACCACAAAGGTAAAGCACAAGGGAAAAACCAAAAAAAATCACATTCATATTGAAATTCATATATTCCCATAAATATACCAAGAACATGTAGATATACTTGTTTAGACACTATGAATCATAAGTTTCCACCCTAATAGCCAACAACAGGATTCTCATCATAGGATTGAGAGGCAACACATGAAACCAAGAGATCACACTCCATGAGATCAACCATCCTCAAATGAACCTGTCCACTTGGTACACTCCATATGGAACAAATATACCATTCAAAATGGTACATCTGAGAGAACATTCTTCATCAGAAACATTCTACTAGGTCCAAGTTCAGTGCCCAACAGAGGAGGTTCAGTTATCGTTATCTTGCGCCCAAAAAAAGTCCAAGGAATCCCAAGTTGGGAGGCCCGTTCTCACCAATGTACATGAAAGAGGGACCCCTTATCCTAAACATCTCACTAAACCTATGTAACTCCTTTAAAGAGTGGCCTGCATCTAATTTTGTTGAGGGGGAACTAGCTCATATCTAGGCATTGTTTTCATCAAGTGGATGGGACCACTCCTCGCTACTATGTACAATAGCCGAGGGAGCTCCAAATCTAATTGAGGACCCACACCCTACCCAGTTGGGGAGTACTAGTGGATGACTATAGGACCCATTCTCTAGTATGATAGGGGAGTACCGACTCTGTTGGTTCATGTGTAGAGGATCCACACCCTAGAACCACAGGGGAGTATTGAATACTATCCTAGAGGACCCACACCCTACAAGGTAGGGGTGTACCAACTCTATTTGATCATATATAGAGGAACCACACCCTAGAAAATTAGGGGAGTACTTACTCCTATCTTAGAGTACCCACACCCTACCCAGTAGGGGAGTACCGACTCTATGTATTTTAGAGATGGGGGACCCGTACCCTCATCCTATAGGGGAGTACCGACTCCCCGGATAGAGGTCCCGCTCCATAGTCTCATAGGGGGAGTACATACTCTACATTCAAGAACATATCCAAGAATCCACACCCCAGTCCTTCAGTGGTGTGACACCCTCAGATGAAGCTACATGATGTAAATAAACTAGCTCCCATGACCAGGGGAGTCCTATCTTTACAACACACACTGATTCCTACTCAAGAGTGATTGTGTCGATAAGACCTACACCAAAAACCATTAGGACATATAGAAACTTCACACATGCTCACTTATAGTATCTCAAAACGACTTTCTCATCGAATGGTCCCCAACGCCACTTGCATCTTGTCAAACGGATGCTCCATTTGAGAGTTATTGATGCTTGAGAAAAAATAGGATCATGTGGGTCTGGGTTTGGTCTAACCCGATTTGACAAACACAACCTGTTGGGCCCGCCCCAGACCAGATGGTACAGATCCAACCTACTGGGTTGCAAGGCTAGCCTACTACTAGCCCGGCTTGCCAAACTGGGCTCAGACCACATCAGAACAGGCTGGTGGCGCTCACCCGGGACGCGGAAACTATCACCACATCCCCCTTTGTGAAATGCGACCTCTCATTGCTGGATGCCAGATAAGCACACCCATGGATTTGATATGTGAGAATGATTTAACATCACAGTTGAGGCCACAAAATCCTTATTTTTAACAACCACATGGTCAGAGCTGTTGTTGTAGGTACAACACACCACTATGAAAAACTACCTTCGTCGCACGACACACAACCACCTATGCTAGGGGTTTTTTTCTTGCAGGCCATCGAACTCTCTCTGGTGACCCATTTTCAAATCTAGAAGTTATTCTAGTTCCCTCAATAACCCTATTCACTACCATGGGGTCATAACTTCATTTTGGTCCCTTCTAATAGAAATTAATCGATTGAAGGTATCTCATGCACTTCTTCGATCAACCTGTTGTCGTCATCTCACTACCTTTTTTCCATTTCCTTTTACAATCCGTGATATCAGATCATTGCACGAAAAGTTAAACATGAAATAATCATTCATTCATATCCCAAAGAAGAATGAAGAACATCTAGTGATAAATAGGAGAGAAATAATCTAGACCCAAATTTGGGGAAGGAACCTCCACCATCATCTGTCATGACGTTAATCTGCTCTTATTAAAAGGATCAAGAATCAAATCAAAATAGAAACTCATTTCCCCCAAATCATCCAGCAGTTAAGAAAATCCCACAAGAATGATTGAACCGAGGGTAAACCTCTTCATGGGTTGATCCATGTTTGTCGTTTAAATCCATGAACGATTAAAGGCATAATTTAAATAACAACCCCTACATAGAGAAGAAGTTTGACCGAAGGGTGGATTTTTCACTGATGGTGATCCATTCGTGGAAGTACTTGAACCAACATCAAAGGCAGGATCTTTTGAAGAAGAGGGGGAAGTTCTCAAAATCATTAGAGGTCATCATTCATCATTCTTTACTCATCAATGATGATCTTACATGGTTCTAGAGAGTTTCTTCCACTTCAATGATGAACCCCCAGTTAAAATATTAAAGTAGTGAATGCCTTTCTATTACCGCTCCATTGCAGCATCATTACATTGATTCATTAATGGGATTTAGTGTTGCTTCCTCGCTGCACTGCAGTGCTGATGGGCCACTGCTTAATGGTGAAGAAAACAAATATAATAACCTTTTAGGTTATTTTATTTTCTGTCCTAAATTTATGACAATTATATTTTCCTCTCAACCCTTGATGGTCGATGATATGTCTTTTCTAGGAAGATCGTGATGTTATGAGTTCAAAAGTGCCCTCATATTTTTGATTCGAAAATCAAGTTAAATGTTAGAAAAACCCACCTGCACCTTTATTTAAAAGAACTTTAAAATAGTTTGAAAATTAACATTTTTCCTCAACCAGTGCTAGATTTGGTTATGTCTTACTTAAGGGGAAAATTTAATTACGAACTAAATGATAGTCTTGGAATTTAAATATGGGTTACCATTTGTGATTTATGAGGATTTGAATATAAAATAACTTTTATTTAAATTATTTTACTTACAGTTATGTCCAAAAAACCAACATTCACAGCAGGCCCGCAATTACCGATGTTAGGCTCCACCAAAGGGAAACATACCTTCATGAACTCAATGGTACTCTCAGATTGTCAATCCATGTTACCCATTATGATTTATAATGATTTTTAAATAAAATAAATTTATTCAATTATTTTATTTACGTTAAAAAATTATTTTCCAATGTTGACCCATGTCGGCCAATGTTATCCTCTGCCTATGGAAATGATACCCTCACATGCTCAATGGTGCTCTCATATTTTCAATATGAGTCACCATTCTTGAGTAATAAGTATTTGAAAATAAAATAACTTTATTCAATTATTTTATTTACGACCATAAACTACATTCCACTATTGACCCACGCTGGAAAATGTTAGGCTCTTCCAAAGGAAAGCATACCATCACAGGATCAACAATGGTATAATATTTTCAATCTGAGTAACCATTCATGAGTTACAAGGATTTGAAAAATAAAATAATTTTATTTAATAATTTTATTTACTGTTATGCCATTTTTAGGTTTTTTCATTGGTGGCCCACACTGACTAAACATAAGTCGCACCTAGGGTAAACCCACTATCCTAAATGCAACCGTGCCTTTAGATTTTTTATATGGGAACCCATTTGGGAGTTATTCCACATTTTCAGGAAAAATGATCACATTCACTATTTAAAAACATAACATTTTTCAATGGATCATTATGGGACACTAGGCCATGAAATTGAATGTTGTCTTAGCTCCTAGTCTCTGAATAATCCTATTTAATTTTCAAGAAATAAAAATCCTAGAATTCCGTGGTATTACATTACTCCCCCTTTTAAGTATTTATGTCCTCATAATCCAAAACAAGGGCTAATCAAACAAAATAGGGTACTAAGAACCAATCTAAGCCTCCTGTTCCCATGTGCTCTCCTGGAGATCCCCGTGATGCCAAGGAATAAGCACTGGAAGAATCGACCATCCCCAATGAATCCCATACTTCCGGTCCTCTATCTTTACTGTGTACTTTGAAAATGTTTCCCCGTCCAATTATCTGTAATTTTCGTTGAGGAGAGACCTATAGGAATACGTGGCCCCCCTCTTCGAACTCCAATGGCCTCTGTCATCTATAGCATAGGATTTATATTGGATATATGCTATATTAATTTTCTCTCAAATGACCTAAAACATCTCAATGGTAGCCTGCACCATCTCTAGAATCATGAGTGAGGACTCTACTAAGTCTATTCAGCATAACGGTGACCTGCATGCTTGTCTGTACCGTACCTCGAATGGTGCTATACCGATTAATGCATGTAGTTTTACTCACCCATGCCCTCCATCTCCTTGTTCCTATAAAGGACCACCTATTTATCTTTTATCTCCTTTGACTTTCCTCCATCTTGTGGAAATCCATGCTCTAAGCGATGTCTCTTCCAAGTTAGCTCATTATCCAACTCCCTCCCAGTGGCACAATGGGTCAAAAAATATCTTGCGAGATGCCCCCTACCATTGAAAACATAACACTTCCTCTCCTACAGTTGATTTTTCCCTCTTCACTGCTCATACACCAATGTACCACACATCTAATTTCGGGAAGGGGTATGCCTCCGATGCCGTGATACTGTCATTTGTCTTATTCCATCTCCTACAGATGCCTCTGTCTCGTGACCTCTGTTATGGGTCACATCCATCTGTTCCTCTGTCGGAAAACACTCGACCACTAGGGCTCACTCCAGCACCCCAACATAGGTGATAATATTTAGTGGAACCACCAACACCCTCATCTCTCTTAATAATCCCTTCTTGATGTTTTTTTCTCTGAAGAATAGATCTGGTGCCATGTCTAGGGTGCACCGTGACAAGTCAGTAAACCGCTCCTAAAACTCCTCCACTGTCATGATGCCTTTTTTGAAGCTATCAAAACTACTGGATACATAATGAACTAAGTGTGGATGGGTAAAACTATTCCCTTAAGAGTTGTTCTAACTCATACCAAGTGACTTTCACTTAAACATTAATTGTATTACCAAGATCCTCCATCGTCCCGCCGAGCCCTGAAGAAGGCTCACGGCTAGGACCACCATCTGATCGGGAGGTTTCCTCCCTAAGAGGAAAACTCAAGGGATAGACTTAAGCTAGTTATCTGCTACCTGGGGGTCTGGATCAACCCATTATTTCAAAGGTCACTACCACTAGAACTTGTGTAGCACACCTATCCAATGTTCACCCGCAGCCCGAACAGACGATAAAATGTGCTACTCTGCGGGTGGTGGCACCGCTGGTAGAACACCTGGGGGAAACTCCTTAGAACCAGTGCCCTGAACTGAAGCCTCATCATGGGGAAGATCGACATCATTATCACATTGATGAATCCTATCTTGTTGTCATCATAGAGGCATCCTAAAATATATCAAGATGAACCATGGTTAATAGAGTATATCTGGTGAGATGACTTAAAAAGGTAATGGATAATAGGAACCATTCCAATATGATACATGTACCATTTATTTCCCAACGACCACTGTTCTAATGCACCGATTGAAAAAAGAAGGTTATCAGAGTCCCAATAAATGGATATGTCGGCTGTTGAACCAACACTAGAACCTCTATCCTGATATCTGAACTCAAAACATCTTAACACTATTAATATGAATCCCAATCAAAGCTCACGATAATGCGGTTCTAAGTTAGAACATACCTCCTCTTATACAAATCTATCTTGACCCATCCCCTAGGTCTTATGTTGTGACTACCCCAAGACCACATTTGATAGACCATGGGTAGGAGCCTAGCGCTGATTAGGCATATACCACAAATGGGAGGAATTTTCCTAAGTACCTATACACACACACACACACTATTTCAAGAGAATGGTACTTGGAATTAGAAGGGAATGAAACCTATGCATGAAGGACACCATGTATAACACAAACAGATTGAAATGAAAAGTAATGTACATGGTGGAAAATTGGGAAAGTATACATGCCCACCAAAATAAATACATAATAAAAGTAAAACTCTAAGACCCTGAAGCTCATCTGCTAAAAAATCTACCTAAAGGGTAGGGGTGGGTAGCTGCATATAACCATAGGAGTACGCCTTGTATGTCTGATCTCACTGAGAACCACCTAGTCTTGGTCCTCCATGAACATCATCAAAGTGTCGATCATCTGCACAAGACACAACATGTGTGGGAAAATCCCGTGCAGAGGTGAGTAAAACAATACTCAATAGGACACCCGATACCAAAAAAGTAGAGAACAAGGAAAAAACCAAAAAGAGAACAGTCAACATGACACCAATATATGTCCATACATATACCATGAACATCTATATATACTCCTTTCAGACACTAGGAATAATATGGTTCCAACCTTATAGCCAGCATCAGGATTCTAAAAGTAGGTTTGAGAGGCAACACATGAAACCAAGAGATCACACTCTATGAGCTTAGACATCCATGATGGCACCCGACCAAGAGGTACACTCCATTGGGAACAGCTCTTCCAATCCAAATGCAACATCTGAGAGAATGATCTCCATTGAGAACATTCTACTAGGTCCAGCTTCAGTGACCAATACCATATGTTTAGATATTGATGTTTTGTTCCCAACACAAGATGAAGGAAAAACAAGTGAAGAGGCCCACCATCACCACTATAATTCAGAGATGGATATATGAACCTAACCATCTCAAGAAACCTCTATTACTATGGTAATATGTATCCCACACATCAGTCCATTGAGGGAGCACTATCTCTTATCTAGTCATTATTTTCAGCAATTGGATGGCCCACTACCATCTACAATGTCAAACATTGGAGGGATCTCCAACTCTAATTGAGGAACCACACCCTACTCTGTAGGGGAGTAACACTCAATGCATAGAGGACCCATACACTGGTATGACATGGGAGTACCGACTCTGTTAGTTCACGTGTGGAGGACCTGCACCCTAGAACTACATGGGAGACCGACTCCTATCATAGATGACCTACACCCAACCCGTTAGGGGAGTACCTACTCTATTCGATCATTTATGGAGGAACTGTGACCTGAAATAATAGGAGAGTACCGAATCCTATTATAGAGGACCTGTACCCTACCCAATAGGGGAGTAATGAATCTATGTATGTTAGAGGTGGTAGATTCCACCCTAGACCTATAGGGTAGTACCGACTCCACGAATAGAGGACCTGCACCCCGGTCCCACAAGGGAGTACCTACTATACCTTCATAATCATCTCCATGAACATGCACTTTAGTCCCTCATGAGAGTGACACCCCCATAGGAAGCTACCCTAAGTAAATGATCCCGCTCCCACAAACTGTGGAGTCCTATCATTTTGAAATTTGCTATTTCCTGCCCAAGAGTAATGGAACCGGAAGGACCTACCACTCAAAACATTAGCATGTCTACCAAAATTCATATAGACTCACTTAGAGTATTTCTAAATGACAGACCCATTGCAAGGGTCATAATGCCATAGAAGGCCCGTCTAACAGACAATATGTTTGAGAGTTATGAAGGTTTGAGAAAAAAGTGGTTTGTTTGGGTCTAGGTCCAGTCCGACCCAGTCAGGCTGACCCGAACCAAGCCATTGGACCTTCCATAGACCGGTTGGGCTTGATCTGACCCATTGGGCCATGGGTCTAGCCCACTACTAGCCTGGACCGCCCGACTAGGCTCAGCCCGCCCGACTAGGGTCGGCTTGCATAGGAGTGGGCCATTGGTGCTCAGTTGGGATGTGACAGCCACCGCCACATCCCCCTTTATGAAATTCCTCTTGCCATTGTTAGCTTCTAGATCATCAGTTTTGTGGATTTGAGCCATGAGACCTAGTCAACACTAAGGATGAGGCCGTGAACTTTTCCACATGGACAAATGAATTAACGTAGCTATTGATGCTGCCACGGAGCGCCACTGAGGTGCCCCTCCATCTCCACCCAGCACATGGTTGCTGTCCCCAACACACTAGAGGGGGTTTTTCCATGGGCCACCAGGATCACTCTGCTGGCCGATTTTCTAATCCAAAAGTTGTTCCAGATCCCTAGGGCCACCCTCTTCACTGTTATGGGCTTGAAACTTTGTTATTATCCATTCTGACAGATGGAGATCAATTGAAGGTATCTCACGTGTCGCTTCAATCCACCCTCTATCCTCATAATCAAACTACCTTCATTCTATTTTTGTCTATGATCAGTAATTTCAGATCGTTTCACCACAACGTGAATGTTTTATGATCATTCATTCATATCCTCACAAAGAACAAAGAAATTCTAGGGATAAAGAGGAGAAGAAATATCCAGACAACAATTCAAGGAACGAACCCATGATATCATTAATCATAGCATTAATCCGTTCCCGTTAGAAGGATCAAGAATGGAATCAAAATAGAAAATCATTTCCCCAAATCATCCTGTAGTTAAGAACCTTCTCCAAGGATGATTGAACAGCGGGTCAATCTGTTTGTGGGTAGATCCACATTCGTCGTTTAAATCCATTAATGGGGAAATACACAATTTAAATAAAAACCCCTACCTAGAGAGCACGTTTGACCAAAGGGTGTATTTTTTGCTGATATCGATCCATCTGTAGAAGTGACCGATCTGACGTCGAATGTGGGATCTCTCAAAGGGGATGGTAAATTGCTCAAAGTCATTGGTGACCGTCACTCATCGTTCTTCATTCATCAACAATGATACTACAGAGATTTAGATCATTTCTCCAGTGGTAATGAAACAACCCATGGTTAAAACATTAAAGGGTGGAACACCTTTCCATTACCACTGTGTCGCAACACTGTTACACTAATAAATTATTGAGGTTCATTTATGAGATTCAGTGTCGCGTCGTCGCTGCACAACAGTGCTGAAGTTCCACTACTTAACGGTGAAGAAAAAAAATAAAATAACTTTTTAAGTAATTTTATTTTTACTTCGAAAATTATGAAAAATATATTTTCTGTTCAACCATTGCTTGTTGATTTTAGGCCTTTAATATGTGAGTCCCGATGTTTTGAGTTCAATGGTCCCCTCATATTTTCAATCTGAGTATTGATTTAAATGTTAGAAAAACATGCTCGAACGTTTATTTATATGAACATTAAAATAGTTTAAAAATTATCATTTTCTTTCAACTCGCACTGGTCCTGGTTATGTCCTAATGAACGAGAAATTATCATTTAAAACTCAATGGTGGTCTCAGATTTTTAATCTGAGTTATCGTTTGTGAGTTTTGAGCATTTGAAAATAAAATAACTTTTATTTAAATTATTTTATTTACAGTTACATCCTAAAAACCAACTTTCTTCTTTGGACCATACCAGATGATGTTAGGACCTTCCTAAGGGATGCATACACTTGAAAACTGAATGGTACTATCAGATTTTCAAATCCGAGTTAATGTTTATGAGTTATAAGGATTTGAAAATAAAATAACTCTATTCAATTATTTTATTTACGGACAAACACTACTTTCCACTAATTACATGTGAGGACCATTTTGATCTCTTCCTAAGGAAATTATACCCTCACGAGCTCAATGATGATCTCATATTTTCAATCTGAGTCACTATTCATGAGTTATAAGGACTTGAAAGTAAAATAACATTGTTCAATTATTTTATTTACAACCAAAAAAAACTTTCAACTGTTAAACCACACCACCCAATGTTATGATCTACCTAATGAAGTTATACCCTAACGAGCTCAATGGTGGCCCTTGATTTTCTATCTGAGTCACCATTTGGGATTTATAAGGATTTTAAAAATAAAATTATTTAATTTATTTTTTTTATTAAAAATTATGCTATTTTAAGGTTTTCTCATGGGAGGCACATGATAAGTAAACTTAAGTTGCACCTAGTGTAAAACCACCATCCTAAACACAACAGTGCCCTCATATTTTTGATCTCAGAACCATTTTGAGTGTTATTCCACTTGTTTAGGATAACATATCAAGTGCGCTATTTAAAAACATAACATTTTATGACAGACCATTCCAGGCACACCAAGCCTCGGAATTGCATTCCGTCTCAGTACCTAGTCTCAGAATAATCCCATTAAAGTTCCAAAAAAAATCATGGAATTTAGAGCTGTTACAAATAAAGTATTTTAATACCAAATTGTTACATCCCAACCCGAGATTCACTAAACCGGTGCCTGAAGCTAGTTGGTAACATGGCATCAAGTGTGCCTCCCCATATGCCAGTGGTTGCTGACTAGTAGTGAGTGTAATATTAGGTATGTTTGGGATATTGTAACCTCAAAATAGAGTTCCAAAATGGATATAATAAATAAAAAGATGCATAGAGAGCATAATATAATAGATGGTATAGTGGAAACAGATATGATACACAATAGAGAAAGCATAAACAACCAAACAACAACAACAACAAAAAAAACAATAGCAACAACAACAACAACAACAATCCCATATGAAAATTATTATAAAATGAAGTCATGACATGACATTTTGATAAAAAAAGGGAAACAAGGGATACATGGGACATGATTATACAACGTTCTATACAAAAAATAAGGAAGAACCATCTCACGTTCCTATAGGACACCTAGATGGATCTACCTTCTTCTATGTAGGCCGATGTATTTCTCATCAGTATATATATATATATTAGTCATATATATATAATAATCATATATAATATTCATACATGTGTATGAAAGTCATACTTGATGACGTTTATATCCATATACATGGATACAAGGTGCTAGTAGGGATCAGGGTGCAACACATGCATCCATAAATAGTCAAATAAGTGAATGGCTCCAACAAGGGTACGTTCCCGTAATATCATATGAGTGTGAGACATCATGACCAGAACTTGATATGATAGGATGAGTCTTCATGCCAAAAACCTTAACTATAGGAATGTGGATCATCATTCCCATCATCCAGATAGAAGAAAAATGCTGTGAGACATCATTCCTAGCACCAAACATAAGGGAGTGTGAAAATCCATTCCCAAAAAAACCCATAATATTTGTTCACTATCCAATGCTAATGGCATACTAAAAACACTGATAATAACATAATGGATCACCTATGACACATTTATAACAATTTATAATAATATCCAATGGTGTATGATTCATATAACTCATGTTAGTTTTTATAAAACAAGTGGGGTGGGGTTGACACCCATTTCTATTCATTTAAATTAAGCCACTCAGTTTACAAGGCATGGAAGATACCAATTTATGGTTACACCATACACTTAAAAAGTGTTTGGTCATTTAATCATACATAATTTGGGTATTCAATCCTCCACTACCAAAGGGGTTGAAATCAAGATGTCAAAATCATCTAATAAATTAATTGGGGTCTATGGGTGTATCACATCCCAATTTAATTAATTAAAGAAGTAATAATTTGTTATAAAGCATTGTATAGAAATTTATAGCATGTGGAACATTGGAAAAAGCTAAAAACACTTAAATCATTGAGAATTATTTCTATACCACCTACCTTAGGTCCATATACGACCACTCATATAGAACAATCATTTTATTCGATGAAGAATAGAATAAATTAATGGAATAAACAACTTACTGGAGAATAGTAAAAATAGACTCGCAGCAAAATATTCCTTGTCCATAAAAAGAATAACAATTAAGCATTTGTAATGATTTAAGAGCATACATGGAGGAATCCGATGTGAAAAATAAAAAATGAATCAGAAGTTGGATGAAAATTTTATCATGAAACCTAAATGGTGGTTTGAGGAGGACTTCATGGGAGAATGGATTAGTATATTATTGCTGGAATTGGGAAAGGTAAAAGAGGAGAGATGGATTTAATTTATTTTATATAAAATCATAAAATAAAATTGAAAAATTTTGTCTCATGTTTTCACAACACAGTTGGAAAAATCATGCACAAACCATACTTCTTCCACTATCTATGAACTACCTTAATCCATGATAAGAGCTCAGTTTACATAATTATACACTAGTAGTATGAAAATCCTATTTCAAAACATCCACAACACTTGCATAGGAATGTGTCCTTGCTCCAACAGTTACAGAAAAACCATGTGGCCTGCCATGTGCAATAAGTTCCCCACATGGTATAGCGACATGGTTGGCACTAACCATGTTCTAACTATGCGAAGCGCTCCACTTATCAAATATTCTAATATCAAGGATAAAAAAAAATCCCCAAACACTCAAAAAACCATCCATTCACTATAAGGTACATTTACTAATATTAAGAAATTATTTGAACCGAAAATCAATTGAGTCATACTATTGATAAAATCTAGGTCGTTATAGTTTGTTCCTCTTGATAATGTTGTCTCATGTCACAATAAATATCATTCAAGAGGTAGGAAAGGTATTTACCACATGCCCAATATTCCCTATATAGGCCACTCACCCCACTACTGGGTGTAATGTCCGGAACCCGGATGCCACCCAAAATGGTGCCCCAAGCCTGGTTGGTCACAAGGCCTCAAGCGCATCTCCCCAAATGCCAGAGCATACTGATTAGTAGTGAGGTCCAAGGTGAGTCAGTGGGGAGACTATTCCCCCACTACCAGAGTATCACAACAGAAGTAAAATACATGGAATAGGGTAAGGTAAATAAATATCATTTAACTGGAAGTATGTCAAGGCATGAATACATATCAACAACTAAAAGTGTGTCATATACAAAATGATTCATATGATATAAGAATCTAGATATAATCAAGAATAGTATAGGGTAATAAAATGTAGTAAAAGTATCCAAAAAGTAAAAAAATACCAAAAAGGTATCCCAGCATCGCAAGCCTCATCTTGGTCCAATGCTCCCCTACTCCAAAGCCACATTAAATAACCTATACCAGGGTGCTTTCCCCTATTATCATGTGTAACCTTATAATCTATTTGGGTCCCAAGGAGGTCCAAACAGGGTATGAGATAAACATCCTAGTTGACAACCACCGAAGTCTATACAATTCTAACAACATTTCTAAAAAAGTGCTAGAAAGTGTAAATAACCATTATGTAAGTGTGTATCTCCATGGAATAATTCTACAGTAGTAAGTAAAACCAAACATCCCTCAAGGATACCTAAAAAAGAGATTCATCTCTTAATAAGGTAGCTATAAAAAGTAAACAATAAAGTCACACGACCATGCTATACATCCATATATATAAAGAAAACACAACCACAATGTCTAAAAAATTCAATTATATCATGACCACACTATATAGTGAATTCAAATATCCCATGACCACACTATATAGTGAATTGTAGACCAGAATTGCAAAATCCAAGGTGTCGACATACCAAGGTATCTATGTAAAATATCTAGGCCATGGAGGGTCATATCCAAAGAGCTTCTCCAAGGCATCGCATAGTGTACCATGGGTGTCCTTGGAGGAAAATCGATTAGGTAATGGTTGGGGTCCTAGGAGCATGGAAATTGAAATTCCTATGAGAGCCTAAGAAATCCATATCCATGGGGTAGCATGGCCTGAGGCATCCCATGGAATCAAATCCCATGGGGAAAAGTCAACCCAAGTTTTCCACTACCGCATTCTAGGTCCATGGAGAGCAGTATATGGAATTGATCAACCATTCATTCAAGAATTCAAGAATTCAAATTAAAAAATCATTCCAAATGAGTATAACCACTCACATAAACCTGTACAAGCCATAAGTATACCCACTCATGAAAACCACTAATCAAAATAGGAATCTGGGCATACCCTCCCATGTAAACCATTTAAAATGATATTAGTATTTTTATATAGGTATACCCACCCATATTATCCATTTAACATGATGAAATATAAAATTAGACAAGGAATAATATGATATTTATTGAGAAAGGTGCCAGTACATCTGCTAAAAAGGAAATTCAAGCTTTAAAATCATTAACGATCTTCCTCTAAAAAAGAAATCACAAGAACACACCCCTTGGGTGGTTTAAACTGTTATAGGCAAGTTATTTCTTTAAGACACACAATTTTCATGACCATTAAATTATATATTGGTATGAATGAACCTAAAAGGAACCTACATGAATCCTCACTTGGTCTAACTAAAACTACTGTAAGCAACTCTCTAAAAAATGAGGTCTCACCGGAAAATCCGATTGGCGGAGAAAAGGACGAATGAACGAGAAGCACCAGAAAAGTTGAAAGAAAGTATATACCACCTACCTCATCTCAGTAGTAGAATTATCATCTTGTATTAAGTCCTGATTCTTCATGGTTTGGATGAAATCTGAAGAATGGAAGAAGAATGGAATATCAGGGCATATGATCCTAAATCCAAATAGCACAGTCATTGTTACGAAGAATCAAGAACAACTAAAAAATAATTGAGTACTAAACATTGTGGTTCCAAAGTGACTGAAAAAACTCAAATCTGAGTCTGGATGACTTCAATATATGAAAAACAATTTTAGAGGGGTTTTGGGTTCCAAAAATGCGAGGAAAAGCTTGTGTCTATAAAAATATGTCTACTACCTATTTTATAAAAACAATATATTGGGCAAGTACACAGTGTGTACCGTAAGTACAAGACCTGTACTACATTTTTTTTTCTGAACTAGACATACTACATGACATGAGAGGCTAGTACCCAACATGTACTGGAAGTACATGACAAGTAGGCCAAGTAGACGACATGTGCATGGCCTACAACTAGATTTCAGCCTGTTTTTACCCTTCTTTCCAAAAACATACCTACCTGACCATGGAACTACATAGGGTCTATGAAAAAAAGTAAATTAAACACATTTAACCTAAAAAGAATGATTTTTACCTCAAGAAAAACCTGATATCATACAATCCTCCCTCCATATAGCAATTTATCCAAAAATTGCTCTCTGAAGGGGGGTCAAGATTCGTCTGAAAAAAACTCTAGCCACTGAGCATGTACATCAAACTACCTCTCCCATGTCTTATCCTATAAACGGATATGCTACCATAGAACCCATACAATATGAACTGATCTGCCTCAGAGAACCATCGTGATCTTGTAAATTATATGGATCAGATTCTCCTCAATAGATGTATCAAACTAAATATCAACCTCCTGGTGCTAAAAAGGGAGATATGTCTGTGTGATAGAGGCACAACTGAGATATATGGATGACTTCATGCATGTATTGATACCTATGAGGTAACTGAAACTGATAGGTAACCGACCTGACTCTCTCTAGAATCTCAAACTGAATGACCTATCTCAGTGAATGTTTACCCTGTCTCCTATTCTTCCTATGTCCCAACCTCATTGAAACACATAAGAAAATATGAAACCTAAACTTGAACTATAGAGGTCATATATGGTGATCGAAATATGATTTTTTTTGAGATTGTGTTATATCCATCCTCTTCAAAATCATCTGGACCTGCTCAGTAGTCTTCTATAGGAGACACAGTCCTAGTAAAGCTGCCTCTCCTACCTCTAACCAACACAAGGGAGAATGGCATGACCTACTGTATAAAGCCTCATAAGGTGAAATTAGTATCGTCACCTAGTAAATATTATTGTAGGTGAAATCAACCAGGGGAATGTGCCTCACCCAAGAGCACTCAAATTCCTGGACGCATGATCGAAGCATATCCTCAAGCACCTGAATCATATGCTCTGATTGACCATCAATATGATGATGGTATGCTGTGCTTAGAAGAACCTGTGTACCAACGCCCTCTGAAAACTCTTCCAGAAACGAGATGTAAAGAAGGCGTCTTTATCTGAAATGATAGTTCATGGGACCCCATGAAGTTGTACCACCTCTCAGATGTACAACTATCTAAGATCATTTAAAATGAAGGTATCCTTGATCAAAAATAAATGTGAGACATTCGTAATCCTGTCAATAAAAACCCAAAAAAATCATTTCCTTGAGGCAACCATGGTAAAACACTTACGGAATCCATCATGACATCATCCCATTTCCACTATGGGATATGTAACTATTGTAAAAGTCCATCTGGTCGCTTATGTTCTTCCTTCACCTGCTGGCAGGTGGAACACCTAGTAACAAAACTAGTGACTTCATGCTTTATTCCCTATGACGAGTACTGATGTCTCAAGTCATGGTACATCTTGGAGACCCCAAGATGCACTTCCAAAGATGAAGCATGAACCTCCCACATCAACTCCTCATTTATATCCATTAGAACCCAAACATCTCCATGGGAACACAGAATCCCATCAGTTACTACCATCCATCTAGGAGGAGGGTCCTTCCCTGCCACACCTTCCCATAGAACTATTTATTATGAATCCGATAGCTACCTCATCCTAACACTATCCAACAGGGTAGAGGACACAATTAAGAATGATAGAAATGTCTTCCCCTATCTGTCGTGAACCTCCAAACGCATCTTATAAAGCAACACCATAAGGTGCCACTTTCTATTGACCTCCTTCACTACCTGTATCTGTTTCCCCCTTATTAGTGCATTAACCACATAATTTCCCTTACCAGGCATGTAGGCAAGCTCTATGTTAATGGACTAAAGGTACTCCACTCACATTCACTACCTAAAATTCAAATCACACTGTTTAAAGTTATACTTGAGGATTTTGTGGTTCGTGTACCACACAAAATTCTCTCCCAGTAAATAGTTCCTCCAATAATGCTACATGTGTACAACTATTGCTAGCTCGAGATCGTGCATATGGTAATTCATCGTGTGAGGCCTAAGTTGTCAGGACCTGAATGCAATGACTCAATCTCCCTACATTATCAGTGAACCCATCCCAATACCTGAAGAATCACAGTACACCATGTTTCTCTTTCCCTGATCTGGTAATATTAGGACTAGTGCTAATTTCAACCTCCCTTTGAACTCCTAAAAGGCTGTATCACAAGTTTTAGACCACATAAACATAACACCCATCTTATTCATGCCCTTAAATGGTGATGCTAATTGTGATAAGTCCTGTATAAAATTACTATAGTAACCAGCTATCCCCAAGTAACTCCGTATGTCAAAACAATTCTTGGGATGTTCCTAGGAAACTACAACTCTCATATTCTTTGGTTACCCTGACACTCCTATCTCCGAGATGATGTGACCAGGAAGTGAATCAGATCCATCTGAAATTGGTACTTAGTGTGCTTAGCATATAACTGACGTTCTCTCAGTTTATTCAATATGATCTCAATATGGTTGGCATGGTCATGTCGATTGTGAGAATACACTAATATATAATCCATAAAAACCACCAAAAAATTATCCAAGTAATGATTGAACACTCAATTCATCAAATCCATAAAAACTACTGGGGTGTTCAAGAGACCAAAAAACATAAATAGAAACTCGTATAACCCATACCTTCTATGAAAGACTGTATGAGGTATGTTTGTAGGTTGAACATGCACCTGGTGACATACTGACCTCATGTCCATATTCGATAACAATCGATCTCCTCGAAGCTGATCAAATAGGTCATCTATATGTGGTAAGGGATATTATTCTTTAACCATCAGATGGTTCAGTTTCCAATATTCCATGCATAGCCTAAGGACACCATATGAATTTTTCACAAAAGGACAGGTGAACCCCATATAGAAGTACTAGGTCTGATAAAACCCTTCACCTCTAAATCTTATAGCTACCTCTAGAACTCGTGAAACTCTATCATAACCATCTTTTAAGGAGTAATGGATACAAGAACAACTCCTAGCACTAGCTTGATGGAGAACAATAATTATCTCTTAAGAGGTAGAAAAAAAAAATTTGTCAGGAGAGAGGACCTTGAAGCACTCAATCATTGGAGAAAAGTCTGCATGAAACACTCTATGATCATCCATAAAAAAATAGAAATCTGGGAAATCACCCCAACCAACCCATGATGATCGGGTCCAGCTCTACTTTCTTGGACATCTTATTCACCCTTGTGAATAAACATTTCACCCTCTAGTGTTGTGAAAGTCACCCTCCAGCGATAACAGTCAATGTACACTCAATAAGCCATGATTCATTCCATTCAGAGAATTACATCAAACCCTATCATCTCAAAGACATATTAACTTCAGAGGAAGTGACACCCACAATCATTAAGGAGACATTCCATACACTGGCGCAGATCACCCATTCTAATTCCCAATGGTGTTTCTAACATCAAAACACCTATAAAAAGCTAAACCACAATACCAAGGATTTTTACCACTCATGAAGAGGTAAAATAGTGAGAGGCACCTGTATCGAAATGATAAGATGCAATAATAGAAGCTACTAAGATCATACCTCTCACTCTAGATAGTCCGAGATCCTTCTCCTTTTGGGTCTATTGCACTACATAAGTATGTATTGTACCAAGAACCTATGACCCTACTTGACTACCCTGACCTGATCCACCGTACTGTCTTGGAGAACCAAGTTTATGGCTACATCGACTAGGACCACCACTGCCCTGGCCTGACCAGCCTACACTACTCCAGCACCCAACCTGACATGGAGCTGAATAACCTGATCCTGAACTTCATGTGGGAGATGACCCCCTACCACTAGTAGCTTGAGGGACATTCCTACAAAACCTCTAAAAGTTCCCCATCCTGACACAAGATCCACACTTGATTGGGTCATAGTCACACTGATTTCTTACATGGACTCACCTACCACACTGATGTACATATACCAAGATACCTGCACCAACAACCTAACTAGCACTCATGTTGAAGGAAGCCTCAAAATGATGCTTCCTTCATAAAGAAGTAGATCCACTAGGGAAAAAAACTCCTCTTTTTTTTACCCCCAACTTCCATTAGGTTTTTCTCTATAATCAGCACCTAATTCTCAATCTCATTGATAGAAGGAAACCTGAACCTATTGACATGAGATTTTATAGCATGCCTCAGAACATCCTCGAAGCGCCTCTCCCTCAACAACTCATTAGTAATATACAATAGAGAAAAATGATTTAGCTCTATAAAGCATTCTGAGTATTCCATAACTGTCATCGCGCATTTCTCCAGACACATGAACTCACTAGACTTATCTTCTCATAGAGTCATAGTGTAAAAGTAGTCCTAGAAGTGGGTTTTGAACTCATCACAACCCATATCACATAGCCCATCACCCCGGTTCAAAACATTACAGCAGTTCTTTGCTTCTCCACACAACATATACATTGCGAGCATGACCCTATACTTTAGATGTGTCTATAGATGTGAAAAAATGGAAAAGTAGTCTCTAGACATAGATTTGAAGCATGTGGTCTACCGTCCCTTGAAAACGTAGGAGGATGCTGGTGCTTGAACACCCATGTCATCTCAGCCATAGTCAAGGCTAGCTGCGAGGCTCCTTGGATAGCCCACATATATCGAATGAAACCCTCACAGAACTATGCCTCAACACCAATTTCTAGAACATCCTTTAGTTCCACAACTGGAGCTGTAGTAGGATAAACCAGTTTCCCATGGCCCATCATCTCCGAAGTATGGCCATCGCCTCCGTCGCAGCATACAACTGCATGTTGTCATGGTGGAATTTCTCTATAAATAAAAATGCATGCCTAAGTAAAGAATAACATTAAATGACAAAGATCAAAGAATAGGATAGGTCAAAAACATCTTATAATCTAAATCACACCCACAACCTACTCCCAAAGCCAGGACTGTAAAAGAACAACCAATGAACAACTAGAATCTATGCCTCTTTCCCACTCAATATCCAAATATAAGTCAAGTATATTTTTACCAATCTAGTTTCAATTATATTTCACATTTAGTTTTTCAAAAAATTTCACATAGGGTTTACCAATTTCTGAATCCATGAGGGACAATAACACCTCAAGAACCAAAAACCTGGTTCCCATTTAAACTATACATGTATCATGTTCATTTAAAATTTACATTCCACTGGTGAATCATTTATCAATTCATAAGGGCCCATACTCATAATGGATTGAAAAATTAAATCACACCTTTATATACTGCACCCAAATAATACAATAGTAGGATCATATATCACATAAACTATCACCTCAACATGCAATATCTAATTCTTCCTAGATGGCATAACATAATCCATGACATATGCTTATAACAAGTGTGTATATGATGCATGAGATGGCACACCTTAATCTCATCCGGTTGAAACTGAAATAAAACCCATAATTTAATCAATAGTAAAAGTAGAAATAAAGTGTGTCACCCAATAGTGAAATCAAATCAACTCTATTAGTCAAAATCTAGAAAATTAGAACTCAATTTGAGGCAATTCGGTTTTTCCCAATATGCGAGGTAGCTACTCCCGGACACAGTTTATTACCAAATCCCATGTCCTTTTTATCCTTGTCTAATGTTTCCAAATAGTAAGTAAAACTAGAAAAATAAAACCACCTCTGATACCACCTTTTAACATCCCAAACCTGGATTCCACTCGAAATGGTTCCCTGAGCCTGGTTCATTACAAGGCCTCAAGAACATCTCCCCAAATTCTAGAGGCTGCTAACAAGAAGTGAGGGCCTAGGTGAGTTAGTGGGGAGAATATGCACTCATTATCATAGTATCCTAGTGGAAGTAAAATACATGCAATAGCGGAATTGAAATAAATAGAATTCAACAGGATGTATGTCAAAGCATGAATACATATCAATAAACTGAAGTGTCTCATATAAAAAATAATGTAGATGGTACAAGTATATTGAAAGCATCAATAATAGTACATGGAAATAAAATGTTGTACAAGTTTCCCAAAAAGAAAAAAAATACCAAAAAGGTATCCCGACATCGCAAGCCTCAGCTTGGTCCTATGCTCCCTTACTCCAAATCCACATTGAACAACCTCTACCAGGAATCTTTCCCCAATCACCACCTGTAACCATATAGTTTGTTTGGGTCCCCAAGGAGGCCTAAAAAGGTGTGAGATTAACATCCTTGTAGGTAACCACCCGAGTCTCTACAGTTCTATCAAAAGTTCTACAAAAGTTATAGAAAGTGTAAGAAACCAGTAAGAAAGTCCGTATTCCCAGGATATAAGTCTACTAGAGTAAGTAAAACAAAATATCCCACAAGGATAACTACAAAATAGAGTCATCTCCAAACAAGAAAGTCACACGGCCATTACACACATCCATCTATATCATGAAACCATAACCACTATGTATAAATAAGTCATGTATCCCACAACCACATCGTATGGTGATGTAAAATATCCCATGGCCATGCCGTATAGTGAAGTGTTGACTAAATGGAATGAATTTAAGGTGTTATAAGAACAAGGAATCCATGTAAAATATTTATACCACGAAGGTCTGGATCTAAGGAGATTGTTCAAGGCATCCCATCAAGTCCCATGGGAGTCCCTAGTGGAAACTCGTTTAGGAACTAGTTGGGTCCTACAAGCATGGAAATAGAAAGTCCTATGTGAGCCCAAGAAAGACTAATCCATGGGTTAGGAAGGCCCGAGGCATCCCAAAGAGTCAAGACCCAAGGGCTAGAGTCAACCTATTTCATCCACTACCGCATTCCAGATCCATGGTGAGAAGTACCTGTCATTGATCATCCATTCATTCAAGAATTCAAGCATTCAAATTAAACATTCATTCCAAGTTAGTATGCCCACTCACATAAAACTTCACAAGCTATGAGTATACCCACTCATGAAAACCACTTATAAAAATAAGCATATGGACCAACCATCCCATATAAAACATTTAACAAGACAATAGTCATTTCATATAGGTATACCCACCCATATTATCCATTGAAGATGCCAAAATATAAAAGAAGATAAGGAATAATATTATATTCATCGATCATGGAGGTAGTACATCTCATAAACTAGCCATTCATGCTTCTAATGCATTAACGAGATTCCTCTAACTAGGAAAGAAAAAGAATAAACCCCTTGGGTGATTTAAACTAGCCTAAACTGGTTATTTAATTAAGGATCACCCCTTGGGTGAACATGAAATGATAAATAGGTGTCAAAAAACCTAAATGGAACCTATGAGAATCCTCAATTAGGTACGACTATAGCTAAGGGAAGCAACTCACTCAAAAACGAGGCCTCACCAAAAATTCCAACGGGCAGAGAAAATAAAAAATTCCTGAGAAGTACCCAAAAAGATGAGAGAAAGTATTGAACACCTACCTCTCCCCTCTAGTAGAAAACTCCTTGAATATCAAGTACTGATTCATTCTGGTTAGGGAGAAGTCTGAATAATGGATGAAGAATGAAATATTAGGGCATATGAGCCTAAATAAAAATAGTAGTGTGTTTGTTTTGAATAATCAATAATGACTAAAAAGGACTTGAATACTTACCAATGTCATTCCAACATGACTGATGATGCTCTAATCAGAGTCTGGACTACATCAATATATGAAAAACTAGTTTAGAGGGGTTTTGGGTTCCAAAAACTAGTGGAAAAGTATATGTTTGTAAAAAATGTGGCTATATGTTTTGATGGGCAAGTACACGACCTATACTAAAAGTACACAGTGTGTAGGCCAAGTACATAGCATGTACTTGGCCTGTATCCAGATTTCATCATGTTTCCCCCTTCTTTCCCAAAAAAAACATGACCGTCCCATGGACCGACTTAGGGTCTAATCCAAAAATGAAATTAAACACATTTAACACGAAAATAATGTTTTGTACCTCAAGTAAACCCAAGCTCTTACATTGGGGTCCATAGGTCACATCATTTTAGTAGTTTGTGTCTTATATATTAATGGGAAAAGAATTAATCCATTATATTAATATGTTCATGACCTAGAAAGAATGGTTTGGTATTCTATAGGATCTAATATAATTTTCTAGTTTATTTTAATTTAATAATTTGGTTTAAATTAAATAATCCATTTAACAAAAAATGGAATCTTCTAATGTGATGATCCATTACAAAACATACAAAATAATCGATACATAAATTTTTAGGTGCAATATGAGAGACCAACTACATTTTTAAAGCCTCCTAATTATCTCCTTGTGTTGAAAAATATACCAAGACCCAACCTGGTATGCCCAAACTCAGCCGAACCCACACTAACCACCCTAGATATTTTCTCAATCTAAACGGCAATAATTAATTAATTTTTTCTATTTATAATAAATAATTAAAATAAAGTTAAACCGAAAATATTTTTAGAAACCTCAATGGTTCAGTACCCCACATGGGATCTATGTTTAAAACTATCCAATATCCCAATGATTACTCTTATCCTCATTTAATGAAAAATAAATTTTTTTTTACTCAAAATCAACTACTAATTTAAATTCAACTAGTCACAAAATAATTAAAAACATCAAAAATTGAGATGGACCTTAGTGAAACCACATGAGGGGATGTGTAGAAGACATATTAGGACACCCTATAGGAAATAATTATGAAATATCCTTCATCAACATGTGATTTAACCTTGTTCCTATTGAATCAGAACCAACCCAAACCAAATATCTCAAAATAAGAACTATGAGAAGGAGGAAACATTGAATCCAACTGGAGGTATAGGTTTACCTTGAATCACTAAGAAATGATAAGAAAACACCCACTTGGTCATTGAATAAGAATAGTGGGGAGGGTGGGAGAAGAGGGATACCACTCCAAATAATTAAAGGTGGGAGGAATCATGCCCCTATTTAAGACCATCGGTGGGCTAGGGGCGCTACTACAACATTTGCTACAACATTCACCTAGACACTCCTGAGGCTCCCACAATACCCTATGATGTCTCCAGATTATCCAACAAATGAAAAATACATTTTTTAATGCTTCAAAAGCTGTTGTAACTTGATTTCAAATCCTATATCTCATGAAACCTAGGCACTAATTAGTTAATTTCAATTCTCATTGTATTTAAAAACCTGATATAATTTTGGTCATTGAAAACTCCCCACCATAACAATTTTCATCCTTGAAATCTCTCTACTCACTTCAAACCATAATTATAAACATGCCTTTGTCATAGAGCCTAGTCAAATGGTCATGTTTCATCCTTTAATTCACAATGATCTCCTGCAGTGCGACTTTAAATATAAGGATTTTAACCCACCAATTCTTGGTCCAATAGTCATATTGACTTAGAGAATCATGCTCTCACTCCAAAGATATTTTAACTCTCCAAAACCTATTCTGTCCTCTTTCCATCATTCAACCATCCTATGGTGCTCCCCCGTATAGGTCTTATCTCATGTTGGTCAACTATGATCCATGACACCCAAAATATCTAAATTTCATATCAAGGAATAATAATTATGTTCTAATTATTCCCATAATGTTATTTTCAATTCTTCCACCCAACAACATGAGAAAATAGTTATCGAATATCCACCTCCTGTTCTTAATCTGAAATAGATGTTCTACTACCATCTATCATAACATAAAACTCAATTGTTTTGTAAAATCACTAACCAAATTATAGAAAAAACTACCATAAAAAAATGAAATGACCGATGTTATTTCTAATTGATTTCATAAATTTACACATGAAAAAAATATTTATTTTCTTTTATATGACTTCTCTTTAAAAATCACGTTTTCTACAAGCGATGAAATTCTATTAAACAACATCCATGCCTTTACTCTCAATGAATTTTTAGATCATTATGAAAAATCCCCTTGTGTATCAACCTGAATTTTAGTGTGATCCCATAGTAAAAAAACTAGTCAAAAACTATGTCATCATTTTCTTAATGTGATTCCCGATGTACAACTGACCCAATCACATTCAAATCGTCTTGAAGTTATCCTATACTCAATTCCAATGCTCAGAAATCATCTTATATTAGATCCAATCTAATGTTTGAAATTATTTATAGAATTAAAAATAATGTAACCCAATTTCACCCTGAAATACCAACATACCTAATAACCATAAATATATGATTATTCAACCACAACTCACACCCCATCAATTACTACATGTAATGACTGGGTGTGGAAATCCCATTCGTACTAGAGTGTGAACCTGAAATATCACCTCATCACCCATACTTGTCTCATATATATTATATCCATGCAAATTTCCATGATTAATCCAAAGCATAGTTCGTACACCCAATAGTCTATGGTAGGATCCCTACCATATGGCTTCCCTTATACATCACTATGAGAAAAAAAACTCAGCATTCCCAATCAGTTGACACATGTCACTCTTCCAGGTCCACACTCATCATGTTCTTAATCCATATGACGTATAATAAGCTTACACTATTCTATTTTTAGTCCTATGCATACTCAATTTTATCTCTAATAAAAACTCCAATAGGTTCTTTGTGAAAACTATATATGATACCTTATTCTCCCATAAACATAATAAGTTGATTCTTCTATACCACTAGACCCACTGGAACTCCATGTAATGTACTTTCCCTCTATGTCCCATGAAAACCAATGGTTACACATCCTTGATCCATGCTAACAATAATCCCACTACATGTCATCCACATCAAGATATAATTCCATGGAACATCTTGAAAACAAGAACATTACATATGTCAGGATCTTTCACACATTCACCCACAAATAGGATTCATCCCCAAATCATAGTTTTCCACCAATGAATAAAGTCATGTTATTCTCACCCAAATTATTATCCTCTATCCAATATTGTTCTAAACCCTTGAGTGTTTACCAATCCCCTCATAGTAATTCTAAAGAATATAAAAATTCAATAGGGTTTGGAACCTGAATAGCCCAATTTTTTGAGGATAGAATCAATAACAAATCAATCAAGGTACTTATTAATTCTAGATCCATTAAAGAATATTTATGTCCATGTATTCTATCAAATTTAACCTCATGTTCACTAATCTTATACCCATAATTACCCACTAGTTCTTATGGTCTCTATAAAACTCAGAAATATTGGCTAGCCCCTTACATGGGTATCAGTCATAAGAAAACTATTCCATGACCCAAAATGTCCCATGTATTTTCTATAAATTCACTGAGGTCTCCCTCCAAGATTCACATACCATGACTCATGAAGGTTCATACTACATTTTATAAATCTAAATATACCTATTTCAAAACCCAAGGCATTGAATATTCCAAATCACCAAATATAGTGTCTCATATATGAAACTCATCAAATACCAAAAGAAACACCACCAACTACATAAGAGATGATTAATGTAGGAATCCATACAGAGTAATACCTTTGGAGAATCACCAACCCACTAGTACATTGGTATTCTTACAACGACATCATCTGGGGTGATTTATTCCATCTAAAACATAAAAAAATATTTTGGTTAAGTATAATGTCATTTAAAGATATATGGAAAATATTCATATAGGTTTTTACTGACAAAATAAATAATTAATCCAAAATAAAACACCCACAATTGGTTTCCCACTAAATAATTAGGTGCCTTACAAACATACTAGAGTCACCTCACCTCTCATTCATAAGGCCTATGTCATTATCCCCATTATTATTATTATTTTAAGAGATTAAAATGAACCTATATCATAGTGGACCAATAATACATGTTTAACCAAAATGTTATAATTTCACAAAGTTCTTGTATAGTAAAATTCCATCTAATATGTTTTGTATAGTTTTAATAACTAAGCCTCAGTAATTAGTGAAATCATACACTAGAAGGCCTATATTTCATGTGAATCCTATATCACTAATATGATTCATGAGACAAATCTTGACTTATTGGAAAAAAAATACAAGCATCATAGGATTCTGAACAATATGACAAGATACATAACCCATGATAAATCAGTAACATAAAACATCCATGTGAATCAATCAAGGTGAAATCATATACTATAGTATCATAGAACACCAGGATTATCAATACCACACATGGTAACAAGGAATTATTACTAGGACATGTTTTTTTGATGCACCAATCTGTTATCCATAATATTACCTAACACACTATTGAATATATATTCGACTAAATCATGAAATTGTAAGAGAATATAAAATCACTCTCTAATAACAAATTTATTCCATTTCCCTAGTCACTATTTTAATTGAAACCATAATAGTACCCAAAATTAACTCGATCACACATCCCATAATGATAATGGTTTACAATATGCAGTAGTGGTTTCATATGTTTCTATTGGGAGACAATACATAGGGTATCATATTGTGAAAAAATGGATGAAATAAAAAAAATATAAAATAAAAAAATAAATTGTTAGTAGATGAAGATAAATAAATTGAGGGTGATAATAAATGAAATGTTTCAAATCATAAAAAACTATAACTTACATAAAAATGACCATCCACTAGGTTGTTCACATAATTAGAATATAATAATAGATAATAAATAACACATCTTAACTACGACTCCCAGACATATCTTTTCCCAATCTCTAATCTCATTTGACACATCCTGACTGACTACGCTATCCCCAAACTCATTCAAACCTTTTATTTCAATGATAAAGGGATTATCATGTACCCTAGTAAAATTATTTCACAATAAAGTTGTGAGTAAAATACTCAGTGCAACACCACCAACACAATCACATAAAATTTCAAAAAATTTGTGATATGCACATGTTTTTTTCTTAGAATAAATAAATATGTACTGTAGAAAAAATTGGAAAAAAACCATAGTACCTTCTTTGGATCGATGATGAAATGAATGGGGGGACATCATAAAGATTGTTCCAAACCATATAATATAAATTTATAGGATTACCATGTCCTACCTGAGTGTCGATCATTAGTTCTATGACCCCAATCAACCCAACTTGCATTCTCCAGTGTCTGGGTGTTTTTAACCACATTATGATATTGTTTCCTCCATATAAAAATCATATGTATCCCTAGTATAAATAACAGGTAACAATAACCTCCCCGATGAGAGCTTTTTATCCTGACCAAAGCCTCTATGTATCACAAAAAAAATTAATTCTTCTAGAAGACTTTGTACCAGTATACCAAAACAGCCATGGTTCCATATCCTACAAAAATCTACTGATAGTAACATGAACCTCCCCTACATGGGTTTTGTCACCCATAGTATTCACCCAAAAGTAACATGGACATACCATAAATGATTTTTCTCATACAGTAATATGACATGCATATAAAAATAAACACATCCCCTTGAGGCCTTTATAGTGGAAACAAAATTAAGGAACAAGGGTTCGTAAAATTACCATGTCCATTATCAACACCTCAATCCCATCAATATTCCATTTTTTTTGGATATTGATTATAACCTAAAACCATATCTACCCACATATATGTGTATACCCACACATGGGAATTCTATCAATAGGGAACCTTCGAGGGTCCCCAAGGTCATATTATTGAAGATGAGCCATCATGTGCTTCCTCGATCTCAATTACATTTTCAGGTCAACACTTGACTCATTAGGAATATTTCACAAAATGAAATCATTACTAATGTAGTATTGACTTGAAAGATACATGGGTTGTTCTACACTAACATAAGTTAATAAGGTATCCCATAGCCTATCCCAGTTGTCTTGTATCACTAGGCGGGTTTGCTCACCCAACCCAGTTCCAATATTTTAGGGTCTATCCACAAAGTCATGTTTATGAGATCAAAAGCCCCATTATGTATATCCTTAACTAAAAACTGGTATAAAATCCTCTAGGTATCTCAAAGGTCCCATATTTCCCTCTTGGTCCAGTCATCTCAAGTCACAACATGCCATCTTTGAGAAGCATAAAATGTCTGTACACCTGGACCAGTAGACCTCATAAGGCCTAGTCATCCTACGTGAGGGGATATAAGGTCACATAATTTATGTTTAAATTTTTTTAGATCATAGTGGTTGGGGAATCAAGTTGTTTAACCAATTTATTTGTGGCTTATGCACTTTGGTCTAGTCGTTTAAGGGATTCAATATAACTTATTGATTTAATTTAATACAATGATTTTATTTAAATTATTTAAACCATTCTATAAAAAATGAAATAAAATGAGGTTATGAGACAATAAAATATATTATATTCTATTGAATAATATATCCATATGGTTATTACAAGATAACACCTAATTTTTTCAAGTCTTCCAATAATATCAAAGGATTTGAAGCTCTTCTATGCCCCATCGAGGTCCTCCCAAGCTCAACTGAGTCTGCACCAACCACTCTACCACCTTTCTCATTGTAAAAAATAAATAATTAATAAATTATAGCATTTATATAAAATTAATTAATTCAATTTAATATTTTAATATTCATTGAAAACTCACCGAGTCTCCACCGCACACCCGAACCGAGTACGATACTCACCAAAATTCCTTGATGTACCACCATCATAATACCCATAAGCAAAATCCAGTAAATGTGATGAAAAAATAAACCATTAATTTTTTTTAAATTAAATATAGTAAAAATATAACCAAATTGACACACCTCAATTAAATGGAACATGGTGACACATGGATGTTATCTTAGGACTCCCTCTATGAACGAAGCATGAAATGAACTTCATCAAAATCTAATTACACCATTAACTGGTGAAATTAAAACCATAAACCATAAAGAGATTTCTCAAAATTTGAAATGATAGATGGAGGATAAAACATATATCATCTTAAGGAGATGTTCACCTAAAATATCAATGAAATTCCAACTATAACACCCCCATGGTCAAGGGACCGTAGGGGAAAGGTGAGGGGTTTACCCTTGGTCTCTATGAGAAAAAGAGGGGAATGGAGATGGATACTCCCCCAACAAAATTAGAGAAATTAATGGGATTTTGACCCCATTTAAATCCACTTATGATATGGCAGTTCTTACCACCTTATTTGTGCCACTAATGCATCATTGGTTGCAATACACAACCAACCCCTCTCGAGGCTCCTCAAATCCCCCAAGATGCCTCCTGAACATCCAATCATATTCACAATACCTTTATAAAGGATTATAAAATCACTATAAATTATAGAATGTGTTCCAAAATTAGATGATCACTAGTTTTAAAATTCCAATTCTTATTGAATATCATGACTAATCTATTCCCCCAAACATTTTCTAATTACAGAAAAATATAATTTTTTTGATATTCGTGAAATACTAAATTGAATGAGAAACATGTTTAAAATTGTGATATAAAAATAAAATTAACAAAGAAAATAATTTTTAAATAAATGTTGGAAATATACCATTAAATTGTTATAGAAGTTTTTACAAATGTTAATGATCAAGGGGTTGACAAATATTAGAAACATATGTTGTAAAATATGTTTTTTAAAGGAAAATATTTATTTTATGAATACTGATATTATTATTTAGTAATTAGAGGTGAGAAAAGAAGTTTTTGGTTCAATTAAAAAAATTATTACAATCCTATCAAATATGGATGTTGGATTTTTAGGGGATACAACCCACTTAAAGATGAAAAATTTAGAAACAATTTAAAAATTATAAACTAAATTTTGAAATAATGTTTCACTCATTGGAGGAATATTGTAAATGGTGTTACCATAATATTTACTATACTAATGAATTCCTCATTATACTGCATTCACATTTTTTTAAGAATTAAAATATTAAAAGGTATTAAAGTAATAAAGTGAACAAAAAGGAGAAGGTATTATTTGTTGAAGTGGAACTAAAAGAATCATAAATGGAATAAAAATTTATTTTTCATAGTAGTTTCTATTCATATATGATTTGATATTTTTATCTCTTTAAAACATTGGAGTATATTAATGATGGATTGTTAACCATTGGAAATAAATGGACCCTCGTGATTAATGGAGATATATTAGTGGTCATTAGGGAGAAAAAATAAAGTCTAAGAAAAACTTATTTATATATTTGTTGAAATAAAATTTAACATGTGTGTCTATATTTTTTGATAAAAAAAATAATGTATTTTTTTTAAAATATTATCATTTCATTAATATTCTAAAATATTAATGTATATTTAAAAATTTCCAGTGCACACATAGATTTGTTTTAAATTTGTGATATTGAAAATTTTTTCTACTTGAGTTTGATAGAAGTAAAAAAATAATACTATTGAATTCCAAGCCATCTTTTGAAAATAATATGTAAAAGATTATTGAAGTAAAATTATTTATGTTATAAATATTCTAAAATAGAATGAAATATTATTTCCACTATATTCCAAAATAGTATAATTATTAATTCTTCACAAAAGAAAATAATGGTTAAAATATATCCACCATTAGATCCTCTTCATTCAATATTTTATGGGGCTATGATGAATAAATAATTTAATAGAGACAATTATTTTATTTCTATCAATGATTAATTTACCCTTATTAATTTCATTTTATTCATGAATGTTAATTTATTGGCTCTAAATAGTGTTAAAAGAAGTGTCTAAATGTAGTTCATTTTCTTCTTGATGAAGTTACATATTGACACATATGATAAATTATTTAGTGGTACCTTTAAATTGTATCTTGAAAACAATTTAATAAATTACGATGTTAGTGAACCATAAACTCCATAGAAAAATGAATTTACTAAAAAAGTAAATCATATTTGTTTAAATATACTATACCATTCTGGTAGAGTATGATACTTATATACTGTTATAGAGGTAATATGTTGAAACAAGGTTTAAAATTAAAAATAATTTCATATAACATCATAATTAAAATATTTCTTAGTATGATTTTAATTAGTATAACTACCTGATCATGAAATACATACTTGTTTTTGGTATCCCATTTATTATAATGTTTGAAATATTAAACATAATTATGTTTGATTACAGATGAGTTAAAAATACATTTATTTGTTACGATCAAAATGAATGAGGGTAACAGTTTATCCATAACTAAAAATTGAATAAAATTAATGCTGAAGTTGTGAATGTGTTGTAAAACTCAAATAATAACAATTCTTATAAAGGATAAAGTCACATATGATATTATAATGAATCATAATTGATTGATAATATAGATGAATACATCAAAAAATTAAGTAAATTCAAAAAAATCATAGTTTGAAGATAATGATTCCTCTATCTAAAGTGATGGATTATAATGATCACAGGTTAAGGGTGATGTATCAATATAATGATGGGATAAAATGATGATATTATTTTAATAAATACTTCATTGAAATTAATCTCTACAACTAGTTAAATTCCTGATACACTATATTTTAAATCTCACTCTCAATAATATTCATTTAAAATGAACGAAATTCACGAAACATGTGATTTTTTATATGCCTATACCCCATTGGGGGTGGATACTCCTTATTGATTTGTCATGTTTGAAACATATATTTAATCACTCATATTTCTATGTTTCCATGAGATGGTTGGAATACATCCTTGAATCATGTGAATTCCATATGAGATGGTCAGAGTATATCCTTGAATCTTGTGGACAAACATAATTAAATACAAGTTAATGGAAGAATACAATATTGAATCCAGTAAAGTTGTCTCCCAATATAATATATCTTATCTGAGATCATTATATTAGTTAGCACTAATTGTTAAATTTTTTCCTCAAACATAATGAACAAGATCTTATTCTAATGTTTAGGATATTACAAAAACACTGTATAATATTTTATTCCTTAATCTTTAAGGAAATTTAATGATAATTAATGACTAGAAGAACTGCATATAGGATGAAATTAATTACAACCTTTTAGAATGATTTGAATATGCGATGGAACCTCAAAAAAACATTATCTTTTCCACATCAATAGAACGATTTCTTAGAATTATAAATTATATCCTCTTTCCCCAACACTAATGAAAATACACAATAGTAGCTTCTCGTAAATCTCTTCGATGTTTCAGATATTAAAATGATTTATATAATTTTTTTATTCATATAATTTCATTAATATTATTTCAATAAAAAAATAGGAATACTGTCCTTGATTTATCAATACATTATACTGCATTTAAAACTTTTAAATTGTTTTTAAAAAAACCACCAATTTTTATCATCAACATTGATTTCAAATATTTTACTTTAAAAAATATAATTATTATTATATAATCATATAATTTCCATCATTTAATTATCCTCATAACTCATCATTAATTTATCCTCAATCACCTATCCTGTGATAATATATTCATGAAGAAAATATCAATATCATCTGATTTATATCTCCCGAACAATCCCATTATTCTAATCGGTATACCCTATATAAGAAGAATAATTTCATATATGCCACAAACGTTTTCTCAAATATATTATTCATATTTGGGATTATCATATATATACTATTGATATTCTTATTTATTATCAAGAGTAGATTAGAGATGATATTGAATATCTTCCCTATGAAGCAAAATATATTAAAAATCATAGTACCTATAAAATGTCTCCAATTTACCACTCAATAATATATTATGCATCATTTAAGATATATTATATCTTGTACAAATATCCTATGTATCGTTATATGGATTTTGGTTTTCTATCTTTTAGTAGTCACTCTAGTAACTATCTTCGAAATAATTTTATGTTTATTGTGAACTAATATAAGAAGTTTTCATTATCTCTCCTTAGTATGAACATTATTATATATATTATTTATAAACCATAATATGTTATGTATTAGTAAGAGTATCCCTCATATCATATAAAATATATAATTTATCATAATGTGATTATATTAGTTTTAAAAATTATCTAAAAAATAAAATCCAGAATACTTTTTCAGGTAATTAATCTATACTATAAAGAACCTCAATCATTCAAATTCATCTCAAATCACTAAAAAACATGTTTTACATCTAATAAAAATCAAATAAGTTTTTATAATTAATCAAAAAATATAGCATTACTTAAAAAATTTAATGGTTTTCATAATATCCCCCTTTAGATTTTTTTCCAACAACAACAACTCAATCTAAATTTCATTAAAATATTGAATTTTTCAAAGAGAATTTTATAAAAACTAGAAGATTGAATAAATTATTTTTTCTTGTAGATATTTATGTCCCTATATGATAAGAAAAATTTTCACATGTGATTTTAAAGATCTTCATCAATAAACTCACTCATCCCTCCTTTTTTTGAAAGAATAACATCTCTTTATTCTAATAATTTATTATATTAATACATAAGAATTATATACAATTATAAACCTTCAAAAAAATAATATAAAGGAATGTAGGGAACTCCAAATTGATTCATGTGATGTGGAAAGGCTGAACATTCATATTCAAAATTAAGATGTCAAATCTATCCTTTAAAAAGTACATTGTTAAAATATCAACAATTTCATCCCATATAAAAAGGAATTGTAGAAGGGATTTTCCATTTTCAAGAATATCATGGATAAAATGGTACATTATGTCAATGTGTTTATATCTAAAGTGATACACTAGATTACTCAAAATATTAATCAAACTTTTTATTATCCCATGAAATTATCAAGGTGTTCTCTATTATTAATATTAAGTATTCTACTATCTCATTCAGTGAAATTATCAATGTGAATTAAATTTTAGTATCCATATGTTCAAAATTTTTTGTCTAAAATTCTAATATGTTTTTCATTATCTAACTCCAAATAAAAAATTTCCCCAAGAAATAATATTACACCAAAAGTGGGTTTATTATCATCACAATATATGTCCTAATATGTGTATGAGAATACAAATAGGTTCATGTTATCACCAATTCTATACACCATCCCATAGTATAAAGTTGAATTGATGTATTTAATAATTTTATTTGTATCAATAATTTGGATTCTTTTTTATTACAGTAATACCTAGAAGAAAATTTCACTACAAAAATAATTTCAATACTATATAATGTAAGGCAAATAAAACTACTAATTTACTTCAAGAATTAATTTTTATCCGAACTCTACCTTGAATCATCAATGCTACTTTTCACTCAAAATTTCCTCAGTTTTGACACCAATTTTGAATATTCAATGATGTAATTAATCAAAAATTTATTTTTAAATTTCAATTTTGGTCGAATAAATAAATATTAATTTTTTATTACTTTTATTCCTAGGATGAAAATAATATATAAAATCACATTCAAAATCCACCTACATTTATCTTCTTATTTCTTCACAATACTCTTCTCCTATAAAAATTATATCATCAACATAAAATATGAAAATATGTATAACTCTAACAATTTACTTCACTTAATGTTTTTATTCAATGTTACATTTGATAAACATTATTTACTTAATTTAGTTTTATATCCTGGAATACAAGGATCCGAGAGCTTTTTTTTGGCCAAAAAAATCATTAGTCATCATGTACATCATGGTTCTATCACTATCATGAATAAATCCTTGATTTTTACTCATATTTAAAATTATAAATTCATAGAAGAAATATTCACATTAATTTGATAAATTTTATATTGAATATCCACTCAAAAAACCAAGAATATTATTATGTATTCCTATTTAATAGCAGGATAAAATACCTTCTCAAATTAAAATCCTACAACATGAGGGTAGCGAAATCTAGAATTGTTTATAGAAACGTTAAATATTTCATTGATATTGTTTTAGAAGACCAATATGGTTACAATGAAAATCATAAATTATGGTTTTGGAAAGAGATCTATTGATTTATTATATTCAAAAACATCTAGCTTATCATTTATTTTCAGAACCTATTATCTATTCTCAATAACCATTGAAACTATTCATGGCCAAGCTTTTGAAATAAGTGTTATTTTTTAGGTTCAACATAGACATATTTTGGTCTAAACAAGTTCATTATGAATTTTAAATTATATTTTTAGTTTTCAAATTCTTCATTAGACTTTAATGTTTCAATTTGTCTTCTTGAAAACATTTATTTCAATTTTTAGATATGAATCAATATCATTATTATATGGTTAAAATTTAGCCTCCTCCTCACTTTTTTCTCTAAAAAAATGATTGTTTTAAATTTCTATAATTTCAATAAACATACCATTTTACATGAAAATATGTGACTTTTTTCAATAATAAACAAATAATAATAGTATAACAAATTTTATTTCCTTACGTTCCATCACTTATATCATTTTTTATTGGATAAATATCCTATGAAGCCTCCTTCCACATACATTTCATTAAATTTTCACAAATCTATTTTTATTATCCTCATAAATTATATAATGGAAAATACATTGAACTATATAATTATAGGATTATTTTATACCATATTTCATTGGAAATAATGCTAAATATTGACCTCAAAAATCACATATTCAGAATTTTCACATTTGTACTCATAGGTTCTCTATGAAAACAACATTGAGATATTGAATTCTAATAACACGACTCTCTTTACTAAACCAATATTTTTATAATCTTCTCCTTAAATTAGTTTTTCATGGGTGTATATGGAGAACTATGTTGGCATTTTATCATGTTCTTGAAAATATATTATTCAAATGAATTTTTTGTGTATACCCTTACATTATTGGTTCCTATCTTCTTGATATAAATCCCCAATTTATTTCTACACCTGTGATAATTTTTTTGAATTCCTCTTTTGGCAATGATTTTTTCTACATGTGCATAACATTAACCATACATATGAAATATCCCATATATGTTATGTAATATAGAAAACAATTAGTGTATTGATGTCTTAATGACCAAAAAAAATTATTAATGTTTCATTTCATGTGTCTGTGTGGATTGGATTTACCCCTTTTTAGGACAATCATGTACAATATCCCTATTTTGAAATGTACAAAAAATGTCCACAATTTCTAATGTAATATGTAGAAAATCTATTTTATGATATAACCATATAATATGGATTATAATATATTGATAAAATTTTCCATGATTTGTATTCCCAATTTTGCTTTCAACATTTGAGCTTAAATAGAAATTATTCCTTGAGATTCGAATTTGAAAAAAATACCACTACTTAATCATAAATCATTAATATTTTTATGATATTTTTATATTTTAATGATACAATATTTTCCTATAATAATTAACATATTTTCATCATCTCATGAATTTCTAGTAGTAAATATACCATGTTTAATCCTATCAGCAAATAGAAGAACTCAAAATTTTAGTTTTTGACTACTAATATAAGTTATTTCAATTTCCCTTACATTAATAATTTTTTGTTTTTTAAAGTATCTACAATGATATAATTATATTAATTTTATTTATGACGTTTTTAACTCTATTAATATTGATGAATTAAATTTTCATATATCCATGAATTTATTTTATTGCTTTCATTTAGAAAATCTTAAATAAGATGTAATTATACTAATTTGTCTCTTATTTGATCCTTCTCATCTATAGTAGGATTAATATTTTATCCTGAATTTTTTCCATATATTCTTTATTATAATGACCTTGATGGTCACAAATTTTATTAATTTTACCAAGGAAATCATACATATTCTAAATTGGAAATATAGATTGATTTTTTTTAAATTTACATTTTTACAATTAGTTATCATTTTCCATGGAGAAATCCCCCAAACTTCATTACATCATTTACAATAAGAAACATAAATATTATACTAAAATGTATAGAATTTAATACCATAGGCTCTAAAAAACTATCAATAGGATCTAAAACATGATATTCTTATATAATTTTGAACATGTCTATGAAGATATGATTGTTTTGTATGAAAATTCCTTTCTCTAAAGTAATTTTTCCTCAACTTAAATTAAATTAATGATATATACATATATATATATATATTGATCACATGGATATAGAACTATTATTATCATAATTTTTCTTAGTCTATGGTTTTCATTATATTCTTCTAGATCATGTACTTATACCCAAATATATTTCACATTCATATGATTCACAAGTTCATTTTTCGTGAGATTTTGGGGAAAAGTTATCAAAAGTTTTTGATGTATATAATTTTAATTCCATAATGTTGTTATAGTAAAATATCTATTTTTCAAGGGTGTTTTTACATTTGATACACCATGATTGTGTATTATCTAATTTCTCTTCCTTTTTATATATTTATCCTCAAAATTTCCCAAATTGTTGTTTTTCATTTTTTTTGGATTTTTATTTCCTCATTATAGCCTGTTTTTAAAATTAATATATTCTATAAATTATCTTATAAAAAAAATAATTTTGGGAATTTCATTAAATATTATATAGAGATTTCATGTTATTATATTGTTTAAGGTTATCCCTCGACGTGTACTTCGTATAAGATTCATCACCATCGCAGTCTCTACAAAAATATTATTTACGCTTTTCAACATGATACATAATGATAAAGAAACATTCAAGAACCCCATATTTTTATGGAATACATACATTGGAGTATCCTTAATCATTTTTTTGTAAGAGTAATTATTATTTTACTTTGTTTTAATCATTTATTTCCATCAATTGGTTCATTATTTTAAAGGAAGTATTATTCTATTTCTTCAACGAATGAATTTATTAAACCAACATTGTATTTGAGAATTATTATTTTTAAATGAAGGAGGAAATATGCATGATGTAAATATTAGATGAATTTTGACACCTTGTAAGAAATTTTGAAGTAGAATTTTTTTGGAAGGGCTAATGAATTCCCATGCAAGGTAGAGTGATTGTGATGATATCTTAAGGATTAATGGGTAAATTTTCGACATAAAAGTGATGAATGTTTCTTCCATCACCATTAGTGTGTAAAAAGAGATATAAAATATATTTTACCACTATACATATTGAAAATTTATATGTATTATTCAATTAGTTAATGTGAATTTTGTTTTAGAGACGTTCTTTTGAGTATAAGAATGAGATTCCATTATATTCCCAGTGATCCATTCTCTTATACATTGTCATTTGAAGAAGGAATGTGGTATACCATACACATATCTTGTTCAAGGAGATTTTATTTTTAGGGAAGTGAGAATATGATATAATATTAATATTGATGAATATTACTTCTTGATGAAGATAATAATTGTGAATATTGATGTAATAATCATATATTTAAAACAAATGTTCTTATAGTGAGAGTACAGTAAACAATATGTTTTTAAGGAGATTGAATATATAGACATATGGGGTGATTTAAGAAATTATTATTGAAGAATAAGGATACCATGAAGGCTGATAAAATCACCCAAAAATGTTTTTTTGAGGCCTCTATGAATATGTGTCATGGATATATTAGTGGATTATTCTAAATGTTTTTAAGATGAGGTTTGATTAATGAGAAGGAACAGGGGTCAACCAAATGGGTTTTTATTTTAGTTGGGCGCAAGATGAATTTCATATAAATAAATGAAAAATGGTAATAGAACGTACTTTATATAATCAGTGTAGCATACATTCATCCTAGAAAACTGAAAACTGAAAATTAAAAATTTTATTTTTGTGATGTCAAAAATATTTAGTAAAAACCTATAATTACAACATTGATCATATAGACAATATAGAGTTGCAATATAGTGATCATGATTGATGTTTTCCTATAATTTAGAGTTCATGATTGACATAGAGTTCAACTAGAGTCCAAATTGGATAAGGAAAATAACATAGATTTGAAAATTAATGTCCCCTTGAATTTATATTTTCAACATAGTGATCAGAAAGATTACTTAAAATATTAATTTTAAGAGAAACAAGTTAATTTTCACTCTACATTTTCAATTTAGAGTTATTAATAGATGATGTAGTGTTCACCATCTTTCTAGTGTTTCAAAATTTGAAAAATTTGTTAAGTATGTAAAATGAAATATAATAGTTATTTAGTGTAATATATTCATAATATAATGTGGAAAAGTTTAAAATAAATTCTTGGTAAAATTAAAAAATATTTTCATACATCTGTTAATGGTTTAAATAATATAATAAAAAATGGATCATGATTCCAGAAGAGATGAGTGGATGAAAATTTGTGGACAGTTCTTGGATGATGAAATGTGTTTATAAATTTAAGTAGAGGGTTTATTTAACCACTTTATGAGTTCATGTAAAAATGGATGATAAATATTAATAAATATAAATTTATCAATTTTGTGTGAAAAAGAAGACCGTGATATTTAGACAATATTTTGGGGAATTGATTAAGGCTAAGTATCTAGAAATAAATAAAATCGTGTAAAAATTGAATGGAAGGCTAAATAGATTGAAATTTATATTAAGAAAAGAAAAAGCTGTATGAAGACCATGTTGATGGTATTTGAATATCGAGTAAATGAAAATTAAAATCCATGGATGATGGAAAAACAATCTAAAATATTAAATTATTGTAGTGTATAATAAAATTAAGGAATCTAGAAACATCATAGTACATATCCTCAAAAAATTTAGATAATATAAAATCCTCCACCCAAACATTCAGTGAGTATTATTTGGCTACAAGACCATCATGTAGTGTAAAAAACGTTTTGAGATCATTTAATGATCAGTTTAATGTATCGTTAGAAGAAAAATAACCATCCACATTATAAAAATTTAATTCCTATAAATATAATTCTACTCATAGTGTTGGTTATAATATAAATTTTTAATTTTTTGGAGAAGTAATGTTTTAATAAGAAGACAACTATCATTTTTTTCTAAAAGCATTATTTTTATAAATTTCTCCCCTAAAAAAGACCCAAAAAATGTAGGAAATTATGAAAAAACATCATAGATCTAAAACAAACAAACCTAATACCCAATGATAAACATTGTTTTTGGGATATTGATTATACTATACAAAGTTCAAGAATAATTACTTGAGTGTTTTAATATTTATTAAAACACTAATGGAAATGTGAATCCGAAATTGAAAGGGTACAAAGATGAAATATTTCAAAATATATATAAGATGTGTAAAAATCAATCATTTAAAAATAGATTTGAATGGATAATAGATGTCTATATTATATTCAATTAGTGTAGTCACATGAGAAGATAATTACTATCAATACCAATATTGAAATTGAAAAATACAGATAAAAATCCCACTAAAATAAGAGAAATGAAAAAAGAAAACATTAGGAATAAATAGATTTTTTAATCAGAATACTCATATTATGAAATTAATGAATGAAGGTAAGTAACTATTGAGTAATTATTAGGTGAAAGATATTTTAAAAATGATGAATAATAATTCATAGAATAATTACATAGTAAGGAGATTCAGTTACTTCGAATGTCTGAGAATAAGACATACCATTTTTACATGAAAATAAGAAATAAATTTTTATTTTAAAGGAATTAAACAAGGTCATAATGAAAAATAAATCCAAAACAAAAATTAAAGAACTAAATTGGTGATGAAATATCATGATAATCGATGTGGAAGAAACAAGAAGGATATGAACACTGATATGGACTACTTAATCATTTTTTTCAAATTTGGAGGAAAAAAGAGCTATAAAAAGTAAATGATATAGAAAAAGGAAAAGAAAAATTGAAAATACCTTATGAAAAATTTTAATCTCTTGAAAGGTTTTATATTAGATAAATTAAAGGACACACAAGTGAGTTTGGTAGGTTCAATTAGGATGAAATTTATTCAAATGATTGTCTCATAATAATACAACCCTATGAAGAAATCCTCAACAACTTGATGGATACAAAAAGGGATGTATGTTACCTGATAGCTGATGTTAGAAAGCTGATTGCACAAATAAATAGAAAAATATAATCTAGTATACTCATTATTTCTATTATATCTATAAATTGATGCATGGATAGTTCATTGAAGTATAAAGATGAAATATAAATAGATTTTTGGTTGAGAAGAAATTCTCATCCCTATTTCTCTAATTTGGAATCCAAGAGATCCTATATTCCCTTATATTTTGTGTTGTGTTTGAGTGAAAAAATTGAAGGGTATTTATGGTGAAGGTAGTTCTCAAGATAATAACTAATTTTGAAATGTAGGATAACAAAACATTAAATTAAAATAAAGTGAATTATGATAGAATAAATTTCTAGAACATAAGTGGCCACTATAATTTTATGATTTATTAATTAGAACTATAAATAAAATCATAACAAGATATATACCTTGATGATTTAATGATGGAGATCATCCTCCAAGAGTAAAAATATATTGAAAATCAAATAGAGTTGATAATTTATGAAAATATAAATTCTAGAAGGTTATTTTTCATTTACCAGTGAAAAATTATATTTTAGCACTTTATAATTGTTTTATTTTATAGAATAATATTTGAAATTAAGGGGGAAAAATTATCTTAATTAATTATTAGAAAAAAAAGAAAAAAGAAAAAAGAAAAAACTTCTCTTTGAATATTTGTAAAAAAAATTCTACGTATACATAAATTTGATTTACAAATATATTTATATTATTATAGAATGTCATGTTACAATTCTAAAAGAAAATAATTTTTATCAATTACCATCATTAAATTCCATACAGAAAACATATAGATATCCCTTTAATGAGTTATGTAAATTATCATGAGTACGTATGATATTTTATAGATAAATGGGATGTTATTTGTCAATGTAAAACCCGATTTCTTTATATAGAGAAAAATTATCACATAGAAAAATACTACAATGATTGATGGAACATTACAGAAGAGTTAATTAACCCAATTTCATCTTAGTAATTCATTTGATTTTTTATCAAGAAGGGGTTAAAATTAATATTAATGTATCCAATAAGAGTTTGGGAGAGGAGAAAAGTTAGTTCAAAGGTGACATAACATGTTCTATGATGTATTAAAAAAACATGGTTATTATTGATATGATATTGTATTTGTATTTTATTTATTTTCAATAAAAGTGGAAACATTCTAGATATATAATTCCAAATTATTTTAAAATAATACTATGTTCGATGGCATAAAAGACACACAACACGTGACATTGAAAAATACAAAATATTATTATTTAAATATAACCATTATAAACAAGAAGTTAAATTGGTTGATATTTATCATATTATCCATATTTTGAAATATTTATATAAATTTCCTACTTAATAAAAATATATTGATTAATTACAATAAAATAAGAACTTAATTTTTAGTAAATTAATTTTAAGCTTCAAAAACTTATTTTCATAAAAATGGATTTAATTTCATTTTGAGAGATTTTATTATTAGTAAAATATGAAAATTTTATAAAATATATCAATTTTCAAATCACCATATAAAATTTATCTTAGGTTAAACTTTTTATATTTTTTAAAAAATAATTAAATTTTAATTTATAGTGAAAAATACTGTTTTCATAAACCTATAATTTATTTTCATTAAATCATGAAATTTAAAAGTGCCACTATGTTTTAAATAATATATTATAGTGAAGTAGTATTAATTTAATTTTATATAATATAATTAATTAGATATTAATCATCATTATACCTGATTTTATTTTCCACTCATTTAAAGATTGAAAACACATTTTTCTAAATACAATTTTTTTTGTTTCTTTTTAAGAATTTATATTATCACTAATATATAAAACATAATGAAATATAATTTGATAAAATTTATTACATATTTTGAATCAAGAGGTTTTAATTTGATAAAAATGTCCCTTATATTTTTGGTCAACGTGAATAATAAAATTGTAAAATATTTGTAACCTTAGAAAGAGTAATTTAAGAAGTTAAGGTTTAAAATAACATGATAAGGATTTAAAAAATATGTATATAAAATAATTTATTCCAATTTTATGAGTTTATTCAATGAATCCTCATACAATATTTTAATATATGGAATCATTATTCCATTTTTCCTTAATAATTACCATAATATTATTTTTCGTAAAGAATAAATATAAAATTTAAATTTCATTGTTTTAATATCAATATTATGGTTTTTTTAATTTTTAGTTATTAAATAATTACATTAAGAGTTTACACAACACTAAGAAATTGTTTGTAATAGCTATAAAAAAATCAAGGAAATGATCATAAAAACATTAAAATTTCTAATATATAGATTAATTATTATGTTTGAAGAATATTATATACACATATAAATTATTAATTATGTTTTCATATTTTATATATTAGTTCCACTACTACCTTTATGTATATACTCTCAAACTATGTGAATAGTCCTGAATATTACTTTGTTGGTATCTTATATTAAATATTATTTTATTATGTGATTTAAAATTAATAAAAGTATTATATTTAACAAATTTAATGGGAAATGGTATATATCGTCATACATAGTCTTCTTATGGGTCATATTACTTTTTTTTGTAACATTTTTGGCCCTTAAAAAGTAATAGTCTTTGATATCCCAGTATTCGTCAAAAGTGTTGACATGGATTAAGACTTTGTGATAAAAATTAAAACATTACCAAACATTTATAAATATCATATTATTAGAGTATTCTAACACATAATCATTATATATTATAAATATTACATTTTTAGTCAATTTTTCTATGAAAATTAATTCATATTTTTTTAATACTTTAAGTAATTTAATGGATTCCCCTCCCCTCACTTATAAAAGGGTACCAACCCTTCTATCTTAGTTACACAACTTGAGACCCAAATATCAACCCTACCGTACCAAAACCCCTTATTAAATACCTTATCTATATTCTATATGTTCTGGTTTTATTAAATGATCAATCTTAGTGTCTCTGAGGAGAGATCCAAAGGGGGTTCTTCCAAGATGAGGCAGTCATATTAAACTAGCACTTTTATCTTACTTGTTCTTATACCTCTGTAAATTATATCTCAAAAATTCCAATAAAATAATTTCATTGTGTGCCATATTCTTATATTTTAACATTTTATAAGAATAATATTATTCAACTATTTTTAAATCCTATGGGAAATGAAATAATCATTCAATCGTACATATGAACTACCGCCCCTATAACAACCCAATCTTGAAGTACATGTAAATTAAATTAATTTTTTAAGAATATTTAATACATTATACAAAAAATTCCAAAGTTAATATTATTTTAGTTCCTTAAAAAATTGGGAAACATAAAAAACTTGTTGCAAGTACATCTAGATCATTTACTACTTTTTCATCAAAACTTTAACTCCTTTTTGACACATCTTACTTAAAACCCTTCTCCATGACATGGGGAAATTAAATATAAAAACGGGTGATATTAAATGATTATTAAGGAAAAATATGGAAAATATAAAACAAAAAATAAACCTATGAATGTAAAAAATGAACATAAAATACGAAAATCATACCATGTATAACATATATCAAAATCTTGTGCGTCGAAATAAATCTTGGAAGTTCATAAGACATAATTCTTAAAGAAACATGAGCCAACATAAAATAAATTTGGAATAAAAAATGGAAATTTGGAAAATGAATAATCATAGAATAACATTTCCATATTATCCTAGGCTCATTTCCAAGTCCATCATAATGGAAAAATTTCTATACTGAACTGAGTTTACTATTTGTTCCAACCATATATTACTGAACCATATTTACTTACTGTTCCACCCCTATATTACTTAACCAAATTTACTTTCTATTCATTTCATGTATATCTAATGAGATATAAATCATTAATAAATGAATTAAAGGGATATATAGGTTTCACCCATCTCATAATGAAATTATTTTTACATGTGATGCAAAAATATAAATAATTCATTATAGCATAACCCAAGGAATAATATGGATTTCTTACACATAATTTCATCATAAGATAATCCATGTAAAAAAGGTATTTCATAAATTTTATTCTATCAATAAACACAATCAAAACATAATAATAACATGGATAATATACTTGAAAAAAAAAACAGTATTAAATAATCCTAACATAGATTGAAAATAATTTTTATTAGACACTTGCAAGCATTTTATGAAGAAAATATAATTTCATAATCAAAAACATTTTTTCTCAAAATTAATTTTTTTTAAAAGAAAATAATTTATTTAAAAATTAACATGAAATATTATCAAGGAATATTCATGGAAATATGGTGAAATTATATTATAAAAATCCATTCATGATGTATAAGTTAAAAGAAAAAATATTTTTCTTACTTTTCTCTCAGAAAGTCAAAAAGTACGTCATATGGAAATTGAAAGAATGATTCTTTCCAAAAAATGTTATCAAAGTCAAAAATGGGTAAAAATGATTTTAATAATCCATATAATAATAGTAAAACAAATTATAAAATCAATTTTAAGAAAGATAGACATTGATGATAAATATAACCCAGTAAATACTTATGGATTAACAATCTTGGATAATAATGGGATTGAAAAAATACCCCTTACCTTAGGTCTAATTTCTTTTGTATGTATTTGTACCTCCAATATAATGATTTAAATAATTTCATTTAATTATTTCAGAATCATTTACATTTTTATGATACCAAATATGATCACATTATCCATTGTTTGGTAGTAACATTTTTACTTATCCATTAGGTATTAAATTCTTGATTTTTCTTACGCATGTTTTGTCAAAAAAATTCTTGTTCCTATTCTATGGGTTATAGTTATATATTATACTAAATGATATTAGTATAATTTAAATCAAATTAATTCATTCCATTCATTTATATAATTATTATTTAATGAATATCATGTAGAATGAATCACGTCGCATTGTGGAGATGGTAGATCATACATACACACAAGCGATGATATCATTCCATTAATTATGAAATTGTATAAAAGTGTGTGGTATATATTTAGTTTAAGAATCCATATAATGTTATAATAATAATATATATTTATTAATTCAATAATTATACCTATCTATTTAAGATGGTTGTGAGAAATAGATTACCCTACAGTGTGGAAATGGTAAGACGTACGTACTCAAGCATGGTGATTTGATTTTTCATAGGATGGATAGAAGGTAGAATTTGGTTGTTCCATAATCATAATAACAAATAAAAATATAAGTAAAACTGGATTTATTACTTTATAATAGAAACAACTCATGAACATGATTTATAAGAAGAAATAATATTGAAATAATTGGTAGAGTATATTCCATATTCTTCGAAGAGATCCCTCTAGATCACCTCATGAAGAACTATAGTTGGTATTTTGAGAATAATGGAACCAATATAATATTTATAGGGAAATTTATAATGGAAATTGGTATGGTATTGGGGATATTTAAGGCCCAAGGTGAATTTAAGAGGTGAGGGAGGAGGTTCCCTTTTTTAATTGTAGTGAGGCCCTTTTTGGAAACTAAAAAATATTAATTTATAATAAATGCTGACCACATCTAAAAACCTCCAAAATGTCCTTATTTTGATGATGAGAAGATATAAGGTTGTGATATGATCAAAAGATAATTTTTAGAGATGTTTTTATTTCATTTTAAATCTTATCATTCCATTTTAACATTAATTATTCTCTTTTAGTTTCAACTAGGGTAAGAAATTGTTCGATATTAAAATAGTGTTAATTTTAATTATTTCATGTTAATTAGACTATAAATGAAAATATAGAACATTTAAGAGTAAAAAATAATTATTTTATAATTTATGAAATATTTTATGAATTTTATATAATTTAATAATACATTATTTGGACCAAATATAAATAGTGTCAATTTTTACACTATTTATTTAATAGATTTTTAAAAATATAAAGATAAGATGTTAACCTCTAACCAAATATTTTATTATATCCATATGGGGTCAAGGTAATCTAGAATTGTTTTGGATATATTAATTATAAAAACTATATTTATTGTAGTGTTTTTAATATAATTATTTTGTTATTTCAATTAATAAAATAATTACTACTTTAGTTTTTTGTAACAAAATAGGGCTTATCCATCCCTAATACCTTTCTGAGAAGCAAACATAGTCGCAGATGGCCTGACTAACATAGAATAAATAAACACATTACATGGTTCGAAGACATACATACTGATCTTATTTCATTTCATGAAAAACATTGTAATATGATCCTGTATTTTGGAAACTTATAAAAATTATTTTAATAATAACTATATTTTGGACATTTTGGGCCAAGGCATCACTTCTTTAAAAAAAATCATTAGTTTTGTGTATATATTTAATATACATATTTTTTGGGTAAAAATAATAAATAAAATACTATGATGAAGATAACTCCCCTATATTTCATAATAATACTTACAGTTAAATATATTTTATGGAAAACCAAAAATTAAAAAAGTTATATTTATTAAAACATGAATGTGACTACTTTAACATCACTATTAATAAAATATTTTATATTTCATAATAATTTCTATATGGATCCAAATGGACAATAACTCGACCCTTGTATGATTATGGTATATATATACACTACCAACAATATTTTCTCTAGTGTTTTGGTCCTTTATTGGCTATTATCATTTTAATTAAATTTATTTTAATGATTTTCATGAATTAAATAATTTTTGTTTCATCATTGTATATGCCTTTATGTTAATTATTTAATCTTCAAAAATTATAAATAAATTACCACGATGTATATAGTTTAACTAGATTTTGGGAAACTATTTATTAATAAAGTCTAATATTGTTTATAACTACATTAAAATTATTATATTTATAAGAAATAAAATGGTGAAATATTTTCACTTTCATGTCCCTTTATTTTATTTTAGTAATTCTTATATCATTTTGTGGAAAAAAGTCCATTAAATGAGTAAACTGAGATCCTTAGGTGTTGAGGGTCTATTTTTACTCATCCAATAATATTGTTTTAAGGTTTTAGGCTAATTATATTTTCCTTTTCATGTAAATGTTTCACCAAAATTACTTGATTTACTTTAAACTGTGTTAAATAAATATTTCTATCTTTACTATTTATAATATCTAAAAAAAACATATTAACATAACATGGAACCACTAATTAAAAATATGGATTTGTTTTTCAAAATTTAAAACATATATAATTCATTAATTAAATAAAAATTAATACTGTTGAGGGAATAAGAAATTAGGTTTTTAAAATGTAAAAACCATAAAAATATTTTCATGTGTTTATATCAAATTTCAATATTAAATCACATACAATGATCAATATTGAATTAAATTATAAGAACTTAATATAATTATAATTCAAAACCTAATAAATGAAAAATATAAAACTATGAATAAATTATATGAAAAATCCATTTTGAATAAAAATGTAGTATTTTTCACTATTAATTTAAATAGGAAAGTTATCAGAAAAATACAAAAATTTATCAAAACTAAATTTTTATATACCGATTCTAAATAAGAATTTTAATTTTTAAAATATAATATAATGAGATTTCAAAACTAGATTTAAAATGGGTGCACCATCAAAAGGTGAAAAAATTTCATTTAAAAAAAAATATTTTATCCAAAGAATTGATTTTGTTATTATGTTATGTATAAAAATATATAATAGGAATTTTATACATTAGATTGAATGTATTAAAAATATAATGATCATAAGAAAGTTGGAAATCTAATGATCATAAGAATGTTGGAAATCTAATGAAAGTTAACAATATAAAAACATACACTGAAGAAGCCCGAAAGATTCCATTGATTTCATAAAAAATCATAATAAGAAACCCCTTTGCATCATTATATATTTTCCTAATGTTGATGACTTTTCATGAGAATATATAATTAATTGATTTTAGTACAATCTCACCGTTGGTCGTATATTGAACAATTTGCCACTTCATCTCTTATTAAAATAAATGAAGTTGAATTTTTAATTCATGAAGAATTAGCAGTTCCCAAGATCCATAAATAGAAATATAGTTCATTACATACAACTTTATCACAACAAAAATATATCACAAGTAATAAAATATGCATAAGTCCACCTATATTGAGATGATATTTTAATCTAATAAACATTATCTAGTGTTTAAATTCTACTATCCTTAAAAATATAACCATACAATCATTCTAAATGCAGAAAATCAAAACATTAAAATGAGGTACACTAACTCAACAAAACTTTTATCCCCTATATATCATAAGGTATCTATTGTTGTTCATATTCCAATCATGTGAACACATTCATCATTTATTCTATTTATTCATGGAAATAACGTAAATTACTATATATACTTATTGAAATAATGCATGTTTCATTATTCCAAAACTTATTAGATATATTTATTAAGTTCCAAAAAGTTGTGTATTTCATCCATGATAGCATAACCCACTTGAAAAAAATCCATTGTTAGTTCCCAAAAGACTAGTATAATTAAATTAAATTATTCAAATCCATCGTACCATTCTCCAAACATCATTTTATGAACATTAGGGACATTATAAGGGTTCTCTTTCTGTTATTCATGTGTTCTCCAAATATATAACTTTTCCATCAAATGAATTTTCTAGGTCCTTATAACTATTAAATATATCCTTTCCAATCCTAAATAAAAAATTATACCCAGAACACATTAATATATTTCATTATTCATATAACATAATCTTTGAATTCAAAAACATATACACCTAAATCATCCAACATTATTCTTAAACCATTACTTAGGATTCATCTTCTTACTCTTTCCTAAAATATGAATCATGTCTTAAGGATACATAACCTTAATTAAACCAAGCTTATTATTATTTAAGTAGATAACAATGCTTTAACATACCAGACCTATCACATGTAATTTACAATTTCTTTTATACTCAGAAGTATAACTAATACTTGTGCCACCATGATGTCTCTCTTCATGAGATTCCCACTTAAAAAATAAATTTCCAAAATATTGATACTTTCCATATAAAAAACATTCAATTTTGACCATGTTATATCTAGTTTCATCTATTGATTTAGACTAGAAAGAAAAGCATGAGATATAATTATCATAGATGAAAATCCAATAACCAAGGGAAAATACTTATAATATTTCAATCTATGTCTCCTTAGGTTTAATCCTAGGTTATTCATGGTTGTTTCCAAAATTCTAGGATTGTAACCAATAGTTAGAAATATGTTTAGGGACATCCCTATACATATCCATAGAAATATATATAGGGATATCACTAATGTTTTCACATCCTAGTTTCCAATGGTTAACTAAACCTTCACTCAATACATTACAACCCAAGCTTGACGTACATAGAAATTACATTAATTTTTCAGAATACTTAATTCATTAAACAAACATATTCCCATATACCATATTAGTTTAGTGTCTTTGAAACTAGGAAACATAAACAACTGGTTCCTATAACATATACATAATCACCTTCATTTTTCATCAAAACTAGAACACCTTCCTGACATGTCTTTCACAATACCCTTCTTTATTTACTTGTAAAAGAAATATAAAAAGAGGTGATATTAGTTGATAATTAAGGGTAAACAAGGAAAATATGAAACAAAACTTGATTATACGAATTTTAAAACATGAACATTACTTTTGGAAATCATACGATGTATAACTTTTATCAAAATAAAGAGTGATAAAATAAATCCTGGAAGTTCATAAGAAATAAATCATAAAGGAACATGAATGACAAGAAGCTAACTTTGGAATAAGAAATGTATTTTTTGAAAACACATATGCACAGAAAATCATTTCAATAATATCCAAGACTCACTTTCCAAGACCATTATAGTGGAAGATATCATATACTAAACCGAGTTCACTCTTCGTTCTAGCCTGATATTACTAAACCAGATTTACTTGCCATTGCAGCCCAAAATTTATAAACTAGATTAACTTTTCAATCAATTATTCCATATCTCATGAGATAAAAATCATTACCCAATGAATTGGAGGGATATATAGTTCCCACATGTATCAAAATTAAATCATTATTATGTGTTCACAAAAAACATAAATCATTCACCATAGCATAACCTAAGGAATAAAATGAGTTTCTTAAATATCATTCCATCATAAGATAATACATGTAAAAAAATGAATTTCATTAATATCATTGCATAAATAAAAACAATAAAAACATATGAATAATATGGATAATATATGTGAAACATAACCTTATAAAATAATTCAATATTATTTTTAAAATATTTTTGATTAAACACATGAAATTAATTTTTGAGAAAAATATCATTTCCTTTTCAAAATCATTTTCTTTTTTCAAAATTCCACATTATTTTAATTTTAAAAAAAAATATTTGAAAATAAAGTTGAAATGTTGTAATGTAGCCTTCCTATAAATGTACTGTTATAGAAGTTTAAAAATCCAATAATTATATATAAGTTAAACTAAAACATGATTATCATATATTTGTCAGAAAATCTAAAAGTACCTAGTATAAAAAAAAGAAATATTCATTCCAAACCATGTAGTAAAGTTACAAAAATGGGTAAAAATGACTTTAAAAATCCATATGAGAATTAGTAAAACATTTTATGAAAGCACTTTTAGAAAAAAAGAACATGGATGATAAATATACCCCATTAAATACTTTTTTATAAACAATCTTGGATAACAATGAGATTAAAAAATTATCCCTTACCTTAGGTTCGATTTGTTTTGTATGTTTACAAACCACCTGTATAATTATTTAAATAATGTCATTGACTTATTTCAGAATCATAGTTGTTTTTATGATATCATATATGATCACATTATCATCCTTTTATTAGTAATATTATTACTCATTCATCAGGTGTTAACTTCTTTATTTTCTTATGCATGTTTTGTTCGATACGTTCTTATTCCTACTCTTAAGAAATTGTTATATAATTTATATGATTATATTAGTATACTATATATCATATTTAGTCATTAAATTTATTTATATATTAATTCTATAATGAATATAATGTAGAATGAATCATACCACATTGTGGAGATGGTTGGCCGTACATATGCATGAGTGATGATACCATTCCCTTAATTGGGAAATGGTATAGAAGTGGATAGTATATATTTTCTTCCAAAATATAAATCATGTTATAATAATCATATATGGTTATTATTTCCATCATTATATCCATCGATGTAAGATGGTGGAGAAGAATAGATTACACCATAGCCTGGTGACGGTAATCCTTACGTACGAACATGTGGAGATTTTGTTTTTTATAGGATGGAAAGAATTTATAATATGATTGTTCCATAATCATAATTAAATATAAATACATAATTTATATTGGAGTTATTAATTTATAATATATCTACTCATGTATAGGATGTAGAATAAGAATGAATTTTGAAATAATCAGTAGAGGATACTACATCTTGTTCGACGAGCTCCCCCTAGATAACCTCATAAAGAACTATAGTTGGCCTTTTGAGAATACAACAACCTATATAATGTGACTATTAATGTGTATAAGGGAAATGGTTTGGGTAAGACCGATATTGAATGCTCAAAGTAACGTTTGACGGCACTGATGGTCGGATCTACGGGTGTAAGACCGGTCTTCACCGGCCTACTCTCCGGAGCGCTCTGGGTCCTTCTCGATTGTGCGTCGACGTTGTTCGACCCTGTTTGTTGACATCGATGAGGAGCGCTTGTTTTGGGCTCCTGAGATTTTCGTATGTTTGTGATGACGGTGGTCGGATGGTGCTGCGAATTGGTGTTGTATTGACGCCGGAGGAGGTCTCGCCGGTGACGATGGATGGTGATGTTGATGGGTGTGCTGGTTGGGTGCGTATCGAGGGTGTGAGAGATTCGAGGCATTGAAAGGTGTGCGGTGACGGCGTGTGGATCGAGGACAGCTGTATGGGTAATTGGTTTTGAAATTTGAATTTGTATTTGCACTGTATGATGCGGAGTGGTCTTTGGTTGCTGTGTCATGTTGTAAGGGGTACCGGCAACCCTTAAACCGGTTGTTTTTTCTCTTTTTTTCCTTTAATAAATTTGCGGGACCAGGCTTACGCCTAGTTCAGAATTTCCTGGTATATTTTGGAAAAATATACAAAAAATGTTATATTTATTAAAAAATTCACGTGACATCTTTAACATCACTTTAAATAAAATATTATAAGTGTCATAATCATTTCCATAGGGATTAAAACTGTCAATAAATCGACCATTTGATTATTATGATCAGGATATTCAGTAAAAATAATATTTTTTCTTGTTTTTTGGTCTTGTAATGGTTATTTTATTTTAAATTAAATATATTTTATTGATTTTTAATGAATTTAATAGATTTTTATCATTATTATATAATCCATTAAGGTAATTAGTTAATCTCTAACAATTATATAAAAATTACTATTATGTAGAAAGTTTTGTTATATTTTTGTAGAATTTTTATTATAAAAGTTTTATCATGTTTATCACTATATTAAAATTATTATACTTCTAAGAAATAAGGGGGTCACATTTTGTCCCTTTCATGTCACATTCTTTTATTTTAATAATATTTATATGATTTTCCTCAAAATATTTCCATTAAATGATTAAATTCCAATACAGAGGTGTTAAGGGTCTATTTTTACTCAAATAAAAGTATTTTACTAAGTTTTAGGGCAATTTTATTTTCCATATCATATTAATTTGTTACCTATATTATCATATTTACCTTTAACTACGTTAAATAAAAATTACCATTTTTACTTTTCATAAAATCCCAAATAATAAAGTCACATAATAAAATAATTTGGACCCAATAATAAAAATATGGAATCTATTTTGAAAAATTTAAAACCTTGAAGTCATAATAATTGAATTAAAATTAATCCCACTGAGGGAATGAGAAATCAGGTTTGTAAAATGTAAAAACCCTCAAAAGATTAACATGTAGTTATATCAATTTTCAATGTGAAATTTCTCCCAATGACCAAAAATATATTAAATTATAAAAATATAATCTAATTATACACCAAAAGAAAATTAATGTATAATATAATATCATTTATAAATTATATGAAAAAACAGTTATGAATTAAAATGCAGTATTTTACACAGTTCATTAAATTTTGTAAGTTATCAGAAACATACCCAAAATTTATCAAAAATAAATTTTTATGTCCCAATTCCAATGAATAATTTTAATTTTTAAAATATAATATAATAATGTTTCAAAAACAATATTTCAAATGGGTGAACCATCAAAAGGCGAGAAAATTGAATTTTTTGAAAAATAAATGTTTCATCTGAAAAATATATTTTGTTCTTATATCATGTATAGAAAAAATATAAGATGAATTTTAAAAATTATATTGAATTTATTAAAATTATATTTCATTAATAAAATCCATTAAAAGTGATTTTCTTATGTTATTGACTCGATTAAACTCAGTATTGTGTTAAATGGGTGATATCCAAATAAATAGAAATTCTATGTAACACAAGAAAAGCATAGTGTTTCATATAAATATAAATAATAGAGTGTTTCATATTGCAGAATATAACCTTGGTGTATCATAAAACAAAAGAAATCAAAATTTTTTTAAAATAATATCTCATAAAAATCTCAAGGTGTTACATTCCACAGTCCTTAAAATAAAATTTTCCCTCAAAATTCATTGGGGTTATAAAACTTTAGAAAAACATATATAAAAAAGACCAAAATATTCCTCATAAAAAGTAATATATGGAAAATAATAGTTACCCCAATTAATTCAAAACTATTTCTCTATGTAGGACAATATAGGTGAATATTGGGCATGAATAGAAAGCCTAAATATTCATAAAGATCAATGATCACATGAAAGTTGGTGATCCAATTAAAGTTAACATTCAGAAAACCATACACTAAAGAAGCCTGGAAGAGGTCATTGATGTAATAAAAAATGAGTATAATAAGAAACTCTTTTACATCATGATCTCTTTTCATAATGTTGAAGAAATTTCATGTGAAGATATACTTACTTTATTTTAGTAAATCTCACCATTCGTCGTACCTTGAAAACTTTTCCACTGAATCTCATATTCAAATAAATGAAGTTGAATTTTCCATTCCTTAAGTGTTATAAGATGACCTAATCCATAAATTTAAATATAGGTCATTACATATGTCTTTAGAACTACAAAAATTTAGAACTAGTTATCAAATATGCATAAGTTTACCTATTTTTACAAAATAATTTAATCTAAAAAACTTCATCCAGAGTTTCACTTTTAATATCAATAAAAATATAACATTATAATAGTTTTAAAAGATAAAAATAAAAACATTAGAATGAGGTACACTAACTAGGCTTAACATTTATCCCCCAAATATCATAATGTATCTCTTGTTGTTCCATTAAAAACATGTGAACACCTTCATCATATATTCTCTTGAGTCATGGTAATAACCTAAATTACCATATTTAATTGTTGAAAAAATGAAATTTTCCTTATTACAAAACTTATTGGATATATTCCTTTACTCCCTAAAATCTATGTTTTTCATCCATGATAGCAAAACCCAATTTAAAAATAATCCATTATTAGTTTCCAAGAAATTGGTATAATCTAATTAACTTAGTAAAATCTAACATATCATTATCCAAACATCATTATCTTATCACCTTACCCTTAAATCAAATTTCATGGTCTATAGAATTCTTCAATATATTCGTTCCAATCGATAATGAAAAACTTATACCGAAAACAAATATATATTTCATGATTTGTATAATATATTCTTTGAATTCCAAAACATTTACTCCTAAATAATCCAACACTATTTTTAACCGATATCATAGGATCCATCATCATAGTATTTACTAAAATATAAATCATGTCTTAAGGTTCCTCAACCTTAATATAACAAAGATTCTTAGGTTTAATGTAAGAAATAATGCTTAAATATTCTATAATATCACATGTTGTTTACAATTTCTTTATACTCAGTACTATAACCAATACTTGTGCCACATTTGGTATTCTATTCATGAGATATCCACTTAGGAATTTCTTTTCACAATACCCATACATTCCATATCCTAAAAATTCAATATTAACCATGTTCTATCATGTTTTTTCTATTGATTAAGATCAGAAATCATTGTGTGAGAAACAATTATAATAGATTAAAATCACATAACTAATGGAAATTACTTATAATATTTCAATCCATGCCTTTTTAGGGTTAATCCTAGGTTATTACATGTTGTTACCAAAATTATATTATTGTAACATATAGTTTGACTTATCCTTAGGGAAATACCATTACATATCCATATAAATATATCTATGGATATCACTAAAGTTTTCGCATCCTTGTTCCAAAGGATAATTAAACCTTAACTCTAATTCCTACTAGAAAAACTCAAGCTTGACGTATGTGGACATTGCATTAATTTTTTTTGAATACATAATACATTAAACAAATTTTTTTATAAATAAAATATTAGTTTTGTGTCTTTGGAAACTGAGAAACCAAAACAACTGGTTCCTAAAACATATACATTGTCACCTTCTTTTTTCTTCAAAACTAAAACCCCGTTTTGAATCATCTTACTGAATACCCTTCTTCATATAATGGGTAAACGAAAAATAAAAAGAAGATATATCAAATGCTCAGTAATGGTAAACATGGAAAATATCAAATGAAACGTGAATATAAGAATGTAAAAACAAGAACATAACTTTTTAAAATCAAATCATGTATAACATATATCAACTTCATGATTAATGATGTACATTTTGGTAGTTCATAAGATATACATCATAAAGGAACATGATTTATGAAAAAATATATTTCACATAAAACATGTACTTTTGGAAAACACATAAGTATAGAAAATCATTTCCATATTATCCAAGGCTCATTTACCAGACCATCATGGTGAAAAAAGTATTATACTAAACCATGTTCACTCTTCATTCTAGCCCTGTATTACTGAAAAAGACTTACATGTCGTTTCAGCCCTATATTACTGAACAATAATTACTTGTCATTAAGTCATGGATATATCATGAGATATAAATCATTACCCAATGAGTGGAGGGAGATATAGTCCCCAACCATATTATAATGAAATTATTCTTATTTGTTCCCAAAAAACATATTTAATTCATCATAACATAACCTAAGGAATACAATGAGTTTCTTAAAAACCATTCCATCATAAGATAATCCATGTAAAAAAAATGTATTTTATAATTATAATTCTATAAGTAAAAACAATCAAACCCTAATAATAACAAGTATAGTATACATGAAACATAAACTTATAAAAAAATTCTATCTTATATGGAAAATAATTTTGATTAAACTAATGAAATTAATTCATGAGAAAAATATCATTTCTTCGTCAATTTTTTTTATCAAAATGCCACACAATTTTAAATGAAAATAATTTCTTTAAAAATTACTTTGAGATAATGTAAAGGAATCTTCCCAGAAATAAAATGTTACGAAAGCATTAAAATTTATTCATTCTGTATAAGTTAAAATAAAATATGCTTCTAGTACTTTTTTCAGAAAATCTAAAAGTACCTCATATAAAAAAGAAGAAATATTCCTTCCAAACCATTTAGTAAAATAAAAAATTGTATAAAAATGAAACATCCATAAGATAATTAGTAAAAAAAATTATAAAATTAATTTTATAAAACATGAACATGGATGATAAAACCCCATTAAATACTTGTATATAAAAAATATTGGATAATAATGAGATTGAGAAATTATCCCTTAACTTTGGTCCAATTTATTTTCTGTATATCAAAATCTTCTAGATAATTATTTAAATAAGTCCATTAAATTATTTAAGAATCATAGTCATTTTTATGATATCATATACGATCATATTATCATTAGTTTGTTAGTAACATTATTACATGTCCATCTGGTTCTAACTTCATTATTTTCTGATGCTTGTCTTGTGGGATAAGTTATTATTACTATTATTAGGTTATATTTATATAATTTAAATAATGATATTAGTATATTATATATCTTATTTAATCATTAAGTTTACTTATATCATCTTTTTTTAATGAATATCATGTAGAATGAATCATATCACATAGTGGAGATAGTAGGTCGTATGTTGGCACGAGTGAAAATATCATTCCGTTAATTGGAAAATGGTATGGAAGTGGATGGTATATATTTTGTTCTATAATCCATATCATGTTATAATAATCATATATAGTTATTATTTACATCATTATATCCATCCATGTAAGATGGTGGCGAGAAACAGATTACACAAAGATGTGGAGACAGTAAGCTATACTGACGAATGCGTGGTGATTTTGTTTTTCATTAGATGGATAGAAGGTAGAATGTTATTGTTCAATAATAACAATTACATACAAATATATAATTTATACTTAATATATTAATTTATAATGGGAAAAATATTGCATATAAAGTATAAGAATAAATAGGATTGAAAGAATCAGTAGAGGATATTACATATACTTCGACTAGCTCCCTTTAGATCACGTCATAAAGAACTATAATTGGCCTTTTGAGAATAAAATAAACTAAATAATTTAAATTGGAATGTTTATAAGGTAAATTGGGAGGGGATGACTAATCTTGAATGATCAATGTGAAGTTAAGAGGTCAGGGGGAGGTTCCCTTTTATAATTGAGGTGGGACCACTTTTGGAAACTCCAAAATATTAATTTATAATAAACTCAAACCATGTTAAAAAACCATTGAAATGTCTTTATTTAAAATATTAGATGAGATAAGTATAAGGCCCCATCCTTAAACCTTACTTAATCTTGAGTTATTAAAAGATTACACATTGAGGATCTTTTCAGGTTTAGAGTTTTAGAGAATTAGATCATGAAACTTGCATTACATTCCACATTTAAACAAAGTGGTTACATAAAAGTCAGTATTCATTCTTCCCTTAAACGGAAACATATTTAAAATAAAACATGGATTCTTTCTTGACACATCCTTGACACTATCATCACATCATGTACCCTTCCCTTGACCTGTGAAAAACATTTCAAAAACTTGGGATGAGCATAAAAAGCTCAGTAAGGGATATATAGATATGGAAAGGAAACATGAGTACATGTATACATAAGAATGAAATCATACTTTACCCATAAAACATAGGCATATCAAATCATGAATAAATCATAGAAATCATAAGACATAAAGGTAACTTGAGGCATTCATAACATTCTTACGTGGGGAGTAACCCTCTTGGTTACGTTTGGAATACCCATCACATTATATTCCCTAAATCTCTTCGGAGAAACCGTAACGTTTCACTCCTTCACGTTACCCAATGCATTGGAGAGCTATAACCGGCTCACCCACCATTAGTTTATCACGGAACCACCCGCCTTCATAATAATGCCCAAGAACCATAACATAATCATATCACATAAAACATGCATAAAGGAAACATAACTTTTCCACATTTCAATCACGAGATATCAATACAACACATTGATATAATAAAAACATTATGAAAACCATTTTCAATACCAAAGTAAAACATGGTATTTATTTTTCGTTTTTAAAAAAAGGTATGGCTTGTAGAGGAAGTCGAAACTCAAATAACGGTCACGACGGCAGAGAAGTCGTTGTCGCCGCATACGTACGACAAAAACATTCCCTTTTGTCATTTAGTAAACGCTTCGTATAAAAAAGATTCCTTTTGTATAAACGTAAAACTCAAAGGGGTTTATACATCGTATAAAAGAAAGTTGTATAAAATAAAATATGCCTCAATGAAAGGAGATTGAGACGAAGTCCCATACCACCTTGAAGCTTAAAATTTTAAACCATTAATATCCATATAAATAAATCCTTAAAACCATTTTGAAAACATGGATATTAATAAGAACAAATAATTAAAACATTTAAAACGACATTTTGGTTAAAGGGGTTTTACCAAAATTAGAGACAACTGAATACAATAATTGAGGAATAACATTTATTCATAACTTTATAATATCATGAGAATAAATGGATTCATGATATAATACTCCAAAGGACATTATATACACCATATAAGAGTGAATTGGTGCATATCAACAATGAACCCTCAATAGAAATGTCAAATGTGATGAAATCCCTTATAAAGGAGGTATCCTTAAATTAAGGACAAATCAATCTCAAAAATATGTGTGAAAAATATAAATACACCCAATATAAGTGGATATTAAGTGTAAAACAATAAAAGGTCATTCACACATATTCAATGGATGACATATTCAATGACTACATGTTGAACCCAAAGAAATCGAAATTGGGTTAAAAAGTTCCTTTGACAGCCTAACGGCATCACATAAAAATGAGTTGATGAGAGATAAAAAGTGTATCTCATCACTTGGACATAAAATTTACATCAATAAGGATATATGAGAAAATATCCCAACATAACAATATGTAAATTAAAATACCCAACAAAAGAAGTCTTTTAAAAAAAGAGGAGGGTGAAAGGTTCCCTTACCGACTTGGGTATCTTTCAAAACATACACCCCATGAAAGAAGGACAATAGATCATTGATGTAAATACTCATAAACGAAATATATTACACAAAGAGTAGAATAATTGGCAGTACATACACCACTCAATGGAATTTGTGGCAAATGTAGCATAAATCTCATGGGAATAAAAGTGAGATGAAAAATCCCTTACAAAAACTTGGCAGCCTAACAGCGCCACATAAAACTTCCGAATATGGATTGATGAGATCAAATAGGGTATCTCATCACATTACAATAAAATTTACAGAAAGAGGAATATAAAATAACATCCCCCAACATTACAAAGAGGAGCCTAAAAGAAGTGACATAAAAGAGAGCACTTAAAATGAAAGAGAGAGGTTAGATCTCTTACGAAAGTTCGACAGCCTAACAGCGCCACTCAAAACATCAAAAATGGATTGATGAGAGAGAATAAGGTCTCTCCTCACATGAAAATAAAAATTACAGTAGGAGTAATATAAAAGAACATCCCAATCATAATAAAGATGATCTTAAAAGAAATGACATAAAAAAGTGTACTTAAAAAGAAAGAGAGTTGTAGGATCTCTTACCTCGGGTCCGACTTGACTCGATCGTTCTTTAATCTCCTGAATAATAAACTTGAGTTAATTTATACTTCCTTAAGAACATTTTTCAAGTTCATTATTCCTTTTATATCACTTATTGCCATGTCATAAACATTATGTAATCATTTAAGTTAATAATATTTGTTTTGCCGATGTTTGGTTCCTAAGTCGAAAGTGGAATTCTTACAATTACATGTTGTTCGTGTGGCCAAATGTTTATTATATCCAGAATTGTATTCATGATGTAGATATCATATATTTAATATATATCCAGTACATTTATTAATTTATAACGTTACATAATCATTTAGAGGTAAGAAATGAAATGCACCGTTCATGGAGACGGTAAGCCGTACATACACATGAACGCTACTTTCATTTCTATTTTGTATTTTATATAATGGAATAATAATTATATAAAGGTATATTATAATTCCAGTATAATATCATATATAATATCATAGTTCCATCCTTTATACGTCCCACACATGGTATTAACGAATCACATCACTTTGAGGGGGCGGTAGTCCGCATTTCCTAAAATGAAGATATCGCGTATACCCATAATGGAAGCCATAAAGGTAAGACACAAATGAAAAATACAGAAGAATAAGTAAAACATAAAAATATTATATATCATATATAAAAATAGTGACATCATAATGGCCACCTTTGAAGGTGTTAAAAGAATGTTGAACAATCATCATTTCGGGAGGCAGAAATTCGCCATCCACGGAAACCATATGTTCTTTAACCATTTGATGTAGTTGTGTGAGAGTGTAGCTCGAATAAATATTATAACAACATCCTAGTATATTGAAGATACTGGTGTTGTTACAAAAGAAATAAATAAAAAGAGTTTAGGGGGTTGGAGAATCAAAATAAAACAAATGAACATGAGAGAATGAATTACCTTAAAAAGTGTAACTCCTTTTGATTTGAGCCTAAAGGCTTCCTTTGAAAGGATTTTGCACAAAGGGAATACTCTAGGATGAGGAGAGGTATGTGGAGAGAGTAAATGGGCAGGGGTTGGCAGAGCCAAAGGCTTGAGGAGTGTGTGAAATGAGGTAGAGGTGGGGGCCTTTTATAAGAGGAGAGGAGGGGCACTTTTGGAAAGTAAAGAAATATTACTTTATTTGAAAATGTGTTTCGGTTTCAAAAGGTCCCAAATTGATATAATTCGTGGATAAGGTGATAAGGCTTCGAAATACACTCATCCAATAATTTTTGGACATGTGTAGTTCATAGATGTTACATTATCTTTCCATTTTATTTAAATCGTCAAATAATGATGTCATCACTGCATCATTATTATGTCATAAATAATTTAATTTATTTAACGTCTACAAATTATAAAAAAACTACTATGATGTAGGAAATATTTTTATCTTTCCAATTAATATTTATAATAAAAAATATGACTTTTATAACCCCACTTAAAAATTGTTTTAGTAAAACATGTCATGTTTGTGTCAATTTTACTTTTACATTAAATAAAATGTCATTTATGTCATTTCCCAACCAATGTGGATCCATGGGGTCCCCAAGTTGACCCATGGATTTTCTTGGTCGGCCATGATACAACCAATGAGGGTAAGACATGTGTCTAGGTCATTTTATTTTATTAAAGCATTATTTATACCTTAAACTACCCTAATTACCTCTAATCGCGATTAAAAACTTAATAAGTTACTATTCACCAAAATATTATTTTTATCCCATTGAACCACATTTTACTTCTTAATGACAACCATGTATGTAGGATTTTTTAAATTCAAAACACAACGATGGCAAAATTTCATTTAAACAGAAAATCAGTTTTTATAAGTACCACTTAGTGGTTTCACTATTCATCAAAAATTGAAGTTTTTCAGAAAAATCCCAAAACTTTACCCTAAGCTATATTTGATATTCCGAATTCAAAAATGAAGTCCGTTTTAAAAAATTCAAAACATATTAGTCACATTATTTAATTTATTAATTAATTCCCGCTGTCAGAGAAAATAGCGTGTTTTTATAAAACAATAAGTATCAAAAGATTGACACTAGTTTAAGTCTGATTTCAAAGTGAAATTAATTCCAACGACCAATATTGGATTTAATGGTAAAAATATTTTATAATTTCACTTTAAAACCAATTAAAAATATTATCTAATCATATAAATAAATTATATTAAAAAGAGGTTTTCAATTAAAACACAACATTTACACTATTCATTAAAAAAAATGAACTTTATCGGAAAGATACCAAAAATTTACACACAGTAAATTTTGATGTCCCTATTCTTAGTAAGAGTTTTATTTGGTCCAAAATAATGTTTAAGAGTGAACAAAACTATATTTAATGATGGTTCAACATCAAAAGGTGATAAGTGAACCTTTAGTGAAAACTAGGGCATATACGCCTAAAATTGAATTCTTTCCGTATTTTAAGCCTTTATCTTTTATTGGATAAATGTAAAAACATTTAAAAACATATATAATCATATTTTAGTTATTTCTATCCATTCCCTCCATTACAACGGCTACATGTTAACTACCATTTAAAATAATATTATTTTATTATTACAGTGCAACGTAAGATTCCCAAGGGACTCGTTGTTGCGTGTTGGGTACGCCATCGAGCATAGCGTCCCCTTTATAGTCATATTAATATTTTATTCACAAATATGGATAAATATGAAAATTTCATATACCTTATTTACCTGGGGTGTTACATCCTTCCCCCCTTTTGGGAATTCTGTCCTCGCAATTTTTAAAATTGCGCTTGGAAACATCCTTGAACGTCCCACATCGGAACAAGAGTCGGTAAAACAATCACTTTAAAATAAAGAAAGATAAGCACAGAGGTCACCCGAGTTAACCCATACTAGGATTCTAAGTATGAAAATATGGACATGGAGGAGAAAACATAGGGTCATGTTCCGATGGAGAGTGATAGAAAACATGTTTAGGAGAAAGTTAACCACGCGAAAATCACAAACTTGTGATGGGTTAAACGGTATTCGATTCCCCAGTAGGAAAAGTTAATACACAACATTTTTCTTTTAAGTTGCTTTTTATTGAGGAATTTATTCATAAGGAAACATAATCACTTATCATGTTGACTATCCACTTTTACTAGATTCCTTAGTCAAACTGATATTTTTTTCCAAAAGACGAGTATTTAGGGAGACTTGTTCACATTAAGAGTACTATAATAAACTTCTAGAGAATCACCTAATCCACAAAAGAGAACTATATACTTCCCATGTCATTAGACTTTAACCAAAACCAAAACCAAAAAGGTTAGTACAAGGTTAGATAATCCAGAAAAAGATAACCCTTTATAAAAAGAAAATCTATTCTTAATATCCAAAATTTGTCCAACAAAACCCAAAGTTCAACGAGAACCATCCGATAAACAATTTTTCCATAAAATTCCTCAAATTAAACCAATATAAGATTGAAACCCAAATATTTGAAGGATTTAGTCACATAGTCTTCCCAATTAAATCATAACATTTATCTCCAAACAACATCAGTTGCTCCTAAAGTCTCGTATTGAAAAGTAATTCACCTAATCACATATCCTCCATGATAGGTTAAACATTTTCACAAATAACCCAAAATCAACTTACTCTTAATTCATAAAATCATATAACTAGAAAGAATCAGTCAAAATAACCAGGGACTTCACGTAGTCCAGTGGTAGGCGATAAATACCAGTCGCACATTGGTTGTGGGTTTGATTCCCGTAGCTTTGTCCGACGCAACGGGATGTCACACGGTCTGCGTGTAGTCCTTTTTCCAAAACTATATAATTCTTAAAACATTCCCCAAAATGAGAAAAAAATCTTCAAGAATAATCATAACATATTTTAACCTCACGTTTATCTCATTCCTTTCATTTTCCATCATATCATAGAGTAACCCATAATTACCTAAAAATTAAGTATCATATAAACCCTAATGGTTACCTTAATAATTATTACCTGAATTTCCACATCGAGTTGGCCATCTCGTACATGATGCATTAGAGAACTCACCAAGGTTGAAGTGGTTGATCATGAATCCTTGATATTTGGTTTAGAACAACCACGAGTTTCCTCATTGAATCCTCCATTTTATCTAGTATCTTAATCAGAGAACCACCATAGTTTCCTTCAAACCTGTTGTCTCTTTGGTGCCTGCTAGATCCATCCATTCACTAAAAATTGAAATGTCAGTGTGAGTATATCAAGAAAACCATCATGTACTAATGAGGAAGGTAAACACTAAGATACACTTACTCATTCACTTTATCTAAAACTAGGACTCTTTCTGAAATCCTAACCATTATGGTAATGTCACTTATGCTTAAAGAATACCCTAACCTCTAAAGTTATCTAAACCGACCTTTGATACCAACTATAAGGCCCCAGCCTTAAACCTTACTTAATCTTGAGTTATTACAAGATTACACATTGAGGATCTTTTCAGGTTTAGAGTTTTAGAGAATTAGATCATGAAACTTGCATTACATTCCACATTTAAACAAAGTGGTTACATAAAAGTCAGTATTCATTCTTCCCATCAACGGAAACATATTTAAAATAAAACATGGATTCTTTCTTGAAACATCCTTGACACTATCATCACATCATGTACCCTTCCCTTGACCTGTGAAAAACATTTCAAAAACTTGGGATGAGCATAAAAAGCTCAGTAAGGGATATATAGATATGGAAAGGAAACATGAGTACATGTATACATAAGAATGAAATCATACTTTACCCATAAAACATAGGCATATCAAATCATGAATAAATCATAGAAATCATAAGAAATAAAGGTAACTTGAGGCATTCATAACATTCTTACGTGGGGAGTAACCCTCTTGGTTACGTTTGGAATACCCATCACAGTATATTCCCTAAATCTCTTCGGAGAAACCTTAACGTTTCACTCATTCGCGTTACCCAATGAATTGGAGAGCTATAACAGGCTCACCCGCCCTTAGTTTATCACAGAACCACCCGTCTTCATAATAATTCCCAAGAACCATAACATAATCATATCACATAAAACATGCATAAAGGAAACATAACTTTTCCACATTTCAATCACGAGATATCAATACAACACATTGATATAATAAAAACATTATGAAAACCATTTTCAATACCAAAGTAAAACATGGTATTTATTTTTCGTTTTTAAAAAAAGGTATGGCTTGTAGAGGAAGCCGAAACTCAAATAATGGTCACGACGGCGGAGAAGTCTTTTTCGCCGCATACGTACGACAAAAACATTCCCTTTTGTCATTTAGTAAATGCTTCGTATAAAAAAGATTCCATTTGAATAAACGTAAAAGTCAAAGGGGTTTATACACTGTATAAAAGAAAGTTGTATAAAATAAAATATGCCTCAATAAAAGGAGATTGAGACGAAGTCCCATACCACCTTGAAGCTTAAAATTTTAAACCATTAATATCCCTATAAATAAATCCTTAAAACCATTTTGAAAACATGGATATTAATAAGAACAAATAATTAAAACATTTAAAATGACATTTTGGTTAAAGGGGTTTTACCAAAATTAGAGACAATTGAATACAATAATTGAGGAATAAAATTTAGTCATAAATTTATAATATCATGAGAATAAATGGATTCCTAATATAATACTCCAAAGGACAGTATATACACCATATAAGAGTGAATTGGTGCATATCAACAATGAACCCTCAATAGAAATGTCAAATGTGATGAAATCCCTTATAAAGAAGGTATCCTTAAATTAAGGACAAATCAATCTCAAAAATATGTGTGACAAATATAAATACACCCAATATATGTGGATATTAAGTGTAAAACAATAAAAGGTCATTCACACATATTCAATGGATGACATATTCAATGACTACATGTTGAACCCAAAGAAATCGGAATTGGGTTAAAAAGTTCCCTTGACAGCCTAACAGCATCACATCAAAATGAGTTGATGAGGGATAAAAAGTGTATCTCATCACTTGGACATAAAATTTACATCAATAAGGATATATGAGAAAATATCCCAACATAACAATATGTAAATTAAAATACCCAACAAAAGAAGTCTTTTAAAAAAAGAGGAGGGTGAAAAGTTCCCTTACCGACTTGGGTATCTTTCAAAACACACACCCCATGAAAGAAGGACAATAGATCATTGATGTAAATACTCATAAACGAAATATATTACACAACGAGTAGAATAATTGGCAGTACATACACCAATCAATGGAATTTGTGGCAAATGTAGCATAAATCTCATGGGAATAAAAGTGAGATGAAAAATCCCTTACAAAAACTTGGCAGCCTAACAACGCCATATAAAACTTCCGAATATGGATTGATGAGATCAAATAGGGTATCTCATCACATTAAAATAAAATTTACAGAAAGAGGAATATAAAATAACATCCCCCAACATTACAAAGAGGAGCCTAAAAGAAGTGACATAAAAGAGAGCTCTTAAAAAGAAAGAGAGAGGTTAGATCTCTTAAGAAAGTTCGGCAGCCTAACGACGCCACTCAAAACTTCAAAAATGGATTGATGAGATAGAATAGGGTCTCTCATCATATGAAAATAAAAATTACAGTAGGAGTAATATAAAAGAACATCCCAATCATAAGAAAGATGATCTTAAAAGAAATGACATAAAAAAGTGTACTTAAAAAGAAAGAGAGTTGTAGGATCACTTACCTCGGGTCCGACTTGACTCGATCTTTCTTTAATCTCCTGAATAATAAACTTGAGTTAATTTATACTTCCTTAAGAACATTTTTCAAGTTAATTATTCCTTTTATATCACTTATTACCATGTCATAAACATTATGTAATCATTTAAGTTAATAATATTTGTTTTGCCGATGTTTGGTTCCTAAGTCGAAAGTGGACTTCTTACAATTACATGTTGTTCGTGTGGCCAAATGTTTATTATATACAGAATTGTATTCATGATGTAGATATCATATATTTCATATATATCCAGTACATTCATTAATTTATAACGTTACATAATCATTTAGAGGTAAGAAATGAAATGAACCGTTCATGGAGACGGTAAGCCGTACGTACGCATGAACGCTACTTTCATTTCTATTTTGTATTTTATATAATGGAATAATAATGATATAACGGTATATAATAATTCCAGTATAATATCATATATAATATCATAGTTCCATCCTTTATACGTCCCAGATATGGTATTAACGAACCACATCACTTTGAGGGGTTGGTAGCCCGCACATCCTAAAATGAAGATATCGCGTATACCCATAATGGAAGCCATAAAGGTAAGACACAAATGAAAAATACAAAAGCATAAGAAAAACCTAAACATATTATATATCATATATAAAAATAGTGACATCATAATGGCCACCTTTGAAGGTGTTAAAAGAATGTTGAACAATCATCGTTTCGGGAGGCAGAAATTCGCCATCCACGGAAACCGTATGTTCTTTAACCATTTGATGTAGTTGTGTGAGAGTGTAGTTCGAATAAATCTTATAACAAAATCCTAGTATATTGAAGATACTGGTTTTGATACAAAATAAATAAATAAAAAGAGTTTAGGGGGTTGGAGAAGCAAAATAAAACAAATGAACATGAGAGAATGAATTACCTTTAAAAGTGTAACTCCTTTTGATTTGAGCCTAAAGGCTTCCTTTGAAAGGATTCTTCCCAAAGGGAATACTCTAGGATGAGTAGAGGGATGTGGAGCGAGTAAATGGACAGGGGTTAGACGAGCCAAAGGCTTGAGGAGTGTGTGAAATGAGGTAGAGGTGGGGGCCTTTTATAAGAGAAGAGGAGGGGCACTTTTGGAAAGTAAAGAAATATTACTTTATTTGAAAATGTGTTTCAGTTTCAAAAGGTCCCACATTGATATAATTCGTGGATAAGGTGATAAGTCTTCTAAATCTACTCATCCAATAAGTTTTGGACATGTGTAGTTCATAGATTTTACATTATCATTCCATTTTATTTAAATCGTCAAATAATGATGTCATCGCAACATCATTATTATGTCATATATAATTTAATTTATTTAACATATAAAAATTATAAAAAAAATACTATGATGTAGGAAATCTTTTTATCTTTCCAATGAATATTTATAATCAAAAATATTACTTTTATAACCACACCTAAAAATTGTTTTAGTAAAACATGTCATGTTTGTGTCAATTTTACTTTTACATTAAATAAAATGTTATTTATGTCATTTCCCAACCAATGTGGATCCATGGGGTCCCCAAGTTGACCCATGGATTGTCTTGGTCGGCCATGATACAACCAATGAGGGTAAGACATGTGTCTAGGTCATTTTATTTTATTAAAGCATTATTTATACCTTAAACTACCCTAATTACCACTAATTGCGATTAAAAACTTAATAAGTTACTATTCACCAAAATATTATTTTTATCCCATTGAACCACATTTTACTTCTTAATGAGAACCATGTATGTCGGATTTTTGAAATTCAAAACACAATGATGGCAAAATTTCATTTAAACAGAAAATCAGTTCTTATAAGTACCACTTAGTGGTTTCACTATTCATCAAAAATTGAAGTTTTTCAGAAAAATCCCAAAAAATTACCCTAAGCTATATTTGATATTATGAATTCAAAAATGAAGTCCGTTTTACAAAATTCAAAACATATTAGTCATATTATTTAATTTATTAATTAATTCCCGCTGTCAGAGCAAATAGCGTGTTTTTATAAAACAATAAGTATCAAAAGATTGACACTAGTTTAAGTCTGATTTCAAAGTGAAATTAATTCCAACGACCACTATTGGATTTAATGGTAAAAATATTTTCTAATTTCACTTTAAAACCAATTAAAAATATTATCTAATCATATAAATAAATTAGATTAAAAATAGGTTTTGAATTAAAACACAACATTTACACTATTCATTAAAAAAATGAACTTTATCGGATAGATACCAAAAATTTACACAAAGTAAATTTTGATGTCCCGATTCTTAGTAAGAGTTTTATTTGGTCCAAAATAATTTTTAAGAGTGAACAAAACTATATTTAATGATGGTTCAACATCAAAAGGTGATAAGTGAACCTTTAGTGAAAACTAGGGCATATACGCCTAAAATTGAATTCTTTCCGTATTTTAAGCCTTTATCTTTTATTGGATAAATGTAAAAACATTTAAAAACATATATAATCATATTTTAGTTATTTCTATACATTCCCTCCATTACAACTGCTACATGTTAACTACCATTTAAAATAATACTATTTTATTATTAGAGTGCAACGTAAGATTCCCAAGAGACTCGTTGTTGCGTGTTGGGTACTCCATCGAGCATAGCGTCCCCTTTATAGTCATATTAATATTTTATTCACAAATAGGGATAAATATGAAAATGTCATATTCCTTATTTACCTGGGGTGTTACAATAAGTTTGTGATATCATGAACCCATAATTTTTATAGATGTTTCAATTTCATTTGGGGCCTTTTCGTTTTGTTTTACCCTTAATTATTATCCTTTAATTTTAACTAACTTTACAAATTGTTAAATATTAAAATAGTGTATTTTTTACTTATTTGATTCCAATAATACCATAAATGAAACATATAAGAAATTTTAGAGTAAATCATACATATTTTATATTTTATAAATATTTTATATTTTTAAATAATTTAATATATCTTTATTTTAACAAAATATCAATATTGTCAATTTTGACACAATTCATTTAATTTTTTTTAAAATATCATGATAATATTTGAACCTCAATAAAAATATTTTATAATATATATAAGGGGTAAATTTAATCAAGAATATTTTTTGGATATATTAATCATCCCCAATTATATTTATTTTAGTATTTTTAATAACATTAATTTGATATTTCCATTAATAAAATAATTACTACATCCATTTTTTGTAAATATTTAATATAATTATTTGTTGGGAAAAAATACAATATAAAATAATACGATGAAAACTAACTCCTATATATTTCATAAGAATACTTATATATAAATATATATTCTGGAAAACAGAACATAAAAAATGTAATATTTATTAAAACATGAATGTTACATCTTTAACATCACTTTAAATAAAATATTATATGTGTCATAACCATTTCTATATGTCTCCAAATGGAAAATAACTCAACCCTTGGATGACTAGGGTTTTGATATACTCGAAAAATAAGATTTGTTGTTTTTTTGGTCCTTTATTGTTTATTATATTTTTAATTAAATTTATTTTATTGATTGTTCATGAATTGAATAATTTTTTTTTCATCATTGTATAATCCCTTAAGGAAATTATTTAATCTCTAAAAAATCTATATAAATTACGATTATATATATTATTTCATCATATTTCTTGATAATTTTTATTATAATGATTTATTATTTTTATCAATATTTTAAAATTTTTATACTTATAAGAAATATGAGGGTGACATTTTGTCACTTTCATATCAAATTCTTTTATTTTAATAATATTTATATCATTTTCCTATATCAAAGTTGTTAAATGTTTAAATTTGAATAATTAGGTGTTAACGGTCGATTTTTACTCCTGAAATATTTTTTTGTAGGTTTTAGGGTAATTTTATTATCCTTATCATATTAATTTGTTTCCTAAACTACCCAATTTAACTTTAACCATGTTAAATAAAATTTACCTTAGTTACTATTCATAATATCCAAAAAATAAAATTAAATTGTTAACATAATTTGGACCCACTAATTCCAAATATGGAATCCATTTTAAAAAATTGGAAACATAGAATTTTTAGTAATTAAATTAAAAGAAATATCCCTTAGCGAATGAGAAAACATGTTTTTAAAAAGTAAAAACCATATAAATATTAGCACGTAGTTATATTAAATTTCAATGTGAAATTACTTCTAATGGAAAAAATTAGATTAAATTACTAAAAATTAATCTAATTATACACCAAAACAAATAAAAGGAAAATATAACAATATTTATGAATTAGGAAGAATTTTGGTTTTGAATTAAAATATAATATTTTATATTATTTATTAAAATATGGTACTTATTTGAAACATACCAAAAATTTATAGAAAATAATTTATTATGTCCCACTTCTAAGATGGAATTTTATTTTTTCTAAAATAATATAAATTTTTTCTAAAAAATATTTAAAATAGGTGAACCATCAAAAGGAGCTAAAACTTCATTTTCTGAAAAAAACATGTTTTATCCCAAAAATTCATTTTTCTCTTATATTATGTATAAAAAACATATAAGATGAATTTTAAAAGTTATATTGAATTTATTAAAAATATATTTCATTAATAAAATACTTCAAGAGTGATTTATTCTTTTATAGACTCGATTAACCTCAATCTTGTGTGAAATAAGTGATATCCTAATAACTATAAATTCTATTTAACAAAAGACAAGAATAGTGTTGCGTATATCGAAAGGTGAGATAGTGTTGCATACATTACAAAATTACCTTGGTGTAGCATAAAACACAAGAAAAAAATAAATTTTAAAAAATTTATCTCATAAAAATATGGAGGTGTTACATTCTACCATACATAAAATGAATTTTAGCATCAAAATTAATCATATTTATAAAAGGATAAGATAAAACATCGTAAAAAATACTACATATTCATCATAAATATTTAATAGGTGGAAAATAATAGTTACCCAATGTAAATCGTAACTATTTATCTACATATTAGAATATAGGTGAATAATGGGTAAGGATAGAAATAATAATTATTTATAAAGATCAATGATCAAAAGAAAGTTAGTGATCCAAAAAAAGTTAATAATCACAAAACCAAACACTAAAGGCGCGTGAAAGTGGTCATTGAGGTCATAAAAATGATGAAAACAAGACACCATTTTTAATCAAGATCCCTTTTCCTAATGATGAATAATTTGTGTGAGAAGATATACTTACTTAATTTCTGTATAATCTCACCATTGGCCGTACCTTGAATAATTTTCCACATCATCTATTTTTCAATGAAATGAAGTTGAATTTTTCATTCCTAAAGAATTAGAGGATCGTTAAATCTATAAATAAAAATATAGTTCATTTGATATGTCTTCATCCCAAAAAAACATATCACATGTTATAGAATATACATAAGTCCACCTATAGTGAGATAATAATTTAATCTACAAACTTTATCCTGAGTTTAACATTTACTATCCATAAAAATATAACCCTATAATCGTTCTAAAATAATAAAATCAAAACATTATAATAAGGTGCACTAACTCTTCTAAATATTTATCCCCTATATATCATAAGGTGTCTCTTGTTTTTCACATTCCAAACATGTGAACACATTTATCACGAATTCTCTAAAGTCATGGTAGTAACCTGAACCATATTTCATTGTTGAAAATATACATGTTTCCTTATTCTAAAACATATTGGATATATTTCTTATATAGAAAATAGTTGTGTATTTAATACATGATAGTAGAACCCTCTTGAAAAGAAATCCATTATTAGTTCCCAAGAAACCAATATCATCCAATTTACTTAGTCAAATCCCACATATCATTATCCAAACAACATTATCATAAAATTAAAGACATAATAAGGGTTATATTTTCATTAATCATGTGTTCTCAAAATATATCATCGTACCCTTAAATCATTTTTCTAGGTCCTTGGAACTATTAAACATATCCTTTATAATCCATAAAGAAAAAATTAAATTGAAAACACATTTATATTTTATGATTTTTATAACATATCTTTGAAATATATACACCTAACTCATCCAAATTTATTCATATAAAATTACTCATACCCATCATATAAGTCTTTCATAAATTATGAATCATTTATTAAGGTTCGTAAAAATTAATATAACCAATATTCTTAGGATTTATGAAAAGAATTATTCTTGAACATACTATACCTTTCACATATAGTTTAGAATATTTTTATACTCAGCATTATAACCAATACTTATTCCACCTTCACGATTCTCTTCTTGAGATTTCAACATAAGAAATTTTGGTTTATAATACCCATACTTTTCTTATATGAAACATTCAATGTTAACTATGTTCAATATAGTTCCTTCTATTTACTATGACTAGAAAGTAATGTGTGAGAGACCATTATCATAGATGAAAATCACATAATGAAGGGAAGTTACTTATAATACTTATATCTATCACACATTTGGTTTAATCCTAGGTTATTAAAGGTTTTAAAAAAATTCAGGATTGTGAACTGTAGTTACAATTATCCTTAGGTAAATCCCTAGACATATACATAGAAATAAATTTAGAGATCTCACTAAAGCTTTCAAATCATAGTTTCCAAAGGTTAACAATACCTTCACTTAGATTCCAAATATAACAACCCAAGCTTGAAGTATATGGAAATTACATTACATTTTTAGAATAATTAATACATTATACAAACATACACCCAAAGAACATAGTAGTTTAGGGTATTTTGAAACTATGAAACATAAAAAACTACTTCCTAAAACATATACAACATCTCCCGATTTTTCATCAAAACGAGAACCCCTTTAAGAAAAATATTACTTAATACACTTCTTCATATCATGGAAAAAAGAAACATAAGAAGGGGTGAACTCATATGCTCAGTAAGGGTGATAATGGATAATATAGATCAAAGCATGGGAATAAAATGTAAAAACTTAAACATTTCATTTGAAAATTATACCATGTATAAAATATATCAAAATTTTGAGTTATGAAATAAATCTTGGCACTTAATAAGACATAAATTAAGAAGGAACATGAGGATTGAGAAAATTAGTTTGGCATATACAAGGATCATTTACAAGACCATTATAGTAGAAAGAGTCATATACTTAACTAAGTTCACTCTTCGTTCCAGCCCTGGATTGCTGAACAAAATTTACATGACATTCTAGCTCAGCATTACTAAATTATATTTAATTTACATTAAATTTGTGTCTATTTCCTGAGATATAAATCATTACCCAATGAATTATAAGTTGACATAGGTCCCACTATTCTCATAATGAAACCATTCTTATGTGTTCCACAAAAACAAAAATCATTCATCATAGCATAACCCATGGAATAAAATGGGTTTGTTAAACATCATTCCACAATAAGATAATCCATTTTAAAAAAATGTATCTCATAAAACATATTACATAAATAAAAATTCAAAACATAACAATAAAAAAGGATAGTATACTTGAAACATAACCCAATTAAACAATTCCATCATTGATGGAAGATAATTTTGGTTAAACACTTGAAATTATTTCTTGTGGAAAATATCATTTATTCTTTAAAAACATTTTCTTTTTTCAATATGATACAAAATTTTAAAAGAAAATAATTTATTTGAAAATAATAATTAAATAATTTAAAGTAATCATTATGGAAATATAGTGTTATGAAACTATAAACATACATTCATTCCATATAAGTTAAAAGAAAATATGTTTTGTGTATTTTTTTCAGGAAGTAAAAACATACCTCATATAGAAAACGAAAGAAAGATTCCTTCCAAATGATGTTGTAAAAGTAAAAAATGGGTAAAAAACATTAAAAATATAAATGAAAATATTAATATATTCTTTTAAATCACTTTTAGAAAACATGGTCATGGATGATAAATATACCGCATCAAATACTTGCATATAAACAATCTTGGATAATAACGATATTGATAAATTATCCATCACCTTAGGTCAGATTTTCATTGTATGATTACAAACATCCTTTATAATGACTTAAATAATTTATTTGACTTATTTTATAATCATAATCATTTTTATGATATCATATATGATCATATTATCATTCGTTTGTTATTAACATTATTAATCATCCCTTGGGTGCTAACTTCTTTATTTTCTTACACTTGTTTTGTCGGATAAGTTCTTATTACCTCTTCATAGGTTATTGTTATAAAATTTTAAAAATTATATTAGTATAATATATATCATATTTATTAATTCCATTCATATATAGTTTCATTATTTAATGAATATCAGGTAGAACTATTCACATCGTATCGTGGAGACGGTAGGCCGTATGTATACACGAGCGACGATATCATTCCACTAATTGTGAAATGATATGGATGTGGGTGGTATATATTTTGTTCCAAGATCCATATCATGTAATAATAATAATGTATAATTATTAATTAAATCATTATACCCTTCCATGTATGATGTTTCTGTAAAATAGATTACCCCACATCCGGGAGACGGTAAGTCATACGTACACAGATGTGGTGATTTCATTTTTCATATGATAGATAGAAGGTGTAATATGGTTTTTATATAATAATAAAAATATATAAATATATATGTGATACCAAAGTTATTACTTAATAATGGAAACAACTCATGAAGAGGAAGTAAAAGAAGAAAGGCGTTTGAAAGAATTGGGAGAGGATATTAGCAATTATTCAATGAAAACCCTATAGATTACCTCATAATGCACTATAGTTGGTATTTTTAGAAGAACATAACCAATATAATTTTACTAATGAATTTGAGAAGGGAAATGGGTAGGGTATTACTGATATTTAAGTCTCAATGTTAAGTAATGAGGCAAGGGAAGCGGTTCCCTTTTATAATTGAGGTTAGGGCACTTTTGGAAACTCCAAAATATTAATATATAATAGAATGAAACCAAATCCAAAAACCTATAAAATGAAATTATTTCTTATATTATATTATATATGGTTATTATATAATTAAATAATAATTTTTAGATATGTTTTTATTTCATTTTAAACCTTATCGTTTCAGTTTACCCTTCATTATTCTCTTTTAATTTTAACTAAGTTAACAAATTATTCAATATTAAAATAGTGTAATTATTAATTATTTGATGAAAATAAGACCATAAATGGACTGTATAGAAAATTATAGATTAAAAAAAACTTTATATTTTTAAAAATATTTTGGGATTTTTAAAGAATTTAGAAAAACATAAATTTTCACAAAATATCAATATTGCCAATTTTGACACTATTCATTTAATGGATTTTTAAAAATATCAAGATAATATGTGAACCTCGAAAAAAATATTTTATTATATCTATAAGGGGTCAAGGTCATCTATAATTTTTTTTGGATATAATAATTTTTCAACATTATATTTATCTTAGTATTTTTAATAACACTAATTTGATATTTCCATTAATAATATAAATATTACGTCTGTATTGGGTAAATAATTAATATAATTATTTGTTGGGTAAAAATAAAAAATAAAATACTATGATGAATATAACTACACTATTTTGTTATGAATATTTATAGTTAAATATATCTTCTATGGAATGAAAATTTTTAAAATTTATATTTATTAAAACAAGAATGTGACAACTATAACCTGAGTTCCAATAAAATATTGTAATTGTAATAATCATTTTCATATGGCTCCAAGTTGTCTATAACATGACCATTGGATGATTATGGTAGATATATACACTACCGATATTATTTTGTATAGTGTTTTAGTCCTTTAATGGTTATTATCATTATAATTAATTTTATTTCCTTGATTTTTCATGATTTAAATAATTTCTTAATCAATATTCTTTAATCCTTTAAGGTAAATATTAAATCTCTAAAAATTATTAATATATTATCATGATGTATATAATTTCATTATATTACTGTATAATATTTATTATCAATGTTTTATTATGTTTATCACTATATTAAAATTATTATACTCATAAGAAATAAGAGGGTGACATTTAGTCACTTTCATGTCACATTCTTTTAGTTTAATAATATTTATATCAATTTCATGGGAAAAAGAACATTAAATGATTAAATTTAGACATCCGTTTTTTAGGGTCAATTTTTACTCATTAAATAGTATTTTGACTAGTTTTGGTGTAATTTTATTGTCCTTATCACATTAATTTTTACCAAAAATACATGATTTACCTTTAAACGCGTTGAATAAAAATTACCATTATTACTATTCATAATATCCAACATAATTAACCTATTAATATAATTTGGACCCATTTATTCAAAATTTGGAACAAATTTTTCAAAATTTAATCATAGAATTAGTAGTAATTAAATTAAAATTAATTCCATTGATAGAATGAGAAAATAGAATTTTAAAAAGAAAAAACCATCAAAAGATTGATATGTGTTCATATCAAATTTCAATGTGAAATTACTTACAATGACCAAACTTTTATTAAATTATAAAATATTAATATAATTTTTCTTCAAAAAAAATATTATATAAATATAAATAAATAAATTAGACGAAAAAGCAGTTTTGAATTAAAATGCATTATTTTTTACTATTTATTAAAATTTGAAAGTTATCAGAAAAATAACAAAAATTTATTCAAAATAAATTTTGATGTCCCAATTACAAATAATAATTTTATTTTGTAAAATAAAATATAAAAATGTGTTATAAACTGGATATAAAATGGGTGCACCATCTAAAGGAGGCAAAACAACATTTTTTGAAAAATACATATTTTTTCTGAAAAATTGATTTTGTTCTTATATAATGTAAATAAAACATATAAGATGAATCTTAAACATTATATAGAATGTATTATTAGTATTTTTAATTAATAAAATCCATAAATAGTGATTTTATTAATTTATAGACTTGATTAAACTTAGTCTTGTGTGCAATGAGTTCTATCAAAATAACTAGAAATTCTGTGTATCAAAAGACAAGCATAGTATTATGGATGCTGCAATATAAGCCAATGTTTAATATATAAAAATATTAACTTTGTATAAAATATAATAGAAGTCAATAAATTAATTAAAATAAGTATATATCCTATAAAAATATTATTGTATTACAACCCCCACGAAGAGATGCGTTTTTATTTCATCACCTTTCATGGATTCTTAAAGGTATAGATGAAATGTATATATTTAGTAATCATTAAATAATAAAAGTTTCTATTGTTAATATATTTTTATGTTCTTAAATATCTATATTTTTAAAAATTGTAATGTCATTCACGTATAAGTGTGGACTACCACTTCCACAAAGTGATCTTGTTCATTTTTAATATATGTCTTATATGGTTGTTTATAAATTATTTTACATTGTAAAAATGTTAATCATATCCTGATTAATATTTATATATATTATTTGAGAATAACCACTATTACCATGGTAAATATTCCTATTTCATTTCAAAATTATGAGCCAAACTCCCACAAAATATCTGATATAGGCTTAACCAATTAAATAATTAAACATGTTATCAAAATAAATTAAATAAATGGTTTAATGATAAATGAATATACTTGGAAAAGGTTATTAAAAAAGTAAATAAATAGTATATGTTTATTATATTGGGTTTTTAAAGAAGGTGGTGCCTCATTCAATGAACAAGGCAGAATTTATTGAATAAAAAAACAGATTACATGAGTCTGAAAGACGGAATTTCATTACAATCCTTATCAAAAAGGAGATAAAAATAACCCTCAAAATAAACCTTCCACATAATTTCCTAGTTAACTCCCTTGTTGGAAAGACCATCAGCAACCATGTTAATTTCAAGAAATGCATGTGTTGAAATATAGTCGATTTCCATGAGTGAAGCCATGAAATTCATCCAACTGAAAGTAAGCGGCCATACAAGATGCACCAACACCTTCCAAATAGCTTGAATAATTATGGTTGAATCACATTAAATATAGATATTGTTTCAACATTTTTCATTGGAAAATTCAACCGAATAGATCACCCCTATCATTTCCACTTCCATAGATGAGGCTATATCACATCTTCCAAAGAAGCATCTGTGACACCTGCCAAGATAGTCTCTGAAAATAGCACCACACCCTATAGGTCAAGGGGTTTCCTTTAAAAGAACCATAAACATTCAATTTGATCCATCCTTGAATCAAATATTTCAGAATTACCTCAAAGGTTTGTTGAGGATATCTGTATGTACCTACAATCTCGATTCGGCGAAGGACCTCAAAGTCACTAACAGTGTTGTCACAATAACATTTTCTGAATCGAGCGAGCATCCCGAATGGAAATGATAATCCTCATCCTACCTACATTAATCCTGAATGAGATACTATAATAAAAAATATTGTTTCTATCATACCATATCAGATTTAGGTGCTCAGAAACAACAATCAAGAAAATATTCATTGATTAAATTCTAACTTCAATGATACAATATTTGTATGGATTATTTGTCTTCGTTTTATTTATTTTTAACATGCATTGTATTATACACCAAATTCATTTTTCTAAGGTTTACATGATACATATTAAGATATTTTTATTGAATGAATAACTTACCATGATATTTAAATTTCATTTGACTTTTAATATTTCACGATTTTTTGATTCAAATGTTATAAAACAATTTTGTGTTTTCATGGTTCCATTTCAATTATTTTAGACATAATTCAAATTATACAATGGGATTTATTTTTCATGGTGTACATAATATGACATGAATGTTTTGTAAACAATTATTTCATATAAATTATTGATATAGTTAATCATTTTATTTTCATTCATTCAATTTCATATTAAATCAACTATTACCCAATTTTTAGTGGTATCTCATCTTAAACATCCTTCTTTGATACTTTTATTGATTAATTCATATAAATTCATTTATATTATGCCTACAATCACTATTGAAATATAATATAATGATAGTATTTATATATATGGTATTATCTAAACATTATTAGTTTTTTATTTAAAATATTTTTTTTGATGAACTATAAATGGTTTTCCAAAAAAACATTATTTTTTAGATTTAAAAGACATTTAACCAATATCCTCCTCAATAAAATTTTTCTTATTTAATAAATCATATTTTTCATAATTAAATTATTTTGTAAAATTATTTTACTTTTTCATTGAACTTATTTTAAAAGGATTTAAAAATAACTTTATTAACATTTTCCACATCGGTCACTTTTTACCCTCTTTACGAATTATTGAAAAATAATGCTTATATTTACCATTTATTATAGGAACATTTTTTTCCACTATCATGGACACTATGTTATTTGATGCATACATTATGAATTCCATATATTTTTTTCAAATAAAATTTTTTCCTATATTTTTTTAAATTTTTTAATAAATTATCAAAAGAATATAATATTTTCCATATTTTCAACTAAATTTCTGAAATGTAATTTTAAAGTTATTTTTCATCTATAGATCGATCCCTTATAGTTTATTATACTCGAATTGAACTTTATTCTAATGAAAAAATAATTATTATTTATTTGAATGTAATATTATTTTATTAAATATATTTTTATATAAGCCACTGGGTTTCCATTGGTTAATCATGATAAAGAGTTGTGTTGGTTGTTTTTTTTGGTGTTACGTTGTAATGTTTAATATTATAAATGTTTTGTTCATTATAAGATACTTGTAAATATATATGGATGATTGATTAGTGGTTATATAATAAACTATGAATGTGTTGTAATTTTATAAACCATAGATTAGTGTTTATGTTATAGCCCATGGATTTGTGAGATTATTATATCCCTCCAATGTGGTGGGTAAAGTGATAGAGATAAACAAATATAAGTTACTGTTCCAATATGATAGAGTTAACTAGTTATATGTTACTCATAAGAGATGTGAATTCTATTTCTAGTTGATTACATAATGAATGATAAATATTTAATGATACCTATACAGTTTTACAATTTATACTATGAATTATAATGGATCTTTTAATCAATGATTTATTTCAGATGGATAAAGATTATTGATTTATATAAAACTTATCATATGTTAATTTTTTCCCTAAATAGTGATTAATGATCCAATTTTCTTTGGGTATGAATGATCTTATGTTTTGATCTTGAATTTTTATAATTTCCTCAGACCCATATACTCATCCTATTTCGATAGATTAAATTCAATGGTTAATATTTTTTTTACCTTTAGTCGGTGTCTTATCCCAACCTTCTTATTATTTATATTTCCATATGTTATGGAGTGTGATGTAAAAATAATTTTTTCTATAAAGGTTTCATCAAGGAATAATTTAATTATAGATGTCGAAAACATAATATGATGTAATAATAGATTCATATGCTATGAAAAATTATCACATGATGACGTTTGTATTGTAATATAATATTTTTTCATAATAATATAAAAATATACACGTAAAAGTACCTTGGGAATGAATTTTATCCAATATTTATGTTTGATGTTATTGGTTCTTAATGAATAAGTGTGTAACATTTGTCTATTTATTGTTTAGAAATGAAAAGATAATGTTTTTTTCTCAGATACAAGAGTGTGTGGTTTGGGAAATTATATTTTTTTATCATAGCATAGATTATATAACATTTTATAACTGGATTTCTTTAATGTTTCATTGACTTATGATTTATGGAAACCATCATGGATTTATAAGTTTATCAGTCAGTATAATTTCAAAGATATATACACCCCATTTTACATACATTTTTATGGAATTTAAATATGATTAATATTGTTTAGGGAGAAATTTTATTGGATTTAGGTATATATAACCCTTAGGTTTAACTTGATGTATTATTTGAGAAAAACATATATTTTTAGCAATATAAGGTAAAAGGAATGAGATAAAAATTATGGTTGAAACATTATTTAATGTTAATGTTATTTAAGTATAAAGTTATATAGGGTAAATTTTTTATGGACTAATCTAATTTGATCTGTAGGAGTTATTATGAAAATTTTAGAGTTAAATGTATCAATTATTTATATGAGGTTTTATTCATTTTGGGTATCATATTATCATGTGATAACAATTTTGCAGTAATTATAGGATGATTTAATTTATAAAATAGTATAGATTCTATGATTTATTAAAATTTTATTCTTTAGGAAAAATACATATTCATCATGGATACTCATTCCCAGGAACATGGGATGAGATAATGGAGGAAAATTATTAAAAATAGAAAACAAAAGTATGAGATTGGGTTTATATATATGAATAAAATCCAGTAACACATTTCATTATTTTCCTGTTCAATATAATAAGATAATTCTTCATAAATTAAAATTGAAATCATTTTACAATCGTTTTCAGGGGAAACAATGGTCTACCTTTACTATTAATATATTATACCTTAATTTTAGATCTTTTACGTTCATATGATCATGTTCTATATCAGTATCCATTATTTATAAGACATTATTTTTCTCCTTCATTTCCATATTTTCATTTCCCAATGTTGTTCTCTTTTTTGTGAACCTTGTTATGTTTTATTTTAGAAGAAGTTAATATTTCCCTTTCACTCTTTTTCAAATGGTTTTATTATTATATCTTTTACAATGTGTGTTCTCATAATGGGTATTTTTGGAATATTACACCATTAAATTACCAATCCTTTAAAAAATTTATAGAAAATAATTTATTTAATGGGGGATAATGTGATTACATAGGATTTTATAATATTATTATGTTTGATAACATACATGAATCATACCACCAAGCTTTAACGTCTATGAAATACTATTAACAAAATATGATTGTTATAACCCAATTGTTCAATTATTGGATATTAATATGTGAAACCAAAATTATGATATATATATATATATATATTTACTTCTCAATAAAAGTTTATTATTTAATTCTTTATAATCAATCACTAATTGTTTTAGTAAATTGTTTTTATAGATGAAAAATATATTCTAAAAAAATTGTTTTTATTAGTTTTTGTGAGAAAATATTATAATTATATTTAGAAACTTTTTAAATTAGAATATATAAATATGTTATAATTTTTAAATAATTATATACAAAATATCTTAGGATAAATTTTTTGATGTTTCTCTAATAAAAATTAATTTTCAGTAAATAGTGAAATTTTTTTTTATAAAACTGTCATTTCATTTCATTAAATAATGTAATTTAAATGAAACATTACTTTTTAAAATTTGATATTAAATTAAAATAATTATTATTAAATTTATATAAGATAATTAATTTCATGGATCACCACTGTGGAAATCATTTTACCCCCTCATCCCGAGCCTCCTTCAACATTCTTGAAGGATCGTAAGAGATGAGAATATTCTGTTCTGGAAGCACAAGTAGGTGGGATCAATGCTCAGTTTCCTAGGATATATGACTCCATCTATCACCTTTAAGGAGGCCAAATGGTACCTGAATTTCATCAAGGAAGTTCCGGACAAGAACCAACAGGCCATTTGTGACTCTATCCTCATCAATGATGAACCATATAAATGAGTTTTCACCCCCTAAAATTGTAGGAATATCACTTTAAGGGAATTTCGCAGAATATCTACTCTGCAGGTGCAACAAGTTGGCTGGAACGACATTTTATGGTGAAATAAAATCCCTTCAAAATTCAGTTTCCTTGTTTAGAGAATCTGGAACTCTGCTATTCTTTCTAATGAGTGGGTCAAGAAGATGGGTGTTAGTCTCACTTCCGTGTGCAAGTGTTGAAAAAACAAATAGGAAGATAATTTCGATCATATTTTCTTTGAATGTGAGTGGGAACACAATGTTTGGAAGTTATTTTTTCAGTTCATGGCTATATCTTACTTTATCACTACTGTTTCTGATTTTATGGAGAGGTGGTTTCATGGGACATTTGAGAAACACCCAGAATGGGTTGAAAGATCGATTATACTTAGTACAAGATGCTGGTTCCTTTGGAAGTCAAGCAATAAGGCATGGTTTGACGGGATCTCTTCCATAGAATGGTCTATCATCATGTGTACTAAATGCTTACTAATCGATCTGGTATCTATTTTTGGAAACCTGCATGAAGACCCCTCACTACGGATTCTATAGGTAAATTCTCCCATGGATGCTTTTCACCTAGACCGAAGACAGGGTACTTGGGTGTCATGGACTCCCCCATCATCTGGATTCACGTTAAATACTGATGGATCCTATCAAGTGGTTAACATGCGTGGTGGTGGTGTTTTACTTAACCCATATGGGATTGTGTTCCATGCTTTTATAACTCACTTTGGGGATGGAAATTCTCTCCAAGAGGGGGCCAATGCTATACTCACCTATCTCAACCTATGAAGAGAGAAGAACATTACTCTATCCCAGGTTGAAACTAATTCAAAGATCATTTGTGACCCCCTAATGGACAGAGTCTCCATTCCATGGTCAATTACCTACATCATCAGGAAATGTAAAATACTTCTCAAACGGAATATTCAGGTCCCCCACAAATGGAGAGAGGGGAACAAAGTCATTGATCCCCTTGCCTCCCTTACAATTTGGGTACTAATGTCACATGCCTTGTCAATGTCACCCACTTCAATCCTGAAGGGGTAAACTTTATTTTTGGGGACACCCTTGGCCTATATTATTTTAGACCCCCTAATCCTTTATTCCTTTTTATTTTCTTTATTCTTTGAATAAATATAATGGCATGATGATCGTATAAGTTCATTTTTGGATTAAAAATTAATTTTTCAAAAAAAGGATTTTCATTTGTTTTATGAATTTAGATTAAATTTGATTTATTACACTTATATGAATTGCATTTTTTGAAAATATTACATATGTTTATATAAGAGGTTCACATTTGGTCATTATGAATAGTAAACATGTTAAATATATGCTACCTTAGTAAGGGTGAATTGGGAATTTAAGGTTAGAAATAATGTGACAAGACATTAAAAATCTATCTAACCTAGTTTATTTCTATTGTATGAGTTAATTTTTACCCTAATAATATAATATTATAAGACAAATAAACTCGGTGTCATTTTTCATTGATAATAGAATTAAAATTATTTAACATAATGAAAAAATTCATAATGTCAGTCACTTTTTTAATATGTTCATATTTTTATGATAGGGATATAAACAAGTTATTAATTGTTAGAAATTTTATTTTTTATTTTTAAAAAATTATTATTTTGTATATTTTTAAAATTTTTAGTGATGAAATAATTTCCTTAAATACTTACAAAATACTGATATAGTGCTTGTGTGAGATATAGAAAAATTTATTAATTTTTAAATTAAAATAATATTTATTAAACTTTTAGTAACTGTTGTGTTCAATGAATATTTTTTTGACACATATAACATATTATTGAAATGTTAATAATTTTTATTGTAATTATATTACATTATTTCTCTTCTTAAAGATAAATTATGTGAATAGTCCAAAAAATGGATTCTATGGTTTCTTACTTTAAATAATATATTATTATTTGATTTAAAATTCATAAAAATATTATATTTCTCCATTTTAATTAGATATGTAATTAAATTAAACTATTTTACACTTATGATTGAATTTTTTTATTATTGAAAATTTTGTGATCCCTAAATTGAAAAAAAAACATTGATATCCTAGTAATCATCAAAAGGGTTAATAGGGGTTAAACTAAGAGATAAGGTTTAAAACATAATCTAAGCTTATAAAAATTTTATTACATGAGAATATTTCAACCCATGATGATCTTATATTATAAATATGTTACTTTTTATCCAATTTTACATGGAAATTGATTTATCTTATTTTAATAGTTTAGTAATTCTTTGGATACCCCTCTCCAAACATAAAAAAGGTACTTCCCACCTCTCTTCCTCGCAATTAAAGACCATATTATCATGATAGAACCCAACCAAAACACCTCATTATCATAATAATAATAATTATAAAGGATTTTTATTTTGATAAAACCATCTCTAGTGTTTTTATGGAGAGCTCCAAATGAGTTTTTTCAAAATGGAGGTAATGATCTTAATTGGGAATTTTCATTTAACATCTTCTTCTAGATAAGAAAATTATATCCTAAATATTAAAATATAATGATATCATTATCACCCATATATTGAGATGTTATTCTGTAAAATTCATATCCATATTCATCTCCTTTACTATTCTACAGGGAATAGAAACAACATTCATGCATATATGTAGACTACCACCTCCACGAAGCAATGTATGTAATTTTCTATCACCGCCACTCATATATATATTTATATTGATATAATTAATGTATGTATATATATATAGTATTCATAAAATAGTAATCATTATATAAATATATTATAATATCTATTTTCATACCTTTCCATCTATAGAAAAATTATAACGTTGTATAGGTGTACATCTAGACTACCACTTCCATGATGTAATGTGATTCGATTTTAATATACTTCAATCATTGATTTCAATAAAATTATATTTAATGTATAAAATTTATAATATTTTCATTAATAATAATTATTTTGATCATGGAACATTTACATCATTGACCATAGTAAACAAACCAAATTAGTTTTGAAATTATTAACCAAACATCATCAAATGATCATATATTTTCTTAACTAATTAATTACATAAAAATGTCGTTTAAAAATATAATAAATGGTTTAATGATAAATTAGTAAACCTATAAAATGTTCCTAAATAAGTAAAAAGTTTTTATATAATTAGTAGATAAATTTAAAAGGACACATATAGAATATATTGAATCAAGGTAAGGGGTTTCTAAACACAGTTTCCATTCATTGGGTTATACTTATACTTAAATTTCTATGTTAAAAAATGATTTTGTGTGAAACTATCTATAATAATATTATTTATTATTTCAACTTATTTTGGGTTAATAATTTATATTCATAATAACTTCATTAATTATATTCTAAATTCAATGATATCGTATTTTTAAGGATTATTCTTCTAAATATTGCTTCTATTATACATACCTTGTATTATACAACTAATATCTTTTATAAAGTGTATATAATTTATATTGAGATAATATGTCGGGAATTAATATTTCAACATGATACTAATTATTAATTTTAGGTTCTCTATTTGATGATATATTTATTTAGATGTCATAAATGTTACATGGATTTTCATGGTCTTAGTTTCATTTCATTAAGGAATAATTAATGTTATACACCGTGATTTATTTTATATGGTGTACTGACCAAAACATAAATGTATTTTAACATAAAATTTAATGTAAAATATGGATTTTAAATATTCATTCTCTGTTCATTTGTTCATGGAAATATTTATTCATTTTTTACCCTAGATGCAAGGGTTTTACATCAAACAATAAATTCTCCAAGGAATATGTTGATTTATTTACCTATATTCATTTATATGGTGTATACATGAACTCTGGAAATATAATTTAACCTATCTTATTATAATTATTGTATTTTATTTCCGAAATATATTTTTTCATTCAAATAGATTTTGGTTTTAAAAGGACGTAAATGGATTTTAAGAATTTTTTTAATGCTTTTAAATACATTTAACAAATTCTTTTCCCATGATTTGAAATAGTTTCTGAAATTTAACTTTATAAAAATAACTTATTTCTTATTGGTATTTCCATATTAATTGAATTTATATTAAAAGGGTTTAAAATAAAATTTTGTAACATTCTAATAATGGTTCACTTTGACTCTCCTTACATAAGATTAAATATAATTTTTATTTATGAAATTAATGGAATTTTGCACCATCAATACCATTCATTTATTTGAATATTCCATTATATGTTTCCAAAATTTATTTTCAATGAAAAAAAATTCCCCAATATTCTATAAATTTTTATAAAATATTATCAATAGAATAATATATTTTCCATATTCTCAAAAAATTGTATCATGTATTTTTTAAAAGTTACATTTAATCTATGGAAACATCATATGTTGTTTTTACAAACATAAATTGGGCTATGTTCCAATGATTCCATCCTTAATCATTCTTGGGATGAATTTGGATATTTTTGAATTTATTTTTGTGGAAGTTGATTCTTTCGCACAAGTTAGTTTAACTTAAAAGGAATGATGATTATTTTCAATGGTGTCATTTTAGAAATTGAAAGAATTAACATGTTTTGTTTATTATATGGAACATGAAATATATATCAATTATTGATGGTTGGTTATTTTATAAACTAATTATTTTTGGGAAAATTATAAAGTGTAGATGGGTGGTAACATTACAAACCAATGATTGGTGTACCCGTAATATCCCTCCAATAAATTGGGGGAATATATAGAGTTAACTCATTATATATTTATCCTATGTGATTTTGCAGTTTATCAGTTTTAGGTTACTACAAAAAGATATGAGAATTATCTAGTTATGTGATTTCATGATGAAATCATAATTTTATAAGATAAATACAGATATTTCAATGGTTTTTATGAGTTCTAATTGTTCCATTACTCATTAATTATTTTCACATGGATAATTTTATTGACATTCGTGAATTTTATCTTAAATTATATATTGATTCCATGAATAATGATTTATGATAAAACTTTTAATGGGAATAAACTCTCTTCTTTTATGCGCATACGACATCATTATTTCATCATAAACATATGTTCATATTATAATCAATGATAAAAATCAATTGATAATGATTATTTTTACCCTTATTGAGAGTTTCAACTCACTATTTTGTTGTTTTATGTTTACCAATATTATGAATAATGATATTAAATGATTTATTCTAAATATTTTTCATTTGTGAAGTATTTTTTAGAGACGATGAATACTTATTTTGAAATATGTTAAGTAGGGTAGAATATGAAAAATGATCAAATGAATAAATGGGTATAATTATGTAATAGTTTATGAAATTTTTCTAAAACACTAAAAATAAATGGTCCTTGGATATATAAGAGACCATATATTATCATTTAAATTGGTTTTTATCCATGGAAAAAAATTTGTGCACATTTATCAGCATCAGTGAAGAAATGTAATGAAAATCCTTATTACACTATATCAGAGAGTTCCATATTAATTTATTTATATAATGTCAATATGTGAGGAAGATGGAAAACTAATAAGATAATTTGAATATATAATTATTAATGAAATGATTCATATAAATCCCAATAAAGTTAGCATTATTATAAAGAGTTATTTAGGATTAATGATTTACCCTGTGACATGGAAGTAATTCAAGATACTTTTATCACGTGTTCTATGGAAAATGAAATATGAAAGAATTTATGTCATTATTAATATTGAATATGAATGTGGAAACAACTACGAGTTAATTTGTAAGATATTTTGGGGATGATTCGTTCTATAGTAGGAGTTTGTTGGATGAGATTCCATGAGATCCATTCACTTGGAAATGATGGTATAAAGAATCTAAATGACACTCAATAAACCTAACAGGTTTAAAATAATTGACCTTCAAAGAAGGAATAGTTCTATATAATATTTATATTATCGAATATTATATATTTATGAACATTATAGTTCTGATAGTTGATATACTGATATCTAAAGTCATAGAATACTGTGGATGGTGACAGTACTATCTACAATATGTTTTTAAGGAATTCAAATTTATGGATAGTAAGATAGGTTATAGAAATTATTTTATAAAATAATTGATTCCTTTATGATTGAATAAATCATCTAAAATTGTATACCTTTTAATAATTTTAGAATAGGTGAAAATAAAATAATCATAGATGAGTCTATAAGTTTTTAAGATGAATAATGATCTCTGAGAAGACATTATTTTCCTCCGATGAGATTAATATTTTTTTGGGTGTAATCTAGAATTCATATTATTAAGTGAACATTTTCAAATGTATATACTCTACAAGACTAGATTAATGTTATTATATTTTTTTTATTCTTTTAAGAAATGTATAAAATAGAAACATTCATTCACTCTATGTCATCAATATAGAGTTGTGATGTAGTGTTTCATTTTTCAGTTCTTAGAATATGTAGAGGTACAAAATTTAGTTTATAGATAACATATTATTATGGAGCAGAGTTCACGCTCGATGTAATGTTAAACTATAAGAGTAATTTGAAAAGATAAAAAACATATAGTTTCTATATATATTCCCTAAAAACATACAATCTCAACATAGAGTTCATCCATAAGCAAAAAATTATTAAAATCCTGAATATATAGTTAATTTTTACTCAATTATGAGAATGTATAATTGTCTATAGTTGATTTAAGTTTCACTATAAATGTTGAGTTCAACACTATGAAACATTTTGAGAAGTCAATGGAATTTAAAATGAGATATATTAACTGTAATATATTTTAAAAAATATAAGAAAATGTTTGGAATAAATTGAAGATAAAATTTGGAAAGGTTGTTGTAATTTTATTTATGGATCAAACATCATAATCACACATGGATGTTGAATCAAGTTGTCAAGAAATATGGACTAGATAAGGATAAATCTAATATTATGTGATGTGTTTTAATCTACAGAATATGGGTCCATGAAACCACTACATGAGTTTATGCACCAAAAGACAAATAATCTGATTATATTGAAAATACATTTTTTATTGAAACAAGAAAAATATTATATTTCAATAATATAAAATATAATTAAATGTGTATAAGAGTTCATAAATAAAAAATAATAATAATATTAATTGAAAGGAAGATAATGAAGAATGTGGTTGAATCAAGAATTTTTCATGATCATGAACATTAAAAATTCTTGAAATCTAATGATTTGTATTCTAAAGGAATTTTTAGTATAAAATATATAAAAAATAAAGAAATATGAAAGGAATATTATCAACAATGTGTTCAAAATATATTCAAAATAATAATACATCTGAATCAAAATTTAAAAGTTGATTATGTAATGGAATGGAAATGAGATGATGATCGTGTTCTGTTGTATGAATCCATAGCCCCTAAAGAAAAGAAGATGAAGAAAGTGAGAGAAGAATACAAACTTATCTACTATTGTATCTATTTAGGTAAAAGAAAATGATAATGTCACCTAAAATAATTCATGTTGTATAATTAAGGGGAAGAATTTATTCGGTTATACAGTTGAAGATCATAATCCACAACGATAATGTCAAAGATCTAAACTACAATAATTTTATTATAAGTTTTAAAAATATATAGTAATATCACTTGATCTATATAAGAAAGTATGAAAAAAATCCATATAGTCTAAGAGGGCTTAATACAAATTTGGTGATCTTTCTTTAAGAAATTACATTTCCATAATCTTATAAAATATGGTATCATGTTTGCTTGATACTTGGTAAAATAGTTCTAAGAAAATGATTCTATGGAAAAATTGGAGAATATTCATGAATAGATAACAAAAAGGTAATAGTTTGTATAAGATATTATCAATGTATTTCAAAGGACTTATTCCTCTACATGGATGAAAACCTCATCAATAATTCATAATTTTATTGTTTTGATGGATTCCTTTTTATATATGAATACATACTAACTAGTGAAAATATAGGGAATGAAAGGGATCTATTAACTGATCAAGTGATGAGTTTAAATATGTATAAGTGGTTAAATATATTGATAAGTGTTTCATCAAAGATTAACCCCCTATTTATGTTATATGATACTTTTTTATCCCTTCAATTAGAATCATGGAAGGTCACCCCTCTACTTAAATTAGAAATTCTGATTTTTTATTTTAAAATTTGAATTTCTATTTGTAATGGATTTATGATTGAAGATTTTAAGGAAGCCAATTATTTCTCAAATATGGAAATCATAGAATAAATTTCTCCCAATACACAACTGAATAGTATGAAGTGAAATTGAAATTAGTTCCAAATGTTATCAAATATGAAATGAGAGAACAATGTCTCCCTACTAATTTAAGTTATTCAAAGAGAACTTCATTCCAATATTTCTATTTATAATATATCTCTTGAGATCACTTCTGATATTAGAAATCACTCTTAGGTAAGGTGAATGGAAAACCAATTTCCACATACAAAAATCATAATAATGAAAAATGAGTAATGGATGATGAATCTCTAGTGGTTGGATTCACCACCAAGGGTATAAATAATAACTCTACCGCATATATCTCATAATCCTAAAAAATAAGGTGTAACCAAAATCTCTTATAAAAAATATCATGTAAATAAATGAAATATCATATTGGAGGATAATAATTATTCGGATTTAGATGATGTATTAGTTGATGTATTATAAAAAATGATTTAAAATATCCATAAATTATTAGATTCATATGTTTGTGAAAATTTTAGAAATAAGCAGGATGAAGTCAACCATATTGATTATGATAATAAAAGTTTGAAAAAGGTTGGACTCAAAGGATAAAAACCCGTATTAATATCTCCAAATGGTTATTACCCTGAAATACCATAAATGCAGATCTCGAAGGAAGATGATCCATCTATGAAAATGAAAAGATCCCAATAATTCAAGAGGGATAAAGGAATATAGTAAAATGACATACGAAAATGACCACATATTTAAAGTAGTAATTTATATAAATAATTTGTAAGTAGAGTTCTCAAAAAAGAGGGCTAGCTTTCCCATTTATTTCAAAAAAATTGAAGGATGAATGAATGTCATGATATAGATAAGATATTTTCAGGTGAATAAAAACAATAATTATGGTGGATGACAAAATTATATGGAATAATAAATGATTCGATCTTGTAATTCATTTTATGAATATGAAAACAAAAAAATCAATATATTTATAATAATCAGAAAAAAGTTTTATTCTAAAAAAACTACTAATGAGGGTTATTATTCTAAAATTACTCTATCTCAGGAAGAATAATAAGATCATATAATGATTAGATTAAAGAATCCATAGAATAAAAGGTGCCATCCCCATCACAAAAAATAAATTATTCATATTCGTTTTATAGTTAGTCTGTATATTTATATATAAAATATCTATTTGATTCGATGAGGAAATATTTTAATAATCCCACCACAATAACTTGGGTTGTTGGAAGTGTGATGTAAAAAAACCTTTTCTTCAAAAGAATCCCAAAAAGGGAAGAAAAATGTGGGAACAAACATGGTTGTAAAAACGGACAAACTTATGAACAATAATGATCAGTGTTTCTAGGATAATATTTATGTTTTAGTTTACTTTTTCATTATTCTTTAGAGTGTGGGAATAATTATAAAACTACTAATAAGAACGTGAATTAAAAAATTCAAGGGTGAAGAGATAAAATTAAGAAATATACATAAAGTAAGGATAAAAAATATCTAGTTGAAAATAGATTTTAATAAATAAGAATCTTATGATAGAATTGTGAATTCAACATTTCAAGCGTGTAAAGTTGAAGTTAGTAAAAGAGTATAGAGGATGGATAAAACAATTGTTATTTACAAATATATTTGAATAAATAATAACCCTTTGTGATGTTTACTGTTAGTTTGGTCACACATGTAGATCATTCCTCTCAAAACCAACCTAGAATGGGTACAAATTAATTCTGAATAAAAAATATAAAATAATATAATGGAGAAAATACAATCATCTAAAATAAAATAAATGATTTAAAAAATCATAATACTGTTAATAAAATTATAAAGAAAAATGGTATGTCATCGATGGAAAATATAAATTATAAAATTGATGTCAAATCCAATCTGATAGAGTCAAAGAAGAATGAACCAATAATGAAAGTATTAAATTTATAATGTGTAAGAGGGGGAATTACTAAGAATACTTGAAAATATTTAATGAATGTGTATATTGTAGTAATTAAGCATGATAATAATGGATAATCAATCAATAAAATATTTATGTAATGAATTAGTGAATAAATATAATGAAAATACATGTGGATGAAAAAATAATACTATCCACTCCCTTTAGGAGTGCTTAAAATTTTTAAATATAATTCGGGGAATTAAAAGGACATGTGAAGAGTACAATAGAATACATAAATAATGGACTTAAAAAAATTATATCTGAATATGAATCTCAATTTATAGAGTGGTTTTAAATAGATAAATACCAAAGAAACAATAATGTTCTATATAAAATGGGTAATCATGTTGGGATCAATTCAAATGATCGGTGAACAATAAAATTATCTCAAGAAAAAATCACATTGAATATGAAAACTACACCAAGGGATTCATGTTCCTTGATGTCTCGGGTTAAAATTAAGATTCTAATATTTAGAGAATCAGTGCATCTATACTAATTAAGACTATCCAAAGATCAAGGAATGGAAGAATGGATATTTTACATGTATTTGGATCTAAAAATTAATGATATTGATGGTTTAGAATAAATTATCATCCTTATTTCTCTCACATGGGAAAAAATAGGTTCCACCTTTATCAAAAATATTATGTTTATTATTTGAGTTCTAACCAGAGAGAGAATAATAATTTATGGAATTTATAATTAGAATAACAAAAGTATAAATTTTAACTATCAAAAATAGATTTAAAAATAATGTGATATAAGATAGGAAAATTATGTTAAACTTAAAGAGGTCCCCATATTGGAAAGATTTATTAATTAGTACTACAAGAATAATCTAAAAAAATATTTTCCTTAATGAAGTGATGATGTGTATCATCCCTTGATATAGATATTATTATTATAAGTCATAAGAGTTAATAATTAATATAAATATAAATGTTAGAATCTATATTTTATTATATCACAGAAAATGTATGTCTTGAAACTCATTCATCCTTGGATTCTCAAGACATAATTTTGATATTAGGGTGTGAGGATTCTATTAATCAATAAAAAGAATAGATATAAAATAAGAAAAAAACTCATGGAATATTTATAACAAACCAGTATTAACATACATAGTCATCACATCATTTTTATAGAATACATAATACATTAAATAAAAAGATGCCCAAAATATTAATTCGATTAGTGACTTTGGAAACTAGGAGAAAAAATATTAAATGTTAATGAAATATATTCAATGTTTTCTATAAATATCCCCCCTTAGTAATTCTATATTAAAACATATCTCCAAAACATAGGGATGTGAATCACAAGAAAGGGGTGATCTCAAATGATCAGTAAGAGTAAATAAAGTATATTAATAACAATATCACGAAAATAAGTGAATGAGAACATGACCATTATCATTAAAATATCAAACCCTATATATCAAAGGTCATGCACGAGAATCATAAGGAAATAAATAGCACAAGACATGAAAGAAAAAAATTGTAATAAGACATGGAATTGTGGCATACACATACACATATAAATCCCATTTAACAAGGATTAAAACCAACAACTTCAAAACATGTTAGTATTGGGATAATGACTAGTGTATCTACTTCAGGATCAGAATTCCCTCTCATATACCCTCTTATTTTGGGAATGGAATTCCCTCCCATATACCATATTTTTTTGGGATTGGGATTCCCTCTTATGAACCCTCATATTTTTGGAATGGAATCACCTCCCAAGTACCCTCTTGTTTTGGGAATGAGATACCCTCCCATTCACCCTTTTATCTCATTAAACATTTATCATAACCCAATGGATTGGAGAGAGATATAGGTCCCACCAATCTTATAATAAAACCATACACACTTACATCACAAGATAATAAAACTTATACTATATAATTCAACATAAAAATAAATGGTTTTCATAAACATCATGTAATAAACCATGAAATGAAATGTGTATCATAAAAAATTAATTCATATAATAACATATGGTAAATTTATAGGTTTTATAATAATTTCATCATATAATAACCCATGAAATGAAGAATGTTTCATATGTATTTATCATTGTAAAATTGTTAAATAGAAACATGTATCATAAGAATACAACCCATGAATGATATATGAGTTTCATAAAAATATAACCCTTGATATAGAAATGGTTTTTCCTAAACATAATTACATCAAAACATAAAACATTTAGAGAAATAATATGAATATAACCTTTCGTTCATTTCTTAGAGAGAAATGTGTAACATCAACAAATGAATTTATAAATAGAAAAATATTTTTGAGTTATCTTTTAAAAAACATTATTGAGGTAAATATTATTTATTCTTTTAAAAAGTTTTTTAAACATAAAACCTTTTGAAAATTTTTTTTTTCAAATAATTTTCAAACTTATAAATAAGGCTTGAAATCATTTCAAAAAACATTTTCATTTAAAACTTATAAAAGAAGATTATTTTTTTTAAAAAACCATTTAACTTGAAAATGTATTTATTATATATAAAATAATATTTTAGATTAATGAAAACATTTTTTAAAACATATAAAAGAATATTTTATAATAATATAAAACAATTTTTAAAGTAAATTTTTTTGGAAGCCTTTTTATTTGAAAACCATTTCAAAATAAAATTAATTTATAGAATATTAGGAAAAATATTTCATTAAAAAAATAATATTGAAAAGTTAGAAAGGAAGCATCATGGAAATTATGGTCATGATGGCGAGTAGGTTCGTACATGCCAAATATTCCTTTCACACCTTAAAAGTTACGAAAACTGCCCAGATTTGAAAATGACAATAATATTCTTTTTGAAACCATTTTTTAAAAGGTTATAAATGTGTAAAATTTTCCTTTATACATCATATTATAATATTAAATCATTTTTGGGTACTTTTTTTAGAAAATATATTTTTGAAGGAACATAGATATCCAACCGAAAGTAGAAAAAAATTAGATTTTCATAAAAATATTTTCTTAACTACCATATTACCAAAGAGTTGATTTATTAAATATTACCTGGATATATCATTCATATGAAAAAGATAATAAAATTCATGATATTTCTTGAGGGATGGGACATATTATTTCTTCAAAGGGATCATAATCATAAAAAATCTCGATAAACAATGAGGTTGAAGCTATAAACCTTTACCAGTTTGGTAAGTTAAATCATAATAAAATGGAAAGAATAACATTACATGAAACTAAAAATATCATGAAAATAATAATATTCATGATATTACTTTTCAAAGGCCTTAAATACACCTGATAGAAAAATATATGCACATAACATGGAATGTGTATCATGGAAGGGAAACTGAGAGAGAATTACTTTACCCGTTTGATAACTTCTGAAACATAAAACCCTAGAAATAAATATAATAAAATGGATATGTAAATACCCATAAATTTAAGTATAATAATCATATAATACATCCATGTGAAGTATACACACCACATAAAAGAAATAAGTGCGGAAGAAGACATGTATCTCGTGGAAATAAAAAATGATATAAAATTCCCTTGTATTAAGTCTTGACTTTATTTGTTCTGGTTGAATCCTCCTGTATAATATATATATTTTTATTATAAATATACCACGGAAAAATATTATTATATATAAAACAATATATGTTTTAGTAATGACTTTACATTGCCTATTTATTAACACCTCCATGATAATGTTTCATTTAAGGAAAAATATCTTTTTTTATATATGTTTTGGCTTTTTATTATTGCTTATCTTACATAGATAATGAATTAATTTTTTGAAAAATGTAAAAATTTGTCTGAAATCATATATATTAATTATATATGTATTTATAATAATCTATATAAGAAATAAAAATTAAATTAAATAAATAGTTCCAGGAGACGGTAGGCCTTACATACCCAAGATGTTGCTTCCGTTTTATTATAGTATTGAAAGAAATAAAGAAAGAAAATGAATTATGTATATATATAATATAATTATAGTAAAATTATTACGTCATATATATCATATGTTTTTAATAATTCAATCCTTAACAAATTCCATGTAATGTGTAAACGATTCACATTGCTTTGAGGAGGCGGTAGTCCACACATCCACAAACAATGTTATTGTATATTTTCAATATTGAAATAATGAAGGTATGTTTAATATAAAAAATTAAAGAATCATAAATAAATACTAAATATTATATATTTTTTATAAAAATATATTCTCTATCATAATTACCATATAAGAGAAGAGTTAAAGGAATAACGAAAATATCATTTCGTGAGGCGGCAATTCATTGTACCAAAGAACGGTAAGTTCATTACCCATTATATGTAAGAGTGCGTAATAATATGCTGAAAAAATAATATATAAAAATATCAACATATTGAGAATAATTATCTAATAATCTAATAATGTAATAAGATGAATTTAGGTTGTATAGAGAGAAAATAAAAGAAAGGTGCTCGAGGAAGGATGTTACCTCTTCTTTGGGTAACTCTATTTAGTTTGCAACAAATGGATTCCTTGGATGAAATTATTCCCCAAAAGAGGATTAAATAAATAATAGAGGGAAATTGGGAGCTTATTTTATAATATTTTGTGTGAGACAAAGGCCTTGAGAGCTGTGAGGAAGTGGGACGGGTGAGTTCCATTTTATAGTGGATGAGAAGTGGCATTTTTGTAAATTTTTTAAAAAACAATTCCAACTACATTTTTCCAATTTAAATTGGATCTAATAATGTACCCAGTTATATTAAAATGGGGATATGGTTTAAATATTTCCATAATATGAATTTTGGAAAATTTTATAGGTTGTTTTGGGTCATATGTTTAAGTTTTAGTCCTTGGTGAAGATAACTTTTTTCTTTAATAAATGTAATTAATTTTGATCACTTTTAATAATATAATTGATTAAAAAATAATTTTACCATATTATAAAATATAAATTATTTTTATTAAAATTATGGAATAATTTTTTTAAAATTCCATACATATATGTGGTAGATATTAATTTAAAATTAATCCCTTAGATGTGATGAAATTGTAGGGTTTTAAATTAAAAATGTTGAAAAGCTTCGTAAGATTGTATATTCAAATTCAAAGTGAAATTCAATCCAATAACAAAAATTGTATTAATTTATAGTAAAATAACATAATAAATAATTTAAACTATTTAAAAATATAATTTTCCCTTATAAATAAATTAGATAACTAAATAAAATTTTAATTAAAATTCATTAGTTTTCACTATTCATTAAAATATAAAATTCATAGAAAGATATAGAAAAATTCACCCTAACATAATTGTTATGTTTCTATTTAAAAATTTAATTTTACTTTGACAAATAAAATTTATAAAAGTTCCCAAATTTAGATTTAAAATAACTTCTCCATTTAATGGTAGTAAAACTTCTTTTATAAATATATAGGTTTTTATGTGTAATTTTGGGTTTGTTGCCATCTTATGAATATAAATTCAATAGAATTAATATAAAGAATATTATATTTAATATATAACATATAATTTTAATTAATATAAATCACTAATATTTGTTAATTTAACTTATTTTGATAAATATCCACTTTTCATAAAAAATAGCTTGTTATAATATCATTACCTTTATATTCATTTGGTTTCAATATGAATTTCTAATTAATAGGAAACCACTGAATTCAAATATATTTCTTCATAAGTTAGTTATTCCTATAATGATCAATTTAATTGCATGATTATATCTTAATATAATAAATAATAATTTTTAATAGAATATTAATGTTTGATTATAATCGGGCTTGCGTGTTACACAAACCATCATGGAAAGTGAATATTTCATGAAATGTAAGGCTACCTTAGTACTCTATATAGAGAAATAATTTTTTTTTGATAATTTTAGTGCATGATTAACATAGTTTTACATAGCATGGAATATAAACTTATAAAAAAAATAATTTTAGTGTTGTGTGAAATGGAAAACATAAAAGAAAATTAATTTGAAAAAAATATTTCATAAAATATCAAGAAGTTACATTACCCACATTAAAACAAATTTCACCCACAAAATTCACCTAGTTTGTCAAGGACTTTATACTTGAATATTCCTTTCATAGATACCCATATAATAAAAATTAATATGAAAAATCTATTTAAAAATTGAATTTTGGAAACATAACGGTTACACAAGGTAACATATAACTAGGTATCCACATAAGAGAACATATGTGGGAATTAAAATATTGGATATGTAGGAAAAATATCACTATCATATTCTGATGGAGTGTGATACAGGACATAGTTAGGATAATTTTTATAATAAATAAAACATAAATTATTGATAATTTATTGGGCTATTTGATTCATTAGAAATGATGGTACTAGGATAAATTTTTTTGTTTCAAATACTTTTTCTTAATGTTGAATAATATTATTGAAAATATATGCTTACATGATTTTAGGAAATAATTACCATTTTTGTTACTTGATCGAATTCCACTTTATCTCACATTCCAAGAAATTGGGGTGAATTTTTCATTCCTAAAGAATTAATAGATAATGATATCCATGATAATTCAGGCTATATGACTTCATATAGCATCACTACAACGTGGATATAACATGTCATAAAAAATACATGAATCCTCATGTGTTGAGATAATAATTTAATCTCACAATCTTCATCCAAAGTTAAACATAGAATTTCCATAATTAGTTAGCCTTATAACCCTTCCATAAGATGAAAATCCAAAACATTAGAAATAAGGTCATGAAATATGATTAACATTGATCCCCTACATAGGAAGAAGTATCTCATGGTTTTCAAATTCCAAAAAAGTTAATACCATCATCGTATATTCTATTTAAACATGGTAATAACCTAAATTACCATATATCGTTTTAGAACTCATTCAGGCTTCATTAATCCCTAGATTGCTGGATATATTCCTTAAATCCAATCGGTTGAAAAATTAATCCATGGTGACATAGAACACTTTTTCAAGAAGTACAGAATTTATTCTAATGTCATTGATACAATCAAATTTAATATATATGAAACAATCATCTCTTTATCTAGCTAAACATAATTTTCTCTATATAATTAACAAATTAAGGGTTTCATTCCTTTAATCAAAATATCGCATTTCTATTAAGTCACTTCTCTATGTATTGTACACCATTGAACATATCCTTATGGAAAATATACACTAAAAATACATATATATTTCATGAATCATATAGAATAATCATTAAATTCTAAAACATAAATAGTTCATTCATCTAACTTTATTCTTAAACCATTATCCATGCTTCATCAGCTTATTACATAAAAACACATTCCAAGAAAATAAAATATAAACCATTCCTTATGGTTCTTCAACCTAAATATAATAATACTTTTTATATTTAATGTAGACAATGCTATAAAGACATCCCATAAATTTCATATTTTATTTGCGGTCTCTTTATCTTAAGTAGTATAATTAATACTCATATACCATTGCAATTCTCATAATCAAATTTAAAATAAATTTTCATCATTCCCATACATTCCATATATAAAACAATCAATATTAAACCATTTCCTTCTAGTTCCCACTATTGATTAAAACCAAAAAGCATAGGGCAAGAAAACCTTATCATAGTAGAAACCCATTAAATTATGAAGAAAATAAGTCATAGGATGTCTAAATAATTACACATAATTATTTAATAAATTACATCTTTGGTTCATCCTTAGATATTCATATTCATATTAAATTTAAATCCTTCATGATGATTCATAACGAGTTTGTAATTTCGCAATGAATATCTTATAGGAGTGTTACACTATGTGTGCAACAAGGCCCATTATCGTGTCATAGGATACACTCAAGCCTGGACCGGTGCACCATGTCAGAATTATTACTACTAGGTACATATATCCTAAATCCACATCCACTGGTAGTATCTGGGCATTGATTTAATGATAGGAATCCACTCACTCTTTCCTTTAAAAAAATTATCATACATTTTCTTAAACATTAACATATCCTCAGAGACACCCCTAGACATATAAATAAAAACATCAATAGTGATATCTCTATTTTTTTTATCATATTAGTTTCCAAAGGTTTAATAAACATTTAGTATCATACCAATTATAACAACCAAGTCATAAAGTACATATAAATTAAATCATTTTTAAAGAATACATATTACATTACACAAAATATTCCCAATTACTGTATTAGTTTAGTGCCATTTGAAACATGGAAAATAATCTTATAGATTAGGGAAATAAATTCAATATTTTAAAAAATATCTCCACCATCAGTAATTATTCTTAAAAAACATTCTTCATAACCTGGGGATGGGAAATATAAGAAATGGGTCATTTCAAATGCTCATTGAGAGTAAATAAAGAAAATGCATCAGTATATCATGAAAATAAGTGTATAATAATGTGATGATGATCATAATAAGATCATTCCATATATATTAAAGATCATGAACATGAATTAAGGAATAATGATTTGTAGATAATAAGACTTGAATAATAATAAAACCAATAGAATAATACATGAAATCATAATATAGGAATTAAACATGGAATTAATGAATATAAAAATAATATAAAAAACATTTTTCAAGGATTCCTACCAAGACCTTTGTAACACATTATGATTGGGATAATAACTTGTGTATGTACTTAGGATTTTCAATTTCCTCTTGTATGCCCTCATTTTTCAGGCATGGAATTCCCTTAAATGTACCATGTTGTTTCAGGTTTGTGATGCCCTCCCACGTACCCTCTTTTTAGGGATTATAATTACCTCCCATATACCCTCTTTTTATGGTATTGGGATAACCTCCCATGTATCGTTTGATCATATAAAAAATTTATCATTACCCATTTCATTGGAGGGAGATACAGGTCCCACCCATCTCATAAACAAACCATACATAGATGTTCTAAAAGATAATAAAACATGCATCATACCATGGACCATAAAAAGATATGGGTTTCATAAACATCATATAAAACCCATGAGATGCAATGGGTATAATAAATATTTAAAAATATCATAACCTATGGAAAATATATATGTTTTATAATCATTTCAACCTAGAATAACCTGTGAAAGAAAGCGGGTATCATAATAATTTATCATGGTAAAATCCATTAAAGGTAAAAACGTTTCATAATAATATAATCCATGGAATATGAATGAGTTTCATGAACATATAACCCAATAAAAAGAAACAGGTTTTCATAAACATTATGTCATCAAAACATAAACCATTTAGAGAATGAATATGAATGGAACCTTTGGGGCATTTTCCAAAAAGCAATGAGTAATATCAATAGATGTCATATTTGATGGAAAATAATATATATATCATGAGGAAAGTATCCTTTCTTCTTTGGAAAATGATTTTAATAACATAAAACCATTTGAAAATAATTTTCTTTGGAAATACTTTGAAACATTTAAATGAAATATTGAAATCATTCTGAAAACATAGTTCCTTGAAAAAATATAAAATAATGTAATTGTTTTGAAAACATTTTTCCATGAAACTTATTTGAAAACATATTATATTTTCATATATATCCTAGAAAACCTTTTATTTTAATGAAAAATTATTGAAAAAATATAAAATATTCCCTGAAAATAATTTAAAGCATTTGTTAAAAAATAATTTTTTGAAGCCATTTTTCTTTGAAAATAATTTTAAAATAAAACAATTTTAGGAATATTAAGAAGAAAGTTTCTTTAAAAAAACATTATAAACATAAAAAATAAGCATCAAGTAAATTAAAATGATGGATTTGGGTAGGTCCATTCATTATGAACATTACTATCAAACCATAATGTTTAGAAAATTTCCTTGATTAGAAAATGAACGAAAATATTTATTTTAAAACCATTTTATAAAAATGTGTTAAATGGGTTATAATTTAATTTAAATATCATAATATAATAGAAAAATATTTTTTAATTTTTTTTATAAAACACAGTTTTGAAAAAAAACATATTTCGAATAAAAAGGAGAAATAAATTTAGACATTCATTACAACATTTTCATGACTATATTAAGTACCAATGAGTTGAAAAATGGTTCTATTACTTAGATATAACATTCATATAAATTGAATAATAAAATTTATGAAATTGTTTGAGATATGGATCATTATATATCCCCAAGAAAAGCTTAATCGTAAATAATCTTGATAAACAATGAGATTGATTCTATAACCATCTACAACTTTGGTAAAATTAAATCATAATATAATGGACTGAATAACATTACATGAAACAAAAAATAAACTAAAAAAGTATATTAGTGACATAAAATGTCTAAAGGATGTATATACACCTCATATAAAAATATAGGTGCATAACATGGCATGTATCTCAGAGAAGGGGAATTGAGACAAAATAACATTACCGATTTGATAACTTTTGAAATATAAACTCCATGAAATATTCGTCATAAAATTGATATTAAAATAAAAATTAATTTAATTATAAGAACAATATAATACATATATGGGATATATACACACCAAAAAAGAGAAATATGTGGTTAATAAGACATGTATCTCACAAATGTAAAAAGTGAGATGAAATTCCCTTACCTTAAGTCATGAAATTATTTGTAAATTTTTAAACCTCCTATATAATAAATATAAGTTTATTAAAAATATACCACATAAAAATATTAATTTATAAAATGAAACCTATTATTCTTTATGACTTTATATTATCTGTTTATCAATAACTACATGTTAATGTTATATTTTAGGTAATATCTGCTTTATTGCTCGTATATGTTTTGGATTATAATTGTTGAACCTATTACATAGATCCTGATTTAATTATTTCAAGAATTTAAAACATGTTATAAATATCACATAAATTCATTATAATTTTTTTAAAAAATAATCTATATATGATACAAATTTTAAAGTAAATACGTTGTTAATAAAGACATTAGGTTGTACGTACGAATGACATTGCTTTTGTTTTATTATCACCTTAAAAAAATGTAAATGAAATATATATATTTATATAATTAAATTTCATTATAACTGTTATTTTATATATATCATATGTTTTTACTAAACCAATCTTAAATAAATTCCACGTAAAGTGTGAATGAATCATATCGGTTTGAGGAGGCAGTAGTCCACACATCTACAAATGAAGTTTTGTTATTTAAAAAATATAGGAATGATGAAGGTATGTTTAATATAAAAAAGTTAAGAACCATAAATACATCATAAATATCTTATCTATTTTATAAAAATATATTCTCTATCATAGTTCCCACACATGATAGGTGGTAATGGATAAATGAACAACATCGTTTCATGAGGCGGTAATTTTCCGTACACAAGAACTATAAGATCATTACCAATGAGATGGAAGTTTCTGTAAGTGTAGGTCAAACCAATAATATACAAAATATATGAATATTTTGGATAATAAGATTATTATGTAACCATGGAATAAAAATAATTGTAGTGAAAGAGATAAAAAATAAAAGAAATGAGTTTGAGGGCGGATGTTACCTCTTCTTTAGGTAACTCCATTTGGTTTGCATCGAAGGGATTCCTTGGATGGATGTATGAACAAAGGGAATCTTAAAGGAAAAATGGAGGTAATTTTGGAAATTATTATGGATTATATTGGGTGGGAAAAATGGATTTATAGGTGTGGGGAAGTGGGAATGTCGAGTGCTTTTTTATAGTGGAGGAGGAGTTTCATTCTTGTATACTTTTGAAAAGAAAATTACACCCATGTTTTCCAAAGGAATTTGAATCCAATAATGAACCAAATTATATTAAATGGAATATACTGTTTAAATATGGGCCTCAAATGTAATTTTTAAAAGTTTCAAGTTTGTTTTGGGTCTTATGTTTAAGGTTTATTGCTTTTTTAATCTATTTTTTCTCTTAATCGTTGTAATTTATTTTAATCAAATTCACTAATGTCATTGTTGAAAAATAAATATAACTTTTTTAGAAAATATATATTATTTTTGTTAAAAATATATAATCCATTTTTCCAAATTATAAACACATAAGTGGTATAAATTAATTTAAAATTAATCCCATATACGAGACGACTCTATGGGTTTTTAAAGTAAAAATGTTCAAATGTTTTCTAAGTTTTTATATTTAATTTTAATGAGAAATTGATTTAAATTAACAAAATTATAATTATTGATATAAATTTAATCTAATTAAACATCAAAAAAATTTAAAAATATATTTAAACTTTATAAATAAATTATATTAAAAAGTAGTTTGAATTAATCTTTATTATTTTTCACTATTGATTTAAAATGAACCTTCAAAGATTAAAACTAAAAATTAAAACTCAACAAATTATTATGTTTCCATTTAAAAAATAAATTTTATTTTGACATATAAAATTTATAGAAGTTCCAAAATTTATATTTAAAATAGGTTGTTCACTAAAATGTGGTAAAACTAGTTTTATAAAAATATCAGTTTTTATGTGTCATAGTGGGTATGTTATCATCTTATACCTATAAAATCAATCGAATTATTATAAAAAATATTTGATTTAATAAATTAAATATATTTTTAGTGAATATAATAAAATAATATTAATTAATTTATCTTATTAACTTAAATCACATTTTATACATAAAAATTGTCATTTATAAAATCATTTCCTTTATAATCAATTGGTTTTTATATTTCTTTTTAATTGATAAGTGACCAATTAATTGAACTATATATTTTCATAAGTTATTTAACCATATAGTTGTAAATTAAAATACTAAGAAATATATTATTAAATTAAAGAATTATATATTAATAATAAATTATTGTTCAGTAACACTTGGTCTCGCGTGTTATACAAGCCATCAGGGAAAGTCTGCCTTGCATATAATGTAAGAACCTCACTGTTTTTTGTAGAGAAATCTAAAATTTATGTTGTCTATAGGGAATTTTTATCTTTGTGTTTCATATAATTCAATCCAATCTTATAAAATACTATTTTTAGTGTTCTGTGAAATGAAAAATATTAAAAAGAATAAATTAATTTTAAAAAAATATTTTACAAAATATTATTATGTTATAATATATCTATGAAAAGAAAAACCATATTCATAAAAAAGAATTTATTAAAAATATTTAAAGAAATGAGTTTTCAATAAATTTTTTTAATTCCAATATAAAATTACTGTTATCAATTAGAATCATTAGATTCAAAAAATATAACTTATAGACAGCCCCTAAATGAGATATAGTACTCACTATAAGTTGGTATCATATTATATCACTAAATTGATTACCTTTTTATCTAAGTCAACCCCCATAATTTTATTCCAAAAGAAATGATCATGTATACTTATAGTGGAATGAATGGTTCCACAAGTTATAGGAATGAAATGATGCAATCCTCTATCAGGGATTATTATTTTTGGTTATGAAGTAGGGATATAAAAGAAAAATAATCCAATTCAATAACAAAATGATAGATAATTAAAGATATTTTAAATATGGATATATCACTTTCAATGAGGTATTTATAAGATAAAAAAATTGAGATATTGGGGAATCCACTTTATGTTTGTGTTTTCGTTTTTCAATAAAGGTGGAAACTTGTAGGATATCAAAATGGGAAGAATATTTATAGTTTGGAAGAAATTTGGAAGGTCATAATATTATTGATATTGTTCATTGAGTTTCTCGGTGTCAAGAACCAACCCAAGATACCCATAAAACAAGAACTCATGATGGTCTATAGAATGTCCTAAAGGGTGTTCCTGAACCCCATGGGTTGTAAATTAGATCTTGGGAATCACGTATTACACCATTAGGATCTGTTTCAACCAAATAATTATTTAATTAATGGGATCCCAACTAGGAACTTGATATGAACTCCCCCATTTTTTTTGATTCAAGCCCTATATAGGTTAACAACAATAATATACTATATTTTATAAATAAATGGAAGAGATAAATAAATATACCCACATTCCATAACTAAGAAAATACTAGTAAAAACATCTATCCAAAATAAAATTTACGGGTTAGAGAGATGATAAGGAGATATAATTTCAACATAAATAATTGAAATAATATTCCCAAAATATAACAAATGACTACAAACTCATATTCATGTGAAATTGGGTATCATCACACTCTTATTTCACCTCCACATAACCAATGGAAGTTGGCATTATTATCTTACACCTCCATGTGTTTCCTAACCATAACCATCAATAGATAAAACATGTTTGTAATATAACCAATGTTGTATCCATGGTTTGATTGACAATACTAATCATATTCCATGAAATTCTCAAAATCAATCCCTTGTCATGAAAAAATAACATACTAGATTAAATAATGTAAATAATGATAAATTTTTAACTTTAAATTGAAAAAACATAAGGTTTGTTTCTATTACTATAATCAAGAATGAATAAAAAAATTGTTGTTTAATTTCCATGAAACATTAATAGATTACATGAAATGGTTACTAAACCTTGGACACCAGTAGGTAAAATGAAACCTTTTGGGATTTTCTTTCAATTAGTTGAATGTAAATAGAAATATGTCACTGGATAATGTTGACAACATATAAACTATGTCACTATTATTTCTAGAGCTGGGGAAATTAATTCATATTCATCAACCTATCCAAGTACCTAGGGGTTCACATGACTTTTATTTAACACTTCATCATCTCTAAACATGTCATTTTTATTATGACTTTCAAAAAGAGTTCTAATTTTAAATTAAATAATTCTATGTCCATTTCCAAATCATAAATAAGAATATTTTAACAACAAGGTACACTATAAATCTATTTAAAACAATTATATAATAAAATTTATAATAACATATAAATCAATTAGATATTTCATGTTTCAATAGTTATTCTCATAAAGTCAAATATATTGATCTACATACGTTAATCATGTTAATTTAATTGTCATTGGAGTGAATCCACTTAATAATTGAAGGAGGTACCAATATAAAGAAAATGGAAGCCATAATGATTAAAACCAATACTTATAAAATTGAGGACGGAAAGTCCCATGAATCCAATTCTTTGGAGATAATATAAAAACAAAAAATTAAGGGAAAAGGGAATAAAAAATGTTGATGAGGGATATACATAGTTTTTTTCCTTGATGATATTAATGATAACACAAAAAAATTGGAGAAATATAAAGGGTGAGAGGAACCTTCTATATGCATGAGGTTGATAAAAATATGGTGCGAGAATATAAGGTTCTGTATTTAAATATAGATGAGGGAAACCCTGAAATTTTATCTTTTTTAAAAACTTGATAAACTACATGGTTTGGCCAAATGTTTTTTGAAACCATGTGATAATTGTGAAGGTAACCTAGAATTAATCTGGTAAACAAAAGAGCTTGGATATGTAGTTAGTGAAACTATGTTATAACTAGGAAAATTTACATGTTACACCCAAACTACATGTTTTTCATGGTTAGAAAAAATTTTGTGTAAAAAGTGTGAAAATTATTGGTTCCCATTTTCATAAATTCTGTAACTGAAAACACTAATAAATGAAGGATAATGATAATATCAATTAAATTACACATTTAATTATTATAAATATATTTTTGGTCTTATAATCCTCCCACTATATAACATTCATTCCCCTATAATGTCAAAATAAATCAATACCTATAAAAAATGAGGCTATTAATTATTTATAAGAGACTCTCACTCCCACATATCAAGTGAATCACTTCTGTGATCACAAAAGATATAAATCAACAGTATATATTTCTATTTGAGCTTGTTTACATGATACATGACTATCTAAATTGAGAACCTTAATTCAAAAGATTCATGTAATAACCTTATTTCCTCCCAAGAGAAGGTACAAGATAGTACTTTGTTTAGCTGAGACACATGAAACAAATTAATAAATTTCAACAAAGGTTTAAATCACCATCATTAAGAAATCATCCAATATTTTTACATGATCTAAAAAGGACTCACTAATATTAGATATAGATTTTATTTCTTTCTAAACCATCGATGACCTAGTTGGAGGGAGACCCTTAAAAACACGCTGTTAATAACTGAGAACTCCATTAGATGATAATGATGATTATGGGAGGATAAAAATGTATTTTAGTGATATAAATTAGCTAATAAATAAACTACATCTTCATACACATCTGTATTATATGTATCTATCCCACGATGGATGTTTCACCTACCTTGGTCCAATATAAATGAGAGTTACATGCCTAACCGTAAAGATATTTAAAAGGATCCATAATAATAGAAGAAAAATAAATATTATTATAGGATAATTCAAACAATTACAAACAAGAATCCCATTTTTCTCCAAATTCTAAAATATTATCTTGAATCATATGTTACATAATATAATACACTTACTTTATTTGGCCATCTATTTTGGGATGGTTGGTTGTGGTATTTTTAATTTTATATCTCAATTCCTCTGAGAGGACTTTAAAAAATTGTGAATTACATTGGGAATCGTTATCAACATAATGGTTTTGGGAATTATATATAGTCATATGATTTTCTATATATATATTATCATTTTATCCTAAAACATAGTGGTGATTTTTTTTTTATAAAATTTAAATATATTATTAGCATATCAATCATGAGAAAAAAGAATTATTTACATAAGGTGTTTGATTTAGTCCAATGCTGTAATCCATGGAAACCTCATACAACATTCATGCAGAGATGAGTTTGGGATGAAGTAAACCCGAAGGTCTATGATTCTTAACTTTTATTATTTTTTCGATATATCATAAATAAACATAATTGGATATTTACTACATCACACATGGAAACAAATATTATGTTCTCATATCATAGAAAATTTTATGGGTAATAAGATGGACATAATATTGAGACCAATAGTATTCCACTATAAATTCCTTCCTCAATAATGGAATAACTGTACAGTTGTTCTTAATGAATGGAATTCCATCAACAGATAGAAAAAAATGATATTTCATTTTTACACTATATATATTTCTCCTTATCTAAGGAAAAGATTTATCCTTCAATTTTTACTGTTTGATGATATTTCATAGATAAGGATTCCTTAGTACTCTAGAAAAAACACAATACTAACTTCCTCAATCACTTTTAGGTTAAATTGAAACAAGATAGCCCAACAGTTTCATTCTAAACTAGATTATTTTGGACCATAATATTAAAATTTTATGATAAGTGAATTTATGAAATTATCCATATAAAGTGAGTTAGAACTATCAAAGAGAAACATTCAGATTTACTCCTCCTATCACCATTTCATAATGATAAAATTCCTATAATAGAATATTTATCCAATCATTTTATAGTTAGTGCAGATTCTGAATTACTCACCCAAAAGAAAGAGTAACCCAATTAAATTTATTTTATCTTGGATTCCTTCTCTAATTAAGGGGTATTGTAATTATGTTCATGAGATCAAAAAATATGTGAGTAATATGTTACCACATGATCATAAAAAATCAAGAAACATATTAACCCTAAACCATAAGAATCACAGAAAACCAAATATCCTTGATTGGACATTGGTAAAATCATTATATGGTATTATGTTACATTCTTCTTTAACTCTTCCAAAAAATTCTAGCAATCAAAGATCCATATAAACATAACTTCTGTAAGAGTCTACATGATCAAGGTAGATTCAATTATATTTATTTCAATGATTAAAAGATGATAATAACATTCTAATACTGTGATAATTTATATATCAATGATTTTTCATAGCTTCTCCCAAGGAAATATTTCCTCCACTTTATCCAAATTAATCACAACTCCCAATACAGACACTATATTTCCTAGAAACATAAAATTAAAATAAAAAAGATAAATTTTGAAATATTTTAATAGATACAGTGATCATGAATGTCACTAAATACAACTCTCATATATCCTTCATGATTCTTCATTATTTTAGAATAGAATAAGATATCATCAACAAACACCACACCAAAAGAGTCCCTGTTTTAATGAAATATATGGCCTATAAAATACATAATCACCATAGGAGACTTGTACTTTCTTAAATTCAATATGAGACACTCATAATTACCATATATTCATCATAAAAATAGTATTGGGATTATTAGATTACTTCACCAAGATCTAGTGGTAACCTAATGATGGGTAATTTTTAAAAACACATTTAACCCATTATTTGATCAAATAAGTCCCCAATATGGGTCACTGTGTAATTATTCATCAAATTCAATAAGTTAAACATCTAATAATTGATATATATTTGAATAATTCCATCAAAATAATTATCCAAGAGCATTAGAGAATCCCATAGGGACATGTGGGGGTGATGAAATCCCTTAGCCTTCAAAACATCAAGTTGGATATAATCTCATTAAGATAAAGTAGATCTATAATATATTAATGTAAGATATTTTATACATTTTAGGAACTGTATAGATATAAAAATTAACTACCCTATTTATGGGTAACCTAGATAATTCATCTAGAAACACATCATGAAACTCATTATCCATAGGAGGAAACTAACTCCATATTTATTGTTTATAAACCTCTAGTAAAATAGAAGATATCTGAAATGAAATCCTAGAGAAATAAGGTATATGAGGCTGTGATCACATTGAAGGAGCATACAACTCATCATTAATATGTTAGATACTCCCATCAGTGGTATTTACTAATTAATTGTGATGATAAAAATCAATAGAAGATATGAATGATTTAATATAGTCCATATCAAGGATTAAATTGAATAAATACTTTTGGAGGATGGGTAATCCCAAGATAGATCAACCTTATACATAGATATAAGAGAAGATGGAAAACAAAGGTGAATCTCTCTATTTTTTCCAATAGTAGTCGATATCTACATCATATATTAACAAGAATAGATGTATGATTAATTATGTTAACCAAACTTATAGTAAAATATGATTGAGAAGTAGTATTATCAAATAAAGACACAACTATAGATCATAAAAAATCATGATACCTATCAAAGTCACTGGACTCATTTAAGATTCTATGAGAGATGGGTTTATAATTTATAGTTTTATACACTAAACATGAGTATTATTTTTTAATCTAGACTATGTCTTAGTCATTAACTAACTTCTCCCATAATATGATCCACTTATGCATCCATAACTTCATGGGTTTGATCCTATGGACGTTGATGCACCTGATGGTACTCTAGATACACTTGGAGTAGAAGAACCTATTCTACTTTATATTAGAGGAATATTTTTGTAGAATATTTAATTTCCCCCTAATTTCTCACAATATTAACTCACATTAGGATTATTTATACAAGAAGGTCACATGTTACAATCCATTATACATTAGTGGAAATTAGGAACCCTAATCTCAATTAGGGATCAAAACACATACTAAAATGAAGTTTTAGAACCACTTCCATTTCATATTTTAGAATATTAATGCTTATTCTTTCTCTCAGGTAATCCATCATCACTATTACCAAACATGGTAGTGGTTATAAGAAAATTAATAATTCTGGATTAGTAAATATTCACCATAATAGATCAATCTACTTTCTCCCCTTTGGTTCAAATATTTAATAAGAAAACATTAGATTTAATGTATGAATAGAGACCCATTTAAATCAGATGAACCTTTAGACTATCATCAGATATCAACTATATAGAAAAGTTTCTGATCTCAGTGAATCAATTAGCATACTTAATCATAGTCTATTAACCTTTATATAGGGTAATTCAATCCCATGAAACTGAAATATCCATTGTATCAAGAAAATAAATACATGTATAACAACACATTAAATACTTTATAATCAATATTTTTATTAAATTTAAATTTAACCATGGCTTCCCACCACTATTCTCTAGGGTACCTAATTAAAAATAGGCAAACCTCAATTTACCTCCATCAAGAGTCTTGAAGAATTCGATGATTATCTCCATTTTATCCAATAATTATTTTCCTGATGGGGGTATTAGAACCTCACTCAACTTATGTATTATACTAAAGTTACACATCAGATCAATCCTTATCCTTAATTACTCATTTACATTCTCATTAAGGATGAGTTAAACCTGTAATTTATCCCTAATACATGTTTTATATCATTCTTACTATGCCATCAATTAAACCATAATCAATATGAGATTTCATCCATGTAAATTTAATAGCAGCTCCTTCCCATGATTTCACTCAGGGTTATTATGGGGACATGGTATGAAATCGATAATAAAACAAAATAGATGAAACTATAGAGTCACTTAAATTTTTTATTAGAATATAAAAACATAAATAAAATACAAAAATTATAGAGAACTAATAAAACAATTTACATCCTATCATTTTATATGGTCCATGTTGATGGTCTATAGCCGAACTTCCCAGTCCCTAGAGAGAATATTAATCTCAAATCATAAGTAAAATTATAATTTCCTAAACTATCTAGAAACATAATGTCATATATGAAAAATATTTCCCACACATTCCTTTACACTAACCCCTTAACCCCAATATCCAAATTACTTTTTATAAATCATCCAAATATCATAAACCAAGAACATGGTTCTATGATTTCATTTTTTTTCAAAAAAAAATCTGGGATACCCTTAACATGAGTTACCAAGATGGTATCTATAATGGCACAAATGAATTTCCAATTTATCATGAGTTATAAACTATTTTCTAGGCATCTTAAATACTCTTTGGGAATAGTTTATCCCACAATATTCCCAACATATAACATTCGAGAAGACGACATTACCGTTCTTTAAAATGAAGATTCATTCATCCACATGGCTCTAAAAAAAACAAAAATAGATAAATAGAAATCCTAAATGAAAAAATAAACATAATAATGGTTCTCTAAAATAAATGATACTTTTGAGGTATTAAAAAACATAGAAGGAAATATCATCATTTCTTAAGTAATTACATTATCAAAAGAATAAAAACTAGAAATTAAATAAAATAAATAACTACAAATATTTTGGTGAGATGGGGTATCATCCCACCACAATGTATATATATGTGTCAAAATAATGTTATTCTTACAATCAACCACCACCAAGCGATGCCATTACAGTTCTTGGATTATAAAAAATGACTACCTAATCCTAATGGTTTACACAAGGATTGAGTGATAATCCCAATATCATCCCACCAATTTATATATATCAATACTTTGTTTGAAATACACTTCAATCTAATTTGAAGGTAATTAATGAATTTTCTTATTCATTACACTAAAAAAAAGCACTAGGTGTGTTTTTAATTTTTGAATCATGGATTTATAATGAAAAATTTATGGTTAATTTTATATGTGACATAATATCATTAAAAAATATTATGAACAGTTATATTGAACCCAAAGATACTACATGACTAATTAGGCAGTTCCCTTTAGTTAGGAGATTGTATATAGAACTAGATCACTAGATAGTAATTGTTATACATAAAATAAATCACTAGTATATATAATAGTGGAAAACCACATCACATCTATATTAAAAAACCAATTACATATGGAATTAAATGTTGTTCTATTCACACCACAAAAATGATTAAACATGTCACTTTTATAGAAAAATCCATAATTAGTTCCAGTTTTGACATAAAACATTATCTTTTAATTTATAAATCATTAAAGGGAATATTTTATTTATAAAATTATCCTTAAATTAGTTTACAACTAGAATATAATTTCTTTTATAAAATTAAATAAATAAATTATAAATGTTAAGTATAAATATTTTACCTGAAAAATAAGAATATATTTGACTACTAAACGTAATCAATCTAAATATCTTTTTAGTAAGGTGAATCTGTATAATATAAATAGGTTCTTTAAGAGGATAGAAGAATATAAAATCATATAAATTGATAAAAATAAATTCAATGAATGTCTGAGAACACCATTGATTTAGAGGTAAGGGGGAAACCTGATGGAAGGGAAAAGAGATTCATATGAAGGATAATGAATGATTTACATGGTGTTTTCCATAATGAACACAAATAAAAATGATAATAAATCCAGTCATAAAGATGGGGAGAGACGCGTTGGATGTTTTAGAGGTTTGTGTATTGAGTAGGGATAAAATAAATGGTTATAGATTTTAATCATGGAGAATGAAATCTCATATTTTTACTATTTTTAAATTTTTATCAGAACTCATGTTTTCTTAAACCATGAACCAACTATATGTTGGAACTATTTCCTGATGAGAACTTGCACTGTTTGGCCTCATGGTTAGTTAAATACTATTCCAACCATTAAAATCAACTCTATCACGAAAATATAGGGTTTTCATGGGATTTATAATGGTTAAGATTAACCGTTTGTCAATTCTTTATTTTCCCATATTCCTAGCTTTATTGACTCTTTAATGAAAAAACTTTGATAAACGAATTAAAAGGAAAACACATTAAATAACACACTTTCTAACTAAAAATGAATGTGAGTGTGATTCTAATAGACATATCAACATTTTAATAATTTATTGTGGATTAATCGATTACAATATGACCTAGAAGAGATGTAAGTTAGTTTTTCACCTATAGCATGTTTAGGGATATATTAATAAAGATATTCTATTATATATATTGAAAATTAATTAGTCATTTTCTGAAATATAATTGAAAAAAATCTTTTGGAACATATTCCATGAGTAGTAGGTGGTATTTTCATGAGATGTTATGAGATCCATTGACTTGTAATTGATTTTTAAAGAATCTATTTTGTATTCAATACACATTCATTATTCAAGATAGTTTTATTTTAGAAGAAGGAATAGTACCATGGATTATTCATATTAATGGATATTATATCACTATGAAGATTAATATTATGATGGTCTTTATAATGATATTAAAATTCGAAGACAAGTTTTGATGGTGAGTGTACTATCTAAAAAATGTCTTGAATGAGGTTTAAGATATTTGTGGATGGGGAAATTAAATAAAAAGTCTTATAATAATTAATTTATCTTGAATATTATTTATGTGTTATAATATTGATAGTTTTTCAGTTTTTTGGAATAAGTAAGATGGACCTATTATTGGATTAAACCGAGTATTTAAGAAGAGTTCTACTTTAATGAAATGTAATGGGGTTTCTCTAAATAGATTATAATTTTAGTTGGGTGTAATAAATAATTACTATGATGAATGGGAAAATGGAATATGGATATTCTAAACTTTATCAATGTATAGTTATGATGTATTCTTATTTATTTGAGGAAAAGATATAAATCATCAATGGAATGTACTTTTCTAGAATAATATTGTGTTTTAACTTAGTGTTCTCGGATGATGTAGGGTTGTGAATTATAGTTCTGGCTAATGTGGAGTTCATGAAAAAAATGGAAATAAAATACAATGTACAATTTTTATGTATAGTCACAATGAAAATTGTGTTATGAAACATTGTTCATTTCAATGAAATAAATTTTTAAATTCATGAATGTAGAGTTCATTTTCTCTCTATAATTATAACGTATAGTTATTTAGAGACGACATGGAGTTAGCTATACTTATAGTGTTGAATACTTTTATAAATTCGGGAAGTCTTTAAAATTATAAATATAAATATTTAATGTTATATATTATGAATAAAATAATGAAATTTAGAGAATATTTTATTTTCAAAATCTGGAGATGTTGTTGTACTATTTTTCATTTATCAAACATCATTATCACACATGGATCATAAATAATTTTTAGTTAAATAGATCTCAATTCAAGGAGAAAGCAATGATGTAGAGATGAGTTCCATTCCATGAGAAGATGAGAGAAGTCCCTACTACCTCAGTTCATGATCACATGGATAATAAATATGAATACATTTTATAATCTCGATTTTATAGAAGATGTATATCATGATTATTCCAAATTTTTTTGGGAAAGTAAATAATATCATTTTCTTTGAAAAATATGAAAAATAAGAAAAGAATTTGAAAGGATTATTGGTAATAATGTGGTGGAATAGTTGTTATATCATGAAGTTGATTTCTGAATATTATATAAATTCAAAGAGACGTATTCATAATTAAATGTAATTTTAAAACAAGTGAAGAATAAATAAAAATATTAGGGACATTCATGAATGTGTCTACTCTTCAAATACACTGAAATGTGATTGAATAATGAATAATATATCTGATTCTACATTAACGAGATGATTATGTGATGTCAGATAAAGGAGAATATTATCTAGTTCTTCATAAAGAATCCATCAAGAGCACAGTGAAGAATAATAATAATAAATTAAAATAATCTTATGAAATTAAATACCATTGTTTCTATTCACATAAATAAAGGATAATTTTAGTCAATAAACATTATATTGAATAATTATAAGGAAGAGTAAATTTGTTTGTTTTTTTGAAGATCCTATTCCCGGATGAAAAAGTAAGATATCCAACATATATTCATTTACTATTGAATTATGAGTATGTTCTAGACATACCATGTTAAATTAGTAATAAAGTATAAATATTAATCATTATAGCCTAAGAAAGCCTCAATATAACATAGGTTATCTTTCATCATGTATGTCAATGTCAATTCTCATGTAAAAAACTAAAACCGTTGAGGTTTCTTTGAACACTTTTTGTGCAGGAAATTTGAGTCAAAAGACATAAATTTTACTAATAATTATTTGATCATAATATATAATTTATATTCTATAATTATAACATGTTAAAAGAGATTTAATTATTTAAATGTGGTAAACCAAATAAATAATTCATTGTGATATTGTTTTGATACTTTGTTATTTATAACTACTATAATAAATAATGAATAAAAGATTAAAAAAGGGATACCCATTCACAGAATAATTAAACATGTTATCAATGGTTAAAGAATAAATTTATTTAAAAGTATTTTAGCATTGACTAACACCTTATTAGTATTTAAATATACCTTTATGATCCATTGAAAATTTAATCTTTTTCATCTTCATCATAATCACCACCATTCTTATTAAAAAATTCAATGGAGAAGTGTCTAATAACAAAATGCTGAAAACATTTTAGTGTATGTTTCAATTTTAATTTATCCTTTCATTTTTTGATTTTATTTGAGATAAAATATAGTATACTATTATACTCTTCATCAACGTGTTCATTATCTTTAGATTCACTAAAGTAATTATCATTCCCTTGAATTATTTTAATCTTTATTATGCCTTTTGAATAACATTTCTTTATCCACATTGATCTTATTTATAAAAATGAGAAATTTATTCATTTCATAATTTATAAGATTCTTATGTAACTCGACATGGGATAAATTTCCCCTTCTTTAAATAGAAAAAAATATCGTATCCAACCTAACCATAATGTTTGTCATCAATTTCGAGGTTATTGTAGTATCTTCTAATTTTGAACCAAAACCACTAATGTTACTGAAAATATCATTCACTCGTGTGAGAAAATAATTTATCAGTCCATCATAATAGAATCTCACATCTTGAAACAATTTTTATATATTCTTATATTATCATATTTAACATCAATGTTCTATTAAAAAATTTCCTTACATTTTCCCCAAGTTTCATTAGTGGTTTGATGTCTCTTATCCATTGTATACACTCAGTATAATAATGAAATAAAAATTAAATTTCATTAATTTCATCTAAAGTAAAAATATAGGTAATGTAAAAACAATTTCATTCCTATATAATATTCATGATTTTTTTTTTATTAATTCAAAATAATAATATTAAGTAAATTATCAATAAAAAGTTAAATAGTTTTTTCTTATTGAATTTGTTTTCTTGTATTATAATTTTTTATTTGGAATAATAATATGATATTTTTAATAATAGTAATATTAATAAAATGAAATTAATTGTTTAAATCAGCATATCAAATTTACTTAGGGTGAAATGTTAAGGTTTTTTTGAAACAAATGTTTTTTCAATGAATGGGGAAAAATAACAATTTTTGTAAATATATCATTTATTTCCTTAAATAAATTAATTTTAAACTCCCAATATATCATAATTTAAAATAAGTATCCTTTAATTATAAATAGTCAAATTAATTACATAGGAATCATAAAAATACCATATTTTTATATAAATTCATTTCTAAGTTGAAAACATATTATTCTAAAATGTGTTTTAATTTTATTTTAAAAATTAATATTAAAATTGATTTCATACACATATTGAAATTTAATATTGTTAAATATATTTCCTATTTGTAATCATAAAGTTCCAATGTGGTATGTTTTTTCCATTTTTTATCAATAAAAATAGTAACTATAATAAATATTTGTCACCCCGATAAGGGTAAATTAGGCAATTAAAAGAAAAATTAATTTCATAGGGCCTAAAAATATACCTAATAATTTTATTAATTTTATTTGGATAAGTGTGACTCATCCATGACCATGACTATTTCATAAATTTTGAAATTCCTACTACTTTCCTTTTATAATGACCTTAATATGGTTTTTAATAAAGAATAAAAAATTTCACTCACATTGTTTTAATATATTTATAATTTTCGAATATTTATAAAAATTGGATTTGGTCATTTATTAATTTTTATTTGAATTTTGAATTAATTTTTTTATCTTCTTAAATTATTATTATTATTTTGGGGAATAATTACATTAAATTCTAATGCAACATTGACACAATGCTTGTGCAAGAAGATTTAAAATAAAATAAATTAATATAAAAACACTAAAAGTTACTTTTTTGGGTGATTTATTGTCCCATTAATTTTGTACAATAATATAAAATATTATAGATTTATTAAAAGTATATATTCAAATTCCATTATAATATTAATATTAGTAAAGTCAATGTATATAAATAGTTCTAAAAATTTATATAACTGTATATATAATGATAAATAATAATTTTGTTAATTAGTTCAAATTCCCAAAAGTCTTATATTTGGAAAATTTAACTCTAAATGGTATCTAACATAAAAAAAGTCCACTTATTGATCAATTTTACATTTATATTAACATTCTTGACCGTAATAGTGGGAAAAGATATGATATCATGATAATCATCAAAAGTGTTAACATGGGTGAAAACATAGAGATGGGGGTAAAAAAATCCCCAAAATAGTTAAATATTTTGCTTTGTGAGAGGATTCAGAATAATTCATTTCCTATCTTCAAAATACATCAATTTTGAATCCATTTTCAAGGAAAGTAGATTTATATTATTTCAAACCTTTATGTCTCCAATAGTGAATCTCCCATCACATATAATAGGGAACCTCCTCTCATATCATCCTCACACCTTTAGAAAAATCTTGTGTGGAAAAAACATAAAAAAATATATCCTCATCATCCCTTACCGTGTTCTATAGTCCATGTTCATACCAAATGACCAAAACTAGAATGCTAAAGTTTAATCCAAAGAGGTTATCTGAGGAGAATGTTTAAGTCCTAACAGACACATTTCATGCTTATTTCATCATATATAACCTTAAAATATGATTTGAACAAGATTAAATAACAACATAAGTACCTTCGATACACATAAATGTTATTACAATTATGTTGTAACTCTTTTTCAATAGCTTTTCACTCATTTGGGAAATAAAATCACCACTTGTGCGTATTTGTAGACTACCACCTCCATGATGTGATATGATTCATTTACTATCATGACCTCTCATGGTTGTTTATATTGATATAATTAATTTTTATAGGTTATTCTAACAAAATTATTAACATTATAGAAAGGTAAAATATCATCTATTTTGTTTCCCTTCCATCTATTAGTAAATTATTGCCTTTCAGGAAAACCTATCGATTACCACCTCCATGAAGTGAAGTGATTAATTTATCATGTATGAATTCAATGGTTGGTTATAAAATTCTTTATAATTTATATAAAAGATAATTTTTTCTTGAATATAATTATTTAAATGATTTAATTGTGGCCCCTTTTACCATGGTTATCCTACCAAAGCTCTATTGGAAATTTTAACAGAACATATCCAAAATGTATGATGTCAAATTAACATATTAAGTATCTAATGATTTTAATAAAATAAATAAAATGGATAATGAAAATGTAATGTAAATTCAAAAGGTTAATTAGATATTTAATAAATAATATAATTTAATTATTTTGGAGATAATGAACAAAATATTCTAGATGTTATTGAAGGTATGAGAATTTCTTTTGAAAATATTCATTTAGCATTTCCCTTAAGAAAAATTTTCATCCTTGTACATGATATTTTAAACAATCCCATGAAATTATGATTTATTCCCTAATGGTTGATAATGTTAAATGTATACCATATTTTACTTTTTTATAGTAGTTTAAAATCAAATATTCTTAATGTTTTATTTATAGGTCAATTTTGACTTTTTATCAAAGGGTAAAATAATGGTTTATGTTAACATATACCATCTGAATAGAATTTCATTCCATCATAAAATTTCATTTATCAAAATATTCTAAAAAAAATTCCATGGTTATTTTAAAATAAAATAATGCCCACAATATTTTGGTAATTTTTCATTGTAATTTCCTTTCAAAATAAAGGTATATTTCTACCTATTTTTAAGCAAAAATGGAAACTGATTTTCTTATGGGTTGATCAATGTTTTTAAAATGATTTTATTATTAAAATTTTCAAGACATAAGTTTTTTTTCTTTTGATATTTTACTTGAAAAATATATGTGATGAGATGTTATCTAGAAGAAGCTTTTATAATAGGTGATTTTGATATAGCATATATGAAATTTGAGCCCAATTCAGATTATAAAATGGGTGAGACCGATATATATACACAATACATTGGTTATTGTGAATTTGCATTGAAGTAATTTTTGGGGGATTTATCCAAAGCTTCCAATCCAATTGATTTTACTGTACTCTAGATATTTTTGACATGACTGAACATAAGTAATGACTATAATGAAATAATATTATTATAAGTGTTTCTATTTTATGTAATTGTTATTTAAATATATTCCTTGAGATAAAGTATGTTTTCCATGTGGATATTATTTATTTTATATTTTCAAAGAATAATGTAAACAATGTAAAAAATGTGGGCTTTATTGGTTTTCATTGAAATAATGGATATCATTCCTCTATATACCTTATTTAATTTTTTTTCTCATCTCATGTTTTCAAAAAAATTAATTTGGTATAAAAATGACTACAATCAATGAAAATTTCAAGTGGATATTCATGAAGATGTTTTATTAAAAGGAAATATATTTAAATTTAAATTTTTTATATCGTGGGAAAATTTGATACAAATTGAAAGTGTCGAATTTGTAATACATAGTTTTGTTATGTAAGAGTTATGAAATAAGTATCTTAACCAATAAAACTAAAACTTATTCAGGAATCCATGAATGTGATGTCTAGTATAAAGACACTTTATTATATAATGTTTTAATGATGTCATTATTATTGGTATAAAATAGAAATTTTATATGAATTTAGCATTTATGATAATTTTACTAGAATCCCTGTTTGAGAATCTAATTTATGGTTTTATTGAAATGATATAGAATTTTAATATGACCATGTTTATTTTTTTATCTATGTCTAATGGTAATGGTTTTTCAAATACGAAAACCGAATGGTGAATTAGAAAAGTATAAAGAGGACAATATACTTCCAATTGTGAAGCTGAGAATTTTTCTTATTGGAAGTATGAAGTTTGTTATAGTGATCAATCAATTGACATATCCTATAAATAGTGGTTCAATCCATGTTATAGATAAAATAGATTTATAATAAATTAATATATTTATAGTTGATAATTTTATAAAGAAATACTATCCATAATTTAGTAAAACATTATATCCATTTATATCTAATGGATTCATCAAGATTTGGAAATCACATTTGATGTCATGAGATATTTATAAAATCAAAAATTAACTATATATTTATCATTTTATTGGTAAAGTTGAGTTATTATTGTATTGGTCAATAATACTAGATGGGGAGATATATTTGATATTTATTCCATGGAATGTAATATATTTAAGAATATTTTCCAGGATAAATATTTACTTATAGAAATTTGACTATAAGTAATGAAAAAAATCATGGAATTAAACAAAAATGAGTAGTATTTAGTTGCAGCGTAAGAATAGAATTTTATAATATTGGGTAGGAACACATAAAATTTAATTTGGGACCATGATATTAAAATTATTATATTTTACACAGCATTGAAACCAATTTTATGAATAGAATATTACTCCAAATAATTTAAACGTTATGAGAAATTTTTTCATTGTGATAAGAATCTTGACATCAAGTTTTCATATACTTATATGTCCCATGATGACAAGAGTAAGAAGCAATCATAGTGGTAGGAAATAGAGAAGTAGTAAGCTATGAAATCTGGAGGTAGGCCTTATACATGTTCAAAGTATAAAAAAATAATTTCATGGAATTTATGACATGATATGAAATGTGTTACCAAGGTAGTAATTTTGGTTATATAGATCATCACGAAATAGAAGTGCCTTATAAAATCCAATAATGAGGTAATAGATATAAATTCTATGATGAGTATTTTTTATTTCAATGATTTGGGGTATAATTATAATGTGATTATAATGATATTCACATAGGTTGGAAATCATCAAGATTGAAATCAAAAGAGTTGTCTTAAAATCACTTATGACTACTATAGAGACGTTGGTCTGTTTAATAATGTGGTGATTAGTTGGTTTCATGTTTATTCAAAACATTTTGATTCTATGTTTGGATCTATATCACCACATTCTATTATGTACGAGAAATTTTCATGTAAAACGAGAATATATACTCATGAAATGAAAATATATCCTTGGGTCAAATACCTTATTTTTTAATATTATAAAAACCAATATTTATAGTAATTTTATAATTGTTATCAATGGGATTCTTTTGAAGCAAATTATATTGACCTTCCAACTGTATAGTTTTATATTATTTTGGGTTTGGTTTAGATTATATTTTATCATGATAATATATAATTCATATATAAAAATGTTACATTCAATCATTTCATAACATTTATTTCATATTAGGATGTTGAGAAATTGAATAAAGGTTACAGTGAATGTTACTAAGATCATATTGAAAAAAATAAAGTGAATTATTTGATTAATGATGTTTGAGTTGTAAATAAATATATGGATGTATTTATTGATTAATTTTTAGGTGTTATTCTTGATCAAGATCTTCAGTTTACTTTTGATTTAGTTTTTTATGGTAAAAAATTTTCAAAACCAACTTATCAAATTCATAATGTTGATATTTTAGAATTGAAAATGCAGTTGCAAGAGTTTCAATATGAAGGATTAATTCATCAGATAAGTTCAAAATTTGGTGTATAGATTTTCTTGGATAAATATAAAGAGGTTTCAATGAGTAATTTAATTTATAATATGCTCTTCAATAACACCATTGTTAAGAACAAGTATCATTTTCATGATATTGATGATGTTTTTGATCTTGCCTAGGATGCACAATATTTTTCAATGATTTATCTCATGTTAGGGTAGTATCAATGTATGGTTAAAGACAAATATATTCCAAATATAATTCTTGACAAAAGATATAGGAATTATGATTCTTTAGTCATTCATTTTAGGTTATCCAATGCATCAGAATCATTCAAAAATATAGTAAATCGAGTTTTCAATAAAAATATGTATATGTTTGAGGTTATGTTTACTGTTAATATTTTAGTATATTAAAATTTTCAGGAGGATCTTAAATGAAACAATATTTTTTTTCAATCCTAGAATGAAGAAAGGATATATAAAAATTTATTAAATTTTAATTTTGGTTGCAACAATTTTCATTCCTCGAAAATTTTGTTTCAAAAGATTATATAATTATTGACCCTTATAAAGATAATGTGGTTAAATAATAGACATGAACAAAAAATGTCAAATATATTCATCATTTTGGGGAATTATCATGTATTTATTGATTGTTTTTTAAAAAAAGTACTCGATTATCAAGCCCATTCACTATTTTAACTCAAAAGAGAGTTAATTTCATCTAGATGAAACACATTGGAGATTGTCTCCTACAAATGAAAAAAATTTCAACAGTCCAATTTTTTTCCTTTACCCCTAGTAGTGGTGAAAATTTTAACTATATCAATTCTTTATTGATTGAACAGGTTAGTGTTATGATGAAGAATGATTAGGTAATTTATTATGCTTCATATCAGTTGAAACCTCATGAGCTATATTATCTTACACATGATCTTGAACTAATAGTTTTTGTTGGAGGAATCATGAATATATTGTAAACTATGAAATATATACTAATCATAAATTTATAAAGTATAAATTCAATTAGATTGAGTTGATAATGAGAAAAAGGATAATAATTGATCTAATAAAGGATTTTTATTTCATGATTTATAACCATATATGAAAATAAAATAATATAATTGATGTTTTGAGTCAAAATTATAATGAATCATTAACCATGCTACATTTAGAACATGGCTATATGGTAAATTATTTAATGGATGATAGAATAAAAATTTGTCATGATGGAAAATACTCTATTTTATTTTAGATACGTGTACAATCATATTTTTTATATATAATTATATAAGATTATAAGAAAAAATATAATTTATAAAAAAAATTGGAGTTGTTATAAATGGTTAGATACCCAAATTTAACTTTGACAAGAAAGGTGTTTTAACATTCGAAAAAAGGTTACGAGATCTAGTTGAATCTTAATTAAAAAGTAATTATTGAATGATTATTATAGATCTAAATTTTATATTCATCAGCGATTTACTAATATGTATAAGGGAATTCACGATTATTAATGGTGGGATTGAAAAAAAAGATTTTTTTAGATTTTAACAAACAATTATTCAAATATCTTAAGGTTAAATATAATAAAAAACCACCAAAATGAATAATTCATCATTTTATAGTGTTGGATTGGAAATAAAAAATATATCCATTGATTTTATCATGATATTTCCAAATAAATATTGACGTAATAATGTTATTTGTTTTATTCTCCATCAGTTATCTAAATATACACATTTCATTAATATTCAATATATAATGTCATTTGATCATATTTCATGTTTTTCTTTTAATTGAGATTGTTTGGTTATATAATGTTCCTTTCTCTATTGTATGTGACTATGATCAAAGGTTTACATTTAATTTTCAGGAAGTACTTCAAAATTTATTTGGAATTGTATTAAATTTTATTTCAGTTTTTTGATTTCAAAATAATGGAAAGTCATAGTGAATGATTCAAACATTAGAAAACATGACTAAACACTATTAACATGGATTAATATTGAATTTGGGATCATCATCGTTCTTTATTTTACATTTATTATAATAAAAGTTTTCATTCCTAGATTCATATGACACCGTTTGATGAATTATATGGAAAATAGTCTTAACCACTAGATTGTTAGGATGAAATAGGAGAAAAGAACTTATTAACACTATATATATTAGACTAAATGGATGAGAAATAAAATATTATTATTCATAACATGAGAAAATCTATGAGTATACCAAATACTTGTTAATATTTAATGGAGAAAGATCATTATATTCAGGTACCTAATCTTGTTTCCCTTAAAGTATCTATATGGAACAATGTAATGTGTTTTGTTAAAAGGAGAAATATAACTCTATTCTTTACTGCTAGATATGAAAGATTAATTAGTGGTGAACAATTTCTTATTTGGTGACCTTACATATGAGTTTATCCCAGGTTCATAATGTGTTTCATGTTTCATTATTAAGGATATATGTGTCAGATGCATCTCATATTTTAATCAATAAAGTAGTAAAGTTAGAATAAAATATTTTTAATGTGGAATAATAGGTTTATAATATGGGTCATGAAGAGTGGGTTATATGGAATATATTATATAATCAATTTTAGTGTTTTCAGAAAAACCATACAAGTGAAGAAGCAACATGTGAATTAGAAAATTGTGTGAAAAAATATAACCCCAATTATTTAACTAGAGAATTAAATTTAAAGGATTCAATTTCCAAAATGGGGGATCAATGTGACAAACCAGGTAATATTAATTAAATTCCTTGGCATATTAATAACCATTAACTATTTTTTTATTCTTTATAATAATTTTAAATAAATTTTCATCAAAAAATTAACTAATTTTATTATGATTAAATTCAATTTCATGAATTATTATTTTTCATTTAAAAGATTAATTTATTAATTTATGAAAATTAATTTTAAAATTTAATTCATATTGTAAAAAATAATTTAAAAATTATCTTAAGGTGAATTTTTTTAATTTTTCTAAAAAGAATGATTTTCAATGAAAAATGGAAAATCACATTTTTTATTAAACTATCTATACAATTCATTAAAACAATTACTTTAAAGTACCATTTTATGATAAGGTAACATAATAAGAATTTAAATATAATTAGTATGAATAATTAAATATGAATTTTTATTATACATAAATCTAATATAAGTTTATTATTAATAAGAAACACTTATTTCTAAAAATATATTTTTTGTTGTGTTTTACAGATTTATATTAATGTTGATTTCTTAATTAAATAAAAATTTATCCCTAAAAATTTGATTACATATTTGGAATTATGATGTAATTTTTTTGAATTTATGAAGCTTTTATTTTTGGTCAAAAATAATTGTAACTGTATAAAATATGTATCACCTCGTTCAAGTAAAATTAGGTAATTAACTATTAAATAGTTTCAAAAAGGAATATAAGTCTATATAAAACATTTATTTATTTTATTATATATTTTTTTGGTCCATTAATATAAAATCCTAGAAAATGGGGTTGTTTCTACAATATTTCTTTGATAATGAATTTAATATGATTTTATATAAGGAATATTGAAAAAATGTAACCCAATTTTCATTGATATCGTTAATATTTTTCAATAGGATAAAATATGTGAATAGTCCCAAAAATTACAATAGTAGTATATTTTGTTGAATAATATTTAATATATTGTTTTAAAATTACTAAAAGAATTATCATAGGCCATGTTAAAGAGATATTTACAATCATATCTTCAACGGTAAACTTAATGGTCATTTTCCTTTTATAGTAAATTTATTAACCCATAATGTGTAACTAACCTTGATATTATGGAAATCATCTATATGGTTAATGGGTGGTTAAAACTAAGAGATAAGGGTGAAACGATAATCAAAATATGTAGAAAAATATTATATTACATTATTCTGACTCATACACATCCAATATTAAAAATAATTAAAACTGGTTATAATTTTACATGAAAAATTAAATTATTTATTTTTTAAAATTATTCTAAGAGTGCCCCCTCACTTATAAAAGGGAACACCATCTCCTCTATTCCTCACACATTTTTTACATGATAGTTCAGAGAACACAAAACCAAATCACTACCTAATTCCCCTTTTCATGTCCTATAGTCCTTGGTCATAATAAAATTCAAACCCTATATGGCTTAAGAGGTAATCCAATGTTGTTACCCAATGATATGGATTATGCCCAATCCAATATATTTAAATACTATATCTTCACCAACATCCTTCAAATTTTATTTTACCATGAAAAAATAATAACATTAGTATCATTGATAAATTTAAATATTTATTATGATTTTTAAAACCCTTTTTTATACCCTTTTCAATAACAACATAATATTTTATGAAACATTTTCAAATAAATTTATTTCTTATATATCTTGTATTACACACAACATCGAGTTTAAATGAACAATGATATACTATAATACTATAGTATTGGTCGGAGTGGATTCTCCATAGGGGGGTGAGTTGAGTTACAATTAAAATTTCTATTAAAAACATCCTGAAAAAAACCCCCCAATTCAAAATAGCCCAGTCAATTAAAAAAGTAGATACATAAATGTTTAATTTCTCAACAAGTTTCTCTAATGTTGATTTTTCCTCAGTTGAATCAATGAAATAAATAATTCAACTTTTGAAACGAGTTTACTGAATTAAGAATATATACACACTAACCAAAACTAACTATCAGAGTGAATGTAGAAACATTTTTTTATCTTTCAAAAAAATATAAGCACCAGATAAAATAAAATAAAGTATATGAGGATTAACACAACAACATAAACAAGAAGATTATTCTAAAGCCGAGATCTAATCCTCTCCACTTTGTGATCACCTGCCACTAAGTAGTTTGTATAATAAGATTATACACAACCTGTATCAGGGTTTACAATATTTTTTACAAACTGTCCTGGTTCTACAACCTCTACCATAGTTCAATGTGGGAAAACAAGCAACCAAGCCACATAAGGATTCTTCCACAGTTATGCGTGGGAAACAAAGGTGAGAGTGTTTTCAGTGGATATTTTCAGAATCACCCAATTAAATCATAGGAAACAATGTATGTGTGACAAAAAAAACTGCTTAGAAATGTAAAAAGAGAAAAATAGTAGAGCTAGAGAAATTAGTATAGATTTTAGAATGCTCTATTTGTTTGAAGATGCTCTAGACTTCTTGGAGTTGAGGAATGAAGATTTTGTTCTTCTCTGCATGTTGCCTCAAAAAACAGAGTGTTACAACATTCCGGTACTGGAATCTAGGTACTGAGATGTTCAAATTCTTGGTACAAGGGTTATTTTAATCACAGTAGTATAGCCTTGAATGTGTTCATCAAAAATATCTTCGTGAAGCTCTTGGATTTTCAGTAAAAGCACTGGAGTGTTCTTATTCTAGTCGTTCAGTGATGCATTTTTCTTCTGGGCTCCCACAAATTATTTTTCTGTGTGACTCTGTATAAATATATTCCATGGTCTTTTTCTTTCATATTTGATGTCCGACAAAAGGAGTAGGTACATCACGTGAAATCTTTCTTGTAGATCGTACTGTCAAGATATAGTCTCCAAATATGTCTACAAACGATATTAATTAATTTCAGATGCATTAAATCAATCAAATATGAATGTTATGATAATATAATGAGAATGTATAAAGTGTAGAATATGTTATCAGTAGAGTGGTAATAGTAGCATGTGAATCGATACCATATTCAACCGAAATCATTACTAGCAGTAGACTTCCAACAGTAGGCGTATCCAGCTGTAGGCTTTGCCAATGGTAGGCCTGTCCAACGGTAGACCTCACTAATGGTAGAGTTCACCAATGGTAGGCTTGATAAACAGTAGACTTCACCAATGGTAGGCTTCACCAATGGTAGGCTTTACCAACGGTATAATTTTTAACAGTAGACTTCACCAACTGTAGACTTCACCAACAGTAGACTTCACCAATGGTAGACTTAACCAACGGTAAGATTTACCAACAGTAGGCATTACCAATGGTATAGTCTTTAATAGTAGACTTCTAGTAAGAATCCTAACAGTGTACTTCTAACATAAACTCTTTATTGCAGAAACCTTGTCACAACAGTGACCTAACACATTTACTCAGCATCTGTATGATTTGGTATGTACTCCAACGTCAGGCTTTACAACAGTGACCTTGTACCTGTGACTTCCAATGGTAACTTTTTAACTGTTGCACTTATAATAGTAACCTTTATCAGTTGGTCTTAAAAAATAACATTTTCACCAACAACGTCAAGCGGTGAGGTTCAGCTGTAGGTTTTTCAACCATGATCGTGACAGTGGCCTAGAACAGTGACCTCCTACCAGTAACCTTCAACATTGACCATTGACTTGGATACATTTTATACTGTAAACTGATTTTATAAAATTTATGTGATTAAAATATATTGAAATAGATTGTAAAACAACAAACACATTATAGAATTAAACATGATTTGGTATTATCAAAATAGGTGATTCCAACAATCTCCCAATTTTTGAAAATCACAAATTATGCCATTAAACTTTAGAATAATTATAAGATGATCAAAGATAATTAAAATCAGATGTAAGTGAAAAAAATAAATAGGTGTTACAAATAAGCCTATCACTCATGCAGTAGTTGGGATTAATGTGATATGGATATTGAATTACTTGGGTTGTATTTTCTACCCCTTTGTGATTAGAAAAAAGAAATGAAATAAGAGACAAAAGAGAGTATCTGTATTAATGAAAGATTATTACATGATTTAAAGAGCATTATAAAAACCCTATCAAAAGAGACAACCACACTCAATACACATCAGAAATAGATAAAGACTCCTTCCCTTTGGAAGAGGTAGAGAGAGGGTCTGAATGTGGTTGAAGAGACTGAGGCCGAGGGATAACATTATGGATTTTAGGAGAAGCTTCAACAGAAGATTTAGTGTCTCTAGAGGGAGTGACTCTATGAGGAATCATTGGAGTCAAGACATTGATGGCATGAGAAGGAGACATCATAGGACCAACACTGGCTGAGGCTAGGGTAGTGGAGGCAGAAGGTAATGTGGTAGGAACAACAATGGGTGTACAGTTCACCTGGTGGAAGGGTAATAGAAGATTTCTAAATTCCATGATGATGAGACCACCTCTCTCCATGGCTGAGATAAAGTCATCCTTATTTTCCATAAATTTCTCCAAGGCAGGATTCAGCTCTCAAAGATTTCCCATTTGATCCTTAAATTCCTGAGTGGAAGGTGGAATCATCAAGTTCTCCAATAGTAACTTGAAGTGGCCATCCATCTGATGCTTAGTGTATACCCTTTTGTAATAAAAGTCAACTTGTTCCTTTATGGCCTTCTGATCTTGAGCAGATTACCTTAAATAAATGACCACAAGGGTACGAATTTATCTGGTAATAGAAATGACCAGAGAGTTCGAAGTACAAGCACCAGAGATCTTTTTCCCTTCTTCTCTAACAATGGATCTGAAACCTTCAATGTCAATTATAGGAGAGGCTTAAGTGGAAGCAGATGCACCTAGAGGTTTCAATGAGAAAGCTGTTGTCTTGTTAAAGTATTTAGTCAGACCATTGATCAAACTCTTCACATCATCAACTTGACCTTTCACATGTGTTTCCATGGACTTATAAAAATCTTCAAACACAGTTACCAACAACTGTACTACACTATTGATATATTAAATATCCTTGTCAACCTGAACTCTAGAGGTTAGAAGAGAAATCAAGCTCACCACTGATTGTTTTAGAAGATCCACAAATTTAGTCAGCTAACACATTTGACTCTGACACATAATTACTTCCTAAATCTGATCAAAGTGAATACTGGAGTGCATTTTGCCTAACTCAGATGCTGAATGCTCTTGAATTAGAGAAACAACCTTGTCCATAGAAGGGGACATATCCTTAGACATGCTCTTCAGGTCATATTTCAAGGATTCAAGGTCTGTCTTACTGACATAGTCTTGTGGGAAAGAGTTTTCTATAGGTACGAAAATATGTTTTGGAACTGAAGGTCTTTTGTTGGGACTTTCATCTTCTAAGTCCTCATAATCTATCCCCAACAGAAGAACCACAGGGTCCTTAGTCCAACCTTCAATTTCATGCATAAAAGATACTGATCCTATGGTAATATGATGCTCTCCCTCAATAAGATCTACCTCTTGGACAACTATTTCAGCTTCTTCCAGCCTTGCAACCTCGATTGCGATTGCTGTTTGATCAACTGAATCACTAGTAGAGTGATCCACTACATCTACTGAGTCATACACAATTTACATAGCAAGGAAAGTAGATACAAATTATTCTTCCAATTCACTCACTTCCCTTTCAGTGACTCCTATAAGAGGACTCAAACTGAGTTTTTATCCTTTATTATCCTTACCAACATCAATCTCAAATTCTTCTTGGTCAGGATGACCAGATTCAAGAGCTTATTCCTCTTCTTAAGTATAAATAACCGTGATATGAGGCTCATCATACTCTTCTTCAATTGTTTCTTTAACCTTATTGTCCCTTAGGATAGATTCTCTCCTCGGTAACTCTCTTGGAGGACTATGCTCTCCAGAAGCTATCATTCCAACTAGAGGACTAACTGGTTGATCAGGATCACTCCTATAATCTATATGAGTACCCTCTTTCTCAAGTTCCACAACCCCATCTACTTATTTATCAAAATATATTGGTTTTGCCTCAGCAGGTTTTAGACCTGGATCCCTCTTATCCTTTGGCCTAGAAGGATTATTTACAGGGTCAAACTTCTCAAAAATCTTCTCTTCATCATTTAACCATTATCTTATCTAGGTGTTCCAGCTGATCTTCATGAACTTGAATATTATCATGGATATAAAAGAATTGTTCTTGGCTACAATTGTTTCCTCTTTATCTCCAAAAATACCCTTAAACTTCAACATCACATAAATATGTTTGGCATGAAATAGAGCATTTGATTTAGAACTTGGATTAGTCATGTCTTATAACTAAGCCATCAGCAACCTATGCAGGTCGATCTTATGTCCATGCTTCAGCAAACACAGTATGAATATCTTCTGATACTTCGACACAGTGAAGTCTCCTCTCCTGGGACTTATCATATGTTTTATAAACATGATCAAAAGTTTATCCCTTCCATTCATTTCATTATAAATAATTTTCCTTGAGGTCCCATTTCCTGTCTACTCTTTCAAAACTTTATCATATCCGAAAATCTCACAGTCTGGAGGAATCACTCTAGAGTAGTAGTCACATATACCCTAATGAGGTACCCTTAAACATTCATCCCACTTAGTAGATGAAAATTTTACCTCAGTTCCATTTACTCTTGACATCAGTCGGTTCTCATCATCTTACTTCTCGAATTTCAGATACTCATAGAATTCTTTGACTAGCATTGGGTAATATGGTCCATTGTTGTTTGCAAAGAATTCCACCCAGCCTTGAGCCTCTAGTGCTTCCAGCACTAAGGATTTCTTCAAGAGAAATTGATCATCGCTTAACTTCTTTTCAGCTATAATTTTCCTCTTTGACAGATGCAGGTTAACAGGATCTATTGATATATTTCTTCCACTACTAGACTCAGCTTGAGGTCTCTTTGGCCTTGGCACATTTCCATTATCATCTGAAGGTATCATGACTATTTCCATTGAAGTTTGAAGAAGTTTGAGGATTCAACAGAAAGTTAGGGTTTAAGGATTCTGAGAGCAGGGGTTTGAGAGTGAGGAAGAGAGTGGATTGAAATGTGTTTGTAATATAATTTCATTATTTAGAGATTGAAAAAAAAACAAATCGAGGAAAAGAATACTAATAAAACGGTTCATATTCCCGCATAAAATAGAAAGTAACGATAAAGTCCAATAGTGAGGTACTAACACTGAGGTGCAAGGGTGAGGATCTAACAGTGAGGTTTTAACAGTGAGGTGCTAAAAGTGAGGTTCTAATATTGAGGTTCTAATAGTGAGGTTCTAACAGTGTGGTTTTAACAGTGAGGTGTTAACAATGAGGTGTTAATAGTGAGGTGTTAATAGTGAGGTTCTAATAGTGAGGTGGTAATAGTGAAGTTCTAACAGTGAGGTTTTAACAGTGAGGTGATAACAGTGAGGTTTTAATAGTGAGGTGTTAACAGTGAGGTTCTAATAGTGATGTCTTAATAGTGAGGTGATAATAGTGAGTTTCTAATATTGAGGTTCTCTATAATGAAATTAATGATCCCTAATTCATGTTTGATGTAGTTTAACCTCTCTGAATTCAAAGGCTTTGTGAATATAACAGCCAATTGATGTTCAGTGCCAATTAATTCAAGAGGGATATCACCTCTTTGATAATAATCTCTCATGAAGTGATGTATTACATGAATATGATTTATCCTAGAAAGAGATACTAGATTTTTATAAGTGTTAATAGAACTTGTGTTGTCATAGTTTATGGAGACATTTTTTAATTAATATCCATAGTCTAGTAAAGTTTGTTTCATCCACAGAATTTGAGCACAACAACTACCAATAGCTTTATATTCATCTTCGACAGGAGAAAATGAAACATAATTTTGTTTCGTCCTACACCATGATACTACTGACTTTCCTAAAAGGTGACATGTTCCAGTTGTGCTTTTTCTATATTACTTGCAACCCATAAAGTCAGCATCAAAATAAATTACCAGATAAAATGATTGTCTTCTTGGATAAAATATTCCTAAGTTGGGAGTATATTTGAGATATTTGAAAATCCTTTTAATAGCATTTAAATGACATTCTTGGGATTATCTTGAAAACAATCACACATGCATACACAGAACAAAATGTTAGGTCTACTAGATGTAAGGTAGAGAAGACTCCCTATTATACCTATGTAGTTGGTTTGATCCACTGGTTCTCCAGCTTCATCTGCATCTATCTTAAAAGTGGTACTCATAAGGGTATCAGTACCTTTACTACCATCCAAACCAAAATGTTTTAAAAGATCTTTAACATATTTACTTTTATTTAAAATAATACCATCTTTATTTCGAAAAATCTGCTATCCAATGAAAAATTTAAGTTCTCCCATTAAATGCATTTCAAATTCATTTTGCCTTAATTTTGAAAAATCAGTACACAAATAATTTTTTGAAGATCCAAAAATCATGTCGTCTACATAAATTTGTACTATCAAAACATCTCTAGAAAATATTTTAATGAAGTTTGTAGGATCAATTATTCCATTAGTAAAACATTTTGAAATAAAAAAAGAGTTTAGCCTATCATACCAAGCTCTTTGAGATTGCATTAAACTGTATATTGATTTTGAATTTTTAAAAACATGATTTGGAAAATGGGTATTTGTAAAACTAGGGGGTTGTTCAACAAACACTCCTTAAGAATGTACCCATTTATAAAAGCACTTTATCATCCATTTGATAAAGTTTAAAATTCATATGATCTACATATGAAAGTAGTATCCTAATGGCCTCTAACCTAGATACAGGTTCAAAGGTACTCTCATATTCTATTCCTTCCTCTTGACTATATCCTTGTGCAACTAACCTATATTTGTTTCTAACTATATTTATAGAATCAACAACTTTGTTCCCAAACACCCATTTAGTGCCTAATTTCAAAGTGTCTTTAGGTCTTTCAACCAGTTCCCAGATATTATTTCGTTCAAATTTATTTAATTCATCTTGCATTGCCATCACCCAAAATTCATCATTGATAGCATCATTAATATTTTTGGGTTCATGCTGTGAATGAAAAGCTTGATGTTCAACCTGGTTTCTTAGAGAAGCTCTAGTTTGTGTCCCTCTATTTAAATCACCTACTACATCATCTAATGGATGATTCATGAGAGTTATAATATATATAGAAAGAGTTGAAGTAGACTCCTCATGGTTATCTATAGGTTCAGACTCAATAGGTGCAGATTTTGGAAGATTCCTATAGCTGGTTACTTTTACAGGGGTTTCCTATCATTATCATTAAGGTCCAGAATTGACATATCTTCCTCAAGATATTCAAGAGAGGTTTTGGGTTCATGTGGATCAGTCTCACAAAATTTGACCTGAACTGACTCTTCCACACATTTTGTTTTCTTACTGAATACTCTATAGTCTTTATACAAGATTGAGTAACATATGAAAATTCCTTCATCACTTTTGGAGGGAAAATTGTCAAGATTGTCCTTAGTTTTAAGAATAAAGGCTTTGCAGCCAAAAAATATGAATTAGTTAACCTTGGGCTTCATATTTTTCCAAATTTAATAAGGGTTATTCTTAATATAATTTATAATTAAGTCTCTATTGATGGTATTAGAATCTATATTTACAACTTCAGCCCAAAAATAAATAGGAAGGTTACACTCACTAATCAAAGTTCAAGAAATCTCTTGAAGTGACTTATTTATTCTTTCTATGACTCAATTTTGTTGTAGTGTTCTAGGAGAAGATAAATTGTTATTATAGCCATTGTGTGCACAGTAAGACTCAAACTCATGATTTTCAAACTCTCGGCCATGATAACTTCTCAAGGTCATAATTCTATGTCCAATATGATTTTATATAGACTTGGAGTATTTTATAAAATTAGAACAAGATTCAGTTTTTGAGCTAGAAAGTATACCCATGTGTACCCATAGAATCATCTACAAGAACATAAACACAGTGATTCACATTTAAACATCAAACTCATTATGGTATAAACAAGTCCATGTGAGCCAAATCAAGCGGTTGATATGTAGAGACATCTTTCTTTGGTTTGAAAGAAACATTGTGTTGCTTTCCCTTTTGAAATGGATTACACACATTGTTAAAAGGAAATTACAATTTAGGTAAGTCTCTAACTAATCCTTTCCTAGTTAGTTTCTTAAGTGAGTGCACATTGCATTGTCCTAATCTTCTGTGCCACAACTAGGATTCCTTATGAAAAGAATGTAATCAAGAAATTTTTTTCATGGATATGGAACATAAATCAACAACATACACATTTTCATTTCTACAGGCAGTGAATACTAATTCATTTTTTTAATTAAAAATATTACATGCATCATTTTCATACTTGAAATTAAAACAATCATCACACAACTGAGATATGCTAAGTAAATTGTACTTTAATCCATAAAAAAAGTAATTTGGAAGTTAATACTGTATTAGGGTTACCAATCTGGCATAAGACGCTGATTTTTCCCTTTACATTGTCACCAAATGTTACATGTCCACCATCAAATTTGATCAGGATCTTAAAGAAAGAATAATATCATGTCATATGTCCTGAACATCCACTATCCAAGTACCACAAGGTCGTACAGGATCTCTTTAGGAAACTTCCTTGTAAAAACAGATTAGGCATGGGGTAAGTTTGGTACCCAGATTTTCTTGTGTCCTGAGAGATTATCAAGTAAAACATTGGGAACCCATCTTTTCTTTACATGATTCCTAACATCAACATACATATTCGGAAGCATAAATAATTTCTTAGGTCCTTTTAAAAATTATCTCTCAAAAGATGGTCCAGACATGGAATTAGCAGTGAACTGTCTAGATTTTGGAACAAATTTGATTTTGCTATTTTTTCACTACCTGGTTGATATCCTAGACCAGTTGTATATTTTGGGGAATTCTATTTTTCTGGAAACTATGTTAAGGTATATATAACTGTAGTAAAATTCTCATGAGCCTTCTTTAGTTGTTTATTTGATAATTTAAGTTCAGTGTTTTCTTTTAATAGCTGGGAGAATATCTCTTTTTCTATATCCAAATTTGACTAATAATTTTCATTTAAATCATGATATCTCTTAAATGATTTATAGTTGTCCTTGATCCCATTAAAGGTATCCTCAAGAATTTCACAGTACTCAAATAGTTCATACATAGTCATATCTTCATCATTATGTTACTCACTCTTATTCAAAGAATAATAGGCATTATGTATAAGAGAATTAAGTGTTACCTAAGATGTTTTTGTCATGAAACATAAGTTAGCATGATTGTTTTGTTCTCTATCAGAAGCATCAGATCCACTGGAGCTATCTTATAAATAATTCCATGTAGATTTCATAGCCTTTTTATATCCTTTTCTACTTTCTTCATATTTCTTTTTAAATTTAATCTTGGGGAAGTCTTTCTTCACATGACCTTTTCGTTTGCACTCATATAAGATTATTTCATTTTATTTTTCATTCCATTTTCTATCTTTCCTTAATTGTCCTTTACTATCATATGTTCCCTTATAGTTTGACTTCTTAGAGAATTTATTCTATTAGTAGAACTTTTTGAACCTTCTGGAAAGTTGAGCCATATCCTCATTACTGTCTGAATCTAAATCTTCACTAGTGGAACTGTCTACAAGAACATGATCTTTTTCTTTGTCTTTTATCTTTGAGGTTGAAGTCTTGAATGCCACTGACTTCTTCCTTGGTTATTCTCCTACTTCTTGATTCAGTTTATTTTCTTCTTCCTACACCATAAGCATTCCAATTAGTTTCTTCACTAGAAGTTTTCCTATCTCACAACATTTTCAAATAGAAACAGAAGTTCATCTCTATATATCAGGTATCCATCGAAGAAGTCTCATGATTTGGTCCTTGGTTTCCACTGGATTTCCAAGTAGACTCATAGTGTTCACTTTTTCATTCAATCTAAGATACAGTTCAGAAATAAGTTCATCAGGATTCATTTTAAAATTATCATATTTAATAGAATATGAATTTAATCACATTTATTTAACATTAGATGTTATTTCATGAGAAATAGATAAAGTATCCCAAATTTCATATGTGGTTTGGCAAGCATATATTCTATTGAATTCCTCATCATCTAGAGAAAAATACAAAGCATTCATTGTTTTACAGTTATTATTATATGTATATTTAGTCAGCTGAGGCCATTTGTCCCTAGTAGTAGTAGACAATACATGTTTTTCTTCAATTGTATCCCAGATTTTAGGTCCCATGCTCTCTAGATACATTTTCATTTTTACTTTCTACTGAGAATAGTTATTACCATTAAATAATGGTGGCATGTTAGTAGCAGCACCCTCAACTCTAATTTCCATAGTTAATTAGATTTTAAAAAACTGAAAACTTAGATATGAATTTTTTTAAGATCTTTAAGATTCAACTAAAATCAAAATTGAAAATAATTTGAACACATGAAAATAAGAACCACTCGTACCAAATGTTGGTCAGATTGGATACTCATGTGGGGGGTGAATTGAGTTCCAATTAAAATTTCTGTTAAAAACATTATGATAAAAATCCCCCTATTCAAACAATCCCAGTAAATTAAGGAAATAGAGATATAAATGTTTAATTTCTAAACAAGTTTCTCTTTGGCTGATTAGTCCTCAATTGAATCAATGCAATCACTAATTCAACTTTTGAAATAGGTTTACTGAATTAAGAATATATACATAATAACCAAAACTAACTATCAGAGTGAATGCAAAAATCATTTTTTGTCTTTGAAAAAATATAAGTAGTGGATAAAATAAATTATAGTATATGAGGATTAGCACAAAAACATAAAAAAGAGGTTCAGTCTCACGCCAAGACCTAATCCTCTCCACTAGGTGATCACCTTCCACCAAATAGTTTTTATAAAAACATGACACACAACCTGTATCGGGGTTTACAACAATTTTTACATACTATCCAAGTTCTACAACCTCTACCACAATTATACATGGGAAAACAAGAAACCAAGCCACACAAGGCTTCTTCCATATTTATGCGTGGGAGACAAAGGTGAGAGAGTTTTCAGTGGAGATTTTCAGTATCCCCCATTTAAAGAACAAGAGACAGTGTATGTGTAACAAACACACACTGCTAAGGAATTTCAAAAGAGATACACAGTAGAGCTAGAGAAATTATGGTGGAGTTTAGAATGCTCTATGTGTTTGAAGATGTTGTGGACTTCTTGGAGTTTAGGAAATGTATATTTTGTTCTTCTATGCATGTTGCCTAAAAAACAGAGTCTCACAACATCGAGGTACTGGATTCCAGGTACTGAGATGTTAAACTTCTTGGTACATGGGTTATTTTAATCAGAGCAGTACATCCTTGAACGTGTTCATCAAAAATATCTTCTTGAAGCTCTTGAATTTTCTGTATAAGAACATGAGTGTTCTTTTTCTTGTTCTTCAGTTATGAATTTATCTTCTTGGCTCCCCTGTATTATTTTTCTGTGTGCCCCTGTATAAATATATTCCTTGGTCTTTTTCTTTCATATTTGAGTTCTGACAAAAGGAGTAGGTACATCATGTCCAATATTTCTCGTACCTCGTACTGTCAAGATATTATCTCTTGATATGTCTACAAAAAATATTAATTAATGTCTGATGCATTAAATCAATCAAATATAACCATTATGACAATATTAATAAAATTTATAAAGTATAGAATATTTTATCAGGAGACTGGTAATAGAAGCATGTGAATCAATATCCTCCTCTATAGTAAGCATGATCGATAGTAAACTTCCAATAGTAGGCGTATCCAGTAGTAGGCTTCACCAATGGTAGGATATTCCAATGGTAACCTTAACCAATGGTAGACTTTACCAACGGTATGCTTCACCAATGTTAGACTTCACCAATGGTAGGCTTCACCAACGGTAGGCTTCACCAATGGTAGGATTTACCAATAGTAGACTTCTTAACAGTAAACTTCACCAACGGTAGACTTCTTAATAGTAGACTTCACCATTGGTAAACATCACCAACGGTCGGCTTTACCAACGGTAGTCTTTACCAACGATGAAATCTTTAATAGTAAACTTCCTGTAATAAGTCTGACAGTGGACTTCTAACATAAACTCTTTGTAGAAGCATCCTTGTCACAAGAGTAACCTATCACATTGACTCAGCATCTGTATGATTTTTAAGTACTCCAACGGTAGGATTTACAACAGTGACCTTGTACTAATGACATCCATAAGTAACTTTATAATTGTAGCTCTTATAACGGTAACCTTTATCAGTAAGGTCCTACACAGTGTCCTTTTCAACAATAACTTCAAGCGGTAAGTTTAAGCTAAAGGTTTGTCAACCGTGACCATGAAAGTGGCCTAGAACAGTGACCTCTTACCAGTAACCTTCAATAGTGACCTTTGACTTTGAAACATTTTATACTGTAAAATGATTTTAGAAAAGTCATGAGATTAAAATAGATTGAAATAGACTATAAAATGATAAACCCATTATAGAATTAAACATGATTTGGGATTATCAAAATAGCTAAGTCCAACATTCAGTAATTTCAAATAAAATGGTTTTTAGGTATATATAATACAATATAAATATTAAAATAATTTTTACAATAATATAAATGAATTCATTTGTTATAAATTAATTAGATATAAAAATAAAATTCATTTGATAGTAAAAGGGGTATTTTTCAAAGGTAAAATATTTTATCATGTTCAAAATTTATTTTTATGTTAATAATTTAATTTTATTACTTTTGGTTAATGATAATAAATAAATTTATAAATTATTTATTAAATCAATTTTCTTAACATTAATTTAAATATTTTTTCTATAATCAGATAACAATGAACCAATTTTATGCTTAAAAAAATATTTTTCTAAAGAGATGTTATTCTCGTGTATTGCGCTCTTGTTTTAAAATTTATTTAAGCCACTTATATATTGTAAATTTCAAAAAATATATTCCAAATTTGAAATTGTAAGGTTAATACTCAATAAATAATACCCTTTGATTTTTTTAATATTAATATTATCCTTGGAAAAATTTATCTCTTAGGTTAAGGGTAAATCTGTTCAACTAAAGATACAAATAAGTGTTAAAGACATAATTTTTCAACATTATTTTTATTGTATGAATTAAGTTAAAACTTTATCACCTTAATATTCGAATTTGTTTTTGGAATTGTATATTATCAAAGAAAATTACCTATGTAATATTTACCAAAATGTCACGACCAGACCTCGGGGCCCGTGCCATGACTACTCTAAGCCCACCTTCCATAGGCCAGGGGAAGGAAACTATCACCAAAGGAATAAATCTCGAAAAAAGGGGAAGGAATTGCCATTATAAAGTAGAAAGACACCACAGAGCAAGCCAACAAAAGTAAACACTAAGTAAACTGGGTACAATAGTAAGTGCGGAAAGTAAATGGGCCAGAATACAAACCCAAACTGAACGTAAAGCAGCAACGTCGAGCCGTCCATAGGAAGTCCCACCTGAAGGGTGGGTACAGATAGTCTTTTCAGCTCCACGGGTCCAACCGTCCTCTCCGTGTACGTCCAACCTAGTGGTCCACCTCCAGGTACCGACTTTCTCTACAAGCCTCAACCACGATCAACGATGTCCGTCGTCTGCATCCAACACAATGTAGTGCGGGCATAGCCCGTGCAGGGGTGAGTATACGCTACTCAGTAGGGACCCCAAGACCCCCGAAGGTCTCCCTTAATCCACAAAGGATAATCCACAAAGGAAAGATACAAACACGATGTAACAACCAAAAATACTTTGGTATATACCCATACATATACCTATGTCATCAATTCTAGTTCGGCTCCAACATCCGAGCTCATGTTCGATCACGTACACACAGGATAGGACAACACAATCCACATAGGAAAGCACAACCCAATCCACATAGGAAAAAAGTCAATCATATCGAAGATAATGATTGAAAGTCAAGACATAGCTCACACAGCTATACATCTTCGTAAGGTGATAGAGATGATCAGATGTAGCCACTAATTCATCTAAGCTGGGACCCATGTAGAATACTAGAACCGATAAGCTTTCAGACCCACGTAGGATACAAGTCCAACTACTCTACGGGACCCACGTAGGATACAAGTACATAGTCAAACACTGCCAGACCCACATAGGATACAAGAACAGTAGTACTGCCAGACCCACATAGGATACAAGAACAGTAGTCATCGCTGACGAACCCACATGGGATTTCAGTATGGTCATCATCGCTGTCGAACCCATGGAGGATTTCAGTGTAGTCATCGTCGCTGCCGAACCCATGGAGGATTTCAGTGCAGTTGTCATCGTGGTCACAGTCACAACAAGCTCTAGGGTTCCCGCACACAGCATGCTCGATTCCGGGAGGGGCCGCTCCACGAGCCTAGGGTGTCAATACATCAACTGACACGTAGTCCAGATTTGATGTATCCCAAAGTTCCGTCTCAACAAAAGGAACTCAACGTGACAGACATCGCGTCAATCAGACGACTGGTCTGAGAGTTATTGGCGTTTTCGTTCCAGGGGCCCGATTGGTTATTAAGTCAAAACCAATCCGACCGTACTCCAACTACATCCAAACCTCGAGTGGAGTAAGACAAAAGGTCTGTCTCACTAAGAGGAATCCAACAAAGTTGATGGCACGTCAATCGGACGTCCGAAGCTCAAGTTATATGCATTTCCGCTCTGAGGCCCCGGTTAGTTTCTTGTTCGAACCAACCTGGAAATACACAAATTTGTCTGAAACCTTGAGTTTAATTTACCAAAACGACCTTCCCGATCCAAGGATCGTATTGCAACTGACGGTGCATCGTTCGAAGGTCCGTAGCCCAAGTTACAGGAATTTAAACGAACATGTCCGGTTTTAGGGGGTTTTGGGCCCGGACCGACCCGGCCTAAGACCCCCTGTGTCGGCCCGAAATGGGAAACCTGACCCGGGTCCGGGTACGACCCATTAGGGTGCGGCCCATCCCGGTGGGCACGGCCAGGACCAACAAGAGCGGCCCGGGCCAGCCGGTACGGGCACCACGCGAGCGTGAAGGGGGGGGGGGGGGTGGGGGAACCACCACCTCCTTTGACGAAACGGCGGACCCGCGGGGGTCTGCCCTGATGTGTTTGATCAGGGGTTCAAACCCCCCAGTTTTCCGGAATTTGGCCTGTCATAACGGCCAGCTAGCTCAACCCGTGGGACCGGTTGGTCCCACCCTCTGGTCGCCCTTTCTTGCTCCGCCGCGGTCAGAGGCCGCAGCCACTTCGTGGTTCCCGGCGCGGCACGACGGCGCCGCCCCCTTCGCTGCTGCCCTACTCTGGTTGTGGCTTCGTTCGGCCTCAATGGTGCGGCTTTACAGCACCACGCTTCTTCTCCATGTTTCTCCATATTTTTCACGCGGTGTCGTTGCACCACACTGCCTTTGTTCGTGCCGAAACAAGAACAACAACAAAGAGAGAGGAGGGTTTGCCATGTTCATGCAGTCCGACCTCCTCCTGTTATAATGATAACAGGTGGCCCAAAAAATAAAATATCTTCGTCAAAGAAAGCGCAAATTTAATCCGTTAAATTTGAACTCAAACCCCTACCTCGACAAAGTCGTCGAAAGAGGATCGTCGTGGAAAAAGGACATCGCGGAAGACGACACCGTATACGTCGTCAGTGTTCGCCCGTATAAGGATATGGTGCATCGTCATTCTCCAATGAGGGCATCTCTCACCATCTGCAGAGAGAAGAGGAGATGTCATGACGATTCCCTTGTGGTGTCGGAGTTCTTCATCATAGACTCGGCGTTCATCGCATTCTTCGACGAGGAAGAAGAGGTTCTTCAGAGCACAATGGTTCTATCCTTGTTTCAGCACAATGAATCAACCCCCAATAAAACAATACATGGTATTATTTTATTCAGACACACACAAGCCATTATTAAATTTGAAATTGAAAAAAGATCCCATTCAATTAATTAAATTAATTGAAGAGCCTTTAACTGTCCACTAATTGGGTGAGTTGACTTGTCAATTAAGGGGGGGGGGGGTTGCGGGTGTGTTAAACAATTAAAAGTAAGAGGGAGGTTTTCAAAGGATTTGATGGGATTTGGATCATGTGGCTCCCACTTCACTAATATCCTACTTAGAGAAGTTAGAATGTGGTGGGTCCCACTCCAACCTCAATGCATAGGTTAAAACTACTTAGAATAGAAATAAAAATTGCACGAAATTTTTTTATTTCATTCTTTAGTTAACCCATTTATTTAAAAACCTCAACCGAGAAAACAAAACTCTAGAAATGGCTTTCCTAGTCAATTTCTGGGGCTTCAGTTTCATCGGTGCCCTCAGATTTCGATTTCGTGCACCAGTTCAAATGTTAGGAAAACCCACACGTTCGTTCACTGAACATACCCAATTTAAACTTCCAAAATTGATTCTGGGAACACCGGGCCATAGAATCAGGTGCCGTAAAAAACTGCATACTCGTAAAATCTCAAATAAAATTAAGAAAAAATTTCCCTTCAAATTTACGGGTCTTTACATTACTCCCACCTCAGGGCTTTACGTCCTCGTAAAGATATAACACAAACTAGGAGAACAAATGAGGGTACTGAGAATGCATCTGAGCCTCCCACTCCCAAGTGATCTCCTGGAGGTTCCCATGCTGCCATCTGATGCGCACTAGAGGAATCGACCACCCATGTAGGACCCACTCCTGTCGATCCTCGATCTCCACCGGGACCTCCACAAAAGTCTCCCCATCGTCAAGATCCAACTCTCCATGTTCGATGATATGTGTCAGGTCATTCACGTACCGCCTCAGCTGAGATACGTGGAAGATGTCGTGCACCCAGTGCAACTGAGGTGGTAGATCCAGGTGATAAGCCACCTCTCCTATCCTGCAGAGAACCTGGAATGGTCCGATGAAGCGTGGAGATAACTTGCCGCCCCTGCCAAATCTCTTTAATACACGTCGAGGTGAGACCCGCAAGAAGACGTGGTCGCCATCCTCGAACTCTAGTGGTCTCCGCCTCCTGTCATCATAAGACTTCTGTCGGCTCTGAGCTATCCTCATCCGCTCCTGGATGACCTGGTTCTTCCCTATCGTGGCCTGGACCATCACCGGTCCCACAAGTGATGACTCCTCAGCATCTGTCCAGCATAGAGGTGATCTGCATGGTTGGTCGTACAATGCCTTGTATGGTTCCATCTCGATGGTATAGTGGTAGCTGTTGTTGTATGCAAAATCCACCAAGGGTAGGTGGTCCTCCCATCTGCGACCAAAGTCGAGGACACATGCACAGAGCATGTCCTCGAGAGTCTAAATGGTCCTCTCCATCCGACCATCTTTCTGAGGGTGAAAGGCAGTCCTCAGATGTAGATGCGTCCCGAATGCCTCCTACAACCCCTTCAAAATCCGGGAAGTAAGGAGAGAATCTCGATCGGAGACGATAGATGATGTAACACCATGAAGCCATACAATCTCCTGAACATAGAGATGTACCAAGATCTCTACTGAGCCCCTCTCTCTAATGGGTAAGAAGTGGCCCGACTTGGTGTGTCGGTCGACAATCACCCAAATGGAGTCATTACCTCTGGAAGTGCGTGGAAGTCAAGTCACGAAATCCATAGATATACCGTCCCACTTCCACTCTAGGACCTCCAAGGGATGTACCAAGCCTGCTAGTACCTGATGCTCCACCTTTACCTGCTGGCAGGTGAGGCATCGAGAAAAGAATTCTGCTACAACCTTCTTCATACCCGGCCACCAGTGCTGTCACCTGAGATTCTGGTATATCTTTTCCACTCCTAGATGTACCACTAAAGGGGAAGTATCAAACTCCCTCAGCACCTCCTCATGTAAAGTAGCTGGTACCATGATACGTCCTCTGAAAAGGACTTCGTGCTCTCCTCCTATAGAGAATCCATCAGGTGCCAGTCCCAAGGATATATGTGCATGCCGCATCTCACAGCCATTGTCCCCATGTTCTGCCTCTCTCACCCACTACAGTAGTGGAGGAGTGACTGTGAGTGACTGAAGAAAGGCTGCCACATCTCTATCCACGAAGGATATCTGCAAAGCGGGTAGTTGCTCTGTTTCCTCTCCATGTAGCTGAATGCCCGTCCTCCCGCTGAGAGCATAGACTACTATGTTCCCCTTTCTAGGAGTATAGACTACCTCGAAGTCATAGTCCTGGTGGAACTCGAGACATCGATGCTATCTCAGGTTCAGGTCCTTCTACGAGAAGATTTACCTGAGACTCTGGTGGTCAGAGTAGACTGTAAAGCGCTCACCCATCAGATAGTGTCGCCACATCTTCAGAGCGAAGACCACTGCTGTTAACTCCAGGTCATGGGTAGCGTAGTTTTGCTCATGATTCCTCAACAGATGTGATACATAGGCGATCACTTACCGCTCCTGTATCAGGAGACATCCAAGTCCGGTCCCTGATGCATCGCAGTAGACTACGTACCCCACTCCCTCCTCCGGTAGCCTCAAGATAGGTGAACTAGTCAACCTCTGTCTCATCTCCAGGAAGCTCTGCTGACATATATCTGACCACACGAAGGGCTTCCCCTTCTTCTTCAAAACAGAAAGTGGTGTCTCAACTCTAGAGAAGTCTAGAAAAAACCTCCGGTAGTACCTAGCTAGACCCAAGAAACTCCGCACCTCCGTCACGCTCCTGGGTGGATCCCAAGCTAGCACTACCTCAATCTTCACAGGATCCACTGCAACTCCCACCTCAGAGATGACGTTTCCCAAGAAGTAGACCTCACCTAACTAGAACTGACACATTGAGAGCTTACCATATAGCTGGTGCTCTTTTAGTTTGTCCAGTACAACCCGGAAGTTCTAGGCATTCTCCTCCTCAGTGGTCGAGTATATCAATATGTCTTCGATGAAGACCACGAAAAATCAATCGAGGTATGGCTGAAAGATCCTGTTCATGAGACTCATGAACATCGCTGGAGCATTGGTTACGCCGAACGGAATAAACAAGAACTCATAGTGTCCATAACAACATCTGAAGGTCGTCTTCTGCACATCCTCGTCTCGAACTCTGAGCTGATGATAGCCTGAACCGAGGTCTATCATCGAGAACCACCGTGCTCCCTTGAGCTGACCAAAGAGGTCGTCAATCCACGTTAGTAGATAATTGTTCCCCACAGTCACCTGGTCAAGGCGTCGATAGTCGACACACAGTCACATGCTCTCTTCCGCCTTCTTGGTGAACAAAATCAAGGAAGCCCAGGGTGAAACACTGGGTCGGATGAATCCTTTTCCCTGCAAGTCCTCCAGCTGTACCTGTAGCTCTCGAAGCTCAGTGAGAGCCATCCAATATGCTGGAGTGGATATCAGGGCTATCCCGGGTTATAGTTCAATATAAAAGTCTACCTCTCTGCGAGGAGGTTGTCTTGGAATGTCGTCAGGAAAAACGTCTGCATACTGATCCACCACTAAAGGAAAACTCGGACTCCGCACGTCAACTGCTCCTAGGATGAGGCTAGCCCACTGATGAGTGACAGGATGTCCTCTTCTCTATGTGAGTCCATACTACACTTCAAAGGATCCCTTCTCAAAAGTGAAGGTGTACCGGCTCCCTTCAGTGTGAACACACCGCACCTTGCGCCTAATACAGTCGATCTGAGAATGGACTGTAGATAACCAATCCATGCCAATGATGACGTCGTAAGGCCTATACGCCACTACAAGAAGATCCTGGACGAAGATCTCACCTCCTAGAGTAAGCTCACACTGCCGGCACTAGTGCGTAATCATTGGGTATGATCCCGTAGGAGTCCTTATCCATAAGGATCGATCCAACGGCTTCGTCGAAATCTCTGAGATCCGAACAAGGGAACAACAATGAAAGAATGACCCACTCCTGTGTCTATAAGAACTGCAGAAAGGGTGGAGTAGACACAGATAGTACCTCGAATCATATCTGGTGCACTGTGGTCGTAGGACTCCACAGCATGAAGCTGAGCCTGTCTCTACCTGCCAGATCCCTGTGGTCGGGGTGGACCTCCTGGTGGTGGTGGTGGTAAAGCCCTAAAACGTCCCCCACCACCTGCTGCTCGAACATCTCCCCTACCTCATCCTCCTTCTCCCTATGGACCACCATGATCGACCCCCTGCCTCTACCTAGGTGGACCCTCAGCCGTCTGCTGCTCCTCTACAAGGCAAGTCGGGCAGTCACGATCCATGTGGCCCTTCCCTCCACATGCGTAGCACTGTCTTCTCCTCGTAAGACTGGCTCTGTGCCGTGTGTCCCGCACCTCTGAGCCAGTGTCCTGAGGTTGTCCGCCTAATGGTCTGGTCTGCCTAGACCCCTGTGACATCCGTTGACTACCAGCTGCAGATGACTCTGCTATGTGCCACCCTGCGGTAGTTCTTGCTGCTGGTGTAGGCTCAGCAAGAAAGCTCTCTATGAGAATGGATCGCTCCAGTATTCCTACCTGTGTCGGAATGCTGAGGGAGATCATAGATGCCCTAATCTCATGCCTCAGTCCCTGCTCGATGTCCCGGGCCTTGAAGAATGGGTCTCGTACCATGTCCGTCGAATAGAACGAGAGATCGGTAAATCTCACCGAGTACTGGGCTACCGTCATGCTGCCCTGCCACAGCTGCAGTAGCTCCTGAATGTGCACCGTACAGAGGGTGGCTAGGAATAACTCCAAGAGGAAGAGGCTCTCCAAGTCTTTCCTGAGGAGAGATTCCTCATTGTGAACCTGGAGAATCAGGCTCCAACATCTGCCTGCTGCCACATGTAGGAGGCTCGCTGCAAAGATCACCATGAGGACAGCTGGTGTCCCCACTAACCTAAAAACTCACACAACCACATCTAGCCAATCCTTGACTACCTTAGGGTCCATATCCCTACAGAACCTGGGAGGTCTCTGATGCCGAAACTCGTGCAGTGCATTAAGGCGATTTTCACACTCCGCATCTAGGGATGGTTGCATCGGTGGCTCAGCGGGTAGAGGTACTGTCGGTGCCTCCGCTGTAAAAGGGCCCTGCACCAAGGCCTCGTTGCTCGGTGGGATGTCATCTCGCACAAAACTCTGAACACTAGCTGGCTTCCATCGTGGGGACATCTTGAAAATTAACAGGTGCTCCACGGTCAAAACAGTATTCCTGGTGAGTTGAGACAAAGTAATCACAAAGAAAACTTTTGAAACACACATGCAATCAATGTTTTCGTGTATTGAGTTGGAGATCAGAAGTCAGGGTCCAGGTGTACGGATACGTCGGCCTCCGCACCAACACTGGACTCCCTGGACTGATAACCACACTCAATACCTTTAACACTATTTTTTCACATAGAATAAAGATCAGAGTCCCGAGTTCTGCAATAGAACCGAACTCCTCTGATACCAATTTGTCACGACCCGAGCTTGGGGCCCGTGCTGTGACTAACCTAAGCCCGCCTTCCATAGGACAGGGGCTGGAGTCTAGCACCAAAGGCGTAAATCTCGATAAAAGGGGAAGGCATTGCCTTTATAAAGTAGAAAAACACCACAGAGTAAGCCAGTAGAAGTAAACACTAAGTAAACTGGGTACAATAGTAAATGCGGAATGTAAATGGGCCAGAATATAAAGCCACACTGAAAGTAAAGCATCAACGTCGAGCCGTCCACTGGAAGTCCCACCTGAAGGGTGCGTACATATAGTCTCCTCACCTCCACGGGTCCAACTGTCCGCTCCGTGTACGTCCCGCCTAGTGGTCCACCTCTAGGTACTGACTTGCTCTAGAAGCCTCAACCACGATCAGTGCTGTCCGTCGTCTGCATCCAACACAACATAGTGCGGGCATAGCCTGTGTAGGGGTGAGTATACGCTACTCAGAAGGGACCCCGAGACCCTCGAAGGTCTCCCTGAATCCATAAAGTATAATCCACAAAGTAAAGATAAAAACACGAAGTAAAAACCAACACTACTTAGGTATATACCCATACATACACCTAAGTCATCAATTCTAGTTCGGCTCCAACATCCGAGATCAAGTTCGATCACGTCTACACAGGATATCACAACACAATCCATACAGGAAATCACAACGCAATCTACATAGGAAAACAAGTCAATCATATCGAAGATAATGATTAAAAGTAAAGACTCAGCTCACACAGGTATACTTCTTCATAAGGTGATAGAGATGATCAGATGTAGCCACTGATTCATCTATGCTGGGACCCCCGTAGGATACTAGACCAGCTAAGTTGTCAGACCCACGTAGGATACAAATCCAACTACTCTGCCAGACCCACATATGATACAAGTACAGAGTCAAACATTACCGGACCCATGTAGGATACAAGAACAATAGTACTTCCGGACCCACGTAGGATACAAGAACAGTAGTCATCGCTGTCGAACCCACAGAGGATTTCAGTACGGTCGTCATCTGTTCTGAACCCACAAAGGATTTCAGTGCAGTCTTCGTCGCTGCCGAACCCAGAGAAAAAGTCAGTGCAGTCGTCATCGTCGTCGTAGTCGCAACCAGCTCTAGGGTTCCCGCACACATCATGATCGATTCCAAGAGGGTCTGGTCCATGAGCCAATGTGGTAGATACATCAAATTACATGTATTTCAGAGTTTATGTATCCCAATGTTCCGTCTTGACAAAAAGAAACTCAATGTGACAGACGATGTGTCAATCGGACGTCTGGTCTGAGAGTTATTGGCATTTTCGTTCCAGGTGCCCGGTTGGTTTTTAAGTCAAAACTAACCCGACCATAACCCAAATGCATCCAAACCTTGAGAGGAGTAATCTAAAAGGTCCGTCTCACTAATAGTAATCCAACAAAGTTGATGTCACGTCAATCAGATGTCCGGAGCTCATGTTATAAGCGTTTCCGCTCCGAGGGCCCGGTTGGTTTCATGTTCGAACCAAACCACCCATACCCAATGTTCTCAAAAACCTTGAGTGTAATATACTTAAACGACCTTCTCGATCCAAGGATCGCATCTCAACTGACGGTGCGTCGATTGGAGGTCTGTAGCCCATGTTACGGGCACTTAAACGAACCTCTCCGGTTTTACGCGGTTTTCGGCTCGAACCGACCCGACCCAAGACCCCATGGGGAGGCCCGAACTGGGTCGAACCGACCCGGGTCTGGGTCTGGCCCATTAGGGAATGTCCTGGCCCAGTCGGTGAGGCCCGACCTAGCTGACGTGGCGTAGCCCAACCTGGGCGGCCTGACCCGGTGCGACCGGTCCAGCCAGCGCGGTCGGTCCAGGCCGGCACGGGCGCCGCCGCCGTGCGAGCGCGGAGGGGGGGGGGGGGGTAACCGCCACCCCCTTCGATGAAATGGTGGACCCGCAGGGGTCTTCCCTGCTGGGGTTGACAGGGGGTTCAAACCCCCCCGTTTTTACAGAATTTGGCCGGGCGTAACGGTCGGCCACCTCAACCTGCAGGACCAGTTGGTCCCTCCCTCTAGCGCACCAGCAGCCGGTGGCTCTAGACGCCCTCCCTTGCTCCTCCGCGGACCCATGCCGTGGCCTTGGTCTGACCGGGGTGGTGCGACGGCACCACGCCCCTCCACCGCAGCCCCGCTCCTGCCACAACCTCTTTGTGGTTCTCCGGTGCCGCGTGATGACGCCGTGCCCCCTTCGCTGCGGCCTGACTCCGACAGTGGCTTCGTTCGGCCACAACAGCGCGGCGCGATGGCTCCACACTTCTTCGTCGTGTTTCTCCTTGTTCCCGCGTGATGCTATTACACTGAACTGCCTTTGTTCATGCCACAACAAGAACAACAACAAAGAGGGAGGAGGGTCGGCCATGTTTGTGCGGTCTGACCTCCTCCTGTTATAACGATAACCGGTGGCCCAAAAAAAATATCTTCATCAAAGCAAGCACAAATTTAATCCATTAAATATGAACTCAAACCCCTACATTGATGAATTCGTCGAATGAGGATCGTCGCAGAAAAAGGACATTATGGAAGACTACACTGTATACGTCGTCGATGTTCACCCGAAGAAGGATGTGGCGCGTCGTCTTTCTCCGAAGAAGGTGTCTCTCACGGGCTGCAGAGAGGATAGGAGATGGCCCGACGATTCCCTTGTGGTGTCAGAGTTCTTCGTCGTAGACTCGGTGTTCTTCACGTTCTTCGACGAGGAAGAAGAGGTTTTTTCAGAGCCCAAGGGTTCTCTCCTTTTTTCCGTACAACAAATCAACCCCCAATAAAATAAGACATTGTCTTATTTTATTCACACACATGCATTCCACTATTAAATTTGAAATTTAAAAAAGATCCCATTCAATTAATTAAATTAATTGAAGAGCCTTTAACGATCCATTAAATGGTAGAGTTGACTTGTCAATTAAAAGGGGGGGGGGGTTGCGGGTGTGTTACACAATTAAAATCACGAGGGAGGTTTTCAAAAGATTTGATGGGGTGGGGATCATGTGGGCCCCACTTCACTAATATCCTACTTAGAGAAGTTAGGATGTAGTGGGTCCCACTCCAACCTACATGCATAGGTAAAAACGTTTTAGAATAGAAATAAAAATTGTTGCACAAATTTTTATTTCATTCTTTAGTTAACCCATTTATTTAAAAACCTCAACCGAGCAAAAGAAACTCCAGAAATGGTGTTCCAAGTCAATTACCGATGCTGTGGTTTCATCTGTGCCTTTAGATTTCGATTCCGAGCACCGGATCGAAATTAGGAAAACCCGCTCGTTCATTCACTGAACGTACCCGAGCTAAAATTCGTAAATTGATTCCAGGAACACCGGGTCTCGGAATCAGGTGCTGTCAGAAACTGCGTAGTCATAAAATCCCAAAGAAAATTAAGAAAAAATTTCCCTTGAAATTTATGGTTCTTTACAGAAAAATAATGTTAAATTATGTCACTCACTTTGTTTTAAATATATATTATCTAACCACATAGGGGAAAAGAAATTGATGAAGGAATTTAAGTTTCTATATGTGAATATTGAATATTTTCATGATAGTATATTATATATAATTTTCAACAATTATTTAATATCCTTAAATACTTATACAACACTGACTCATTATTTCCTCAATTAATTGAAAATATAATAAAAAATTTTAGAAATATTGAAAGTTATATAATGCTAGTGTGTTAAGGTTTTACATGAAATTTATATATGATTATGAAAAACTAGTGTAATTTTAAGGAATTATATTTTATTCAAAGCACTTAATTTATATATTTTTTGGCCAGATTAATTGAATAGTTTCAAAAGTAAAAATAATGATATTTTATGAAAAAAATATATTAAAAAATTACTTAATAATTATAAAAATACTAATAAAGTTAAATTGGAATTATGTATCTTCAAAAATTTATTTCCGTGATAATTTATTGTCCATTTTGAACAATATGAATTAAGAATGAAATTAAAATATTCTAATTATTTAGGAAATTCCAATGGTGCCCCACCCCACAATTATAAAAGGGAACCCCCCATTTATCTTCTTCACATTTCATTGTCCCTTTAAACTCTATAAAAACATGAAATTTACTTTGGTAAAATTACTCATACACATTATAGAGGTTCTGGTCTTTGAAAATGACAACCCTAGATCCCTTAATAGGTGATCTAAGTGTGTATTTTCAAAGAAGGCATTGTCTACTTAACCGACCCCTTTATCTAAAATTATTATTTTACCTCATAAAAATATATTTTATTACTCATAAAATAATGAATTATTTTTTTTAATATAATCAAATGTTATTAAGATCCCGAAACCACCATTATTATAAATCATTAAATCAAATTGGAAATGATAATATCACTCATGTGTATGTATGGTTTACCATCTCCACACTACGATGCAATACATTTCTCACGAACATAATATTTAAATGGGAATTATGAGTGGTTTAATATTTATATATTATTCTTAATAAATAATTATACTTATTTATTGATAAAATTATATCTTTCATCTTAACTTACAACCCATTTGAAAATTATAATGTTAATCATGTGTAGGTGTGGACTACCACCACGATGAAGGGATATAATTTGATTTTCATTTAATTTTTTTTGTTAATAAGGATCTATTTAAGGAATAATTAAGATATATATTATATAATATTTATTTTTTAATACATATATTTTTTATAATTAATTATTTCTATCCATAAAAAAATAAAAACTACGTCCAAGCGTACATAAAACCTACCATCTCCATGAATGGTGTAATTAATTTTTCTACATCCATAATTTATGGATTACTCTAAACATATATTTAATGAATATACATGATATTAATATCAATATTCAAATTCTATACATTATGGTACCATATAAAAAGTATATGGACCAAAACTATCGATTAGAAGTATACATGAAAATAAAGGAGATATTACTAAGAATTGTGATTTTAATAAGGAATTTTTGGAAACAAATATGAAAAAAGGTTATAAGTAAATAATATATGGTAATATATATAGTAGTTTGGTTCTTTAATAAATTTATAATAAATATATATTTATTTTACATGATATTAAAATGCATATGAAGGAAGTCAGACATAAGGCAAGAGATTTTCATTTCACTTTTTTGTTTCATTTATACACATGTTACCTACTTGCTTATTTTATATGGTGTATATAATGAAAATTTACACCTTTTATAATGTTTTTTAGGAATATTATTAGTATTTATATATCCATCTTATTTTATATATTTAATGGGTCTTATAATTCAAATGTCAACAAAGCAGTAATGGTTTTATGTTTTAATCACATAGTTTATAGAGGTTATGTATGATAATGTGTCCGATGATGAAATATTATGATATAAATCAAAAGGGAAATATCAATTTTATTATCCTATGGTAATATACTAAAAATAATTGTTTTCATTTCATTTTTATCATTTTATGTACTCAAGATATTGAATTTTTTTATAGAAAATTTACTTTATTTCTCTCCTCTGTTGAAAATACTTTATCTTCAATGTCCATGTTTTCTAAAATTGTTTTCAAGAATGTATTTAAAATTATATAATGTATTTTGAATGTAATTTTTACCCAAGTTTTAATTTAAAAATAATTTAAATGAATCTTCATTTCTTTTTCAAAATTATGTACATTTTTTTAGTTTTTATACATGTAAGGAATGAATTTCTTTATCATATACGACATGAAAAAAATTCCCATCATGATTACTACACGACTCTTTGAATCTGTCTATATAATAATACATGGTTATTTTAAAAAATATTTTCTTTTTCAAAATTTAGGAAATTATTTTAATGAAGTGATTTTAAAATGGAAATGGTAATTTCCATAGATATGATAAATGATATCTTAATGGAACTTCTCTGTCATTAAAGATAAAAAAACCTTTATTTCAATTATTCTTTACTGTGGATATTATCTATGGATTCCATCCTTCTTCATTATATAGGTTTTTTTATGTATATTATAAAAAGAAGTATATAAAATTCTTGGTTTTTTAGGGGACAGTCTATGATTAAATGATATATTTTAGGTAACCAAATTATTTTTTTGGGTAATGATATGATGAAAACTTTATTAAGCCCATTTCTCTTCCGTGGGTTCTGTTATGATGAAATACTTATGAAACCCATTTATTATTATGGATTATGATATAATCAATGTTTTCTGATCTTGTGGCACATAAATGTATTATTTAAATTATATAATGGGTGGGTCCTATATCTCCTTCCAATGCATTGGATACATATAAATATTTCATTAAATAAATAGGAAGTGAATATGAAGTTAACTAAGTTCATTAATGGAATATGTACACTATTTGTCATGGGAGTGATAAATGACAACAATGATGGTTTTGGGAGGGAACCCAGTCCACAATGGTCGTCCTGGTAATGATCCTTGACTACTAAGATAATTATTTTATATATATTTTGTATGACACAATTCATTGTCTTATTCCTATGTAATGATTCAATTTCTTATGTTCTATAATTCCTTTAGGATTCATTTCATATGAATTTCCATGATTTATGACGTGACTCAAGATTAGGATTTATGAAATGTAGTATATGATTTTAAAATGTCATGATCATGTTATCATACCATAATTTTCTTATTATTACCATGTGATCATTGATATCTCCCTCTTTCTTACCCTTAATGAGCATTTGGAATCATCCTTTCTCATGTTTTCTTTTCCCTATGTAATGATGAAAGGTACTAGTATGATATATATAACAAGGGTTATAATCATGAATAACTTAGTGGGAGATTATGTAGATTATTTATGAACTACTTTTTTATGATTACATGATTAAAAAGGCCCAAGACATATATGATTATGGTGTGGATCATTATGTTTTTAATGAATATTAATCTCTTAAGATGGTATATCTATGTATTAATAGGATGGATCATTATAGTTTGTATCATAGAATTTTTTTTTGACCTTTGTAAAATTTTATAAGAAAACATTATTTTAAAACCTAAGGATAATTATAAGTATATAATGATGTCATAATGAATTTAAAAAATTAATAAACATGGTAAATTCTATGGTGTTATAGAATAATATCTCTTTACTTAGGAATCCTACAATTTTTATTCATTATATTGTGGTTTTCCAATATAATCATTGATTCTCACACTAGGATTTTTGGTTTTAGTATATAGTTGAATCACAAAGGTATCATGTTAATATAAAATACAATGGAAAATGAAATGATTTTCCCCAGGTGAAACCAAATGATATGGTAGATGGAAGGAAAATTATTATTTTCTATGATTACACAACATATTAAATCCATGAATCATACTAATATTCCAAATGTGAAAATAAGGGATCAATGTTATTTTGACTCCTTTTATCAATTTACACCTTCTTTTAGTGGGCATGTTGATCATGTAGATTCTGAAAAATAGACCAGTACCATTGAAATTATATTTTATATTCACTAATATTCAAAACATGAGAATGTTATTCTATCTATTAATAACTGGGAAAGTGAAGAGTATATATGGTGTACTTTAATCAAGAACATATAGAAAAGGGAATGGATTATATCCATGGGGTTAGATGATTTTAAAATATTATTTACCATATATTTAATTTTTTCAATTTATTCACAATGAGATAGAGATTGAATTCCATGATCTCAAACCGAATTGGTACCTATGAGAAAATTTTTACATGACATGCGTGGTGCACTTGTGGGATTATCATCCAACATAAAGGAATGACGGGGTGTTTTTTGGTGGAATAAAACCAAGTCTTTGAATGGAAAATTTAGATAATAATGTGAATACAAAAAAGGTACATAGAATAAACCACCCGTGATCCAATTTTTTAATGGGAGTAGTATATGAATTACTCAAACCAATACCAAAATTTGAAGGTTCATGATGATGATCAATGTAAAAAAATCTTTATATGTTATAAAATGGGAACAAAATGGAACGTCAATTCTTTACGGGGGTATAAAAATAATATGGTAAAACACACATAACGACCATACAAAAATTTCCAATTACTACTTTTATTCTAGATATAATAAAATTTTTATATCTAAATATTTTTAAGGTCATAATTATACCGTATAAGGGATTATATTTTTAGGTATCTATAAAAACCCATAATGATGTGATGATCACATCTCATGTCTATGATTTTTCTCTTGGTGAACTTTATTGGAATGTTCTTCCAGTAAAACTTGTTATTCTTACTTTGCATGAGTGTGATGATAAAGATGTACTTACAATGGAAATAAAATTCATTTTATGGGTCTTGATTAATATTAAAAGAGGTGGTTATCTCTCATGGTTGGGGAGAAACTCAACAAAAAATATATGCCTACTATGTGGATGTTTGTTAATGAATTTCTAGCATAATTTCTTGTTCCTCCACCAAATCCTGAAGTAGAGTTCTCAAAATTACTCAGACCTAGTTCTGTACATTTTATAAAGAGTCCATAAATAGTAGACCCTACTGAGTGGTAGGAAAAGATGAAGTATGTCTTATAGAACCTTGAAAAGGAATTTATTTGTCCATGTATGTTACCATGGCGTGGAACAAATATTTCTGTTAATAATAATGATTGATCAATGTGATTTTTCATTAATTATTAGGAATATAACCAAATAACTATCATGAACAAGTATCATTTTCCCCATATTAATGTCCTATTTGATATACTATATGGAGATCAACACTTTTCTAACATTGAAATCCATTTTGGATATCATCAATTGAGGGTCAAGAGGGGGGATATTTCTGAGACAATAATTTTTATAAGGAATGGATACTTTCAATTTATATAGATTCCATTCATATTTCTACTTCTACCATGGAATTAATGGATTTAATAGATAGTGTGTTTAGATATTGACATGATATATTCGTGGATATGTTTAAAGATTATATACTTATACATTAATTGAGAAAAGAATAAAATTAAGATCCATTGATAATTATATTCAAAATCAAAGGAGAAGCATTATAAAAATTTTCAATGTGGGAATTTTGCATTTTAAAATAATTATTCGAGTGTCATATAATCTCTTGTGAGGGTATATCAGAACATACTTCCAGCATAGATGTTAGTGAACTGTAACATCCTGGCCTGACTGACTATTGAAAAAGTAGTCGGACTGGTCACCACATGATCTCAAGTTCCTCTCCTTATAGACTAGAGTCTACCAACAAGAAGCCGGGTTCAAATGGTGGCATGATGTGGAGACTATACCTTCAAGGATAATTAACACAACGATATATCATGTGTAGATAAATATAAAATAGTGGGCGTATAGATAAAAGAGGGACATTAGTGAAAGATAAATGTAATATCCATTGAATATATAAAAAACTACGAACATAAATTTATAACAATGCATTTGTGATAGGCGATTCTACAAAGACAAGAATTAAGAATTACAATAATAAATACAATGTAATAAAATAATAACATTCAAATTACTAACTTCATGAGAATATCAAGCACTGGATTGGTTCTATGACCCCACTCAATAATAGTAATGTAAATCAAATATTAGAATCTAGATAAATACCTTTTTCAATACATTCATACAAGAAGTATACTCGGATAATAATGGTTCATTAAGAGGGTTTGAGATCTAATATTTGTAGGATGGAATAGAAAATGTAAATATTATTCCATTTTGTTAGATATAAATAACTAATGTACCATGGTAATTAAATTAAAGGTACAAATAATTAATTATATTAAACTGGGTTCCACTTGGGCACCCATCCAATTTCATGCTTCAGCCTAAGCCGACGTGTCTGATCCAATAGATCCTACCAAGGTAAAGTGATATATAATGTAAAAGGAATTAGACTATCCCCAATCATGTTCTTTGTCTTGGAGGACATATCCCTTTGATTTTATAATATAGATATCATTATTTATTTTCAAATCATTCATTTTACTCTTTAGTTCCATTTAAAACCACTTAATAAATTTTAAGTAGTCACCCTTTCCCAATTCATCACGTACAATTGATAAAATCATGAATAATAAACATAGGTTAATTATTTAAACTATTTAGAACATTTTATGATTTTATTATTAGTTTTATATTTCTTATTTTTATTCTATGAAAATTACATAATTATTTAAGTTTATGTTGGTTGTTCTAACAATATTTGGTACATGAGTCCCAAATGACTTGGTACAATGTCAATATTAAAAGTGGTCATTAGTAAGAAATATCTAGACTAATATTAATGACATAATAATCAATTTTATACATAAAATATAACTTTAAATCAAAATATTTGTGTACAATTATGACAAATGAACAATGTTATAATCATGGAGACGTTAGGTAATATGTACACATGATTAAAGATTTAATTTTTCAATGATAATTCAGGAAAAATGTAATGGTTATTTTATCTCTCCATAATGATAATAATATCATAAATATTATTTTAATCCATCAAATATACTTATATATATCATCATTATTATTTGGTGATTAAAAAAGAATCACATTGCTTTGTGGAGATGATTGTTCACACGTATGCACAGATAACGTAATCATTTTTATGTGCATGGAAAGTAAGAGAATAATTGATATATTATTAATGTATAATGATAAATATTTCATTGATATCAAAAATAAAAAATAATTCTATTTTTATAAATAATATTCATATATGGTGATGAAAAACAAAATATATCAGTTCGTGGAGGTGATAGTTCACACGTACACATGAACGATTAATTATTTATCTATTTAATAGAATTTGAGATTGATTTTTTTGAGGGAATTAAAAATATCACATCTATATTTATTTAGGATACCGAATTTATAATTTCATCTTAGATTATGAATATTTTAATGATGTGGAAGAAGATATAAAATAGAAATAGTTAAATAAAAATGATACCTCTTCTTCGGATGATGTCTTTTGATTATCACCTTATCACATCTAAGGGGGGGTCCTCTTCCGATATAAGGCCTCTATAATTTGGGTATGATTCTAGGAAGGTATTTTTGTTGATATTGGCAAAAAAATGGTTTTTTGAATAAAAGATAAGAATGGATACCCATTTTTATGAGAAGGGAGGGGAGCTCTTGCAATTATTCAATATTTTAAATTAATATATATAAATTTTCAAATCCAAATGGATCGAAACAAATTTATTTAAAATAAATGATTTTTTTTTCAATTTCTATTATTCAAATGAAAATTATTTAATTTTTGTCAATGTTCAATCCTGATGTTTTTAACCCCTATTTACTCCTACTATGATATCATGCAATTTACACTTTTAGCATTAATATAATTATAATAAAATTACAAAAAACTAAACAAGAGTTCTCAATGAATTTATTAGACTTATATAAATTTGGTGTAATAATTTTATATTTTTAGTAATTTTATATTATTTAATAATATAATATTTATATTAAAATATGATTAATGCCATTTTTGAACCTATTCATTATTTTACTTTTTAAAAATATCATAAAAAAAGATATCTTTAAAATAACACTATTAACATATCCCTAATATGTCAAAAAATTTAATTATATTAGCGGATGGCTAAATTATATCAGATTATATTTATTTGAATATAATTAATATCATTTACTTGATTCTTCAATTAATAAAGTAATTATTGCATCATCACTATGTCACCATTTAATTTAAGTATTTAAATCCTAAAAATAATAAATAAATTACTATGATATATATAAAAATTTTATATTTCACAATACTATTTATAGTCTAAAATTTTCCTTATATAAGCCCATATTAAATGTATTTCTCTTGTTAAAAAATATAGTGACAAAATTGTATTTCCTTTGAATACAATACTATAAAAGAGTTAAAGTCCTCCAATTGAATCTATGTGTAGATGAAAAAATCTCAAGGAATATTTTGGTCAAAAAACACTCATCCAATGAAAATAAGGAAAATATAGGGTAATTTTAGGTTAGTTATATTATTATTTTTACCTTTAAATACATGATTTACCTTTAACTGTGATAATAAAAAATATCAGTAAAGTTCCTATTCATAACGTCAAAAAATAAAACAGACCTATTTATATAATTTTGGTCTTATGATTCCTAATATAGAATAAATTTTTCCAAATTCAAAACAACTTATTGGTAGGAATTAATTAAAAATTAATACTTTTGACGGACTGAGAAAATGAGTTATTAAAGTAAAAATTCTCAGAAGTTCAAAATGTTTTTATATCCAATTTCAATATGAAAATGATTCCAATGACCAAAATTAGATGAAATAATAAAAAAATAAATCTAATTATACTTTAAAAAATTCAATAATATAATTTAACATTATAATTAATGTCTATGAAAAATAAGTTCTCAATTAAATTTTTTTATTTTTTTACTACACATCAAAACATGAAACTTATCAAAAAAATACATAAAAATCAAAAAAATAAATTTTGATATGTCCATTTCAGATAAAAATTTTATTTTTTCAATTATATTTTATAAAAGTTTCAAAAAAAATTTAAAACATGTTCTCCATTAAAATGTGGTAAAAATGCCTTTTTTGTTGAAAAATATTCATTTTATTCGTAATGTTGGAATAATTATTATATCCTGATTAGAAAATACATAAGAATAAATTAAAACTTTAAATTAAAACTATTTAATATATATTTAATTAATATTATCCAATATCTATGATTTATTAACATATTGGTATAAAACCCACTTATGAACATTTAAATAGTTTTTCAGAAAAACATTTTCTTTTATTTTTTAAATGATTCTATTTTCATTTTAATTAATATGTCACGATGAATTATTTATATATACATGTGTAAACCATATTTTCATAATTCAATTTTACTTTTCATTTCATTCATTCTATTTTATATTCAATAACTACTATTTTAAATATTAATATTTCGTTTTTCATTTATTCTCGATGTGGTTTATCATGTAATCTATAAAATATAGTGTTTCCTTTCAAAAAATCAAGATATTACATCCACCTTTAATGAATTTAAACCAACCAATTTTAACTTAGGAATGAAAACATCAATTTTGACATTTTGATATAACTTTATTGAAATCCCACATGAGAAAAAAGTTTAATGTAACTTCCACTTTAAAATAAATAATGGGAAGTATGGAGGATACATGTGATAACGCATACTAGGGTTCTATGTAAGAAAATATGGATATGAATGTGAAAAATAAATCAAATTTTGAAAGATAGTGATAGAAAACATGGTCAAGACAATCTTAACATTCACAAAACCATAAATATGTGATGGGTTGAAAGGTAAATTGGTATCTTCATAAGAAACATAAATAGATAGAATTTTTAGTTTAAAATACTTTTCATAGAGTTGATAATATCCTTTACTAACAAGGAAAGTAAGGAAATATACTTTCATGATATATTTCTATTTTACAATCACAGCTTCAACCTCATAATATTCCCAAAAATTATGATGTATATCCTTAAGAATGACCTTAATCATCAAGGTTCACAAAAACACTAAAGGTTATTAATACATTAAAACTGATGTCCTAATGAAACAGAATAATTATCATTAAACAAATACCTTTAATAAACATAAACCCAAAAAACATCTCCTATAAGGGTCATTAATAACTTTTTATCTGATCACTTAAAACCTCATATTGTGTGTCAAAAATATTGAACATATGGTTAACCTTCTAAAAATAGTAGGCACCCTAGAGCTTCCATATATTCACAAGATCTCTCAACACCAACTACAGTAGCAACAAAAAATATTTTCCTGAACATTTTTTATTCTGATCATAATTATTTCTTCCCCATGTTACTAACATTAGACACACATTCTCATAATGACCCAAATCATTGAAACAAAAACACCTCACATTTGAATTGCTACTTGTTACCCAATTAATTGGATATTAAGAATATTTTCTTTATATTCATTGATATTATGAATAAACTGATCACAAATTAGACACTTTTACTATCCAATAAAACATTCATTGAAATGTGGTTTTATATACTTATGTTATTTTGGGGGATTATATCTAGATTTCATTGTTGGTATCTTATCCATTTATGGTATCCTTGAACATCATTTACTATATTCATATTGCTTCACATAAGTATTAGAAAAATCCTTCTCATATTTTTCATCACAACAAACCAATTTCTCATTACTTTTAATTTATTAGGAGACCAAATATATTAAAATATATGATTTCAATCCTGAGTAAAATATAATAATATTACTATCAATGTCCTGAATTTTTTTGAGCATACCTTTCTAATATTGTGAGGATTTCCACATAGGTATCCACTGAATCATCATCCCTTTTCTTCAAATCCATGAATTTTTTTTCAATAAAAATTCAAACAACCTTTGGGAAATATTTCTCAAGGAAGATATTCTTAAATATTTCCCATTAGATGGAATCAATATAATATTTCACTATAGTAATATTAATCAAAGAACACCATCATCCAGGTTAACCATTAAAATGATAAACGAAAAGAGTTACCTTTTGACATTCTAAATATCCCATGACTACAAATAACTTTTCTAGTGAATTCATCCATCTGTTAGATAACACTTGGTCATATGATGAATTTAATGATGGGGGATGTATCCTAATTAAATGATACAATATAGATTTTTTCCTTCATGATAGATAAGGTTCCTCTCTAACATGGATAACTCCACCATTTATAGTGAGGATCAACTAATCCATCACTCTAACAAACTATTCTATTTCAATTCCATACATCTTAGGATTATGATTTAGAAGGTTATTTTCCTCTCATTGTCTTCCCACTACAACATAATTCTCTCCTCTATATAAAACCATTGTGAACAAGAATACTTTTGAGGAAAAAATAATTTAATTTTAATTTGATACTTTATTTGAAATTAACTATAATGTAAAATCTTCTGAAAGGCATGTTATTAACACTATACTAGCCTATAATGTTTTCTAAAACATTATTTGATAATGAATTTATGGCCATGTCTATAAAGATTAAACATCATAGAGTTGTTGAAAGAGAATTAAAATTTGAGGATCGTTTCAGTTTAGTGTTTTATAGAATTAAGAATAAATCTTATAAAGTAACCCATATATTATAAATAGAAACTTATAATCAGTATCCACTTTTTCCACAAAAAAACCCTTTCGAAATAAAACATAATTTTTTTTTCAAGACATATATATAAAACATTCATCATAATAGATTATTTTTCCTTACCAATATTAAGAATTATGACAAAAAGGATAAAAACATTGGATGAGCACAATAAGAAAGGCAACAGTTAGATCAATAAAAACATGATAAGACATATAATTTTTAACTATATATTCTATGTTATTAGAGTATATGGAATAAAAAAATTTCAAATTAAAAAGACACAAATTTATCTCCAATAAAATCAATAAAATACATAGCATGATATTTAAAATCCATTATGCGGCTTAGAGTATCATATTAGAAAAACCCTTTCAAAACTTATTTAATTAGAACAACCATAAGGCTGACTTCCAATTAAGCTATTAGGGTCTTAACTTGTGCTATCTTGGCCATCGCATGCTATTCTTAATGGTCTTTCTTGGTGCTCTCTAGTGCTCCCATGATAACATAAATGGTACATTCTAGCTCTATCTAGTCAATCACATGTTAATCTATAATGGGTTTACCTAGTGCTATCTGGGCCACCCCATGTTAATCTGTAATGGGATTTCTCAGTGCTATCTGGGACACCCCATGTTAAGCTATAATAGGCTTTCTAGGTGTTATCTGGTCTACCCTATGTATAAGATATATTAGGATCACTATTTTCCTAAAATTCTCAAGTAATATATCATTAATAAAACTTTTTCATCATAAAAACCTTTTAAAACCTCTTTTAATCCCATATAAAAAACACTTTTTTATAAAAATATCATTTTCTTATAAAAACCATTTTTCAACACCAACCCAACATTTTCATTAAGAGACCAGTTTAAATAGAAAAATACCCAAAATGATAAATATATTTTTTCATTTAAGGAAACATGAAATATTAAAAATGAATATGGAAATAAAATAATGGCCACCATGGAGAAAAATCCATTGTCACTGTATACGATAAGATTATTAAATTCTTTTTTTCGTTGGTCAAAAGGTTCTATATAAAAACATGTAAAAAATATTCCTTTTTCATAAAAATGTAATGAAATTAAAAATACACATAAAATGACATTTATGTTACTTTTACATAAATTTAAATTTAATTTTAAAATAATATCATGAATACTAACATGGATTATACGATTTTATAATTAATCCATTAAACATTCAAAGTGTTCCACACCACTTAGAACATTTAAATCATAATCTCTATGGTAGAATAAATGTACCAAAACAATAAAAAAACAAGATTAATGATAAAATATTTTTATGAAATGTCATAGTAGCAGTATATACACCTTATAAAACAATAAATGTGCATATCATCAAGAAATTCCTCAATGAAAGGTGATTGAGATGAAATACATTACCTTGAGTCCGACTCGTCAAATATAATCATTTTCTTCACGAATAATGTAAATAGTTTAGTTCTTTATGTGATTGAGAACATTTTAATAGTTTATTATTCCATTTATATCACTTAATATCATGTTATTACTATTACCTAATTATTTTTGTTTATTTCTGATGTTTGGACATTATTCAGTACATGAGTCCAAAATGACTTGGTATGCTGTCAATTGTCAAAGTAGTCATTAGTCCGTCATATCTAGAATGATACTCCTGACATATTAACAAAAATTATACAAAAATTACACCTCTAAATCGAACCATTTATATATGGTTATGAAATATGAACAAATTATAATCATGAATATGATAGGTCATACGCAAGTATGAGTAAAGATTTAATTTTTCAAAGATCATTATGGAAAAAAGGTAATTATTCATTTTTATTTTAAAAATGAAAATAAAAACATAAATATAATAATAATCATTTAAATATACATATATATATCATCTATGTGATATGGTTGCTAAAAATAAATCACATCACTTCGTGGAGGTGAAAGTTCACATGTACACACGAAAAATGTTATCATTTTTATATGCATAGAAGATAAGATATTAATTTATATATTATTAAATTATATTGACAAATTATTTATGAGTATCATATATAAAAATTAATTCCATATTTATAACCAATATTGATAGATGGTGATGGAAAATGAATTATATCAGTTCGTGATGGTGATATAACACATGTACGAAGAAACGAAAAATTATTTTCCCATTTTATGGAAGCGAACATGGATTTATGTGCATGGAAATCAAGATATTAATTTATATATTATTATTTCATCATTTATAAAATATTATTTATTTTCAAAAACGATTAATGTAAATTTCTAGACTATTTCTTATTTGAAAATTTTAAAATATTATAACAACATGATATATTCAAAAAATCTCTATTAACTCATAAATAAAAATTCAAATTCATAAAAAAATATTTTGGTTGAAATCAGTTATATAAAATTATATTTATTTAATTATTTTAAGTATCATTTATTTGATTATTACATTAATGAAGTAATTACAACATCACTATTTTTACCATTTAATTTAATTATCTCCTTCCTAAAAATTGTAAATAAATTACCATGATTTAGATAAAAATTTTATATTTCAAAATAATATATATCATCAAACATATCCCCAATATGACCCCATATTAAAAATATTTTTCATATAAAAAATAAAAGTGTGACAAAAATGTCTTTCCAATGAATATAATACAATAAATGTGTCGAAGTCCTCCAAGAGGCTCCAAGTGGACCTGAAATTTTCCCAAGAAATATTTTGGTTGAAACATACTCATAGAAAAAAAATATTACAAGTGTTAGGGTAATTTCATATTATATATAATATTTTTTACCTTTAATTACTTGATTTACACTTAACCTGGGTAATAAAAAATATTACTAACGATATTTTTCAAAATGTCCAAAAATAAAATGCACGTATTTATATAATTTGGGACTTCCTATTATAGATATGGAATCCATTTTTAAATTTTAAAAAAAAATTCCTTAAATTATTTAATAATTAACCACATTTCCGGAATAAAAAAACATGTTTTTAAAGTAAATATATTCAAAAGTTTACTATATTTTTCTATCTGATTTCAAAGTGAAATTGATTTGAATGGACAAAACTGGATTAAATTATAAAAATATGTTCTAATTTTATTTCAAAACCATTCCAAAATATAATTTAATAATATAAATAATTTCGATGAAATGGCAGTTTGCAATTAAAAAGCATTACTTTTTTACTATTCATCAAAACATGAATCTTATCATAAAAATACAAAAAAAATAAACCAAAGGATATTTTTATACTACTATTTCAAATAAGAAGTTTATTTCATCAAATAGAACTTATATAAGTGTTAAACATGAGATTTGAAATAGGCTTTCCATCAAAAGTTAATAAAACTACATATTTTAAAAAATTGTTCTTTTATTCGTAACATTGGATTAGTTTTTATATATTTTCTAGAAACAATATAAAATGAGTTTAAAACATTACATTAAATTAATTTAAAATATATTTCATTAATATAATCCAAAAAGAGTGTTTTATTAAATTATTGGTATAAAAAACCCCTGCGCATATTTAAATAGCTTGTTTGAAAAACATTTTCTTTTATTTTGAAAATGGTTTTTGTTTTAATTTATAATTAATTAGTCACTAATAATTACTTATATATACATTTTAATCCATATTTTTATTATTTATTTAATCATATTTATTTCCTAAAATCTATCATCTATCAAATAACTACCATATTAAATAATAGTATTTAGTTGTTTGTTTAACCTAGATGTGGAGTATCATGTACACTATAAAAAAAATTCATTTTAAAAAATCAAGATGTCACACAAGTCCATTGTAAAATAAACTAAGGAAATAAAGGTGTAAGATGTGGGACCCACTCATGGTCTTAAACAACATAATATGTGCCCCTAGTAATCTATGAGACACCATGAAACCCAAGTTAAATGCCTGCCTCATCTAGATAATTCCCTCTATCATATCTTCCTCATTACATGAAGATCCTAATATGTGCCCTATAAACCATTAGCTCCCCCTTTAACCCTCTAAGTCAAAATATATGTAATTTTAAATGAATTTATCATTCATATTCATATAACATTTATTCTTCACAAGACACATAATTGAGAGGTAGGTTATTTTTCTTTGACATTATTCATGTAATATCACATGACTCCAAAACATTGTATAATAAACAAATGATTTAAAAAAAGAGGATATGGGAACATTTCACAGTCTTAAATATCTTATGATTCCCTAATTCTATCCATAAAATAGCATCATATGACCCCCTAATAACTCATATTGATCTCATGAAGACCCCCCTACAAGCCATCCTTGTCTCATAGAAAACACAAGACAAGTGGCACGAGATCACATGAAGGCCTTTAGAGAGACTCTTTAATCATAAGAAGTCACCCTCGCATGTTAGTATAAAAATGTGTAAGTTGTTCATCATTCTCTCAATATTCAAGAAGTCCTCCTATATTGGAAATAATCCAATAATGGATAATTTGATGATATAAGTTCAAGGAAACAAAAAACCAGGTGAGTCCCTTAGAGTGATCCATAAAACATACTTGTAATGATGAGTGGTGATAAATCCCTTCCTCAATTCCATCCTATATTCCTGTGATATGTGTCATGAAAAATGATGAAAAACTTGGGTGGAGTGACCTATAAACCCCCAACCTCATTATGAAAAATTCTTGGCTACCACCATGGATTCCATGCTACCGCTATGACAAAGACTAATCTCAGTAGACAATCAAGCTCACAAAACATCACACCAGAAGAAGACGACATTTATTAGAGTATCAAATATCATGAATATAAAGTATTAACCTTCAGTAATATTTGAGGAAATGTAAAAGAAACCATAAATAATTCATAAATAGTCCACATGATCACTCAATGATCATGTGAAGGTCTACTGACAGATAACACAAAGAACATCATGTACACATGCTAGATCACATGATAATTAATAAAATCTAACACCAAAAAAATACTAGTAACATTAAATATAAAAGATAAAGAAAAAACTAAATATGGGAGAGTTAAGAAAATAATATATATATATATATATATTGACCCTCATTCACTTCACGTGATCCACCAATGACACATGACAACACTAGGACATGTTTCCTAGATCATGCGACCATCCTTCAGAATACTATTTGTGTCATGAAATGTCCTACTGACATTTCAAATAATGTTTCATGGTTCCCCTCTATAATGAAACCTTAGACTCCCAAATACTTATATTCTCTCCATTCAAATATCCTAATTTCTTTCCAATGTTTCTCTGTACTCATATGGAGGCACTATTTCATGCAAGGGTAGTCTCATAGTAGATCCCTGACAGTAAAATGGATCTCATGATGCCCTCCAGGCATACCAGCTAGATATTGTGATTCCCTCTAAACAGGTCATACATGACATGTGACACCCTCCAAGACATTTCACAATGACTCTCATAACACACTTAATTTGTGTCTGTTGAATCTTGTGATGACACCAAGGAATGTCTGTGAGGTCAAGTGACACCCTATGGTTAAGATAGTTAAGGTCATGCGATAGCATGTAAGACTAGCCGTCTCGGTCATGTGATGTCCTACATAGAAAAACTACATGATCATGTGACATCAATCATACATTACATACATATTATGCGATGTCCATCAAGGATTTAAATGGAATTATACAATTTTATTTGGAAATATAAGTAAAATAAACTTCTACGTGCCAAAAAGTCAATTAGGGAATGATGAGTGGAGAATCAGCAAATGTCAGGTAGGAAAGAAGGTCAAGTCCATAGGTGCAACCCATGACAGGATTCAATTTCCCTTCTTTAATGTATAATCTCTGAATATAATGAAAATATCATTGTGAAATACCAAATCAAGGGTACTACAATGAATTTAATTCCTAACATAAACAAGATATATAGAAAAAATACTTGAGGATCAATCTATATATTAATCTTTTATGGTCTATCCCAGTTAATATGTTCCAGATCCATATGAAATGACATTGATCATTTACCACCCCTTATTTATCACAACAAGCATGAACCACCTCGTTTTATGAAGTTCCAATAATCAAATTATCTTCACCATAAACCCCTATAAAGGATAGATAAATGTTAGTATGTAAGATCTGATCTATTAAACTATGAGGAATATGAATCCTTCTGTATCTAGGTTACATAGGAAACCATCAAAAGTCCTTAGCCAGAACTAAAATGGGAGTCCACCTCAGTGTGGGTCCTGTAAGTTCTATGAAATTTCATCCATTGGGACCAAATCATTCCCATGTACTGATTATTCTACCTCATCTATTAGGGAACAAAGATCAATTTAACTAGAAGACATTGATTCATGATTTAACTAAGATGTGGTGGATGCCTCTCTGAGGCTTGAGCTCAATATTAAATTCCAAGGGTCATTCTAGTTCATAAGTCATGCATCCATATACAGGGGGACTGAATACATTTTATCCCTTGTTTCTCACAATAAGCATATATCACATGAGATTATGGTGTTTCAAAAGACATATCATTCTCATTACAAACTTCCACCAGTTAGGGAAATGTCCTCTTGTAATAACCAATGACTGGCAACATATAATATCCCCCATATGAGGGAATCTACCATGTGTCTATTACTAAGGGTGTAAATGAACTATGAAAACTCTATTTACTACAATAAGTAGGAAATTTAGGACCCCTTTATAAGGCCTAGACTCAAATAGGAACCCACCTCAATGTGGACCCCACAATGCCTCTGGAATTTCAACCATCGAGACCCAATCATTCCCAAGGGCTGATAATCATAATTCATCTTTAATTGGAATGACAAATCAATGTAACTATATAGTGACCCAAGCCTTTTTCATATAAAATTACAAGATTTTAATCCTAATTATACATCAAAGTACAAGCCAAAGATCGTTAAGTATAGTGTCTTGGAAGACTAGGTACATAAAACATAAAACATTGGGATAAAACATATTTCATTATTTAATCACTATAAAGAGATCCTAACTTTTTTTTGAGCCCTTAAATTTGTATAGGGTACCCTGGGGAACACATGAACGAAGGGATGAGATGAAAATCCTAGTAAGAGAATAAACCTAAGGATACGTCTTTGGCACGTGAGTTAGGAGGCATGACATAATGATATCCATAGCATGTAAAATATGAAATCATATCATATAAGCATGGGATCATATAAACATTGAATCAATTAAATGTGGAAGAATCATTAAACATTTACTTAGTACTGGTTAAGGCTAACTGCCAATCCCATTTCCCAGTTTAGTATTGGTCAAGGCTAACTGCCAATCCCGTTTCCCATTTTAGTATTGGTCAAGGCTAACCGCCAATCCTGTTTCACATCGTATATCATGAGAATTAACATTACCCAATACATTCGAGCACTATCTGGGAGAACCCATCTCATTATTTTCATGAATATTCTTTCTATATCAATAATCATACATAATCAACCACATATAAACATAAGGGGACCCATGGAAATAATTGGGTACCACAATCATGACATAAACCATAACCAATGGTCGTATCATTAATGTGTCCTTGAAATAAAGGATTTAGAACATAAATGGTTGTTAATATGGTAAAATAGGCATATAACATGGTATTTTGTGTCAAACATAAGTGATAACATTTAAGAAATTTATTTTAGAAACATTATCATTAAAACATTTTTGCACGATTTTAAGGAAAATACAATAGAGGCTTTTAAATAAAAAAGAGGAAAATCATTTATATAAAAATATAATTGAACAAATAAGGTTTTCATAATAAAAATAATTATTTTTAAAGACAATGTTATCTTAAAATAGAGGATATAGTGCAATTGAAATTGGGTAAAAATTTGGGAAGTTCCCTTAAAACAGGTTTGCTTATCAGATAGTTATAAGGAGGGAATATTTTAAAAACCCTTATACCCCTGAAAGAAATTGATGAAAGGGTATTGATAAATGAATTTTTTACAAATAAAAAAATTTATAATATGCACATAAATAGATAAGACAACACCATTTTGATATAAATAAATATAAGACTACCTGAAAGAACAAAGAAGGTTCATGTAGAATTCGTTATGATTTATTGGCATGGTGTTGGGTGTACCAAAGAGGAATTGATGAGAGAGAAAAGGTGTTTACCATCCCTTATAATTGATGAATTTTGTATGGGGGAGGTTTGAAAAAATACCCCATCATTTGGGATTACTCATAAAATGGAATAACATAGAGGACAATCTTGATTAAGAGAGAAATGGAGAGGATCCTTTACCTTAAATCCAGTGGTATTTTCCCCTTGTAATCAATGACCTGACTAAACTAACTAGGTTTATTAATTAACCATTACAAAACATATTATATATTTAATTGATTTTTTTATAACCATTTTTGGTTCATTCAAGACCTTTTTGATTGGTTATAAGGTTCAATTTCATTGTCCATGCTAGTTTGTTTACTTGGTTTTAATGACTGGTTCACTTATATTCATGTTTGGATAAACATGTAATATAAAAGTGGTTGTATAGTATCGAAGTTATATGCTATTATTGAATATATAAGAGATTACATGTTTTCAAATTTAATTTGGCTCCTTAGAGTAAAGTCAAATTGTTATATAAACCCATAGTGACAACCATTTTTGTTAATCAGTGGGTTTGATTAGATAAAAACATATTTTGATTTATAAATTAATACCATTAGTACAAAAAGATTACAAAACTAAAAATAGGATATATTACATATATAATAATCTCGTTCTACCATAACACAATTGGTTTCATGACCAAAATTAAATACAATAGAAATTGGTAAACTGTTGTCCTTGAATGTGCTAAATTAGCACATCTCAAATGGTTCTTTCATTTCATTCAAATAAAAAGGTGGGGAAAGGAGAGAAGACAATGAAATATCCCATTAGCATAAAAACATTCTAGTACATTTATTTTACTAGGGTTTTCATACTACTTTGGTGAAGGGAGGCGAGGAAAGAAACAAAAAGAAAAGAACATAAATGAAATGAATGGATTGGAAAGAGGAATTTATCTCTTGAGATTTCATCATTTGAGAACCGCTTAAGGGGAGAGGTTTTGGTATTTTGAAGAGGCTAGGGGCTTTTGGACATGGGTTAGGTTATTGGGGAGAGATTTGGACAGAATATTGGCAAGGAACAAGGCTTGAGAGTAGTGAAGAAAAGAGGGAGTGAGGGGGGGAGGGGGTTCTAGTGGAGGAGAGGAGGGTTTTCATAATATTATAATCATTAGTTTATTATTTTCCCTAAATACCAACAATAGTGATGATTACATGACCAAACATTTAATAAATGCATGTGACTTAGAATTAATTGGGCTTACATCAGCATATCATCATCAATGACTCAATAAATCCATTATTTAGCATTTATTGTAAATCATTGTACATTACTATTAAAAAAAATCTTGTATTTAAGACAAATATCAAAAATTCACCCTAATCATTTTCTGATGTGTAAAATCGAAATATGAAATCCATTTTTCAAAAATAATTTTCTAAATATGATTATTTTAATATTTTAATTAAAATCATAATATATTATCAAAAACCAGTTTTAAAACATTCATTTACTTATTCTACAAATATAGGTATATCATAATTTTAACTTCAATATTATTTATATATTATCATAGTTAATGATACTATTCATTAGGGCATATCACTATTCATAAGGGTATGTTACTATTCATAAGGGTTGGTTACAATTCACCAAAAATTATGTTTTCCTTATTGGACTCCAAAAAATATACTTATTGCAAACGTGTTTGTCAGATTTTTGAAATTCCAAACACAGAAGTAGCAAACTTATGTTAAAGGTCACTTAGCACTTAATAGTTGAGTATGTCATGTTTTCCTGTCATCTTATGACATATTTATAAAAAGGTAATTTCCATTGAAAGCATTGGGTCATTATATTCTTCCCCCCTTAAGAAAATTTTCCCAGAAAATTTCATTTTACATTCTTGGACAAAAACAGGTGTGGTTACTTTTCCTTCATTGCTTCCTCCAGTTCCCATGTTGCCTCTTTAAACATATAGTCTCACCATAGTACCTTGAACAAATGAGTAGTCATGTTGCATTTTACTTTGTCTCTACGATACAAGATCTTCACAAGGTACTCCTAAAAGGAAATAACATCCTCCAATTGTACCACCTCTGAAGAGAGTACATTTTAAGGGTCCGGTATGTACTTTCTTAAGTGGGATACATGAAGGAAATCATGTACTTTTGACATAGTAGGTGGAAGGGACAGTTGATAATCCACATCACTGACTCGATCAAGGATCTTGAAGGGGCTGATATACCTAGGATATAACTTACCTTTCTTTCCAACCCTCATGACCTTTTCCCTAGAGATATGCATAGAAATACCATGTCTCCTTCTTTAAACTCAAGGTCTCATTAACAATTTTCTGCATAACTCTTCTGTTGACTTTGGGCTGAGTTGATATACTGATGAATGGTTTTTAACTTCTCCACCATTTATATGATAATTTCTTGTCCTATCAGCTTACGCACACTGACATCATCCCAACACGCTGGTTTTCTACTTCTTTTCCCATAAAGGGCTTCATATAGTGCCATTCCGATGCTCGAGTGGAAACATTTGTTGAAGGAGAATTCAACCAGTGGAAGATGTTGGTCCCATCCTCATTTGAATTCCATAGAACATGATCTCAACATGTCTTCCATTGTCTGAATAGTTTTCTCATATTGGCCATTAGTTTGAGGATGATAGGTCGTGCTGAAGTTCAGTTCATTTCTTAGAGCATGTTGGAGACTTTTATAGAACATTAATGTGAACCTTAAATCAAAATCTGATATAATATATAGTGGTAAAAAATGAAGCCTTACCAATTCATAGATGTAAATCCATGCAAGTAGATCCAATTAGAAGTCCTCTCAAATCGCGATAAAGTGTGTTGTCTTTGTATGATGATCCCAAACAACTTAGATAGCATTGTTTACTCTAGATATCCTTGGAAGTCTACTGAGAGAGTCCATTATAATTTTCTCCCACTTCCTTGTTGGTATGTGTAGTGGTTTCATCACCCCCTTAGACTTTTTCCTCTCTGCCTTCACTTGCTGACATACGAGGCACGTTGTTGTATATTTAGCAATCTCCCTTTTCAAGTTGTCCCACCAAATGTTTTCTTGGAGATATCAATATATCATTATGGCCCATGGGTTGATATAAAATTTTGAGATATGTGCATCATTCAGAATCTCCTTCTTTATCTCTGGATCAGATGGTACAAATAATCATGACCCAAATATTAAAACTCCTTCCTCATCAATTTTGAAATCAGCAGATTTCCCATTTCTGATAGCTTCCACCATTTTCTAAATTTCCACATCTTTTCATTGAGCCTTCTTTATTTTATCCAAGAGTTATGGTTGAGAAATCAGTTGAGAAATGATTGATTATTTTCCTCCCTCAATTATTCCCATGTCCATCCTTTACAAATATATGAATATCAAATCCTTTTCAATTCTCATCATTGATAAAGATGCAATATCTTTTCTACTTAGAGAATCACCCACCTTGTTAGCCTTACCAGGATGGTAGTGGATTGAGCAGTCATAATACATGATGAGATATATCCATATTCACTTTAGAATATTATGTAATTTTTGTGTGAATATTTATATGAGGCCCTTGTGGTTAGTATATATATCACACTTCTCCCCATATATATTATGCCACTAGATTTTCAATGCAATGATCATAGCCACCAACTGCAGATCATGTGTATGATTGTTTTTCTGGTGGATTTTCAGCTACGAGGAGGCATATGATATAGCTTTATCATTTTTCATTATCAAACAACCTAAGCCCTTGTTAGAAGCATCACTATACACCACAACAAGTTCTCCACCTGTAGGGAGTGTGAGTATTGTTGCAGTGATAAGCCTCTTTTTCAACTCTGAGAAACAATCTTCACATTCTTGAGTCCAGACAATCTTTACTTCCTTCCATGTTAGCTTGGTCATTGGGTTCGACAATCGTGAAAATTTATTCACAAATCATCGATAATACCAAAGTAGACCAAAAAATCTATGGATCTACATTACAGATGTTAGTCTAGGCCACTCTTCAATTTATATTATCTTTAAAGGGTCTACAGATTTCCCTTTGTTTGGGATAACATGCCCATAGAATGATACTTCCTCCATCTAGAACTCACATTTACTGTAAATTGCATAAAATTTATCCCTTCACAATTTCTTTAACAAAGTATTCAAATGCTCCTCATCTTCCTCCCTTCTCCTAGAGTATATTAAAATATCATCAATGAATACTACCACAAATTTATCAAGGTAATATATAAAGGGACTACTCGTTAAATTAATTAAAAATTCTGGAGAATTAGTGAGTTTGAAGGGAATCACTCTGAACTCTTACTGTCTATACCTTGTTCAAAATGCAGTCTTGAAAACATTGTACTTCCTCACCTTTAATTGGTGATATCCCGACCGAAGGTCCACCTTAGAGAAATAACTATCCCCATGATTTTGACCAAAAAATTCATCTATCCATGGAGGTGGATACATTTTCTTTATCGTGATTTCATTGAGCTCATGATAATCATGGAATAGATGCATTGATCCATCCTTATTCATAATGAATAGTACAGGAACATGCCACAGTGAAGCACTTGGGCATATAAAACCCTTCTCTATTTTCTCATGTAACTGCTTCTTCAGCTCTCCCTTCTCTACGGTGGCCATTCTATAAGGTGTCTTTGAGATAGTCATAGATCTAGGGATATGTTCAATTGAGAACTCAACTTCTATGTCAGGGGGAAGATGAAGGAACTCTTCAAAAAAATACATGAATGTAATCCCTCACAATAGGCATGTATTCATGCATTATTCTCTCCTTTTTCTCAATTATTTAAGCAAGACATGCCTTCTCACAAGGCCACAATATCCACACTTGAGATGAAGATTCCAAAAGTGATTCATTTTCCTCCTTACACTGGTAAAAAATCGGAGGATGCTTTGGGATGTAAAGAGTGATCTTCTTTTCCCAATGGTTGATGGTGGCTATGTATAACGATAGACAATCCCTGGCCAAGATAGCATCGAACTACACTGAAGGAATTATGATGACATTTTCTAGGAGGATCATTCCACAAACATTAACAGGGGAGATGTTATAAACCATGGATGCAATAAATTTCCCATTTACTATTCTCACAGATAATTTTTCCTCTAAATTTTGAGGGGGTGTTCAAACAGTTTTACATAACTTGGAAGATATAAAAGAATGCGTAGAACCAGAATCAAATAGCATGTTTTCTATTCTTGAATGAATAACAAGCGTATCTGTCACCACATCATTTTCTGTATCACCTCAATAATAGTGATATCATAAGACCTTTCTTTTTTCCTTGTAGGTTGTTGCAAATTGCCTCTAACAACCCTCAGCTTAGGGAAATTCCTTGCATAATGCCCATGCTCCTTGTAGTTTTAACACTTCACTACAGGATGAGTGTTGATTTGAACCTTCCTTTGTTCTTCAACATTAGAGTGATTTTTCATATCCATTTGATAGTTCTTGGACAGATGACCAAACATCCCACATTTGAAGCAATTATTGGTTCCCTTCATACAGTTACAATGATGCTTCTTCACACAATTTTTACAAGGGGAAAAGACAGGCTTCTTTACATCATGAGATTTTTTTGAGGAACCACCCATGTTGTTTTACATTTTCTGCTTCTTGTCACTAGTCCCACAAGACCACTGAAATTCTCTAATCTCTATTTCAAACTTCAGAGAGCAATGAACAATATCTTCATAATTAACGAAGTCTCTAATCGACAACGGTTTTTTTAGACTCATCTTTAGTCCACTAAAGAAGAGATCCACCTTTCATTTAGTGTTCATTAAAAATCTAGAGGTGTACCTTGAAATCATTGTGATGTTTTCTCCATAGCCCCTGATGGAATCATCTTCCTTCGGCATGAGTCCAAGGAACTCTCTTTCCATTTCGATATGGAAGGTTCGAGGAAAATATTTATTGAAAAAAATCCTCTTGAATTCCTCCCAATAAAGGGAATCAATTTCCTCTTGAGACTTTATTTTCTTGATCAGTGTCCACCACTGATCAGTATCCCCATCAAAACGTTAGACTGCCAGTACTAATTTCTCTTATTCCGAGCACTGGAAGACATAGAATATCTTTTCAATGGAGTTAATCCACTTTTTGCAAGGAGGGGATATAAAGATCCGATAAACATGGGAGGCCTTTGATGCATGAAAGATTCTATGGAACCATGATATTTCCTTGGAGGGGAGGGAGTTCCGCATAATTTATTTTATTATTCAGAACTCGATCCAGCTGAGGAATTACTTCCATGAATTTTTTAGCACCCGGTTTTCGACACTTTTTCCGGGGTGCACGCATCCGTCTGTGGAGGATGCGCAGCTGTTGCCCCGTATTCCCTCTTTCCAGAGGCGGGAGACATCCATTCCTTGTTCAGGGATTCTTTCTCCTTGATTGAAATTGGGATGATGAGATGTCGGTTCTTCCTTCTATGGATTCCTCCCCAGAACTCGTCACATAGTACGGGTCTCCCTTATAGATTTAATACGTTGTTCATGAATCTCGTTCCCGGTGCCATATCTTCATGGACACCGGTTAATTACACTACTTCTGTCAAGACATTCCATGGGGTCTTGACATGGTAGCAACCTTCGGTCGGAGTAGATGACAACATCAGGCATGTCGGGCCATCTCTGGGTGCGTGGACATTAGGGAACCTGCATGCTTCCTCACAAGAGGGCATCTCAAGGGTGTAGAACCTGAGGCATCCCACGTCGAATTAGGGGAATCATATTCCATAGGAATGCATCTGGGGTTTTCCTCAGCATCACATGTTTAACACAAGGTATTTCACGGGTTTAATGTCTTGCGGAGACGGTTACGCCAAAGGCGTGTCATACAAGGTTTTCCTCAGGCATCTCATGTTTATCACGAGGCAGGCCGTGTGTTTAACATCTTACAGAGATGGAGTGAGGGTCATCAGAATGTCCCATTTAGATGGATCAGAGGTGGTGTGTCCCATAGAGGGGAGATGTTACACCGTGAAAACTGATCTAGACACCACTGAGGGAGGATCAAGGAGTGTGCACCCTAGAATTGAGAAACACCAATGTTTTCTATTGTCTAGGATTGAACCTCAGGGAGGTTTCCTACGTATCCCGTATAGACAACATGGATAAAAACACATGTAGTTTGAAGGGTTGATGAATCGAGGTGTACACATAGTACAATGACCCAGAGACATGCTGGGGCATACGCGTGGAAAGTGGCCTAGGTACTGCTTGGAGCAGTGAGGAGGTGGATGGCGTGATCCCACTAGGATGTGGCGGCCTGGGCGAGAATCAGGATGGATGATTGATAGATGAATGAATTGGAGGGGGAATGAAATGGGACCATCGTAAGGGAGACAATGAAGTTGGGGTTGATCTTCGAAGAGACCTCCTACGTATCCCCGTGGCAGGGAATCAAAGTCCTCATAGTTTGGGATGGTGCCAGTGAACCGATGTGAAGGTGGACCTTGGCACAATGGGTTTCGTCAGCGAACTGACGTGAATGCAGACCTTGGTCCGATGGGTGTCGTCAGCGAACCGACGTGAATGTGGACCTTGGTCCGATGGGTGTCGTCCGCGAACTGACGTGAATGTGGACCTTGGTCCGATGGGTCTTGCTAGTGAACCAACATGAAGGAGGTCAGAACGACAAGGAGATGGGCTTGAACCTCATGGAGGCTTCAAACGTACCATCCCTTAACATGGATCAAAGTCCTCGTAGTTCGGGTGAAAATGGTGGGTGTCGGCGAACCGACGTGAATGAAAAGAGACCTTGGTCCAGATGGTGTGGGGATTACACACTAGGCCGCCCATGTGTTGGTGAACTGACGTGAAGGTGGTCGGATTGACCAACATGTGATGGGCTTGAACCTCGTGGAGGCTTCCTACGTACGACGCCTTAGGACGGATCAAAGACCACGTAGTTTAGGTTGGGTTTTATCAGCGAACTGATGTGAAAGTGAACCCGGGGGGGGGGGGGGGTCCACTGGTGGTGGGCTTGAACCTCGTGGAGGCTTCCTACGTACCATGCCTTAGCAGGGATCAAAGAATTTGTAGTTCAGGTTGGTCACAACGACTTACCACTGGGCTGAAATGTAGTTTAACGTCATGTGGGACGAGAGTGAACCCTAACGTGAATAAATTACGGGAGTTGGGCTTGAACCTCATGGAGGCTTCCTACACACCATGCCTTAGCACAGATCAAAGACCACGTAGTTCTGGTGTGCAGTTTAATGTCATGATGGATGGGGCATACAGTTTAACGTCATGATGGATATGCATACAGTTTAACATCATGCTGGACGAGGCATACAGTTTAACATCATGCTGGACGAGGGTGGAACTCGATGTGACGAAATGACCGAGTGGTGGGCTTGAACCACATGGAGGCTTCCTACGTACCATGCCTTAGCACAGATCAAAGTCCCCGTAGTTCTCTTAAGGTGGGGGTCAGGGTCGGCGCTCACTCTAGGCTCACGTGAGTCATGCTCGGTGTGAGAAACAAGAGGTTGCAGTAACCTGACGATCATGTCGTGAAGGATGCGTTCGTGGGAAACGAAGAGGGGCTTATGCAGTAGGCGACCCATGGTGCTGGGACTTACTCCAGGATGGAGGCCCAAGGAAAATGATGACGATAGTTGTGGGATTGATCCTTGAAGAGGCTTCCTACATATCCCTGTGGCAGGGAATCAAAGTCCATGTATTTCTTCTGATGACGGCTTACCGCCGATTGGGGGTTTCAACGGCTTACCGCTGGATAAAGATGTGAACGTCTTACCACTAAATGGGGTCGCAACGGATTACCTCTAGATGAGGATGTCAATGGCTTTCTGTCGAATGGGGTTGCAGTGGATTACCACTGGATAAGGATATCAACGGCTTACTACTTCATAGGATCACAACAGTTGATGGGGCTTATGCGAAGAAGCTGCCCGGGTGCCGCTAAGGAGTGGAAATGGTGAATAGGCCTTACTCTAGGATGATTCCCGGGTTCGGCTATGGAGCGGCAATGGTGAATTGGTCTTACGCTATGAAGCTTCATGGATACCGCTATGGAGCGGCAATGGTGAATGGGGCTTACGCAAGGAAGCTGCTCAGGTGCCGCTATGGAGCGGGACTGGTGAATGGGGCATATGCTAGGATGTTCCTTGGGTGCCTCTATGGAGCGACACTAGTGAATGGGGATTACGCTAGGATGATTCCCATAATGTCTTCCTCATGTATGGACATGAGGGCATCACAACTCACTAGTGGGATGAGGTCTTCACCTATCTGCTAGCGCACAATAAGGATAATGCCAAGAGGCATTGGAATTATGCCATTGTAACCATGGAATTAGGTGTCTTATTCTTGGAGCATAAGGAATCTCTTATTTGGAACAAGAGGAATTCTATGATTGGATCATAGTGTAAACTACAGTTTATAGTCATGTAGATAGGACTATTGGCATCTCATACATGGAGCATAAGGCATCTCTTATTTGGAGCAAGAGGCATCCAATGTTTGGAACATAGGGATCACTATAGTTTATAGTCATGTAGATAGGACTGTTGGAATCTCATGCTAAGAACATAAGGCATATGTTATTTGGAGCAAGAGGCATCCTATGTTTGGAACATAGGGATCACTACAGTTTATAGTCATGTAGGTAGGACTGTTAGGCATCTCATGCTTGGAGCATGGGGCATCTCTCATATTGAGTAAGCAGCATACTATGATTGGATCATAGAGAGTACTAAAGTTTATAGTATTGTAGATAGGACTATTGACATCTCATGCTAAGAGAATAAGGAATCTCTTATTCGGAGCAAGAGGCATCCTATATTTGTTATACAGGGATCACTACAGTTTATAGTCATGTAGATATGACTGTTGGTATCTCATGCTAGGAGCATAAGGAATCTCCTATTTGGAGAAAGAGGAATCATATGTTAGGAACATAGGGTGTACTATAGTTTAGAGTCTTGTAGATAGGACTGTTCGGCATAAGGTGCCTGGTAATGGATGGTGTTGGGACTTACGTGAGGGTGGCCCTTTCTGGTTCCACCTGGCATAGGAGCCAAGTGATAGGGTTTGGAAGAGTTGCCTGAGGAATGGTTCGACTCAAGGTACTTAGGGAATTGATCATGAGAAACTCAACTCCTGACATGGGAATGAAACCAAGAGGAATATGTTGACTGAAGGTGTTTCATGGTGTGTGGAGGAGTATCTCAAATCATGGTTTTCCATAGGTTAAGGTGGGTGCGCAATGGAAAATCCCGAAATCCCGGACCGAAATGTTCTCGGTGCAACTCTCAATTTTTGATGGGGGTCTGTGACGGTAGCGAAGGGACCGGCCCGAAGGGTTGGGACCGCAGCCCAACAGTGACCCCGAGAAGGGGTGTGGGGGCACAGCCCTATTGGTATGGATCGGTGGGTGTGAAGGTAGGAGCCCTGCGATGGATAGGTCTTCATGAAGTAGCTTCCCGGAGAAAAGGTCTCGCGGAGCAGAGGGATATCGTGGAGCATTGGCTCACGGATCATAGACTCACAGAGAAGCAACGCGAAGGAAGCTTCTCACAGAGCATGGCCTCACAGAGCCGCAAAGCGGAGCTCCGTGGACCAGGAGATCGGCCAACCATGGGGTGGAAAAATGGTTGTGGCTGTCTGGAGAAGGGGGTAGAGATGAGTATTTATAGGAAAGGGGAGCCGTGAAGCAAAGATCATGCGGCGTGAAGGTGGAATTCAGTTTCTTCGCGGTGGGTTATGAACGTTAACTAGATTCGCAGAGCGGTACTGCCTCCTCTCCTTCGTGGCGGGTGCACGAAGGTCAGGGCATTCGCGGAGAGTTACCACCTCCTGTGCTTAGCGGTGGGTCTTCGCGGCATGTCGTGAACATAATCTAGGTTCATGGAGCATCCCGCCTCATTGCTTCACGGCGGCGGTCTGCGATCACGGAGGGGGGCTTTGCGATTGGGCTTTGTGAACCAGTTTTCCAGCACAACTTCAAATGTCCATAACTCCTAATCCGTAGCTCCGTTCGGGCCCTGGGACCTACCAAATCGAAGCTTGATAAATGGAATACGATTTTGGAATGTTTATGGAAGCATTTGGAAAATTTTTGGGGACGTGGTTTCCAGTTCCAACAAATTCCACTCCTATCATATCAGGCATATCATTAGGGAAATCATCACATTGCCTATCACATTGGTTGTTGGAATGTTTTCTTCTATTTATTGCCATTAATTATGAAGAAGAACATATAATTAGAGGTCTGGAATACTTATCTATTGAGAATAAAAAGGAATCTTTGAACATAAAAGGATAAACTTATAAAAATAAATATATCATAACTTGTGATTCCTCATGTTTAAATCTAGGTAATCCTTGATATATTCCATTACATATATATAATTATGTTCTTTTTTTGTTCCATAATAATGGTTTGTACTAAGATCATGATTCTACCAAAGCATATCCCCTGAGAGTGTCGTAACCAAATGTGCAGCAAGACCCATTATCATGCACTGGTTCACGTTCGAGTCTAGCTCAAAGCGGTGTTTTCAGGTTTTAACCTAAGATATATTTGTGCCAGAGCCACCTCTACCTACTAGTATCCAGACAGGTATGTATTTTTTTTATAAACCACATACTCAATACTCACCAAAATATAGGGATGTTTTATTATACATAGTCTCATACTTAAGGTTCTCACTAAGGTGTTGTATTCCTAATATCCAAAAATAACTAGACCATCCTTCGATACCAACTATAGCGACATAATACATTTACATATAATATTACATGAATTTAAGCATAATTATACATTATAGTATAAGCCAATGATTTTTAAGTCCAATGTCTTGGATGACTGGGTACATAAAACAGAAAACAGAAAACCTTGGGTTTAATAAATTTATTTATTTAATCTTCATAAAGAGCTCTTATCTTCCTTTGAGCCCATACATTTGCATAGGGTAACTTGGGGACCACAAGAATAAAGGGATGAGCTGGAAATCCCTGTAAGGGAATGAACATAAGGATAAATTGTAGGCACATGAGGTAGGAGGCATGAAATAATGATATCCAAATCATTAAACATATGAAACCATATCATATAAGCATGGAATCATATAACATGGAATAATTTAATGTGGAATAGTCATATAAAAATTTCCTTACTACGGGTCAAGGCTAACTACCAATCCCATTTCCCATTTTAGTATGTGTCAAGGCTAACCACCAATCCTGTTTCATATTTTAGTACTGGTCAAGGCTAACCGCCAGTCCCGTTTCGCATCACATCTCATGAGAATTAACTTTACCCAATGCATTGGATCACTATCTGGGAACACCCATCTCAAAATTTTCATGAATATTATTTCCACATAAATAATCATACCTAATCAACAATATATAAACATAAGGGTACCCATGGAAAAAATTGGGTACCACAATAATTACATAAATCATAACCAATCGGCGTATCATGAATGTTTCCGTGAATGAAAGTTTATAGAACACACATGGACGTTCATAAGGTAAAATAATAATATAACATGGTAAGTGTTGTCTAAAAAAAGTGACTACATATAACAAATGTATATTATAAACATTATCATTAAAACATTTTCCCACGGTTTTAAAGAAAATACTATAGAGCCTTTAAAAATGAAAGAGGACAATCAATTATATAAATCTAGAACTGAACTAAGAATTATTTTTAAAATAAAAAAATATTTTATAAAGATAATGGTGTCTTAAAACATAGGATATTGTGAACTTGAAATTGGGTAAAAATTTGGGAAGATCCCTTAAAACAAGTTTTCTTATCGGAATGTTCTATGAAGGGAATCTTGTAAAAACATGTGTATCCCCGAAAGAAAGTTTTGAATGGGTATTGATAAATGAATTTTGTACAAATAAAAAAAAATATAATATTCACATAAATAGATAAGATAACACCATTTTTATATAAAGAAATATTAGTCAACTCGAAAGAACAAAGAAGGTTCAGGTAGAAATTGATATGGTTTATTGGCATGGTGTCAGGTGTACCTAAGAGACTTTATGAGAGAGAAAAGGGGTTTTTCCATCACTTATTAATCATTACGAAAGGGTGGAGGAGGTTCAAAAACATACCCCATCATTTGGGATTACAGAGAAAAAGTCATATCATGGAGGGAAATCTTGATCAAGGGAGAAATGGAGAGGATCCATTACCTTAAATCTGATGGTGTTATCTACTTGTTATTAATGTAATGTATAAGAAAATTATGTTTATTAATTAACAATATAAGAACCTCTTCTATATTTAATTGATTTATATAACCCTTTTTGGTTCATTCAATACATTTTTTATTTTTTATAAGGTTCAATTTTATTGTTCAGGCTTGTTTGTTTACTTGGTTTTAATGACTAATTCACTTATATTATGGTTTGGCTAAACATCGAAGATTAAAGTAGATATACATAATTGAAGTTATATTATATTAGTGAACATACAAGATATTACATGGTCTAAAATTTAATTTGGTTACTTAGAGTGATGTTAAATTATTATATAAAACCATAGTGACAAATGTTTTTATTAATTGGTGGGTTTGATTGCAAAGAACATGTTTTTATTTATAACATAATACTATTTGTACAAAAGAATCACAAAACCAAACATAGGATATATTAAATATATAATAATCTTGTTCATCCATAACACAAAAAATTACTAAATAGGATTAAAGATGATAATAGAAATTGATAAATCGTTGTCCTTGAATCTGCTAAATTAGCGCATCTAAAATTGTGCTTTCATTTCATTCAAATAAAATGGTGGGGAAAGGAGAAAAGATAATAAAATATCCTATTATCATAAAAAAATTCCAGTACATGTATGTTACTGTAGTTAACATACTATTTGGGTGATGTGAGGTGAGGAAAGAAACAAAAAGAAAAGAATATAAAAGAAATGAAGGAATTGGAATGAGGAATTTACCTCTTGAGGCTTCCCCCTTTGAGAACCTCTTAAGGGGAGATTTTGTTTTTGTATTTTTAAGAGGATAGGGGATTTTTGACATGGGGGAGGAGATTAGGGAGATATTTGGGTAAATATTGGCAAGGAACAAGGCTTGAGAGTAGTGAAGAGATGAGGGAGTGAAGGGGGTTTTATAGTGGAGAGGAGGAGGGTTTTCATAATATTTTAATCATTAGTCTATTATTTTTCCTAAAGACCTGAAATAGTGATGATCCAATGACAAAAAAGTAATAAATTCATTTGAATTCGAAATAATTGGGCTTAAATCAGCATATCATCATCAACGACTCAATAAATCCATTATTTAGCATTTATTGTAAATTATTGAATTTTTTTATTCATAAAAAATTGAAGTATTTCTAAAAAATCTAAAAAAAATCAAGCTAAATATTTTCGGCATGTAGAATCCCACAATGAAATCCATTTTACAAAAATAATTTTTTAAATATGATTATTTTAATATTTAACTAAAATAATAATGTATTATCAAAAACATGTTTTGAAACATTCATATACTTATTTTAAAATATAGGTATATCATACTTTCAAATTGAATATTATTAATATATAATCATATGTAAGATTACTATTCATTAGGTTATATCCCAATTAATAATGGTATGTTACTATTCATAAGGGTATGTTACTATTCACCCAAAATGTAACACCCCAAGATTTCATAGTGTGTTATTTCTTCAAAATAATTCAATAGATTGCACTACACGCAACTCCGAGTTCAATCACACCATGACTTACCAAATAAGCCGTTCAAAAGAGGTTATGAATAGTATTAACTAAATTTTAAACTTTATATAATCCTTATAATTTTAGAATCCATATTATGAGTTTCTTAGACATAATGTAAGAACAAATTCATTTTCAATATTGCACTTTTACCAACTTTTAATAGTGAACCCTTTTTAAATCCAATATTTAAAACTTTTAAATATTCAATTTGACTAAATAAATTTACTTTTTAGAATGTGGAAATCAAAAGAATTTACAATGAAACATCCCATGCTTCCACGATACATTTTCCTTTGAATAATACAATAGTGTGTGTTGTACGCAACTTCGAGTTCTAACACACACCACAACCAATCAAACTAGCCGTTATGAATAGTAATACCTACTTTTTGATATTTTATAAATTTTATCTCTCACAATGGACTTCATTTTTGTATTCGGAATATCGAATTTAGCCTAAGGTGAAATTTTAGAACTTTTCAGATAACATTTATATTTTGATGAATAGTGAAAATTACTAAATTTTAATTAAAAACAACTTTTTTAATCGAAATATTTTATATTGATAAATTATGAATTTGAGTGGTTTTAAAGTTTATTTAGAATATATTTTTACCATTTAATACAATGTTGGTTATTGTACATAATTTCACAATTAAACCGGACATAAACAAGTGTCAATTTTTGATAGTTATTATCTCTTAAAAACACACTATTTGTTTTGACGATGGGAATTAATTTTTAAATTAATTAATTCAACTGATATGTTTTGAATTTGGTAAAATAGACATTATTTTTGAATTCATTATATCAAATATAGCTTAGGCATAATTTTTGGTATTTTTCTGGAAACATTCATTTTTTGATGAATAGTAAAACCACTAAGTGGTAGTTAAAAAACATAATTTTTCCTAAAACTTAATTTTACCGCTTCTGTGAGTGGAATTTCGAAGATCCGAGATACACGGTTAATATCAAGGAGTAAAATGTGTTTCAATGAGATGAAAATAATTTTTGGTGAATAGTATCTTTTTACTTTTATTTACCACGGTTAAAAGTGAATAGGGTAATTAAGGGTAACAATGATATTAATATTACCTTAACACATGTCCTAATTATATTGGACAAGTTTATCTCGACCAAAAACAACCTTATATGTAAAATATTATCATTTAGGTCCACTTGTATTAGATTAGGACATTTATTATTATTTAATTCAAAGAAGAGTTAACAGAGTTAAAATCAAAGTTTATTTACTAAAACATTTTTAATATAGGGTTATACATAAGATAAATTATATTGTAAATATTAATTAGAAATATAAAAAAATTTCCTACATAATGGTATTTTACTTATAATTTTTAAACATTAAATAATTTAATTTATATATGACACAATGGTGATGCAGTAATTACCTAATTAATGATAAATTAGAAAAATTGATATTATAAATACCCAAATAAATGTAATTTGATACTTTTTATAAATAAAAATAATTTTATAGGTTAATATGACATTTTAGGATTGATTTAATTAACTTTTTTCAAAGTAATCATCCTGTTATGTTATTTAAAAAAATAAATTATTGAATAGTGTCAAAATTGACAAAAAAGAGTTTTTAAAACAAATATTATATTATTAATTGATATTAAATTCCAAAAAACTCTAAGGTTCGTCCAAGAGACTTATATCATGATATATGTATCATTAATGGACCACTTGGGGGTCTCTCGGATGTATATAGTATGTTTAGTAAACATATAATATAAAAATACAAAGAGACATTGTAAAAGTGAAACTAATTAACTAAGAGTAAATACTTAAAGATAAGGTTAATATAATAACCCATACCTGTATAAATTCTATTGGTTGAGTGTTTTTCGACCCATCCCCACCATAACCTTTAAAGAATCTACTTTGGAACCACTAGAAACCGAATATGAATTTATTATAAAATAATATTTCTAGCTTTTCCAAAGGTGACCCTCACCCCTCTTTTTAAAGGGCACTCCCCCTTCTCACTAATTCACACCTTAAAATAATTTGGTTTGTCCAAAACCTTCCCAAATACTCTCTCAACTTCCCTCACTACAACCTATAGGCCTTAGTGTGATCATAAAGCCAACCTAAGGAGCCCTTTTGATCAAATCAAAAGGAATAACCCGAAGAAAAGGTAATGTTTTCACCAACCTTTTTCAAATTCATTTCTTCTTCAACTTCTTCTTTCTTTGTTATTATCATTCTAAAATAATGAATCCAGTATCTCCTATATACTGTAATATTATTATAAATATGGTACAACCATAATCAGTATTCTATCCATCCTTTTAATGATATGTCACCATACGTGCGTACGTACGACTTACCATCTCCACATCGTGGTGTAATTATTATTCAATATATTATTATTTGGATGAGTATCATAATGATGTGTAATTAATTTAAATAGTAAATATAACATGATAAGGATTCTGTATATGAGATATACCATCCAATCAAATATTATTTTAATATCAAATGAATGATATTGTCGCTCGTGCGTACGTACGGACTACCGTCTCCACGAACGTGATGAGATTCATTCTCCATCATATCAATTCAAGTATAATTATCATTTGATGATTTAAAAATAATGTTTAAGGACATAATATAATTCTGGATATGAAGAAGATACAACCTATCCATGAAAAACATAACTTATGTAACAAAACATAAAAAACAAAACGAGTACGTTAACACCCGAAACGACGATAATACGAAGATATTATTAACAAACCAATGTTAAAAGCTCATATATGAAAACATAATAATGTATATGATTCTTGTATCATTTAATAACAATTATTTCTCCATTATACATGAGGTTAACCTAACCCCAACCAAGTAAATGTACAGGGTAAGGGTTATTTCACAGTCTCTTCATTATCCGAGGTTGTTTATACGTAATTATCTACTGGGACCTCTTTATCTTCCACATCCATGTTTCTTGAAAGTGTATTTCAAAAATTCTTACTATTTTCTAGAATAGGGGTTAATGTAATTTATACCCTTGTTTGAATTTTTATAATAAGATTATAAAGGAATCTTTCCATCATTTTCCAAACAAGGGCCTTTTTATCCTTTTCGACAGAATTAAGTTAAGAATGTTTTTTCAACTTATACTGCGGGGTGCGACTATTTTCCACCATTATAAAATGTTTGAAGCATCAGTTACAATATTATAAGGATATTTTCAAATTAAATGTTTTATTTTATAATTATGTGACTTTTAAATGTTTTCAAAATGAATATTTTAAGAATTTTTGAAAGGTACTCTTTATCAAAATCGGAATTTTAAATGTTTTAATGATTTATCTTTCAAAATCTTTTTAATTAATGTCCATGATTTCAAAATTATTTTAAGGATTTATTTATATGGACATGAATGTTTTGAAATAATATTTATTTTCCAATGTTTTGAAGTGGTATGGGACACTTTTATCCAAAAACCTATTTTAAATTAAATCCTTAATAAATGTGTGACTTTTAACTGATTTCAAAAAAATAGATATTTCTCTCAAATAGTTTTGATTTCATCTATGTCAACATCCTTTGATGTATTTTAAGTTTATTTGAAGTTGATTTATTATGATACAAAACTTCCATATTTTTTTTAAGTTTTTGTGATGTGTTTGACTGTGGATGTGTTATTCTTAAACCATTCGTGGTTTATGGATGAATTATTTACATTTCGTATGCTAGTCTTAATACGAATGTTTATGTTATGTTTGAACCTTTTCATATGGGAATGCATTGGACTTAATATGTGACGGGTGGAGCCCGTTATAGCTCCTCGATGCATCGGTAGGTCTCATTAGACAAACTATTGTCTGGGAACAAGGCCTTGGAAAAATATTATTTGTAGTCTTGGCACGAGGCCTTGGTTATGTGGTTATGATAGTATGGAATTATGAATTCCATCATTATGAAAGGGTTATTGATATTGCATGTGATTATTCGATTAGTAGAATATCCATGTGAATAATTAAATGACATTATTTCATTTTATTTTTTCCATACTATGTTGAAGTTCAAGTTTAAAAGGCTTTTGTTTTAGTTATACATTACCTTAAATGTTTATTCTTATTTATGAAAGTTTCCGCTATATTGTTATCCTTACTGGGCATTTGAGCTCACCCCTTTTTCTAGGTTTTATTTTTCCCAGGATGTGAAGAAGTATTTTATGAATGACCTGCATGGATAGTATGAGGGGATAAGAAGACAATATATTGTTATAGTTTTTCACTTATTGATGTAATGTAAACTTTATGAATATATCTAGGGTTTCCAAGGCTACTAAACTAATCGGTATTTCGAGACTTGATCTTTTGTGATCATGCCAATGTTATGTAATAATGTACCGACTCTAGGTAACTGGGGTCGGGGTGTTATAGTTGGTATCCGAGGAAGTTTAGTATAAGCATTGGAAGCTAGATTTAGATAAACTCTGATTAGAGCACATAGATCTAAGAAGGAATTTGAGGATTAGTATTGAATAACTTCATAGAATTTTGGTATTGTAGAAATTTTGTGAGTTTTCTGAGAAATATATCCATGTCTGGATACGAGCAGGTAGAGGCGGATCTGGCACATATATACCTAGGGGTAAAACCCGAAAACACCGCTTTGAGCTAGACTCGAACGGGAACTAGTGCATGACAATGGGCCTTGCTGCACTCTTGGTTACGACACTCCTGGGAGATATGCTTAGGATAATTCTCATTTTCTTAAAAACCATTATGAAGGGTTTATGAGTATATACTTCTTCAAAGGAGACATTTTTATGATTATGGATTATATCAATAAGCTATTTAATTTATTTTATGTGTTTTATAAGTTTGGGATTAGGAATTGTTATTCCTAAACTAATCTAGTGTATGCCATTGTTTAGAAATGGCGCCCAGTAGAAGGAATGAGAACTCCAGCATATGCACATGATCCAATGAAAAAGAAGGATCATATCTTTCATGGTCTTAAGACATAATTTATAAGAGAAATAGTCTCCCATGTATTATCATCATATGAAGAAATAATATCATGTGTTGATAAGATAAGTAAAGAGTTTAATGAGTCATATAACTTTGAAGGGAAGCAAGATATGAAAAGGATGGAAGAGAGAAATATAGATAAAGAGATGATGGAAAAGAAGAATTTTCCCATATGTGATAACTGTTGGAAGAAACACCCTGGAACTTCCCTGAAAGGAATGGGATTTTGTTATAAGTGTGGAGGAAATGGGAAAAAAATACGTGACTTCAAGGGTAAGAAAATGGTTTCAAATGTACAATGCTTCATTTGCAAGGAGTTTGGACACTACACGAACCTATGTCCTAGTCATCAGACTATGCTGCAAATGATGCTATTGGATAATAATCAATTTATGATACTACCACAGATGAAGATGAATGATTAGATTTCTTATGTTGATTATGTCATTTGAGTGTTGTATCGATAATTTACTTGTTATAATAATTATGGAGTATATAAGGATTGTACTAAAGTCCTATTTCATTAAGGACTTGAGATTGTGTGGAACAAAGAAAAGTGACTCAATAGGAGGTTAAATTTTTATAAAATATATGGTTGAGATAAAGATAAACCATAATATGGTTCTAATATAGAGGTATTGATTTTAGAATAATACATGATTGATTTAGATAAATTATATTGGATATTCTTGACTACCTTGAAACTGATTAATGATTTGTATATTCCTTCATTGTTGGGTTTTATAAAATTTTTGGATTGAAGGATTATATATATTATTCTTTAACGAATAATGGATCATGAATGTAGTCAATAAGGTTTTATGGTAATTCATGATGTTGTACTGTTTTAAAAGAATACATGATGAAGGTGTTCACATGTTATTGTGCAGAAAAAAGGATCTTCATTGTTTTTACCTTCCTTGTAAATTTTGGACTAATGTATTTTGGATTGTTCCAGTTTGGAGTTTTTTGGATTGCCATAAAAAGGACAACCCGAAGGTCGGGTGGAAACCCGTCGCGTCCGGTAAGGCCGTGAGACTTGAACCCACAACCGAAGGGCGACAAGGGTATATCACCTACCACTGACCCATGTGATGCCCTGGATTGAATAATGTCGTTTCTTTAATTGTTCTTCTAGATGATTTATAAATTCATTTTTTTAACCCAATACGAATAGGATAAATAGAATATTATTTTTAAGTTATATTATCTTTTAGAGTGAAAGATGAGTTTGTGGTAGAACTTAGTTAAAGGATGAGACTCTACTTTTCGAGTATATATTTTTCTTCTTATCTTATTCAATAATGAAATTAATTCTTATACTTTAGTGAAGGGATCTTAAAACAAAAAAATGTGTTATCCAAATACCATATGTTTTGCTGAACTGATGGTATTTTAAATCATCATAGATTGATGAATTTAAGGCCCTCAATTTTACACTTGTTTGTGATTGATGACCTCAATCACTACCTATAAATATTTACATTTTTTTTCCAATTATATGTCTCTAATTTCCACCAATGTTCTCCGAATAGAGATCATAATTTGGTGGTGACCCTTTCATTTCTCTTTTCCTCTTATTAAGAATAAATTTTATTATCCCAATTTCCGATTTGGGTTTTCCCACAAAGATATTTTCTATATTCAACCTTTTATTTTCGAAAAACAATTTCAAATTGAGAGCACACAATTTATTGAAATAGGGTAGAATGTAACACCCCAAGATTTCATAGTGTGTTATTTCTTCAAAATAATTCAATAACTTGCACTACACGCAACACTGAGTTCACGCACACCATGACATACCAAACAAGCCGTTCAAAAGGGGTTATGAATTATAT